>OW026451.1:23959109-25209109 GCA_932274525.1 Podabrus alpinus
TTTATAAATCGTACTTTAAACATTTCCTTTTTATATAAAAAAATTTTTTACAAAAAATTTAATTGTAAAAATTCAAAGCAATCAATTATTCAAGTTTAATTTAAATTTCCGAAACATTCACAATTTTTCCGGATGGGGAATGGGGTAAATTTCCTCTAGAGACGTTTTACCTACGAAAATCTATAATTACGAATTTTTAACGCCGTTACCAGTAGTAAAAATAAATACTAGAAAATTTTTATATAAATTAATAAAAAGTACAATTTGGAATTTTAAAATTAAAATTTTTGACCCAAAATGAGAAAACTATTTAAGATATTTAGTTTTCTAAATAATAGGTACTATTTTTAAAAATTTGAATGTTCGAAATTAAATAATCAACAAATATTTCAAATGTTGTAATACAAATTCAATCCACACTAAAAATTTTAATGGTAATTATGTAAAGATAATTTTGAATAATGTAATGAAAATCGTTAAATTAATATCCGAAATTTATGAGTAATTTTTATAGAAATTATTTAATATTATATTCTGTTAAAAAATACTACCTTCAATTTTGTAAAATATAATACAATATATCAATCGAAATCTTTCAATTTTATTGCAATTTTGGACTAGCAAAAATACAATTTGAGTAATTGCGTGCAAAACATTTTCGAATTTGAAAGAACATTTTTATAAATAAAATTGTAACTCACGATATTGGCGAAAAACTCAAATTATTTTATTTATCACACTAATAATTTAACTTATAATAAATGCAGTATTCCTCATTTTCTCTTAACCTAATCTTTCACTAAAAACTTTCACCACAAATAAAAATTATATTAATTATATTTGTTGCAGAAAAATATCGGACTCACCGAAAAACAGTAACAAATTCATTTTTAAGACGTGTAAGTCACAATTTGGAATTATAGTCATCCGATCGCTTTTATATAGAACAGTATAGTTGGTGACATTGGATTTTATTTACTCATTTCCTTTTCCTGTTGACATTTGCTCTTCGTGATGGTCAAAAGAAGATTATATCAAATAATTATGTTTACTTTACCATAGATTTTTATGATTGCATTCTCCGTTATCAATGTTTAATTGCATTTTTAATATGTATTATAAGATGTAAATAGCATTGGAATAAAAAAAATTGTCGTTAATATCAGTCATCCACTATAGCTTTTCTCATCAGGGCATCTGATATAAAATTTACATTTAAGTTATCAATTTGCGTGCACACATTTGCCACACGATGCACATAAAATTTAACTATGATAAGGGTTGCAAATATTACATTACAGTAAAATTACCTAAATGCATTAAATACTTCGTTTACTTTAGCTTTTTTGTTGATATTTCACTTTAAAATAAAAAGAGATAACTCAAGCGTTAAAAGTTTTATCTTCATTATGTAAATATCCACCTCGTTAACAATAAGACTTTGGTATTTAATTTTTACAATCTATAATCATATTTTGTAGAATACACAAAATGCAATCTCCAGGGTTTTGCATGTGATAACAATTTCGTGTTGGTTTACTTGTCTGTCAACTATGCTATATCTGAATCATTTCAAATTAATTAAAAGTGTTGTACATCACATGAAAATATTTCTATATTTATGATAAGCATCTCTCTAGTTTGGTAATTATCCAATAACATAATGCGGTTATATGTATGTGTTAGGCATATGGCAGGGTTGGACTGGCAATTTGGAATCCTTTTTTCATCCATGATATCAATATTTATTACCTATAAATTTATGCTTCCTGGTCGGAAAATTTTAGATTTATTGAATTTGTTATGTTGGCAATGCATTATTTTATTTCATCTACTTTTTTTGACCTAACTTTAATTTTCGGGCGTTCATCCCAACATCATCCGGTCCCGCATGAAGCTCTAATTGCATTTGATGTTGTTGGCCTCTATGGTTTTTTTGGCTAAATAGACCATAAATAATTTTTTTAATTTTTGAAACAATTTTAAGGAGGAAAATAGCTGCACAAGGACGCTTTGAAGGAACCGATCATTAATTTAAGTTTTTTTTAACTTAATTTATTAATTTAATTTCAACTGATTTTCACATTTTATTTTCTTATTGTTTGCCTTGTACTGCCTCAAAATTTTTCAATTATTACCAATAATTATTACTTATTTCACCCTTCAGTAAAACACTTTCGTAAACGTAATTATTCTTTGTTTAAATTTCTTACTAAAAATTCGACTGGCTATTTTTCGTGTTCAATCCCAAGTGATCACACTGTCCACAGTTTTACAATTTAATACTAGTACCCCCAGTTGTAGATGTTCCAAACTTGTTGACATAAAGATTCTTTAGCAAAATACATCACAATATACAATCATATTAATATACGAGTAATGGGTTGTAACCAGATCATACAATACATCTTGAGAAACCAAACGATTTAATTGATCTTGCTGAACAGAATCACTATCAAGAGTGAAATTAGTTACAAATATTTTTAGAAATTCGTGTACGTAGCACTTAGAATACAACGAATACCAAAGATTTTCAATAAATTCCAAGAATATCAAGAGAATTCCGAAGATTTGCAGGGATTTCTAAGGATAAGTTCCAGTGATTTTCATGGAATTACAAATAAATAATTATTGTATAGAAAACGAAATTCTAAAAATTTCAAATAAGACATTTAAATAATTTCCAATTATTTCGAAGGAATTCCAAATAAGGAATTAATTTTTAGGGATCTTCAAAGGTTTCAAAGATACAGTGACTTTTAAGTAATTCTAATGATTCCAAGGGAATTAAATGTAAATAAATGCACAGACTTGGAATTTCAAAGATTTCCCAGGAATTCTATAAGGTTTCCAAAGAATTCTAATAATTCTCAAGGCATTAATTTTCCCAAATAAATTGCACACAATTTCAAAGATTTCAAAGAAACTCCAATAATTTACAAAGTATTTCCCCGTGATTTCCAAGGAATTTCTAGTAATTTCAAATGAATTGAAAATAAATAAATACAAGATGTACAACTAGGAATTCAAGATATTTTCAATAAATTTCAACGATTTTCAAAGGACTCCAATAATTTTCAGAAAAATCTAAATAAAGAATTTCAAGATTTCCAAGAAATTCTCAGTGATTTCAAAAAAAATTAAAAAGAAATAACAAAACACCGAACTCGGAATTCACTTTGAATTCAAAAGAATTGTAACGATTCCAAATAATTCTAATGATTTTCAAGAAATTTCCATAAAACGCAAAGAAATCCTTGTTTTCCAAGTAATTTCATATAAAGAATTTGAGGGATTATCAACGATCCTCAAGAATTTCAATAATGATCAGTGATTTCCAAGAAACTCTCAGTGATTTCATACAAGAAAAAATAAATTAATACGCAGAATTCGAATTTCAATGATTACGATGATATCCAAAGAATTAAAATGATTTCCAAGAAATTCAAACGAATTTCAACGATTTCCAAAAACTTTCATTAATTTTTAAAGATATCCCAGTGTTTTCCAGGTAATTTTAAATACAGGATTTGAGGAGATTTTCAACGATTTTCAAGGAGTTTTAATGATTTTTAGTGATTTTTAATAAATTCTCAGTGATTTAATACCAACTAAATATAAATTAAGACTCAGAACTGTGAATTTGAGAAACTGAAAACCAATTGAGTTCCTATGATTTGTAAAGAATTCAAACTAATTTCAATTTTTTCCGAGAAATTTCAATAATTTACAAAGAAATGCCAGTGTTATCTAAGTAATTTTAAATAAATAATTTGAGGTACTTCCATGAAATTTCAATAATTTCCAGCAATCCCAGTGTTTTTCAAGTAATTTCAAATAAAATATTTGAGGGATTTCCAATGAGCAAATAAAAACAACTAAAAATAAATTAAGGCACAGAATTCGGAATTTCAATTATTTTAATAGTATTCAAAAAATTCCATTGATTTCCAATGAATTTCAATAATTTCCAAAGAAATTCCAGTGTTTTCAAAGTAATTTCCGATTTTCTCGAGTTCATATGATTTTCAGTGATTTCCTAAAAATTCTCTGTGATTAAAAAACAATTAAAAATAAATTAATACACAGAAAGCGAAATTTCACTGATTTCAACGATAACCAAAAATTTTCAATGTTTTCCAAAAATTGAAATGAATATCAACGATTTTCAAAAAGTTGATTTTCAATTAATTCCAAGGAATTCTCAGAGATTAAAAACAACTAAAAATAAATTACGACACATAACTAGACATTTCAATGATTTCTTAATTTCCAAATTAAGAATTTATTCCAGGGATTTTACAATAAATATACACAACGTTTTAGGGACATTATCTTTCTTTCAGCTAGATTTATAATTTTTCTAAAAGCTTTTTAATTGATATCCAGTTCTAAAGCTTTATGCGTTAACGAATTGAACTGCAACGTAATTTCATTTCAAGCTTCTGACTTTTTGTTACTGTTAGTTGGTCTGTGTTCTTTTTTCTACTACAATTTTAAATATGTATAAGTCAATAACTAAAGTTTAAGTAAAATTTAATTAAAATCATTTCATCTATGGTATGTTTATTTGGCGAAGAATGAAAATTTACAATTTTTTTCCAGTAAAAAAATGATATCGCCTTAAAAGAACTTAATTCGCAACAAAACTTTGTATAAAATCAATAATATTATAGAGAATGTTGTTTTTGAAACTAACAGAAAATTAATTAACTTGAAAATATTGTATTTTCAGAGTTTCCTTGCTGCAAAGGCGAACTCCAGAATACCTACCAAGGATATGTGACAAAAAAATGTAATTACATTTTTACTTAATCATGACGAAGTTATCGAATATGACTTTTTATTCTGATTTATGATAGTAATTATGATTTTTAATTCAGTGATTTTTTAAAGTTCTCTGTAGTTTATAAATTTAAGATCTGTATTTTAACGTCAAATTTTCACCCATTCAATCTACATTTCAATTTAAATGGCTACCATTCGTCATTTAATTGATATGTAGATTTACGAGTCATTTAAACTAAATGAGGTTGATGCAACGAATTTTTAGATCGCAGTTTTTAATAGACATTTAATTTAAATATTTATTTAAGTTCCCAAATGAGATTGGTGTTACCAGCCTTTGGTATCGGTGATATCGCAGTCAAAGTTCAAAAAGTTTATTGAAATTCGATTTGCTCAAAAACAGAGATTACATTGATTTTTTAGTTGTTCAGTTTTATCGTTAGGTATTATCCCACGTTAATTAATTTATACATTATTGAGGCCTTAATTTATTACTTCATACAGAGTTTTCAAACAATTACATATTTTTTTTTATCTTATTATGGCGACCAGCACGTGATTGTTTGGTTGTGCGGCCTAAAGGCCGCACACAGAGGGTGAATTGTCGACTATTATATCGGTTACGATTGGGATAATTTTTTAAGACATTTTCTGTCTGAAATTAAACACATTAGGAAATTCGTAAAACTCTAGATTTAAAAAGTCAAATGTTTTCTTAAAACTAATTTTTCTTTCTAAATTTTCCTTACTTAAACTTTAGCACCAGTCATTTTCACAAAAAAAATATGGTGAATATAAACTGTGGAACATTTTGGATACCTTGTACGTAGTTATTTATTTCTTATTATAAAATGTCTATTGTATTCGTTTAAACGCCACGGGCGATTCACTGTTATTTTAGGTGTGAAAAGGTAATAATTTTATTACATTGCACTGGAAGATTCGTTAAGGTGAAAAAACAATAAACGTATCGTTACAAATCGCATTTAATATTTAAAAAAATAGTACGGTTATGTCGGAATGCAAATAAGTGTATATTTAGTTAAACAAGAAATGTTAGTCTTTGAGTTCTATTGCAAAGATAAAAGCTTTCAAACGAATCAAGCTAAATATGTTCTATTTTCTTTAGGACCTTAATTAAAAGCTTGAAACATGTATCATTTCAAGCGAATGAACATTGTTCTTTGGTCAAAGCGTGTGCATGTACGAATTAAGAGCATTTCCCTCTTATATACGTTACATTCATAAAATAGGGATCAAATTGCCAGGAAAAGGTATCATTAGAATTATTATTTGAGTCTTAAAAATTTTCCAACTTTTTAAATAATTAATTCGTTTTTCTATGCGAGGTGACTAAACTTTCAAATGTAGGGTAATAATTAATACATTTAAACACAACAAAAAAAATTAATTAATGGAATTTTTGCTTAACATGATGAATTACACTGAATAATACATAAGTGTAATAAATTTTTGTCATTCTATCGTGTATCATGAATGAACGTTTTAATATTTTCAGTTAATAAATAAAGTGTGATTTATATAATAATGTTCTACTCTTTCTTCATCTTCTTTTCCATAATCTCCTCTGAGGGTGTCCATAATAGAAGTTGTTGTTTTGCTTTATAGCTTCTTTGCCCACCAAATTGGAGTTGTTTTATTATAGAATAAATAATTTTCAGTAAATTTCACCATTTTCTACATTTACATCACAATTTAAATACATTGTGTTAACAATAAATCCAAAAATGTAATATTTATTTTGAAAAAGTCGAGAAAACAATCGTTATAAAAGTTACATCGAATTGTCTGATATTACAAAAATTGTAAGATTCAAAAGAAAGGTATGCAAATTTCATATAAAAACTCAAACGATAAAGAAATGTAATCGCAGTCCCTTGTGGTACTGTTCTGAATAAGAAACGGAAACGTTATCAAAACAATCTAGACAGAATCAAAAACACGATTGGTCGAACCGGGTTTTTCCGGTTATTGAATTCTGAACAATCATTTGTAAATCACTTGCGATTTTCTTTTGTGTGTTCTTCAAAAACTACGTCTTGAAAATCGAACCACGATGATTTTCTATTAACCTAACGACAAAAATCGTTCGTACGTTAAAATGTTAGTGATTTAATTTTTAATTTTTCTATTATCGTAAATAATACGTACATTACTCTACTAGATTTCTGCCCGAGGAAACTTTTTGGTGGCGCAGTTGTTTGAGATAAAACTCTTAGCAATAAACTAACAGCTGTCGACAAATAAAACCCAACAAGATTTAGTTTCGGGAAAACAGGATCTGACGGTAACGGAGTAAGATGAAGTGAATTAATCGTGGACAGTTGCGTTGTGCTAGAACTGTGTTCTAACAGGTTAATGTCGCGTGAAGCCAGCATCCACTTGTCTCATTTGTTCGCATCCCCTTATTATGTCCTCACTCCGGATACTTCTTGCTGACTTATGTCTTGTATCACACTTCACAAATTGTTTATAAGGGTGGTCTTCGCAATCCACTTTTTATATTAAGACCAATAAATAAGGATACGTTTTTAAGTTAATTAAATTTTTTAGCAAAATCCCGAATCTAGCTTATGTATCATCATTATGCGATTTATTCCTTGCTGGAATATGGGTCATTACGTGTATATTATAAAATATATAATATAATAGAAATAATGGTTAGAAGCTACAATAAAGTTACAAAGCGTGTAATTTTATAGCTATGTTTTTTCCTCTTATCGTATAAATAATCTGCCGGTACATAATTTTTTTTAAATTTAAATTTATTCTATAAATGTGGTTGCATGTGGAAATTATGTCTTAATTTGGTTTAACTTTCAATTATTTGGTTGGCAATATAAAGATTAATTAAAAGACAAATAAAACATAGCCTAGTAATAAATCAATTAGAAAACAATTAATAATCTCGTGTAAATACAAGAAAACTAGAATTAATGTATGTGATAGCTATTAAGTTCTCAGAATTGAGTCCTTAATTATAAATACTTGTTTTAGTTGAATTTGTACAATTCAATTCTTTGTTTTGTTATTATAACCAATAAAAATGGGAAATAAAATTGATTACGTGTTCCCTGTAATCGAGATATTTCAGTTTTCACGCTGTTCGCAGTTGTTGGTAAATTTGTAGTTGTCATTTTGTATTGTTATTGTGACTATTTACAGACTTCAGGTTAGAATACCACGTCACGCAATCTGTCTTGATCGAAATGAAATATTCATTAAAAAGACTTTTCCAACTTATTTAGCGAACTTGGAATTTGAACTACGTATTGCACGAAATAATGCAATTATTAATTAACAGTTCAAAAACTTAAATTCAAAAATATGAATATGGTGATCTATTTTAAGTGGGAATATTCAGTCTATAATCACTATATCTATTTAGTTAGATCACTATAAACACATACAGTTTTTAAAATTTATCTGATTCATAATGCTCATCGTTATTTTCTCGTTATGAATAAATTTAAATACATATGATGGAAATCCCAGTTGCCGAAAGTGAAAATAACAATAAAAGATTCAAAATTCCAATTAACTATTTTGGTTCCAAAAAATCGAAATGAAACTACGTAATAAGTGGAAAGTAATAATTTTATTTAAATAAATGAAATCTACTCGGTATTTTCATACAGATGATTTCAGTCTATTATAAATAACTAAATAATAACCTTGATTCAAAGTTGGTCTGGGAAAAAATATTTCAATTAAATGAATTGGATTTAAAAAGTTCGTAAAATACATCAACTTGTGAAAATTAATGAATAATTTTAATTTAAAAATTAACAGGCTTAGTAAACTGTGAACATGAAAATAGCCGTATCATAACTCAAAATAGTTAAGATTATTTTCTTCTTGTTGCATGGTAAAAGTAAACATATTTAACAAACAATGGTTAACATTTCAAGAAAAAGACCAATGTAAATGATTCGTGCCATTAGTAATTGCTAAGGCATATAACCGTTTTGATATTTCACAGCATTTTACAGTAACATTAAAACAACAGAGTTAAATTGACGTGTAAGTAATTTGTGGAAAACCTTATGGTTTTCTATAATGTTTCCAAAAAAGGTAAGTTTAGTATCTACTGTTGTGTCCACAATATATCTTAAGAGCCGCGATCAACAACGATCGACGCGGACAGGATGTGGTTTCAACATGTCATAATTTTAGTTTAATTATCGTAGTATTGTTTAGATCGTTTCATAGGATTGTATTGTTAATTTTTAATTTGTTGTTTATTGTTTCGTTGGCATGTTTTTAAGACATGCACGTTTTTAGTAATGTTGATTAAAAATAAAAACAAAAAAAAGAGGAGGTAACGGGGGAGATAAGAAAATAAACAAGTTGGATTGGAACGTGAGTTTCCACACAGAAAAGCGGTTTATTAAATTCGTTTAAAGAAAAAGATTAAAAAGTGAGTTTCAAAACAGAAAAGACGTCGATTAAATTAATCGAAATAAAACAAGAGATTCCGAAGTGTGTAGCGTCCAGATAAGACGTGTTTTGGAATTACAAAGTGGCACCCAACTAGAGAGCGAGAAGTCACTCGGTAGAACGCAACAAATTGACGTACCAACGAGCGGGCTTTTGAAAGAGTACACGACTACAAACAACAATACATTCAATTGGCACAAAAAGGGGAAAGCTCAATAAAAGAGAATGAACACCAGGAGTAAAAGTGTGAATGCAGCGGGGGGAGATAGGGATAGTAGCGATGACGAAGGAGAGACCGAGATCACAATCCAGGAACAATCGGTGCCGGAACCGATGCCTGCACAAATGACAGAAGATCCGATGGAGAAAATGATGAGAATGATGATGGAAGGTTTTAAAAATCAAAATGCGAGTATAAATGAAAGTGTGAATGACAGTTTAAAAGATTTTAAAAATGAAATCACGGAAAAATTCGACAACCTGGACGCTCAGAATGCAGGAGTGAATGAAAATTTAAGGGGTCTCAACGAAAGCATTAAAAGCTTGTATGAGGAAAATAAAGTCAATTTTGATCTGGTCAAAATAAAATTTGACGCAGTAATTGACAAGTGTGAAAAAATAAATGATTCATTGACAAATATGAAATCAGAGGTCAAATGTGAAAATGAAACATTAGAAATTAAGATTGCGGAGGTAATAACCTTGGTGAACGATCGGGTAGAGGAATGTGTCGGCTTAAACGACAAGAATGTAAAAGGCATCGAAAAAGGGGTAAATAAACGTTTCGATCAGGTAAATGTCAAAATGACAGAAACGGAGGATAAAATTGACAAGAGTATTTCATGCTTTCGAGGTGAAATCGATGTCATAAAGGATTCGGTAAAAAACGAAAAAATAGGAGAACCAGTGGAAAAAATGGAAAACCACAGTTTTCGAAATGGGGGCAACCAAATAGAATCCGAAAATTTCATTCAAAGTTTGGGCGATGACCTAAATGAAATAGAATGCATGATTGGGCAAACAATCATACGGGAGGCTATAAAGGGAAAAACTGAGGTATGGCTCAGCAGGAATAAGAAAATTATGGTTTCTGGTAGCATAAATTATCGCTTGACAGATGACATAATGATGAATTATAAATACTTCAAAAAGAAAGGTCAAATGGAGTTAGATTTTAACGCGTTTCATCATTTGAAAGCGAATTAAATAACAATTCAATTTTAGGCAAAAGTTTGAAAATAAAAATATGATAAACGACATGTGTAGGGGACAAGGTAATTGTTAGAAGTTTGAGGACATCAAACAGGGGCAATAATATATGCGCCAAGCTCGCGCTGCCTTATGAAGGTCCATACAATGTATTACAAGTCATAAACGACAACGTGTATGTACTGGGATATGAAGAAGGGGAGACAAGAGGAAGATTTCATATTAATCTTTTATATCCTTTCATCGAGTGACAGATCTAACAAAACAGTCAGAAGGTCATCACCAACAGTATTTCGTAGTAAAGGCGGAAAGAAAATTCAACAATTTAATCATGGGGTTTCAAACAAAAGTGGTTCAAAAAAGGGGGGACAAATGCCTGGTGATATGAGTTACCAGAAGAATTTAAAGTTGCGGACTAGTTATGACCTAGAAGGTGTAACGTCTTAAGACAACGGGGGACAGGGGGGAGAAAAGAATCGACAAGATGTCTACATGAATCGTCGAGATCTACAAGGGGAAAATTATTGAGAGCTGAGGCTACAATAAAAAATATATCGGTATCAGCTGAGCGCTGAACGGATTCAAGCGAACCACGAAAGTAACCCGAAAGCATGAAATTTATAAATTGTTGAATGAATGTGTGGTCCAGATACCACGAGCAAAGGTGATGATAATGAGTGACTGTAAATGAGACGAATGAGGTATGAAAGAAATGAATGAAAGAAGGGGGGAGAGAAAAAAGACATGAGGGCGAGCGGTGCAAAGAGTGGAACAATGATTTGAAGAACCTCTCGAGAGTACAAACCATTGGTTCAACCTTTGCAGGGGGGATGTGTTGTGTCCACAATATATCTTAAGAGCCGCGATCAACAACGATCGACGCGGACAGGATGTGGTTTCAACATGTCATAATTTTAGTTTAATTATCGTAGTATTGTTTAGATCGTTTCATAGGATTGTATTGTTAATTTTTAATTTGTTGTTTATTGTTTCGTTGGCATGTTTTTAAGACATGCACGTTTTTAGTAATGTTGATTAAAAATAAAAACAAAAAAAAGAGGAGGTAACGGGGGAGATAAGAAAATAAACAAGTTGGATTGGAACGTGAGTTTCCACACAGAAAAGCGGTTTATTAAATTCGTTTAAAGAAAAAGATTAAAAAGTGAGTTTCAAAACAGAAAAGACGTCGATTAAATTAATCGAAATAAAACAAGAGATTCCGAAGTGTGTAGCGTCCAGATAAGACGTGTTTTGGAATTACAATTGGTAGCCTTTTAGAGAGCGTCCGGATAAGACGTATCGTGTCGCGAGTTGAACATAATCAACTATTGAATTAATTAATCGACATAATCGACAATTAATAGAGAACGGACGTGCTATCGGTTATTCAGACGTGAGGTGAATTAATCACCTAAGCAAATTAATTAATCTACAATTAATTCGGAAACGGACGTGGAGTCAACGTGCTACAGCATCTCATACAAAGAGATCATTACGTGGGTTTTCTCTACGGAGAAAGAATAGTCAGAGCCAGCATTTGGACTGGGATCGTGTCAGGTCTGGAACCTAACGAGTATAGGCGACAATTGGACCAGGCGATTACAAGAAGAAGGAAGATAGTGCATGTGCAATCGTGTTGTGCAACGCAAGCCACGAGTCACCACAAAGTAATCAAGGTTAGGATTAGATTTATTTATAATTTTAAGTTTTATTTAGAGTTGATTGTTATTGATTTGAGTGATAAATTTCCAATTTTAGTTTAATGTGTTTCATGTTGTTAGATTTAAGTGTGTTCAATAAATATGAATTTTGAAATTGCATCTTTGTCTGTGTTGTTCTTTGTTCATCGTGACTCTTAAGCAAAAGACGAACCCTGAGATTAAGTCTACCAATAGGTAAGTCTGCTCATATAAGGCGCATAACGCAACAAATTGTCAGCACAACGTGTGGCAAGTGTTCGTAACGCAACACTACTTATTATACTTCTAAATCAAGTTAAAATATTTGTATTTTGATTTCTTTTAAAAATTGGGTCTCCATAAACATTATACTGTTAAAGAAGGAAATTTAATATTAAAAGTAAGAAAGGAACTCAAACTTTCAAAAATGAACTCTTCTACATCTGCCAAAGAAATCAAAATCTATATATAGATTTAATAGAGAAATAGAGAATTAGAGTTAAATCTATCAATAAGAGACATGACTGTGCAAAAAAGGTTATTATAGAATGAAAAAAATCTGATGTGGCCAGTACATGACTTCCATATAAGGAATCATTCCTTTATCGTTCATCTAAAGATTCGCAGAAATATTATTTAAATTTTATTTTATTATTTAATTAAATTATTAAATTTCGTCCTTCAAGTAAAGTGCTACTTCCGGTTTAGGGATTTCCTCCAAAATCACATGGTGGTTTAGTATACTGATTAAAGTGTTAAATATGAAATTTGGTTACTAGGTAACAATTCGTTCCTGAGATATTTAAGAAAAACCATTTCGTCCTTCAAGTGAAGTGCTACTTCCGGTTTAAGGATTTCCTCCAAAATCAAATGGTGCCTTTGTATACCGATTAAAGTGTTAAATATGAAATTTGGTTACTATATAACAATTTGTTCCTGAGATATTGAAGAAAAACCATTTCGTCCTTCAAATAAAGTGCTACTTCCGGTTTAAGGATTTCCTCCAAAATCAAATGGTGCCTTTGTATACCGATTAAAGTGTTAAATATGAAATTTGGTTACTATATAAAAATTCGTTCCAGAGATACAGAACTTACAGACATTTTGCGTTACATACATCCATACATACAGACATACATACAGACATCATTGCGAAAGTAGTCAAAACGGATTCAGAAATGCTCAAAACGGATATTTCCGTTAAAATATCGACATCGAATTTTTTCATGATTACAATACTTCCTTATAGGGAAGTAATTAATCCTACATAGCAAAGAAAAACTTATCAAAACGTTGAGAATTCGCAAAAAAAGCAATGGCAATGGAAATTCATACCGAAATGGTAAATGTGTTAGGTGAGTCTGCTCCTTCAAAAACAATGGTTTGTAAGTGAACTGGTTTGTTTAAAAGTGGTCGTGTAAGCCTTGAAGACGATCCATGTGAAGGACGTCCAAAAACAGCATCAATACCAGAAATCGTCGCAAATATATAGAATATGGTTTTGAAAGATCATCGATTGACCTAGAGACATTTTGTAGAAGTTCTAGGCATTTCATTAGGCACAGTAAGCAATATTTTATGTCAAGTTTTGGGTTTCAAAAAGCTGTGTGCACAATGCAACAAAAACACATTCGAATGTGGATAGAAGGGATAAAGGGAATTTTGTGCGTCGTTTCATCGCTATGGATGAGACTTGGGTCTACCACCATGATCCTGAATTAAAACAAGAGGCTAAGGAGTGGTGTGAACCCGGCTCTTCGCTTTCGAAGCGAGTTCGTGTCCAGAAAACGGTCAAGAAGGTGTTAGCGTCAGTTTTTTGGGATGCAAAAGGTATTTTGTTCGTGGATTACATCCGAACTGGTAAAGCAATAAACTCAGATTATTATTGTAACCTTTTAGACCAATTGGATGTAAAAATTCGTGAAAAAAGATCCGGTTTACAGAAGAAAAAAATCATTTTCTATTAAGAAAATGCACCTGCTCACACAGCTCAAAAAACCATCGCTAAAATTAGTGAATTAAAGTACGAATTGTTGCAACAACCAGCCTATTCGCCAGATTTGGTTCCCACTGACTTCTGGCTCTTCTTAAATCTCAAAAAATTCTTTCGTGGAAAACGATTTTCATCAAACGAAGAGCTAATAGCTGTCGTAGAGGGGTATTTTGCAGACCTTCTGGAAAACCACTACAGAGATGGGATCCATAAATTGGAGGATCGTTGGAATAAGTGTATTGAAGTCGATGGAGATTATACTGAAAAATAAAGTAATTTTTACAATCAAAAATCCGGTTTTTAATATCGAGTATGGCGACTCTATCACTAACTCAGCCACTCGAAAAAATTTTTCGAGTGCTACACACTAAAGAACAGGCTTATATCTGTCTATTAAAACAATAAAAAATGTGAATATGGTCAAAATAACCAAAATATCGACTTTTGAAAAGTACGGTAAAGTAGCATCGATTAGGCGGCCGACCGGGGGGTCGGATGTGCATCAGTCGGCCGTGCTCCGTCGAAAATGCGTAAAATTTTTTCGCTCCGATTTGAATTTTTCTTTGAAATTCGGATAGATGGGGGTGTGATTAGTGGATATTAGTAATAAATAAAATCAAAAAAATGGAAAATAACCCGTGTATTGCCGAAAAAGTGAAAAAATTAAAATTTTTTTTGCTTTCGAATTTTGGGGTGTGCATTCGATAAGGAGAGTAATCCATCGTCAAAACCTACCCTTACGGGGCGCCGCTGCGCTCCGCTCCGCTCTGCACCGCTCCAGGGTGGTTTTGACTCTGGTTACTAGGCTAAACATACGAGAAGCGCCACCGATCAAGAAAACCGGGATAAATGAAATCGGGATGTGAGAGACCCTCGAAATAGCATTAAAAAGTATAGTTGCGGTATGGGGCAGTATACTATTACGTTTCACCCCCTAAAAATCGCCTAAAAACAAAAAAAATGTTGCATGTACGACGGTCGGGCTGCATCTGCCGCTGCGAAATATTCTAAGTGTTAGAGTATAT
The DNA here is from genome assembly GCA_932274525.1 of Podabrus alpinus. Classification (NCBI taxonomy): domain Eukaryota; kingdom Metazoa; phylum Arthropoda; class Insecta; order Coleoptera; family Cantharidae; genus Podabrus; species Podabrus alpinus. The sequence goes on from OW026451.1 coordinate 23,974,265, forward strand.
CTGAGCGCACGGACTGAGCACAGAATGGCTGATGCGCCCCTGAATCTCGTTAATCCATCACTAAATTGGTGTAAATTTCATGAAAATTAGCTAAGTTCAAATTCGATTTTTTAAAAAGTTTTGACCATATTCACATTTTTTATTATTTTAATAGACAGATATAAGCCTGTTCTTTAGTGTGTAGCAGAAGAAATTTAGTTTCGAGTGGCTGAGTTAGTGGTAGAGTACCCTCGAGTATCACTCAGAATACACGTTTAAACATGATGGCTCAAAAATGATCATGTAGGAATGCTTTTTCTACTATGGTGTGGGATTCATATTCAAAATTTTTGGAATCATGGATAAACATTTTGCTAAAATGGTCTTGCAGCAGGATAATGTTCCCAAAAATACAGTAGAGTGGCCAAAGAATGGTTTCGTGTTAAAAATATTGAGGTATTGGAATGACTTGTTCAGCCTCCTCGCCTCAATCTTATATTGAACATATTTGGAGCGACTTGGAGAATCTTGCTATTGTTCTCATCTCTGTAGATGGATTGTCTGTTGTGTTCTCGATGTTGCAGCCCTTGTCTCTGCTGAGTAGGTTAGAACTGGTCTTACGCATGTTTTATGTATCTTTGTTTTGTTTTCGATTGACATGTACTTGTTGAGCTATACGATGTTTCGCGTAGAAAATCCGAGGTCATGGCTAATGAGTTCTCCTCAATGAGTTCTTCGTCGACCATAGGTTTGCAGGTTATGGGATATCTTATCTTCTAATCTCTTCCTATTGCACTCAAAGAATTCCATATTAAATTTTGTGACAAATACTGGCGGCTTTCTATATCTTTGTGGTAAATGTTTAAGGCGAAACTTGCAGAGCATCAGGTTATGAACCATTAAAAAATTAATACTTATAAATCTGTAGGAATATTCAGTACTTAATTATGAATACAATAATTTATTTTATTGATATTTGCAATGAAATATAATATAATTTTTTATTTATTTTTAATCTTGATATAAATTATTTCCTCTATAATTTTTTATATTGTTTATGCACAATTTCCACTCCAATTTTTATTATTGTTAATGGAAACTGTATTTTACCTTATCGTACAATCGGATCCGGTCGCTATACAACTTATCCTCAAGGTCCTGAGGGTTGCCTTAACATTTTATGCATTAATAATTTCATTTTAATGCCTTGTAATGTTCTTGTTAGTTTTTTTTTTAATAATAATTCTTAACTTTCTCACTAACTCTTAATTTTATACTATTTCCTTAATAACTTTTTTCTTCAAGTTTTTCAGATTTTCATCAACTTAACTTTTTAATTACCCTTAATAATAAGACCCCAAAAAACGTTCCCGGGGGCTGTGTTCCTGTAGCTTCGTTTGTAAAAATAAAACAGTAACATTAAATTATAATATTACAAGTTAAAAAATATTATAAACAAAATACATCATCCGAGCAACTTATGAGGCTACGGTAAATTTATTCTAGAGAAAGAAACACAACAATATAGATAAATATTACATTTATGTTGACTATCGAATGTAATACGAGTTATGTTAGACAATAATAATATGCCTGCCTACCAAAGGCAGTGCTTTATTTGATTAAGAGAATTACCATAAACTGTTTTGTGTAATAATGTAGTAAATAATTACATTGACCATAATTATTTCATATATAAAATTATATTAGGAGTGCACTGTATACGCATCGGTGAAACTGGACGAAAGCTATTCATATCAAGTAAGACAAAAATAATTGTCATGAAATTGATAAAGATCAAACCATTGTCGCACACCGACAGACAAACACAATAAAATCAACTGTAAATTTACAGAAAAACTCATTAAACAAAAAATGTAGGAAATTTTTGGCGATTATTTTTGGTCTTTAATATTTTTACATTTTTAATTTCGTTTCAAAGTTATCGTGCAAGTGACCCCCCCCCCCTTCTCTTTAAACAATTTCATTTATTTTCATTTCAAAATGTTCAAAATGGATTCAGGGAAGCTCTGAAAATCTGTAAAAAAAAATTAGAGGTCATTTTTTTCCTGATAATAAGGGGTTCGAAAAGTAACAATTACAGGAAGCTTAAGCTTAACGAAAAATTGCGTATATGTCTAAGTTACCTATAGCATTTTTAAAGTGGCTATTATGGTTTTTGATATTTAGTTAAATATCCAAAATTAATCAGCATCGGATATTGAGTGGATATCGACTTGAAATCTGATATTCTATGAATATATGGCTATTTAATAGATATCCAATGGATCAGGTGTGCAGTGTGAGCCTACACTTACCAAACCATGCTATGTTTGGATATGGTACGAAATCCTTAAAACAAAAATTCCACGTCCTCAGAATCTCTATAAACTCATATGCCAAGATGGAAAAACTCCCTTCACATCAAATTTCCGAAAGTCATAATCACGACAACAAAATATGTCCCATAAGTAAGGCCAATCTGCAGTTGGTCAAAACTATTTTGTGGATGTTTTCAATCAATTTGTCAGTATAGTGACCGCATTTGGGCGTCCACTGTGGGATTCATTTTTATAGTAAGTATGGACGGGTTTCAATCGCAGGAGAAGATTCGTCAAGAACTTTGTCGAACTTGTCTTTCAAAACAATAAAATTTAATCATAGCATGAATTTCTCTTTTTCCATTTTGTAAACATTTGCGAATGCGTTTGTTTTAGTGGCCTGCCAAATAAAACTACCAGCTACATGTTGTGCTGAAATTTTAAAATTTTCGTTTCAATGATGGAATGTAACATTATAATGGGAAAAAAAGCTGATACGAATCACGACATTCTTTTAAAGGGAAGATAGACTGGAACAAATATGCGCTGTTTTGTTCTTAAAACTTTTGTGCAATATTCAACCATGGTCCTTATGTCGTTTACTCCTGAGCGAAAATCCAAAAAAATGTATAACATCGATCTTGAGAAAATAAATTACATAAATAAATTGAATCCACTGATTCCTAAGTGTTTTTAACGTTACACAAATAATTTCCTACTAAATAATATGGTTACCAATATTGTTGAATGATACATCATAATCATTGATCCATAACTTTTTCATCAATTTATTGTGAATTAAAATTTTAAAAGTTGTGTACTTGTTATATCTAATTGAAAGTAATGTATACAAACATTTTCATTTTCTTTTTTATAAATATGAAACATTTTCTGGTTTGCAATTTTCATGGCTATTTAATTTCATAACGAAACCCAACCAGACGTAATCGCATATAAGAGCAGTAATAGAAATACCAATCTCCCAACCGCCGCTTTAAAGATTTCAATGGAATTAAACAAGAGAGCGTGTATAGGTAATATCATCATGCGGGATGTGGGGAAATTCACTCAATCTAAACCCGGAAACCGATTCCGGGCTCCCATGGGCGCCGTTTTCGGAGGAGTTTTATACGCTCCGGTGTCGGCGCCGAATTGCGGCGCACTTTGCAATGCAAATGAAAAGCAAAGGATCGCAAATCGACAATAGTATGAGAACCCGTCCAATTCTATATTTGCAAATGGGTTTTGAAATGTTCAAGTATCAGACGTTTCACAAAACGAAATAGAAAAACAAATTTGTTAGAGGTATATGTGGTTTAAAAATGAAAAAGATTTTCTGTTTCTTAATGTTGATTAAAAATGTTCTCGTTATAACTTAACACAAATTAATCAACTTAAATAATAAGTTTGAGGTTAACAAACCACACTTAATTGACCACCAAGAATAATACTAATGAATTTGAAAATGTTTTTATATTCTTATGGTAGAAAATAAGTTAAGTAGTTAACCCTTAATTGGTTGAGTTAAAATTAACATATTATTTTATATGTCTAACAGGAACAGGTTTAAGTATTTCAAGACATGTAAATGTCATTTGCACTAATATAATTATTGTTTGTCACAGCTATCAACTGAGTCATGGTCGTCTAACTTAACAATGACAAAATTTTGGTTCAAAGTTAAATAAAATTGATGTACAAGGAAATTTTCCATAACCTCTAAAACTTAATGCGTTTGAACCTGAAATTTTGAAGAAAAATAATAATAGGACAGACATTCTTCGTTATCTCGTTGTGATTGTTAACATAATTTTAGAATTAAGCTCCCCTAGTATACTATTCGGTTAATTTGACATTATTTTGAAGGATAAATTAAAGGGTGGAAAGATTTAAGATTTAAATTTACTAGTAGTCAGAATGTGAAACGTATGAACCAGTTTTCTGCCCAATTAATCCGCAAAATCGTACAATAAATACAAAGCTTTTACGTATTTATTTAATCAGGACTTTGAATGCGGAATCAAGGAAATTTAGTAACAAAGAAATTGACGGGTCATAATGGTACATTATTTAATATCATGGTACGATTATTTTAATGATTTATTTTAAACTTTTTTTACTTGGTAAGTACTGAAAATTATCCTACTCATAATTTTTCTGAATTTCTGAACTAAAAAAAATTCCAAAAATTGGCGATGTATTCTTTCCAATTACTTAGTTTGTTGAGGTTTTTCTTGTTATGGTGATAAATTGCGTTTGAAAAATCAGAATATAATAACAAAATTTATTATAATATAATTCTGAATCAATTTTTCAAGCATCAATAAATTTCATTTTGATGGTTTGGTGAAGTGTAAACAAAAATTAAATAAAATATGAATAAAATGATTGAACTAAAACATTGGGCTTATTAGAATTCCCACGATAACTCGGTGTTGTTGCTGGTTAATTAATAATTAGCACTCGGAGTTGATCCGAACGTTAATTGTTATAATAGATTTCACACGCTGAGGTCATCCCATTTATTTGTTTTTTGCTTCCTATTTGTCTACTACGTTCTGCAAGTAGTATTATATTACACAAATCAACATAATTTTCGTTTTAATTAATCTAAAAAAACGACATCCTTTTTCACAGATGATTTCATAGGCGCAGTGTCGTCACAACTGAAAATATATTGTAACGTAAAAATAACGGAATTAAAGTTGAAGATCGCAGTAATTGCAATGAAAAAGATTAGAGCTTTTCCCTGATTTAATAAAAGTGAGCTGCATGAGCTTTTGTTACACCGGAGCACTTCAGATAAAAGCTCGGTCTTGGACCACCTGCGTCACAAGGCCCAGCTGCTTCAATCTCTGGTCTTTCTTTACAAGATTACTTAAAATGAACAAAGTTCATCCTTAGATCCTGCTTTCTTTCCTAATAAAGAAAGCTACGAGTAGGAAATCGCAGCATCACGCTTTTCAAACTTTTCATTGCGATCAATATAAAAGTATCCTTACTATAAATTATGTCTGTAAACATGAATTAATGAGGCTAGAATTGCTCGTCCGATAATTTAACGTTATCAATGAAGCTGCGATGATCTGTTAGTTGGTGTCCCACATTGTGTTTAAGTCTCATTTCATTACACTCAGTAGCAGTCAATTGAAGCAATTTCCTATATAAAATCTTTAAGAGATTCGCACGATCTTTTGCTCCGAAAGCTGAAAGTTCAAGAATATGACATCATTTTAAACTTCACTGCGGAATGGTGATTCATATTGTTATTGTTTATTAGTATCCACTTTTAAATCGCCCAGTGGTCTCAATTTTTCTATATTAGATTGTCAGTTATGACATATCAATCAATGGAATTGCTTAAATATATTAAATAGTTTAATGATGAAGTAATTCGTTATAGTTGCGACTATAGGAAAACCTTTGAGTTATTGGATAAGTCAATATTCTGCACATTGATACATTGATTTATCGTATTAAGAAAATATTACGTTAATAAGACAAGCAATTACGTTTACCATCAATTTATATTTTATTGATTTAAATATTTATGTGACTAATACGAACAATTATTCAAAGTTGAGATTTTTTTGACATAAAACGTTAAATTCCATCTTCGTTGTGTGGTCTGCTTCCTGGAAAATTATTATATTTCTATAAGTAGGTCAGGTAACTTCAGTCCAGATTAGTGTTAGTAATTATTACCAGCAGGGACAGGCAATAGGGGTGCAAGGGGTTTTCAGCACTCGAGCAACAGAATCGCCAGGGCGCCAAAATCCACTGGATATATTGTCTTGATGTGGATATTGATGTGAACACTCTGTATAGGGTACCAAAATAAGGTTGGAATCCGAGCACCAGCCCCTGATATCAGCAATACCTATAAGCATACATCACGTCATAAATTTTCTATTACATTTATCGCGTTTATTGTTAATCTTGGTAAATAATTATTTTTTATAATTAATAAACGCATATAATTTGCTGCAAGTAACATACATAAAATTAAAAGCTACATCTAACTACTCCAAAGCTCCCAATTAATTTTACTTTAAATTAACTTTAATGACTGAGTTACAAATAAAATTCTATAACTGGTTAAAAACGAATCGTTAAAAAATTAAAACATTAAACAATGTGGGTTTGCTTATTTCATTAGTATTTCAATTAAGTTGATAAATGAATTTATTAGACACTGTCGTATAACCGTCAATTTAGTTTCCTAGGTATATCTACCACTATAATCAGTAAAAACTCAATATCTGTGTAATATGCGGGAAAATGAATCGACTTTTTTTATGTTTTAAATATTTGCTGTATAATTATTTCTTTCGATTCATTATCACCACTATGTGATCACTAAATTAAAGAAATTTATATGTTTGCCTGAAAAGAGTAATACAAAATCGCAAGCAAGGTTACTTTTCAAAGTCAGCGACAGATTGAGTCAGAAAAGCTATTTGAATTTTGTGACGACATAATTTATGGATTTTAAGTACTTGACCAGTATCCGTATGTTTTATTGATATACCAGTACTGAACCAAGCTGCTTTCTGCTAAATTTTGGAAATTTTCAGGATTAAATTTTTATCACTTTTATTTAATTATTTAATTTCCAACCTGGACGAAATCAACACAATCTCACTCATGGGAGGCAAAGAACTACATAGGAGATAGAAAATTTGCTTTGAAAAAAAGATTTTTCCAATTTTGAATTCATTTCATTTTTGTGGGAAATCTCCCAAAACCTTACCACCAGCACTGATTAGCGTTGCTACTTTACAATCAAAATTCACGATACTGAAAATCAAACAATGACCATTGCAGTGGCGTATTAACAAGTATTTCGACCCTAAAAATTAGGTTTTCATTTTTCAAAATATACTTTTTCTCATTCGTCTGACATAAAAGTGGTCCTGAGATGAACGAAACTATATAGACTTAAAATCTCAGCAAATATTCATATAGAACACCTTTTATCCTTAATAGGGTCCTAGCTATGAGCTTCCAGAGTTGGTCATATTTTAATCTTTTTTGAAGGATGTTTCTTAAGGTTCCAGTTTTTCTAAATTTACTTATGATTGATGCATTCTACAACAAAAATGCATAAGTTAATATTTAATGTATAATTGGTATAATGTAGATAAAATTATATTTAAACTAAAGGGAAAGATTATATTATTTTAGGTATGGTAATTTCGGAGATACGCCTGGTAGAAAAAAAATCCTTGTGATGAAACTGATATTGTTTGGTATATTAATTGAATATTAAGATTTTATGGAAAGCCGTATCTCCAAAACTATTCAGATTACAACATTTCAATATTTTAGGTCCATGTAAAACTTTATTTTTTATAATATTTTAAATTATGTTAACTTGGTACCTCAGGTGATGCACTGCAATTAGGTTAGTTTTAAAAATAATGTAACAATTGAAGGAAAGGTTTTAAATGTTCACAATTATAATTGTTCCTATAGGGCCTTATAGGAATAGAAAATAAACCGCATTTAAAAGTTCTCTTCATAGAGTGCCGTACCTGATTCCAGACGTAGACGACCCCGCTCCTAGAGTTTTTTAAGAGTTAATTTACTACCTAGCTGATGACTGGATTATTATTTATCCCACCTTAAATGAGAGTAAAATAAATATAGATATAATTAAATAAAAAAATGTTTTGTAAAAAATTTGTGTTACTTTTTAAAAATTTGAAAAGTATAATAGGGTCCTCAAAAATGTCTAGCCCCAATTAGGCATATCCCTAAAATTCCTTATGAATAATACCTACACTTCTGTGGAAACTAACACTTTCAGCATAGATTTATATAATTTATAGATTTATTTATTTATCCTATATATTATTATTTAATTTTTTTTTAATTTAAACTGTAACTGTACTGTGCAACTGTAAAATTATAAATTAAAAATAAAATTCGTCTTTTTTTCCAACATCCTTTTAATTAAATTCAAGATGCGTTTCGAGAATTTACAATATTATCATCATCGGTCATTAAATTTTTTTTTAATTTTTAATTTATTACATAACTCCAAATATACTGGAAACATGATTTTTAATATGGAAAATTATAGTTTAGGATTTGGTCATTGTAATCTAGTAACATCATCCGCCAGGGCCGTATTTAGAATCATTTACCAATGACCAATGATCAATTAATTACAATGACCAAATCCGCAACTACAATTTTACAATTATCAGTACAAGGTCAACTATTTGTTTTCAAATTTTGAAAATTTTAAAAACCATTTTTAAATTATTAATTTCATGCAATTAAAAGTATCCAATTTTCCAATTTTCTTTCAAGAAACATTCAATTTAAAAAAAAAGTATCCACAGGTTCGCAATAGAAGTTTCATCGAGAATTGCAACCGTGGTTTTAAAATAAACCACATTATGTAGTATTATGTATTTGTAATTTTTGTATAATTTTGCAAAAAGACTGGACAGACTGAAATTTGGCAGATATGCATATTTTAGTGTCAGAATGAATCCCCCAAAGTCCTCTAAAATCCCCTGTCGGTTTCTCCCCGAATTGGTAATTGGTAATTGGACCAAAATTGAAGAACAAAAACTTCTCTCCAAAAATCGAGTTTCCAGAATTTACTTCAGATGATGAAAATAACTAATAAAAAATTTAATTCAAAATACGAATTATTCTAAAACTTAGTTCGAATTTAATTTTTTTTTATATAGTAGAAAGTAAATAATTTAAATTTTAAATCTGAAATTGATTTTTCTTTCAGGAATACTATGACGTATGAAACTTTTCAGAACTTTATATTGGAGAGAATTTTATGCACTTCAATTTTAATTAGATGAGAATTTAAAGGAATTTTAGGGAGTTCATTAGCACACATTTTGAATATTTTGAATAATTTTTGTACGCCTATGTTTCGGCGATTATTTTGGTAAAATGGATGGGAATGTAATCGACTTTGCCCTGGAAATTTGAACTGCGTATGTATTGATAAAAAGTTAAAAATTTATTTATTTATTTTTAACTTTTTATTTAAATAAAATAAAAGGTAAAATAAACAAAATGTGGAGATTAATAAAAAAGAAAATTAAAGAAGTTAAGTAGTGATAAATAATTCACTAATAATATATTTAAAAAATTTTGAAGAATCAGATTAAAATTTTACAAATTAAGATTAATTAAAAAGATAAACAAGAACAAGTCCAAAGAAGATATCACCACAAATTGACGCCCAACGTGAGGTTACTCTTTCATAACCACAATAAGGCAAATTTTATAATTTTCACAGTATGAGAAAGATTCGAGTTTTTGTTAAGATAGGTGATAAGGATAAACCTTTAGGGGAGAACACCCCAGATTAAAAAAATGCAGATTCTTTTAATGCAGCTAATGTCTTTCAGAGCACCATAAATTCTGAAGTAGGTTGGCAAGAAGTGATAACATTCTTAACAAAAGCAATAGAAGAAAGAGCAAACAAAACCAATGAATTTATGAATGAATTTATAAATAACAAAATAGACACAACAAATCAAGAAACGCAAAATAACATGAAGAAGGTAGTGGAAAAAAGGATATTAAAATGCACATAATATTATGTATGTACATGATGTAAATAAATCACAAATCGCGTTCCTAAAGGAGATGGACAATTTCGGGGAGCTCTTGGAGATATACAGGAAAGAGCTTCAATAGCATACAAGAATTAAAAACAAATTTTGCAGAAAAAATTAAATATTTTAAGGACACCATAGACGAAAATATGAACGAATATTCAGATAAAATGGTGGAATTAATAAAGAAAAACTTTGACAAAACATAAAAAATGGATAAACTGGTGAAATATGAAAATTTTACTATTAAGATCGAAGAAATTAGAGAATACGCACGGAACAATAAAGAATTTACTAATAAAAATTAGGCAAAATAGATGAAGATGTAGACAACACAAATGGGAAACTAAATGAAAACAAGTTTAGAAGAAGATAAGACAGACGAAATTTACAAATAATCGGATTTATCGTTGGTTACTGTTAATACAGGAAATTGATTTTTCTATAAAACACATTAAGAAGAAAAGACCAAAAAATAGAAATGATATGAGGACGATTAGGTTTGATCAGTTAAAATTTGAATAGGTGGTTGATACAACACCTTAAATATGGACGTCCTTAACAAAAGTTCTCCCGTGGAAGCATGTGAGATGGAGATGGAAGACTGGGGTGCCGATTACAAGGATAGACCATTAACTCCGTCTCAGGTGAAAGGAAACTTAATTTTGTTTATAAAATTTTTGATATGGAATTAACCATAAAATTCCAAATTTTACAAATTAAGATAAATGAAAAAGATAAATAAGGACAATTCCAAAAGGAAATATCACAACAATATAATATCAAGTTAGGAGCGGCTCTTCATTTTCTTTTTTTTTCATCTTAGTACTGAGAAAGAGGATTTTTAAAATGCTTACGAATGTCGACAACATTGGATCTTCTTTTCATTTTCAACCTCGTTTTGTTTACTGTTAACTGTAAGTCTCTCCAATCTGTTTTCAGTTTGCCCTGTTTTGCACCATAATGCCACTTTATTCCGCTATAACTCTTGCATTGTCAAATTATCTCTTCTAGGATTTACCAACAAAATTTTCCAAATGTTCGTGACTTTTGTTCAACATTCCACAGATAATTAGAAACCTGACATAACATCAACTTCTATATATGCTGATGATGTTGTATGCACAAAACTTTATAGACATCCTCCATGGGCATCTATCGTGCAACCACTGCACAAAAATCTACAACGTGATTCTCGTTCTTTTTAATGTTAAATTTATGGTACAGATTTCTGTGCAGTGCTTGTGGATACCCACAGAGGAAGACAAACTTTTCGGCATTTGAAGTGCAGATTGAATTATTTTTTCATTTTTCAGAGCGCATTCTTAAGTGTTGAATATTATGAATGATATTCTAAAATGACATGGAAATTAAATTAACATCTAAGCATGACATTACCATCCGGTATAATTATTTTTAATTTATAATTTAACTACTTTATTTTCATTTCATAATATTAGTTTTTGTTATTTATTTAATAATGAAAATGTATATCAATAATAAATTATATTAATTTAATAATCGTGATTCTGAAGACGACCCCAGCTGTTAATGCTTTTTACTGTGTTATGTTGAAAAGATCACCTATTTTAAAATTAGATATTGGATAAAAGTTTCCTTGAAAGTCGTGCATAAAAATGCTTACGGTTAACATTTTTCTTTAAAAAAAAACTAATTTTCCATTTGTACGAATATTCCTATTAGGGGTCTCATAAACCGTTTAATATATTAAGTAAAAAATGAATCTGCCTTTTAAGCGTAAAAAATTTAATTTATAATTTTTCTAATTAATTTTGAAACCGTAGACCAAAAATTAAAAGATGACATTAAAACTACCATTGAAGGATTATTCTCCACATTGCTGGTATTACCAATTTGAAATTATCCTTAAAATTTAAACTATCTGCTAATAGATGAACGAACAGTATGATACAGAAGGAAGTAATAAAAACTACTGCTTTTTAAAAACGGAATCTCAATTTATAATTGAGAGTTAACTCAGGCCCCAGCTGACATCCTGAAAACAAAATATTAATGAGAAAGCAACTCAATAAACGAAACAGTAATTATAAAATTTATTTTGCCGGCAAATGACAACAAATTATCAAATAAATTAAAAAAGTTAGTTTTAGAAAATTACGTAATTATTATTTTTTTTATTGTAGATTTGTATTTACAAAATTAATCAGAAAATTGGCGAGAATCTCTACTAAACGCCGTTCTCACGCCCTCAACTCCCACATTCTGCGCTCTTTAACTAATCTAAATTAACGCAATTTCTAAAATTTACGCGAATATGGTTTGCTCGAAAAGCATCATGTACTCATATACTAGAGCAAGATTTTAAAACGCGGTGCTTCAATTCCACACAAAGAAAATTATTAAACATGTTGAACCGAATCGTAATATTCTTTTAAATGCCACTCACGATTTTTTATGATCTCATCTTTTTAGAGCACGCTCGAAAATTAGGATTTAAGGAGATTTTTTCAAGTCGAATCCGCTGTATGATTCATACTCATCTTCCACGGTAAATTTGATAATTTTAATACTTCAACATAACACGACGTTTTATATCCACGATGCAGTGGAAATTTTATTCAGATAATTTCAAAAGTTACAAAAGGGGAAATGTGTTACAATATTAATTACTACTCTTAATTGATACGAGTGCATTTTAACCGTAATGAATTTCTAGAACATTTAAGTTTTAATTATTTGTTTCCTTTTAGATACTGCCCAATTTTTTGTTTCTGAACAAATTTCTTATTTATTAGGTACTAGTACTTATTTAATGGTATGCAGGTACGTACCATCATGGCCCTTCTTTTTTAAATATTGTTTTAGAATGCACCTACAACTTTTCAAAAATATGAATTTTCAGAATCAAAAAGTTTTCAGATTTAAATAACTGTGCAGTTTTCAGATTGAACGATTTTACAAAATTTTGGTCTTAATAATTTGATGCATTTCGGTGAAGGTAAAGGTTATCATGCACTTGTTCGTACTAGACGTACTAGGTGACGTCAGTTCAAGGGGACTGCGATCCACAATAGGCCAGGCGCCACCTCAATTGAGAGAATTTGTTTTTATATCCAAGCCTGCTTCTGTATTTACCACTTGATTTATTGCGCGGGAGTTAATTGAAATTGATACTTCCTGTCCGTAGGAAATGACATTGTTTTTAAGCAAACTATTGGGTTCAGCGATAAAATCAGAATGAACTTTTAAAAAGCTCTATTATTTAGATCAATACAATTTTATTTTAAAGAGATAAAAGAGGGCAAAAATGAAATTCTAAATGGTAATGTTTTCATTAAATCGCAATACGACCATTTGGTTTTTACCCTTTCACTGCTGGTGACAACGTAATAATGTACCAAACCAACGTAGATGGTATCTGTATGCCCAGGAAAGATAAAATTACAAAGTGAGTGCTTATTATCCGAAGCTAACCACAATATAAACATTTTTAAAGTACAAAGACAAAACTTAGATAGAATATCTCGACTCCACCTCTCCATTACAACCCCTTAACGATGTAAATGCGTTGCCAGAAGGCTCGCTTTACAACCATATTCGTGTATCTGAACTAAACACCCTACAATAAGCCAAGCCTACTAACATCAAAAGCTTTTATGTAGATTTACAGTTAAGAAAATAAAAACTTTAAAGTAATCACTAATTTGAATTCAAAATTCAAAGCAACCTAAACAGAATTTCTAAAATAAATAACAGAAAAGTTGTAGTAGATCTACCAAAATACAAGGGATGTTTTAACTTGCGATTTTGTTATCATAAAATTTAATTTTTTATTCATACCAATAGAAACGTACGTATCAAGAAACTTTGCAAAACTTTTTAAACCACATTTTCAATATCCAATACAGGTTGCGATTGTATGCAAAATAAATCACATGTTTGAATATGAGTTTGCTAGGAATCTGGTTTGATCCCGGGCGACGCAAGCACTGTATTATATCCAAGAAATGAAGTAAATTACACTTCCCGTGGTTTGAAACCCACGTTAAACTGTAGGTCTCATATGTACTGTGTGGAAAACGTTATGTCAATTTTAGAAAATCTGAAAACACAGAAAATCCAATTCATTCTCATTCAACATTTCTTATAAAAAATTATTTATAGCAAATAAAATATATGGTATTTAGTATTTAGTGTATAAGGGAATAAACAGATGGTGTATCAAACAAGTGCAATCATACATACGTTCTGCCACCCCAACTTTGCTCCGGGGTGTTTTGAGGTGCCCCCTTTATGAATAGGTGTAATTATGCTTCAATTATTATTACGCAACAATAAAAGTTGTTTGTCAACACCTTTGACTATTCTATTGCAAATTATAGATTTTCGTAATGCACCATGGCTAAATCCATATCATTTTGCAATTCTCCTCGTAATGTTAGTTTTTAATGAATAAAAAAGTATTGTTTATATGAAGTAGCGTCGATACAAATCCACCTTAATATTTAAGTTTTGGGTTAACATTTTATATCATGGAAGTTCACAGTTTGACATACAGAAATGAGATATTGTGCAAAGGATGTTGTTAAAAGGGGAAAGACGAAATCCTGTGTCAGAGAGCACGATAGATGACCTAAACACCTGCACCCGCATCGATTTTTCACACGAGCTTTATTAAATATATTTAATAATGCAACTTGTAATTATTGCCACATTACTAATAATAAAATTTGCTTTTTGTCAATTCGTAGATAAATATAAATTAATGGAACGACTTTTTGGCGTGATTAAAAAGTTAAACGAATGTATAACTTATTATGAATTAATTAAAAATAATAAATTGTAGCTTAACCCTGTGAATTAAATTTTTCAGTAATTAAAAAAATTACTGTTAATAATTTGTAATGGTAAATAATTTTGATTACCCGCCTAAAATAAAACATAACTGTAAAATTTATAGTACCCTCTGCTAATCCTTTAATTTGATTTATTTCTATTGAGAAAAAACATGTAGTACCTGCTTAAATTTATATTTTCTGCTGGCTATAAACAAGAGCACAGAAAGGAATCTTGAAATCTGCTGAGGTTTCGCAGTGATGGTGTGAACTTCCAGGTGCTGTTTTCTTAGGTTGATCTTGATCCTTGTAAGTGATAACAAGAAATCTTTCTTATTTTCACTGCAGATACATTTTATTTTTAAATATATTTTATTTATCATTATGTAGTAGTACAAATTTAAAATTTAATTACAAATGCGCATCACACATATATATAATGTAAAAAAGCGTGCAATGAAAAATTAATTAAATATGTACGTAGATAAAAATAATTAATAAAGCAATATTTAATTATGATTAAATATTATGTAGCTACATGACAAATACATTGATCAAAAATGATAATTAAAATTATTTTTTTGGAATCTCGTCTACTGGCGGGTGAATATTACAGCTTCTCGGTTTTATTTGGTACTTTCGGTACAGAAAGGATAAGGAAACACAATGTGATACCTATGATACGATCCTGCCACAAGAAATCCCACCAACCGTAATAATAGATTATTTCTTTTATATGCTATAAAATAATATTGTATTGACCTTTTTATAAGGTTATATGCTGCTAATGCATCTTATATGTTATACTTTAATTTAGTAGACTAAGGAGCACGTTTCTTTTTATCTACAATATCAAGTAGTGATATCCCTAAAACATAAAGGGTCAAAGAAAAACTTAATAAATAGTGAATAAGATAACAGTTTTTGTTTTATACTGAAACTTGACCAAATGAACATAAGAATATCTTGTATTTGTATTTGAAAATGTAGCAAAGTATTATTTTGTTTTAACTCGTTTTAACTCGTTAATCCCTTCAGGGAAGTCTTTGTAAAGGCAGTTTAAATAGATCTGATTCACATCAAGCGCTGTGTTACGAAATTTATATGGAAGGTACCCGATAACCAAAGACATCTCCTGACAAAATATTAGATCTAAGGTTCCTGCTGGTTTAGGAGTTATCTATAAAAAAATTTAAAAAACTGATTTTCTCAGAAACGATAGAAATTGGAAAAATCAACAGGTAACAATATTATTGCTTAATTTCGTCAATTATTAAAAGTTTTTAGTGCAAGTATTGTTTATACTTATTTAAGTAATGATATGGGTTGTACTTATGTATCTCCTAAACCTACTTTTTTAAAAACTAATATAGCCACTATAGCAATTTCTGAGAAATTTAAATTTTATTTGAAAAATAAAAGAATAATTCTTTTTTGGATCTCGATATTATCTAACCCAAACTAGATTTTATTTACTTAAGCTCGTCTTACATCAGGACATTTCTGGCGTCATTTCTTGCGCCATTTCCTGAGACATTTCTGGCGTCATCTCTGACGCCATTTCTTGCTCCAAAAATAAAGCCTGTATTATATCAGGCCATTTCTTGCGCTGATTTTGCGCAGTAGGTAATTTTAGCAACTTACGTGAAACATTTTGTAGGCCAAAAGAAAGTGTTCTATTTTGAGGCAATTTTCAACGCAATTTGCCTGCGAGCGTGCTCACTAAGATTAAACGAACGATAATTTTGTGTTGTAACTTGTAACATAATATGTGCTACACATAAAAATTGAAATGGATAAAGAAAGCGATTTAATTGCAGAAAATGTGATTGCAGCAAACATAATAGTATTTAAAAAATTACAAAAACACAAAAAAATTTAAAAAAAAATTCAAATTTTCAAATGGTTATTAAATTTTCAAATTTGATTTTTTAATTTCAGTGAAAAACAAAAACATTTGCGATTATTTAAAAAAAAGTAACTTTTAGTAATAAAAGTAACTCATTCCTAGCCCTGCATTTGACAATTACTACCTTACTACCTGCGCATTCAATCTGTACTGCGCACGCTCACAGGCAAATTGTTCAAGAATAGAGCACGCGCCAAATATATTGCCTACAATCCGAGCCAAGACATTTTCCAAGACATTTGCTGTTTTAAACTGGGCAATTTATTTGGCTCAAGAAATGGCGCAATAAATGGCGCAATAAATATGTATCAAAGCTCGTCTTACATCAGGACATATCTGGCGTCATTTCTTGAGCCAAATAAATTGCCTAGTTTAAAACAGCAAATGTCTTGGAAAATGTCCTGGCTCGGATTGTAGGCAATATATTTAACACGTGCTCTATTTTTGAACAATTTACCTGTGAGCGGCCGCAGTACAGATTGAATGCGCAGGTAGATTCTGTGGAGGGTATTAATTGTCAAATACAGGGCTTAGAATGAGTTACTTTTATCACTAAAAGTTACGTTTGTTTAAATAATCGCAAATGTTTTTGTTTTTCACTGAAATTAAAAAATCAAATTGAAAATTTAATAACCATTGAAAATTTGAATTTTTTTTTTAAATTTTTTTGTGTTGGTAAAAAAAATAATACTATTATGTTTGCTGCAATCACATTTTCTGCAATTAAATCGCTTTCTTTATTCATTTCAATTTTTATGTGTAGCACAATTTTTCTCAATTTATCGTTCGTTTAATTTTACTGCGCACGCTCGCAGGCAAATTGCATTGAAAATTGCCTCAAAATATAACAGGTTCTATATATTTGGCCTACAAAATGTTTCAGGTAATTTGCTAAAATTACCTACTGCGCAAAGTCTGCGCCAGAAATGGCGCATGAAATGGCCTGATATAATACAGGCTTCATTTTTGGAGCAAGAAGTGGCGTCATTTCTGACGCCAGAAATGACGCCAGAAATATGGCGCAAGAAATGGTGCCAGAAATAACCTGATGTAAGACGGGCTTTACATAAAGTTCCTTCTATACTCTAACTAAATATGTATGTACGATGTCGTTGTTGTAAGCCCTGGTTGTACATACCTTCTTAGATTTGTAAAAACTGATTCAATTTATAACTATTATTATTGTAATAAAAAATGCAAAGATAATAATTTTCAAATAATAATTAGGTGGTAATTTGGTATCTATCGAAAAATTATAATTATATTTGGAAATGATTAGCCCAAATATATTAATTGCCATGATATTTTTTGTTTTTTTTATTTTCTATAATGTTGATAACAATTTTAAAATTTTATTTGTAAGGAAATGAAAAGATGTTGATTTTTAATTGTGAAATTTTTGTATTAAATTGGAGAGGGACCCACGCTAAGACCATGTAAATGAATGGACGTGAGTCAGATAATAGTTTGAAATCTTGAAAAATAATTTTGATTTAAATAAAACTAAGTGTAGTTTAAATGAGAAAATAAAAGAATACCGAACATCATGGAAAAACTATCTTGAAAGAATGGACCAAAACCGACTGCCGAAGATAATATACCGATATCAGCCCAGAGGAATAGGATGTGTTGGCCGCCCTAGGAAGAGGTGGCGAGATCAGTTGGAGTGACGTAACGGACCACTGGTCTTATACGTGTGGATGATGATGATGGTGATAAAAATAAGTTCAAGTATTAAGTAAGAGTGCGTTTGATTGAAGATTGAAGATTAACAGCAACATCGCAAGATTAAATAATGAATACGCGTGTATAAAGACATCAGAAAAAAGACATGGTTGAAAAATTATGTGAAAGCCAAGTTGAAAAATTAAATGAAAGCCTGGTAGAAAAATTAGAGAAAACATTAAAAGAAGTACGTAAAACGGGGTAACTTGATCAACATTTTGGGATATCTCCTCATGTCCTGGAGTTGCTGAATCAATTTCAAAGAGTCTGATATCAGAAAAGCTATCCTTTTGCTCAGAGGAAGAGATCTTGATAATTGAAAAAATTTCAGGTTGCCCAATTTTGACAAAAAAAATTTTGAAAGGTCATTTTTCAAGTTACCCCAATTTGGGGATACTTGATAAATGGTCGTTTTCTGACGAATTTCTTATGTTAGACTCTTCCTGAGTAACTTGAAAATCATATTGAGAAAAAAAAATTGATAGAATCGATCAAAAAATCAAATTTCTGCTTTATTAAAAAAAAACACTATAAATACTGATAGGTACCAGAAAAAAATAACAAAAAAAAGAATATTCCCAAACAACAATATAAAATAAAAAATTTTCTAGCACAATAATCAATTCACAATTCACAATACAGCACAATTCCTGTATTTTCTAGTTCCCGGGCGTTTTTTATACGTACGAACCATTTTCCAAGTTACCCCTGAAAACCCCAAAAAAAATAAAATAGTACGCCCCTGCGCTCTCGAAATATTTTTTGAATAAATGAGATTAGGAAGTTTGTAACAACATATCAGGCACCCCAAAAAAAATATTAACATTATTTTGCTTGCAAAAGTCTCATCTACACATTCAAAAGTATCCACACTACAAAAAACTCGCTTTTTCTTACCTAATTCAATGAATTTTTCCCGCCCAAACAAGCCTCTCACCAACGCTCACAGGTAAACAATGTGAATGTAGATACCATCAGCTGTGTACCCAGGAAATATTTTGGTTCCACTACTAATAGTTAGATGTCAGCACATTTTAACATATCATCGTGTATGAATTTATCAAGTTGCCCCGGTATTTCAAGTTACCCCGTTTTACGGTATTCAACAATAGACTGGTTGAAAAATAACAAGGAAGATTTGTGTAAATTACAAAGAATTATTGTTTTCAGAAAAAATATTGTAAGAAAATTGGTTCTACTAAAGATAAAAAGAAATAAGAGGATGAACCAACTACCTTTTAACTTGAGGAAGCCTAGGACTAGGATCTTCTCCAAAGGAGACCCAGAATGAAAGATGGACCATCCTCAATTATTAGGAACTTGGATTTGCATATCTTAAATTACTATGATGAATAAATTTAAAATTTAACACTGATGATTAGAAAGTTTGATAGATTTTGGAATGATTAATTTAGAAAAGTGTGTAAATAATTCAGTTTATTATAATTTTTGATTTCTAGATACTATTTTGAAAATAATTTAAATAAATCGATATCGTATTTTGATTTGTTCAAATTTTATTTTAAAGTGATTTAATTTGATGATTTGTAAAGTTTAAAAAAAACAATTACAAGATGCTACACGTAGGGCTCAGTAATTAACATGATCCAATTCCAATTTTCCTTATTATTAATTATTAATCTTCCATTTTTATCAAACAATTTCATCTTCTCTCAAGTTTTACTTCATAATTTTCAATCAAACGCACTTTTAATTCTTCAACTTATTTTTATTTAAATCAAAATTATTTTTCAAAATTTCCAACTATTATCTGACCCACGTCCATTCATTTACATAGCCCTGGCGTGAGTCCCCTCTCGTATTTAATAAAAAAAAATTCATAATTAAAAATCATTATCTTATCATTCCCTTACAAACAAAATTTTAAAATTTTTATTAACATTATGAAAACTCAAAAAATATCATGGCAATTTAATATACTGAAAAATTAGAAAATTTAACAAATAAACTTGACCGAAAGTTAAAATATTTGAATTTTAACTGTAAGTATGATTTCCTATATACAAAGAAAATTTAATTCAAAGGACACTGTAAAAAGTGACACCGGATTAGAGGTATCTTCTTGAAGTGGAAAGCAAGTGAAGAACGAAAGGGGTCATAAACAATTTAAAAACAAATTCTTTCTAGAAATTGATCGAGCTTTTCCATTCCATTCGGAATATTGTTACTCTGCTTTTCTGCAAAGTTTTTCCGATCCATTTGTTGAGATGGATCAATCTTCTTATTTCTCTTTTATTTTCAATTTAATTTATCCCGAGAATGTTGATGTTCACCCTGGAGAGCCTCGTTAAGAAATTCTGTTAAGTCCGCGATTCGAACCCACCAATTTCCGCGCTGTAACTCAACCGGTGATCACACCAAGCCACTGCTGTGGTTTTAGTTAGAATTAGAAATTTCTTTATTCTAAATTAGAAAACATTAGAAATACAAATATAATTAAAATAATTAAAAATGAATACAATATGACTCTATTTCGACCTTCTTGTAGTCTCGTCAGTTATATATTACTACTATAATAACCAATAATTACACAGAAAAGAGGAACAACATTTTTGAAATACAACTTAAAATAAAATATATAATCCTTTAAAGAAAGAAGGTTTTAAAATTAAAAAATGTATAAGTAAAATTAAATATAAGTTAAAAAGATAAATAAAATATAAATAAAAATTACTAAAAAAGTAACATTTTTAATTACCCACTTATTTTATAAATATACAGCTTTACATTCGTATTAAATATTGGTAACCTATTTCTAGGATTGTAAAATTCATTAGAAAGGGAGGATTAGCCCCCAAAAACCAAATTTCAATGTGGTCTTGTACATTATAGTTCTACCCTTTTTTCACAGTTTTGGATGAGTTGCAACGTTCACAGCGACTTATTTTCAACATTTTCTGTTTTAATCCATTGTCTTCCATTCTTGCACCTCCATCGTATCCAGGTCGCTCACATCATGGTCTCATAATCTCGGCCTTGGTTCCCCTCGTGTTCTGTCTTCATTGGACTTCCATAATAACCATCTGATTCGCTGTGATTTTATATATCTCATCACATTTTTGATTTTGTATTTCTCTCTCTATTTCGTAATTCATTAATAATTTTTGTTTTCAATTCTCTTCTCTTTTTGGATCCATCCCACGAAAGACTTTTCTCCCAAACACTCTTTCAGTCTTATTAATGTTCTATAAATTTTCACGTAAGTTTTTCTTCATCTTCTTATCCTTCAGCAATTTTTTGTTTGAGTAGTACGCTCTATTCCAGGACTGCACTTTTCTTTTTATAATATCTTCTCTTCTCTTGCTGTTATTGTCTACTATATATGTGATCCTAAATGGTTGAAACAGTCAACCTTGTCAAAATTGTATAATATGTTTATTATCAAAACATTCTGGTTATGTGTAGTGTTCTTATCACATCTCATACATTTTGTTTTCTTCTCATTTACCATTAGGCTTATTTTTCTTGCTTCGTTTTTCATCTCTCGGAACATTTATTCCATATGCTTGCTTATTGATCTGCACACACGAGTATCTGTCCTTTTCTTGGAGTAATAGAGTCTTATTTATTGGTTACTTTATCCAGTACTATGCTGAAAAGGGTCACCGACAGTGCGTCTTCTTCACTGTTAATTTCAAAACATGCCATTTCACCTTCTTCTATTTTTGTGCATGCCACTGTATTGTCTAGGATCATTTTAATTTTAGACATTAGAAGTCTGAAATAAAACAACAAATATACCATGTGATTTCTCGTTTGAAAAACTTTCCATGAGGATTTTGCATGTGATATTAAATAAAAATAATAAACCTAAAATTAATAAATGTTATTGTAAAATTCATCCGCAACCCTGAAATCATTCTGCTACATTAGTAATTAAACTACGTTAAACAGTAGGTTCCCCATACTCTACCTAGTTCCAGAGAGAGAGTACATAAATATATGGTTCCTGAATATATATGCAATTTTCCTGTGGAAAAACTAGATTTTTTCCTCGTGCTTGCACGCTCAGAGGTTCTAAGATTGGAACCTTTGTGTGTGCCATCTATAATTAAATTACATAAATCGCAAATTACTCAATATAGCACTGGAGAGCATTCTTAGCATATAATTTCATATAATATACTAAACTTGTTCATGCATTGTCAGACATAATACAAAAAACTTGAAACTACATATTATATAAATAAACTTTCAGTATAGTCACTTTTAGACACATTGAAAAGATAGAAAGCATTAAATAGGCACATTGAAAAGTTGTCGGAACTGAATCCCACTTTGTTGTAAATAATTGTATACCACTTTTCCAATCACTTTAATTAAATCACTTCAGACTGCTTTACAAGTTTGAAGCTTTGCACAACAATATACTATGAAGTAACTACATTGCACACCATACATACTTACAATATTATACCTTATATCGATCTGTTTCACCGGATCCCTTTTTCGTCACTTCGGAAAGAAATAATACGACGGAAAAATGGGATACCTTTTTATAGGTAATACACAACCATTTTTAGTAAAATTATTGAATATCTGTGGTATGATGTAGGCAAATTTTGTAAAATCCATTTAGTAGAGAATTTTATGCTCTTCAATTTTAGACTGGTGATAATTTTCTGTGAAGATGATTGTTAAAGGTGAAATATCTATGCCAAATTTAGACTTGCCCGGATTTTTTGAAAATTCGAACAATTATTTTGGCTTCTTTGTCTGAAATAATAGTAAATTTTTATAAAATGTATTTTTCAGAGAATATTATAAGCTCTTCGATTTTGCCTGATGATAATTTATACATTCATTATTATTAAAATAATGTCATTATAATTCATTAAAATTCTAAAAAATTGGTGCAATTTTACCTGCGAAATGAAAAAAACATGACTTATACCTAATTGATTTACAAGAGTTACGTTACCTTAATAATAGTGTGATTTTGTTTTTACCCTGATATTTACATTAATTTAACCCGGTAAATAAATTGTATAAGTATTTTTAACTTATAGATATTGTAAACAATGGACGGAATTTTACAGGAAAACATAAAAAATTAACCCGTTTAATAAGGATTAATTTACCTTAAAAATGGTATAATTTTGTCTTTACTGATATTTACATTAATTTTACTAGGTACACTGGGTGTAATTTTACCGAAAAATGTAAAAAAATTTACCCATTTAAT
Organism: Podabrus alpinus; assembly: GCA_932274525.1. Taxonomy (NCBI): domain Eukaryota; kingdom Metazoa; phylum Arthropoda; class Insecta; order Coleoptera; family Cantharidae; genus Podabrus; species Podabrus alpinus. The sequence continues at coordinate 23,997,826 of OW026451.1, forward strand.
TTTTATTCCATCAGGCTACAGCTTTTTCAGAATTCTTCTGGTTATCAGATCATAATCGCGGAACTTTCTTTGGGTTAAGGTTGTGTGTTATGCATGTCCTGACTTCCGTCACCTTTATAAGATTAATCGGGAAAGTCCATTTGATAACGAGCATCCAAAATTTGATAGGTGGGCTTTTCCTCCTCAGGGATGGTTTCCATTGGGACTGATTTCAAAACATTTCCATGATATTCCGCAAATGTATTCACATTTTCTTCACCCTTTCTAGTCCAGTTGCAACCACATGCTTTAATAGGTGGTTTTTTTTTCAAAAACTGAACAGGGAACAGGCATAGGCATATATGGCCCAAAATATGAGGCATCTATAGCCTTAGGAAGCCATCCCACAATTATGCAAGCTGAAATACTTGCAATTGCACTATGTGCCCATGAATGCCTGCGAAGGAACATTAAGGGCAAAAAAGTCAATATAATGTCTGACAGCCAAGCTGCGATAAAGGCACTCAAAGCAAATAGCTTTGAGTCTTTGTCCACATGGGAATGCAGACAATCCCTCAAGAAACTGGCCAAGGGCAATAAAATTGCCCTCCACTGGGTGCCGGGTCATGAGGGAATTGAGGGTAATGAGATAAACCGATAAACTGGCTAGATCAGGCTCAAGGGCTGCCCCGACTGGGCCCGAACCATTCTGTGGATTGTCCAAGACACACAGGGGGTTGGAGGTCCGGAATTGGGAAGCAGAGAATAAAAAAACCCTGTGGCATAGTACACCAGGTCAAAAACAGGCGAAGAAATTTATAGAGTATTCGACTGCAGAGGCTAAAAAGCTTCTTCTACTATCAAAGAATGAAATCAGGCTCATCACGGAGTTGCTCACCGGACATTGTCAGGTGAGATATCACCTCAAGAAAATGGGAATGGAGGACGATGACATATGCAGACTCTGTGAATCGGAAACTGAATCGGCCGAACACATTCTCTGTAGCTGTGATGCCTTAGCCCGATCCAGGCTAAAATATCTGGGACAGACGCAATTAACACCCAAAGAGGTGCAACGAAAACCTCTCAGGAGTATTCTATGTTTTGCTAGCAAAATTGAATTCCTGAATACCTAATTAGCAGGGTAATGAACAAAAGATCAATACTGGTCGCAGTTCTGAAAGGCCCTTGCGGCCAATCGACCCCTAAGTATAATACAATACAATACAATAGGTGGTTTACGTATGTTTTGGTGTTGCTTGATTTCCTCATAACTTTCAACTGGGAATAGTTTGTTGATTCTGTGGCTGAAAGTTTGTCTAAGAAATTTTTAATACCTTGATTTTTGTTATTAATTCACATTTGTTTCGCTGTTCGCAAAACTAGAAGGTTTACAACAGTGAAACTAAAAAAAAACTAAGTTTTGAAAACTTTCAATGGGGCCAAACTTCTCAAGTAAAAACAAAACTAAAATTTTCGACTGCACTCTTACGTGGATGCCGACCAGTTCGATGATAGTAGTTTGTGTACATATTGCTATGACCTCCCTTATATTAAAAATTAGACACGTCGTTTAAGTTGGGAGCCATATTCAAATGAATGAAAAATATTAAAAAAATGTAAATGTTAGAATTCGCGTGCTAAAATTTAATTAGAGAGCTCACCACTTTGTCCCTCTTGTTTAGCTCAGTCTAAGGCTCTCTCAGAGTATTGCAGGTATTAAGACAAATTATGGGGTGGTTGCTTATTAAGTTGAAAAGTTTTGTTTTGAAATGATAGAAAAATATTTAATGACTTTGAATAAAAACGCTTAATTGTTTTTACCAGATAAATGATCCACTTCTTTATTTGAATGATCTTTAAAATTTAGAATACTGACCTGTAAATGTTTGATAATAATAATAAAAGATTGCATTAATTTAGAAATGATTTTTATATTCAATAATATCGCAAAGCGCAAATAATCAATTTAACAAATTTGTACAGATATCATATCCATCACCACAATGTTTTACAATAATCAAAAATGTAGAATGAAGATCCTTTTCTTTCTTCTGCTCTTCTAATTGCTTAAATAAATTTAAGTCTTTCCGTTATCCAAACGGGTTAAATGTTTTTATGTTGAAATGGTTGCTTTTGGGCAAAGCGTAGAAAATAAAATAATAAAACATGTTTTGTTGTTGAATTTTTATCAAATAGAGTAGCCGAAAATACACTTTTGACAGTCTTTTCCCAGCATCCTTTAGTTAAAATGCTGAAGGCGTAAAGTTAATAAAAACAATAAATGTTTTCAAATACCTTTTGAATTTATAATCCGGACTTTTATATAAGTCTGCGTAGAAAAACACTATCTTGATAAACACAGGCGCACTATGAGACACTTCCACGTCAGATGTTTCAGTTGATACGACGCGGTGGATCTTCCCTTCTTTGGATTGACTTGTTGTTATAGAAATTATCCAAATTTAACTTTCCAATTGAGTTATTTCACTAAATTGTATGCCGGTAAGTAATTTTAAATTATATAATCCTCGGATATTTGAGGGTTGAGTTGATAATCAATACTTTTCATTTCTAGGAGACGCAACTAAGTTTGCAATCTTGGATTTTTATCGACCAAATTTATTGAATTGCTGGATTGCGTTGCACACGTCCTTCCACTTCAAATATTGTCTAAATCTAAGATCAGGTGGCAAGAAGTACCCGTCTTAATTTAGTTGAATTGAGAATCACTAGAGTTGTAAGTTCTAATGATTACTCTAAATTAGGAGAAGGATGGCTAGAAGTACCCCTTCCTAACTTATTGTTGAATAACATTCAAGTCGTAAATTCAAATGCTACTACTTTATTAAGTTTTATATACAGGTATTTATACAAAAACTTAATAGCTAGGTTATCACATTCCAAATAACTTAAAGGTATTATCTGATGACTTATGATATAAATTTTCCATTAATAATTTTAAATGCAGTACTTGCTGATTATAAATTGTTTTGAATGTTGACAATGCGGAAATGAATTATTTTATTAACCTACTGAAAAGTGTTATTATGCATTTTCGCTTTATTTACACTTTTCTAATAAATTTGTACAATTTTGCATATTTACTTAAATTATTAATATACAGGATGGTTCTAAACTAGAACTCACCCAACTAACAAAAACCTGTTTAATTTCTAAATTAAACAAATATTAAAATTCAACTAACTTTTGCTTGCGCAAAATACCAATTTGAGCTGACTTCAACAATTTTGTGAGTCTTTTTTATTCCTTTTGCGATTTTTATTGTAATGAAATTTCATGTAATTTCCAGAGTTGGTTCCATTATTGAAGAGATTACTTATCCGCTGCTTTCCAGTTGATTTCCATCACAGTAGTTGATTTTGGAACCATTTGAAGTAGTACATTTGACTATTTTCACTATCACGTTTCACTTATCAACCTTTAATGGATTTTCACCCTTATGTACCTTTTTACAAATTTTGGAGATGAATTTATGGTTATCACATACAATTGAATACAATAGAATTTTGGTTATAAACATATTTTCATATAACAAGTTATTCACAGAGATTTATCAATTCAAAGTTTATAAACGTAAAGGTTATGTTTTTCAGATAACAAATTATAACAAATTTCATCATTTTTAAGATAAAGCATCTTATTAGAAGATTTTGACTTGTTCACCTTCAAATTGAATGTATTTAGCAGGTTTTGATATAGCTTTCTCATCTTGAAAGATCTTATTAGGTCTACAATATCATAAATTGAGTTGGATGTGTTTATCTGTTAGATCAAAAGTTTGAAATTAGCTTAATTTTCCTAAATATAACAATTAATTCAGTTTTACAACCATTTGTGTTGTGTGGGTTCATTTTAAATCACAGCAGTATGTCTGGCAAAGGACTATTGGACTACGAGTGCGAGATTCAATTTTAATTAATTTTTCATAAATATAGCTCTTGTCATCTTTAAGCTAGCGGGGCGAAAAGGACTTTAGCCCTTATAGGTCCGCTATCGTTATATACCACCGTTAACCACAGAAAACGTAAATATCAATAACTGAGGTACATTTCGCCCCCCCCCCCCCCACGCGATTTTTTTAATGAAATCTGTGTCAAACGTTTGAGCTTCGTTTGTACTCCAATGATCATCCATAAAAATCGTTTGTACTATGCGCATCGCGAAGTTATTTGCGAAAACTTGGGAGTGAGGTGTAGAAGCGGCAGAACCCCCCCCTCATAGCTAATTTTTGTATAAAATTGATATTAATCGATAGAGAATCGTTTGAGATCCAATGAGCTTCCTTAAAAATTGTTTGTACTCCATTATTATTCCATTATTAACCTAGGTTAATAATGAACAAAATGACATTTTTTGATAACTTGGCGACTATTTTAAAGAAAAATGTTGTTATTAAATGATTTAGAATAACTGAGAAATGCTAATTAATTGTATTTAAACTATTTAAAACGCTATTTTAATACATTAATTTAATTTTAAAAATTCATTATAATCGAATTAAATGTGACAGCAAGTGACAGCGCCATCCATTGTTAATTTGACGAACCGCGATTTATTTTATTTAATAACCTAAATTTGTCAACAACTGTCAAATCAACTGTCAAATCAACAAAACAAAACTGTCATTTGAAATAAATATTTTAAATTTGAAAATTTTTTTGTTAAAAAGAATTTTAAAAAATGGTAATAAATCTAGTAGTGGAAAAAATCGTATATAAACCACGGTTATGAAGACCATTATTGCCTCCGCGCCTTATATTCCTCGGTGCAAAGCACCTCGGAATATAATCTTGGCGCTAGGGCAATAATGACGGCCTTCACAACCTTGATATATAATATACTATTATGTATCCACTTACAGTACTTAGTGTCATTATAGTATTTGCATTAGTCAGTGGAGATACCCTGCATATTAATTTATAAAAAAAATCCCTCCTCCTACAGCTTGTATCTAGTATGTTTAACAAGCTGCTGGCCTACCCAATATTTGACACAACGAGCCGCCGCTGACTGTGTGACAAATTTGTACATTAGGTATCTTTAATTATTTTTTCTTTTATATTATTAACAAATAAAATTATTTAAATTACCACCTCGTAAATTATTTATTTATAAGCAACAACACCCAAATTTTGAGCCCTACTTGCACAGAGAAAATTTTTTGTAGTTTTGATTTGAAGTAATTTTTATAAAAATTTTGAAATACATGTTTATAGGGCTTTTTTTACTATTTTTTTAAATATTTACTATAATCGAAGGGAAATTTCTCAAAACGGTATTACCTCAAACTTATACGCGTGAAACAATTAATACTTCAATTATTGTAAAATGCATTTCAAAATATTTACTATAACGTTGAAGTAAATTTGACTATATTATTTTTCTCTGTGTGTTTGGAGCGATTTAGTAAAATTTACAATTTCACAATCTTTGAAACATTGTAACATTTTTACCTATGGAATACAAACGATTTTTATGGAAGCTCATTGGAGCTCAAACGATTCTCTATCGATCAGTATTTATTTTATTAAAAAAATCACATCTTAAAAGAGCATTTTTACAGCCCCTCCCAAAATTGTTCTAAAGAATTAAATTATTATTAAAAGCCATTGGTGCACAAACGTTTTTATGGAAACTCATTGGAGCTCAAACGTTTGACGGAGGGGGGGGGGACGAAATGTACCTCAGGAAAAACTACTCAACCGCTGAGCGTTTCTGAATGAGCCCATTTACAAAATTGCAATTAATTTCTTCTATGCTCCTGAAAAATACCCCCATACCCATAGGCTTCTATAATGAGGTGCCGCATTCTCCGTTTAAGAACCGCTGAAATATTTCTAGAAGATTTATAATAATCATGATAAAAAACGATTATGAGATTTCAAATAATTCATTCTGTTAATTTCGGCGAAATATACGTATTACCAATATCATGAAAATGATTAATCAGATAATGTTGAAACTTAGTATTATGGTATTATATAGTTATTAGGTTATTACTACATATTAGATAAAAATATCTGTGTCATAATTGAAAATTCTATCGAATTGAATAAAACCGCAACGCCGAAAGAGGCTGTGTTTATTTGAAAAAATACATGGTTTGCAAGATATCTTGGATGAGCAATGCTATAACAGAAATAGATTTAAAAATATTTTATTTTTGTAACTAAATATACGAATAATTTAATTTGTAATTTAATTTTTTATAATTTCCAAAAATCTTTAGTCACTATTTAGGCAAGAGATAAATGCGCTTATCTTGATTTACCTACTGTTTGAACCTGAATGTTTTTTTATCTTTTATTTTTACTTTCCCATTTACGTAGTAAAGGAAAGTATTGTTATCGAGTTAAAAAAAAATTTTGAGTTAGCATTTTTCCCATGGTCTATGAGCCCATACGAATTGTTTAAGACCAATTTTGGAATGATGTCCGGATGTGTGTGTGATGTATGAAGTATGAAGTGTGATGTATGAAGTATGAAGTGTGATGTGTGGTGATTTTCTCGTCAACGTTTTCAGACAAACGCGTGCACCGATTGAGTTGAAATTTTATACACTAGTTTGAAGTAGCTGTCTAAAGAGCTGATTAGATTTTGGTTGAAAACCGTCCATTTTTAACCCCTTTTTTAGGGGAATGAAAATTGTTAAAGAGCATTGCCGCTTGCCGGTGGAACATATGGGATTGAAAATCATATCAATCGAAAGAGATTATTTTTCCGCATCTTTTGATACCCCACACTTGATATTTCCCTCTTAAATTATTGTTAAAATGCAAAAATAAAATAAGGGCTATTTAAATAAATATGGTTTGCCTTGGATAATTTTGATCTGTCAAAGTGATTTGTATTGTTCATTACTATAATTTAATATTTTAACTTACTTTTATTACCATATTATGTAGTTAATACCAAACGAATTTTTTAATTACTTATAAAAAATTAATTCTGACGTCATTACGCCCATAGTTAAAATTTTATTGCATATAGACGGCACGGCATTCCGCAAATTTCTAATTTTTTTTGGAAAATGTCAATTTTAAAAATTTTTCAATGCAAACATGTTATATAATTATTGTTAAAATGAAAATATAAAATAAGTGCTTTTAAAAAATATGAGTTACCATGTTAAATTACAAATTAAATTTCGTAACTTTGATATCTCAAAGTAATTTGTGTATTTTATCGAGTTAAAAATTGTTTTGTGTTAACATCTGTTTTATTAATATTTAATATAATATAAAGTGGAATCTACTAAATGGGAAAGTAATGTGTTGTCACATCAGATTTTTTATTATTTAATTTCCTGTTAGAAAAAGTCTTGATCACTTTAACTTTCGGATTTATTTTTATTATTATTTCAAAAGAATAAATTGCGATAGTATAAAGTAAAGAAAATATCAAGTTTAACGCAACCGATATTTTGAAACTCTGATAATAATTTATTATTATGTCCTTGGTTTATGAGTTTCTGATTTCCAACTTGTAATAATATTGTCTGAGTAATCCTCACAAAAATTTTTACTTCCTCTGAATAAAAATGTAATAAAATATTTTTATAATAATAATTATTACAAGTAAAAAAATAAATATCAGCTAAAAGTCCATGGTCATGGTCACAAGTTTTCCATAATATAATAATTTTTAGGAATTTTTGAAAATCAACGCAAAATACTTGCAGCACCATCTATCCTTAAACCAAGTCAATGTGAACTCAAAAAAATCACTACATAACCAACAAATTCTTTTGTGTATAATCGATAATTTCAAATTTATTGTTTATTTTATTTAACTTGTGTAGTGATAATTTTTTTTTAATCTTTTACCAAAGTTATACGTAAATAGTTTAATAACATACATAACTGTAATCTACAATAATCGGTCGTTTAATAATTGATAAATTTTAGTGAACAATGAAAACAAAAAATTTTCTTTTGTTATGCATTATCGCCACCGTGATTACTGCAACTCATGCATATAAACCAGTGGTTCTTTTACATGGTATCCTCACCGGAAGCAAAAGCATGGATATGATAAGTGATAGAATCAAAGAGGTAAGATTGTAATATGGATGGTGGAAAATATTACATAACTTAATTTTAGATGCATCCAGGAACCACCGTTTATAATTTTAATCGCTTCGAAGGATGGTCAAGTTTGGAAAGTATGTGGTATCAAGCACAAAAATTAGGAGCCGATTTGATAAACATTACTGATCATCACCCCGAAGGAATTAACTTCTTAGGCACTTATTTTTACGATTTTACTATTTCTTAAAAGTAATTATAATTTTGTAGGATATTCGCAAGGTGCTTTACTTGCCCGGTCTATTTTGCAAGCATTTCCACATCACAAAGTTCACAATTTTATATCCTTAAGTGGTCCACAAGCAGGGCAATATGGAAGTATGTTTTTCCATTTTACTTACTAATGAAGATCGTTACATTAAGTAATGACCGGTGTTGTACCAGATATATTTTTTTGGTATCTAGATACCGATTACACAAAATTCCCATTTCCTATGGAAAACTTGGTCAAGTCGGGGAATTTAAAATTTCTCAAATTTGGTTCAAAAAATTCGGGAAAATTAAAATTTTTAGCGCTAAGTCAGGGAAATTAAAACTTGTACAAAATATTTTAATATCAAAATTATTTTTAAATTTTTTTATGTTGATATTGTGCATTTAAATAACCGTAATATTTTTGTCAAAAAAGTTAGGGAAATTTTAGGCAGGAAAAACCTGAACAGGTCATGTCCCTCCCTGTTTTTTTTAACATCAAAGATGTTATTTGGATTGTATGGTTTTCAATTTGTTTTATAAATTTTTTTTTTTTTCGCAATGTGTTGGATTAAAAATCGCGTTCAATATTTTTGCGCTCACCCCCTTTTTTAAATATTGAAAATTTCTTTTTGTGTTATGTTGTTTTCAATTTGTTCTCAAATGGATCCCTATCGATTGACACCAATTTCACCCAAAAATTCGGCCTTGATGGAGTGGGTACCCTATTACAAAATTTTTATTTAGCATGGGAAGCCTTATTGGAATTAAATTTTCTGGAGTGTCTCAGATACTAAAAAATGTATCCCGATATATTACAACACTGGCTAATAACATAGTTGAACTTTTTATGAAAATAAACTCAATTAATTTCTAAACATAAATATAATTTTAGCAAATTTTTTGCACATAATTTTTCCCAACTTGGCTCTTAAGTCTGCTTATGAACTGTTTTATTCACATGTGGGGCAACACACATCGGTAGGCAATTATTGGAATGACCCATACCATCAAACATTATATTATAATTACAGCGACTTTTTACCCTATATAAATAATGAACTATGCACCAATAAAAGTAACGATTTTAGAAAAGGAATTTTAAAATTGAACAAAATGATTTTAATTGGTGGACCTGATGACAATGTGATCACACCATGGCAATCTAGGTAATTAATTCTTGACTCTTGAGGTTGTTTTAAATAACTGACAAGTTTTATTGCAGTCAATTTGGATATTATGATGAAAATGGAACTGTAGTACAGTTTGTCAACCGTGATATTTATTTAGAAGACTCAATTGGTTTGAAGACATTGGATAAAAGAAAAAGATTGATTCTTATTACTGTACCCGGTGTGAATCATTTTATGTGGCATATAAATACGACCATAGTGGATAATTATATTTTACCTTATTTAAATTAAGGTCCATTATATTAGTTAGGCAATGATAGGAATTTTTAAAAGATGTGATTAATTGTCGATATTTTTCTGAACTGATAGATTTAATGAATAAAATGCTCTCTACTTAAAGAAAATTCTTGTTTTTGAGTCTGGGCAAGTCATAGAGGTATATATTAAAACTATTGGAGACACCACTAGATGCAACAAAACGGTCCGACGTAAGTTTACGCTTCCCCCACTCCTTAAAGGATTCTGTCAAATCTTGTAGTGCATAATCATAGGATAAATCACGATAAATGATGTTTAAACGTTTAAATAAATGAATTATAGTCCGGTCAAATTAGACCAAAAAATAGGAGTGAGGTTGCAATAATTCGCAGCCAGCTGAAAATTGGTAGGATTGTTCAAAACACCATCATAAATTAAATCTAAAAAGTCCTCATCGATCCGACACCTGGAAAAAAATTTATTCAGGGTCAAAGGTCACTAAAACGGGTTTTTCGCGATTTTCAGCAAAACGGTAAGTTTTATCATAAAATTATCTCATTCAAAAATTGTATGTATGTTAGCCCTACAGGCCTAGGAGGCCCATGGCTTTCAAAAATTGTAGATCAGATAATTATCTATAAAAAATGTCTACATACTTTTTTTCCTAAGAGCCACCGTTTTTGAGATATAACGATTCGAAAAGTTGAAAGAGTTGTAATCGTCATAATATGGGGTCCGTTACTTTGGCGCCCCCCCGGATAATATTTTTACACCAAAAGCAAGCACTGGGATCATTAGAGCTAGCACCCAAATATGAAAGCTAGCACCATTACAGTATTTTCACAAATCGACTTTGAAACCGGGGGGGCCAAAGTAACGCTAGCCCCCCCCCGGTTAATATTTTAACCCATAAACCTAGCACTGGGATACTTAGAGCTAGCACCAGCTAGCACCCAAATATGAAAGCTGGCACCATTATAGTTTTTCCACAAATTCATTTTATTTATTTGCACCTAAATGACGATTATAACTCTTAGTTCGGTCAATTTAAACATCCGAGGTTGCAATAATTCGCAGCCAGCTGAAAATTGGTAGGATTGTTCAAAACACCATCATAAATGAAATCTAAAAAGTCCTCATCGATCCGACACCTGGAAAAAAATTTATTCGGGGTCAAAGGTCACTAAAACGGGGTTTTCGCGATATTCAGCAAAACGGTAAGTTTTATCATAAAATTATCCCATTCAAAAATTGTAGATCAGATAATTATCTATAAAAAATGTCTAAATACTTTTTTTCCTAAGAGCCACCGTTTTTGAGATATAACGATTCGAAAAGTTGAAAGAGTTGTAATCGTCATTTAGGTGCAAATAAATAAAATCAATTTGTGGAAAAACTATAATGGTGCCAGCTTTCATATTTGGGTGCTAGCTCTAAGGATCCCAGTGCTAGGTTTATGGGTAAAAATATTAACCGGGGGGGCCTAGCGTTACTTTGGCCCCCCCCGGTTTTAAAGTCGATTTGTGAAAAAACTGTAATGGTGCTAGCTTTCATATTTGGGTGCTAGCTCTAAGGATAAAAATATTAACCGGGGGGGGGCCAAAGTAACGGACCCCATATTATGACGATTACAACTCTTTCAACTTTTCGAATCGTTATATCTCAAAAACGGTGGCTCTTAGGAAAAAAAGTATTTAGACATTTTTTGTAGATAATTATCTGATCTACAATTTTTGAATGAGATAATTTTATGATAAAACTTACCGTTTTGCTGAAAATCGCGAAAAACCCGTTTTAGTGACCTTTGACCCCGAATAAATTTTTTTCCAGGTGTCGGATCGATGAGGACTTTTTAGATTTCATTTATGATGGTGTTTTGAACAATCCTACCAATTTTCAGCTGGCTGCGAATTATTGCAACCGCGAATGTTTAAATTGACCGGACTATTATAAGAAACTAGTATGTGATAAATGATTAAAATAATTGTAGACATATTATATTGTGGTTTTTAATTAAAAATACACACATTATTTAAAATGTTAACCTAAAATACCATTTTAGGTTAAAAAAGCAACAATTCACTAGATAATTTAATTAAGAAATAGTTATATTCACAAAAACACACCACTCTTTAACTAAAATTGATCAAATTTAAGAAACTACTGCTGTCTTTACCACGTTATTATAGAATGTCAAGTCGAGTTTATACCTTTAAGGAGTGGGGGAACGGCAGTAAAATCGGACCGTTTTATCCACGTTTTATCTCTATAGGGATTATATGCAGGTGGTGCCTCCAGTAGTTTTAATATATACCTCTATGGGGCAAGTGTTTGTACATTCAAATAATGTCCCCAAAATTTTTTACAATAGGGCTAGAATACGTTTTTAAGGGATTGGACAAGTATGGGTATTAACCATGAAGTACTAACATTGATGGCAAATAATTAAATCATCTACGCTGTGCTGATGATAATCAAGGAGGACAGGTTTATGTATGAATGTACAAAACACAAAAATTATTTCTACTTGTCTTAAAGTTGATTTTAAAATAGACAGAAATAGCCTAGAAAATGTAAACAACTACATACGTTTACTTGGGCCATACACTCAAGCTTGGGAGAGACCAGGACCCTGAAATGAGCAGAAGAATAAGTCTGGGATGGGTGGTCTTTGAAAAGTTGCTGTTTGTGTTTGCTTGACTGAAAAAATTGAAACGACATAGATAGGCTAAAAAATTCTTCAACTCAAATTTTGCGCTCAAATTGCAATCTTGAATATTACCCTCCGATAGAGAAGTCAGGTGGGATCTATTTCTAGTGTTCCCTTCATGTTCCAAATTTGTGGAAGAAGGTCCCAAAAACCATAAAATCGTGAATTGATCGTTTCTTATGCATCCTATGCCCAAAATAGTAAGTTGTTATCAAAATTAAATTATATATTTTTCTGAGTATTACAAAAATGCCCTCCTAAGAACCCGCTATTTTAAAATCTGGCATAAAACAACCTAGGTTTTAGATTTTTAGTAGACTTTTTCCTGTTAATCTGGTGCAAAAATGGTCTGAAGATGAATGCACTAAACTATAGTCCATCCGTTTTAAACCTCCATCAAGTTAGCCCCCCTTTAATCGAATTTTTAACTTTTTCTTATGCCAAACGTTTGGTAATCGTTAGGTAAGGTTTGGTAGTCCGATTAAAAGTTTTGGTAGTTCTTTGTGTTTTCAAAATTAACTAATCAAATTTTTTTGTCAAGTTAGCCCCACTTCAATCGATTTTTCAACTTTTTTTTAGCTCATTTGATCGATTATAATGTGTAGAGGTTTGGTAGTCCTATAAAAAGTTTTGGTAGTCCGGAATTTGGTCGCAGATAATTAATTAAGTTGGAAGTTTACTTATACGCATGCGCTAAACTCCATGTGAATAGAACTATAAGTGTTTATTGCCAATTTGGCCCAATTTAAACCATTTTTAACTTTTTTTTAATGCCAAACGATTGGTAATAGATACGATACGTTAGGTTTGGTATTTTTTTGCTTTTGTATTGTTTTTGTAAAGTTTTGGTATTTTTTCGTTTTGGTATTTTGTCATATAAAGATTTTGGTAGTGCCTAATTTGGTCGTAAATAATTAATTTAATTTAAGTTTTAAAATTAAATAATGTAAATTTAAAATCCACATTTGGGGAATCCCACATTTAAAATACACGTACAGATGATGTTGTAAATCGCCTGATAATTTAATGCGAGCTTATGATTGGTTTAGTTAATGGGAAACCATATAATTTACTACACTTTTAATTGCTTTCTTAATGGCCCTCTAGCATTATTTATCCCCAAATTTTCTTTTGTAGTAATCCGACCCCCCCCCCTCTTTTTTTTAAATTATTTTTATTTTGTATTTTTTTATATTTTATTGTAAATTATCTGACAATTGTCTTTTTACTGTCATCATAAATTCTTTTTTTTTTTAGTAAGCATGTATTTCTTTTAATACGGACCTGTATAATTTTAAACTTAATCACCAAATTAATGTAAGTTATCAATATCATATAATTATCTCATTTGTTCCTTGTTCTTATCGAATATTTAAACAGGGATATTATTTCTTTTAAATTCAAATTTTATTTAAAGTTTTTACCTAGATTATAAGTAAAAAACTCGCGATATAATTATATGATTTGTTAAATAATTATACAGGGTCAGATTAGCTAAAGAATATATTAAATTAATAATTTTAACTATAAATATATTATCTGAACTTGCTAATGTTAAATGTTAAAATGTTATCGAATTGATTAAGGGTAAACAATTGAATCTCTCCGAACAAGAGGTCCTCAAACTTTTTAAATATTGAATAAGTTGCTACTTATATTTTTATTGTATTAGATCTCATGAAGTTTTAGAACCTCTTGTTATTTGGTAAGTCCAGGGTACAAACTAAGGGAAGTAAATTCAACCCTTGGATTTTGAATAAGGAGATAATGATATTGAACCCAAATTACCAGATTAAGTTCAGATAAGGTTAAGAGAGTGAGGGGTCTTTCAACATCTCAGAGAGAGCAGTCGCTAGTAAGTCGCTTTTGTCATGATGTAGTCGTTATCATAAAAATGGGCCAAATATTGAAATTTTGAAGCGCCTTCGACTCATCGTTTTTTTTTAAACTATAATGGACATCATAGGAATATTATATTAAACCAAGTAAGGAATAATATTATGTTAATTTCATTTGTGTAAATTTTTGTATTACTTTGTCTGGATTGTAAATTCCGTTTGTTATTAAATTAAAGTAATTAATTGTCATTCTTTCTTTTTATTTTTTTTATTTACTATCTGAGAGGTTTATTCCTACGCCTTAAAAGAAGAGACGTTACTAATATCTAGGATACAAGTTTCCTACAATTAACTTGTTGGTGGCAGCTTATTACGCTATCTCGGATTGGTGTCAGAAACCAATTCCTTTTTCTTAGTGTAAAAATTTGTAAACCACAGCCCCGGTTTACTACACTTTTTGGAAACCACTATACAAACGTTCAGCTTTCCGAACAATTCCGGGGACCGGAATTCGTGCTACTCCCGTGAATGCTTATTACATCAAATTGAAGTGCAGCGCAAGCTTTTTGTGTAATGCAATTATTGTTTTTTTCGGTTCATTACCAATCGTTTGGAATTAAAAAAAGTTAAAAATGGTTTAAATTGGGCCAAATTGGCAATAAAAAATTATTGTTCTATTCATGTGGAATTTAGCGCATGCGTATAAGTAAACTTCCAACTTAATTAATTATTTACGACCAAATTCGGGACTACCAAAACTTTTTATAGGACTACCAAACCTCTACACATTATAATCAATCAAATGAGCTAAAAAATGTTGAAAAATCGATTAAAGGGTGGCGAACTTGACAAACAAATTTGATCAGTTAATTACGAAAAAACAAAGCACTACCAAAACTTTTAATCGGACTACCAAACCTTACCCAACGATTACCAAACGTTTGGCATAAGAAAAAGTTAAAAATTCGATTAAAGGGGGGCTAACTTGATGGAGGTCCGTTTTAAGTGTACAGAGGTACGGCCTTGAACGGCAAGGGTTATTGGTTAACATTTAAATATAGCAAATTTACAACCCTGTTCGGCGCAATCCCTTTCGGCTCGAAGCCCTTTCGGCGGTGGTTTATTCGGCGCGAAGCTCATTCGGCGCGACGCTCATTTCAGCGTGAGGCTTATTCGGTGTGAGGTTTATTCAGAGCAAATTTGGTGCTAGATCTGTTATTGATATTAATAAACTCAGCGTAAAGTTAAATCTGCCGCAAAGAGGTGAATATGGCGCGAAGAAGTGGATCTGCCGTTAGGTTAGTGTTAGTTTTTGATATTTCTTTAGAAAACAAATTAAAAACAAACAAATCTCCGCGTAAAGTTAAATCTGCCGCAAAGAGGTGAATCTGGCGCGAAGAGGTGGATCTGCCGTTAGGTTAGTGTTAGTTTTTGAACGTGAAGATTTCGCAGAGGAACAAAGTAACAATATTCTGAATGGAATGGATAAGCTCGAATGAATGAATAAATAAGTTTTTCGCTAAAAATATTTGCATCGAAATGACTTAGGCCTTTGCGCCGAAACGGCTTAGCGCCGGAACGGCTTGCACCGAAATATCTTGCGTCGAATCGCTCGCACCGAATAAGTAGCGCCGAATAGTACCTAATCCGTTTTCATACGTGTTTTAACGTCGCCCTGATTTCGTGTTTAGCAAGATGGTATGCTGAAAAATATGTTCCTCTACTTGGATTCGAACTAGCTGCGAATACGGGTGCTTTAACAACTGCGCTGCCGAGGCTATTAATTTATTAGCGCGGAACTTCTACATTCGTGAGCTAATTCTAGGACCGCTTGTTACGAAATTTAAACCGTGGTGGATTAAATTCGTGCAGCCGCTTATCTCAGGGGCGGCTGGGCAAAAAAAAAGAAAGGCTTGCCCCTAATGCTAGCTCACAGCAGCAGGGCAGGAGACGCTTACGAAAAATTAACATACAGAGCCGATACTTCCTTTAGATGCAGAGGGGTTATACAGGGTGCGCTAAAAGATGAGCTCCAAAGAGCAAGCGAGAAAGATGTAGTTTAGGCGCCACGCAGCTTAAAACCACCCTGTAAACAAATGTAGCGAACACTAGCGAAACTGCGGAATAAGTGTTTCTGCAAAAAAGGTAAAGGGCTTTTCGGGTCTGATGCTTCAGGATCAAAAATAGCGCTGATCAGTTCTAACTTCAGATTTAATCGTTGATAACTAAAATATATACAGTTAGGCGCAATATTGGGACAATCTTTTAAACTCGAAAATAATGAATAATTAAAACAATTATGAAATAATATGAGTTATTAGCGTTCGTAATGTAGCTACCGCGTATACGTATACTCAGTTTACAGATAACTACGCGCTTCTGTATCTGGGTCACAGAGATAAAAAATAAAGAGTTTAATAAATTTCGTTTACAAAAACGTAAATGCGTTCATAAAGAACGGCCCAACAAATGTAATCCGCGCAATAATGTTAGATAGCCAAAAATATAACAATCAAATCTGACAAAATAAAACAAAGATCTTATCTGTGAAGTTGATGGAGTTTTCGATGTTGAAGTTGATGGAGTCTTCGATGTTGAAGTTGATGGAGTCTTCGATGTTGAAGGGACGAGCAGTTAGTGCCCATTCACAATGGACGTAAGCATAAGAATTAAGGTAAGGTCAGACTAGGCTACTTTTGCTGCGCACGCTTTTTACTCTGGCTGCAAAAGCTGCATGTCAGGCTCACACACAGAGTCAAAGTAGCCTGCAGCACGCAGCTTTTGCAACTACGGCTGCAAAAGCTGCATCAAAAGATACAAACCTACTAACAAATGCTCACACATAGCTGCTTTTCCTTCGGCTGCAAAAATTGCAACGACTGCAACCGCTAAAGTACTTTATAGCTAATAATTATTCGTGAGTAGGGGTGCGCGATTATGAAATTTCATAATCGATTTTTTTCGATTAATCGATTATTAAAAATAATCGATTATGAACTCATAGTCGATTATGAACTCTTTGTCATTTTTTGCACTACATTAACTATTATCGAAACCATGCATTTCTCCAAAAAAAATTCATTAAGAATAATTTATTGATTTAATACTTTAATTTTTTAATACATGAATTTTTTATATTTTTCTAATTTTTAATAAGGTCAAAAATAAATTAAAAACCAGGATATAAAAATCTCGGAGCGATTCCTTTCAGTCGAAGAATGTACTAAGATTTTGCAAACATCGCGTTCAAGAGATAAATATCACGTGTTGGAAACGTGTTTGTCAGCAAACAATTTTCTTAATGTACACATGTCTGCCAAGAAGCAAGAAAAAAATTTCTTAGCAAGCATGTTTGTAAAATTTGTAATTGCAGGTTTATTTTCACAATCGATTATTTCTATAATCGATTAATCGATTATTATAATATCATAATCGATTATGAAATAATCCATTATTCGAATTACGGTGACGATTAATCGATTATATGCGCACCCCTATTCGTGAGTATTGTGCGGTCGTTTGAAACAACAAAAATTGTGTGTGTTATTTGATTATATAATATTATAATTATATTATTTATAATTATAGATTATATATTTGATTATAGATATAGCGTATTCGTATTTGATTATATATAGACCGCGTTCGATTTGGAGCTATTTTCGCTTCGTGGCGCCAACAAACACTTTTTGCCCGTTCGGTTTCCCACTTACTCGGAGGCATTGTAAATTAAAAAGCTGCACAGCTACTCGCAGCAAAATATTAAACCAAATGAATATTTTTTTACTGCGATAGAATATATGGTTTGTCAGGTGCATTTACTGAATTACGTTTACTCAGCGCATGATGTCACCCAGGACATTCCCCGGAGCAGCTTATCAGTTAGGTATCAACTTACAGTAGGCAACTTAATTACAGTTGCGAATGCAACACATAAAATTTGCACTCACACTAAACTTCTTTTAACAGCGTACGCAGTACACCACACGTGCAGTTTTATGAATGAAATTAACAAATAAAATCAAAATAAAATGGATTGGTCAGGAAAAATTGATGATTTAATCAAAGATAAAACCTACGAGCAACATCGGAGGGTGCATACAAAAATAAAAAATTATATTTTATTTAAATGTGATAAAAGCTGCACCGCTACTCGCAGCAAAATATTAAACCAAATGAAGATTTTTTACTGCGAATGCAACATACAAAATTTGCACTCGCACTAAGCTGCTTTTAACAGCGTGCGCAGTATACCACATGTGCAGCAGTGTGCACTTTTATCGGTTGCAGTGGTGTTCACACACAGCTACTTTTGCTGCGCGCAGCAAAAGTAGCCTAGTCTGACCTTACCTTTACATAAGCATAAGCATAAACTTAAACATAAACATAAAGCTGGATTTATAGTTTGACGTACTGTAAGCGTAGACGCACTGGATACGTAAGAAACGGACTGTAAGAAATTTTCAAATTTATAAATCGACGGAACGTAATTTTCGCGCATGCGTAGAGCTGATAATAGAATATAAAGAAAGTGACATTCAACGATTTATAACCTACAAATTATACAAATCGTGAAATTACATGTACAGTTGGTAGTTTCTACTAACATAGGCAACCGTAAAATAATTTAAATTCAAATTAAAAAATAATTTAAATTCAAATTAAAAAATAATTTAAATTCAAATATACACAGATTAAACAAACAGAATTCTTTCTTTTGATTGGTCGGACGTAAAGAACGTACTGTAAAAGATGAAAGTTGCCAACTCTTATGTTACAGTCCGTAACCTCTTACGTTATGTCATGCGTCTACGTCTATTTATAGATAAGAGTACCTAAATTCTATAGTTGATCTTTTTGCAGTGCGTCTACGCTTACAGTACGTCAAACTATAAATCCAGCTTAAGCATAAGTGCCCATTCACAATGGACGTAAGCATAAGAATTACATAAGCATAAGCATAAACATAATCATAAACATAAGCATAAGATGGGACCGTTCACAATGACCGTAAGAATTACATAAAAATTAAAAAACTGCGCAGGCGCTATGAAGTTTCAACACGAAACTATTTTGTGACATAATTTCTGTATTCTGGGATCTTCAACGTATATAAAAGAATGCACATGACTAATAACTTTGTTACTTTAGGTTATATTAATATTAAGTGCCCATTCACAATGGACGTAAGCATAAGAATTACATAAGCATAACATAAGCATAAGAAATACATAAAGTTGGATACCTGGTTTTAAATGGGAGCGTTCACAATGCAGTTACGTAATTGTTATGTTTAGGGCGCCCATAACAACTACATAAGAACTACATAAGTGCCCATTCACAATGGACGTAAGCATAAGAATTACATAAGCATAAGCATAAACAATAAACATAAACATAAGCATAAGATGGGACCGTTCACAATGACCGTAAGAATTACATAAAAATTAAAAAACTGCGCAGGCGCTATGAAGTTTCAACACGAAACTATTTTGTGACATAACCTCTCCATCGTTTAAGTAATTATATCGTTTGTTAAGAATGGATCTACTACCATCTGAACAATTGAAAAATTCAATTGAAAAAAATTCAATTGAAAAATACCATCTGAAAAAAACAACCCTGACAGCGTTTCTATTGGTTAGAAAAACGGAGCATCATTCAAATATATATTTTATTTTTATTTATAATTTATAAATATAAATTAATATATTCATAATTTATAAATTTTTAGAGCGTTTACAAAAGAATGTACAATTTTAGGTTATATTATTATTTGAACTGTCACACAAGAAGGTGTGTTCACTGCGTGAAAAACGGCGCATCGTTCAAATTAAGGTTAATTTCCATAAGAAATACGTAAAAGTTGAAATATTCCAACTTCTTATGTAGTTCTTATGTAGTTGTTATGGGCGCCCTAAACATAACAATTACGTAACTGCTTTGTGAACGCTCCCATTTAAAACCAGGTATCCAACTTTATGTATTTCTTATGCTTATGTTATGCTTATGTAATTCTTATGCTTACGTCCATTGTGAATGGGCACTAAGAAGTTGGAATATTTCAACTTTTACGTATTTCTTATGGAAATTAACCTTAATTTGAACGATGCGCCGTTTTCCACGCAGTGAACACACCTTCTTGTGTGACAGTTCAAATAATAATATAACCTAAAATTGTACATTCTTTTGTAAACGCTCTAAAAATTTATAAATTATAAATATATTTATATTTATAAATTATAAATAAAAATAAAATATATATTTGAATGATGCTCCGTTTTTCTAACCAATAGAAACGCTGTCAGGGCTCACAGACCTTTAATATTAATATAACCTAAAGTAACAAAGTTATTAGTCATGTGCATTCTTTTATATACGTTGAAGATCCCAGAATACAGAAATTATGTCACAAAAGAGTTTCGTGTTGAAACTTCATAGCGCCTGCGCAGTTTTTTAATTTTTTTAATCCCATCTTATGCTTATGTTTATGATTATGTTTATGCTTATGTAATTCTTATGCTTACGTCCATTGTGAATGGGCACTAAAGGTCTGTGAACCAGGTATCCAACTTTATGTATTTCTTATGCTTATGTTATGCTTATGTAATTCTTATGCTTACGTCCATTGTGAATGGGCACTATGATGGGACCGTTCACAATGACCGTAAGAATTACATAAAAATTTAAAAACTGCGCAGGCGCTATGAAGTTTCAACACGAAACTATTTTGTGACATAACCTCTCCGTCGTTTAAGTAATTATATCGTTTGTTAAGAATGGATCTACTACCATCTGAACAATAAATTGAAAAATTCAATTGAAAAAAATTCAATTGAAAAATACCATCTGAAAAAAACAACCCTGACAGCGTTTCTATTGGTTAGAAAAACGGAGCATCATTCAAATATATATTTTATTTTTATTTATAATTTATAAATATAAATATATTTATAATTTATAAATTTTTAGAGCGTTTACAAATGAATGTACAATTTTAGGTTATATTATTATTTGAACTGTCACACAAGAAGGTGTGTTCACTGCGTGAAAAACGGCGCATCGTTCAAATTAAGGTTAATTTCCATAAGAAATACGTAAAAGTTGAAATATTCCAACTTCTTATGTAGTTCTTATGTAGTTCTTATGTAGTTCTTATGTTGTTGTTATGGGCCTCCCTAAACATAACAATTACGTAACTGCATTGTGAACGCTCCCATTTAAAACCAGGTATCCAACTTTATGTATTTCTTATGAATGGGCACTTAGTATCGAGATAACGATGTTGGTCCCAAGCAGAAATGGTAGTCGGAGGGGAATGGAATGGTGAATCACAGAATGCTTTCCAGATGGCTTCGGAAGCAGGGTTTAAAACATTGGATTCCAAAACCCAAACAAATACTGATCACAGGCGGTAAGGTCTTGATCTCAAAGATGTCGTTGGAGGGTTTTAACAATTTCAGATGGTAATCAATTTCCTTCGAGATGTTAAAAGTTCGGACGAAATGAATCCTTCAAATGAAGTACGGAAAATTCTCCCAAATGCTTACAAAATGAAGCCGGTACGGAAAATCGTCCAAAACCAAATGACCAAAATATATCCCAAATAATTGGATTGCCGGAACGTCCAAAAAAATAGATTTTTGTTCAAAAATTCGAACACAACACACTTTTCGAAATCGGAAAATTAACCATCTGCTTATTTTTCACAATCGCTCGTGATAGTAAAATTTGTTCAAATTAAATCGAAAACTTGCATTTTAATGCCGCATATGAGATTCTCATTAAACTAATTGAAATAATCTTCAATTTTTCGAAAAAATATTTCTGTGTGAAAACAGGATCGTAACACACTACACGTGATTGTCTAGGTCGTTTTTTTATTTATTGTGACATACACGCAGATAAATTTAGGCTATTATATGAAATGTCGAAAATGATGATAAATAAATCTTGACTAAATGGCTTGAGTGCCAATACATACAAATAATTACATAAACTAAAAGAACATTGCTGTACAATGGAAGCCCTCATTCCAATCAGGGGTTATAAAGGACTTCGTTACGAACGTTGCAGTGTGCATTGAGGGTTGAAAACAACGAACAAAATTGTGTTTTTTTTTTATTTATATTTCGTGCCCTCCCATTGAAGCAAAAGTCAAAAAACACCAATTATTATTTATTGGAAACATTATTTAAAAATAAAAATTTGAAAAATTAACTATATGGAAAGAAAATTTGCTCCCAAAAACTATAATAATTTTGGGTACACTTCGATAATAAACAACTAGTACGCCACTGCTTTATGCTAACGGGGTTTTGGAATAAATGCAATTTATGCGAAACGACAACATTTTGTACTTTGCTTTAACCGGAAAATCGGCGTTTGTGGTTATGTCGTTGTGATAGAGGTAATAATTGTTAATCGTTTGGTGGTTCTTGAATTTTTAAGCTGTTACGTGTTTATATTTTACAAAAATCAGTATCTGGTTGTTAAATTTCGCGATTTACTCTTTGACTTAATGTAATTACTTTACTTGGAAAGTTAATTTGAAAGTTTAAAAAATGACACTTGCACATTAGTGTAGTTTTTTTTTTATCGAATATACTAATTGAAGTAACGGAAAATAAATAACATTTAACATGAATTTCGTGCAAAACGTGTAAGTATGATTGCGGGTTGTAAATAAACACGTGCTTATTTTTGAAATTGGCAGATATTTTCCCGAAGATAAGGAGTACACTGTCGAAGTTGTTGGTAAGAAGTTGAACGTGCATTGTAGCGCTGGAACCCATAATCATGGCAGCTCAAAGGTGAAACTGAGTAATGTCGTTGATTATAATTGGGAATTAAAATTTCACGTTGGTCAATTGCTTGCCGTACATTCAAATGGAAAGGTTATTGCTTATGCAATTAAAGGTAAGACTGGTCTGGGCGGCGGGGTTCCTTTTTTATTGACATACTTCTTGTCTCTTAGGAAAGCGCGGTGGCATGGTACGCATTGCAAATTTAGAAACGAACACTAGAGAATTAATTAAACATGAATGTGGATTAATTCAAGATATTTCCTTTGCATTAATTCCTCAACAGATCATATTGGGGATTGTCGATGAATTGGGCAGTCTCTACGTTTATGATATTGATGATGGAACAGAAAGTATTACGTAAGTTCATATTATATTTTTTATGCAGGTGAATCGATAGTGAGGATTTTTTCAATAGCTACATTACTGTTTCAAGTACAGTAGAATTTTTATATAAAAAAGTATAATTGTTGAAAACAAAACTTATCTATTATAACTAGGTGTTTATCTAAACAATAGGTTAAAAGAAATCTAGTAATAAACAGATTTATTTGCATTGCTTACATTCTTTACTATCATGTTACCATTATAAGGAAATAACTTGAGATTAAATATGTAGTCTGAGAATAAATTCTTATAATTTATTTCTTTAAAATGAAACTCGATTAATTTTAATATCCAATTCCATTCAGAATATCGTTTATCAATTAATTTTTAATCAAGTAATTTTCTTCTATCAAATATTCATCCACAAATTTCAATCAAACGCACTTTTTTAAGTGTTTAATTTATTTTTATTCAAAATCGAAAATCATTTTCAAAATTACAAAGCTATTCTATAAATTATGACTCTTTGCGCGACCCACGTGTACCTCATTGCATCGCCCTGGTGCGAGTCCCCTCTCCAATTCAGTACAATCTTTTAAAAATTCTTACAAACAGAATAAAGTAAAAATTCAAAAAATATGATGGCAATATGTGTTAGATAAAGAATATACTTGATCAGACTTTGACCATGTGAAGAAATTTGTGATCATTTTCTTATTGGGAGAAAATTAATAAAAAATATTTTGATGAATAAAATTTATTCTGTTAAATCTCTTCTTTCCAGAAATAAATAATTGTTTTTAAACATGCAATGCAAATTAAACAAGGTGGAACTCGCTTTAGCGGCAGTTCCTAGGCTTCTATACAACTACTTTTCTGGTGTGAAAAGTTGTTATTTTTGGTCGCCATAATTTTATAATGTAATATCAGATAATCAGATAATCTGCACTAATTAAATTTTTGTGGTTGGTATTTTTTATCATTCACTATATAACTAATAATAATGAAGCTTTTCCATTCCATTCGGAACTTTACTTCTCTGTAATGTATGGTCCATTTTTTGAGGTGGATCAATCCTCTTCTTTCTCTTTTACTTACAACTTAACTTCACCAATTACATCAAGCCACTGCTCTGCCGTCATAAGTAAGAAGGCAGTAAGTCCATTTTTTTCGAAATTGAGTTTTTTATATTTTTGAAATCAGCGTAAAAAACCGCATCTATATATCTGTAATCAGATTTTGCAAAAGTTTTTAAAATTTGAAATAAAACCGATATGAAAAATGAAAAAAATCGCAAAAACTTAGGTTTTGGCTTAGTTTAGGATTAGTTTTTTGCGTTTTTCTCAAAACTATCAAAAGTGGACTTACTGCCTTCTTACTTATGATGGCAGTGCTGTGGTTAACAATAAACAAATTTAAAACAAATTATTGTTTTATTATACCTAGTCGTGCCATAAGTTCTGTCCCATATTAAAAACGCTGTATTCAAGTTGAAAAATAAAAAATTCCAAATTTTTTTAACGCATTTTATTAAGTATATTATAGACAACAAATAAAATTAAATTTACTCAAAATGCCCTCCTTTTGACTTCACACATTCCTTCAAACGGCGTGGCCAATCATCTATTGCGGCACGTACGACTTCAATAGGTATCGATGCTGCTGCCTTCACTAAATCGCGTTTTAGAAGCTCAATATTTTTGTGGGGTTTACTACAAGCCATGTCTTCAAGCACAGACCACAACTTGTAATCCAGGGGATTTAAATCGGGGCTCCCTGAGGGCCAATCTTCAGCTCGAATGAAACCAGGTAGATTTTCTTCTAGCCACCGTTAGGTGGTTTTAGCTTTGTGCGCTGGTGCCGAGTCTTGTTGAAAAATCCAACGCTTACCATCAAACAAGGTGTCATTGAGTGGTATTACCACATCATCTAACATTTTTTGGTACACAACTGCGGACGTTTTAACGCCCTTTTCACAAAAATGTAATTGAGTTACCCCATCGTAAGATACTCCCCACCAAACCATTACAGAAGCTGGAAAATGACCTCGTTGAACCCTTGCAATTTTTTCTGACGCCTCTTTGGAACTGTGAGCGTACACCCTATCATTTTGTTTATTATATTTTTCTTCTACCGTAAAAATATTTTCGTCGGTAAACAAAATATTTCTGTATTCATTGTTAGCGTGCCTCTGCAACAGAATTTTTGATCTTACGTGTCTTAATTTCTTTTAAAGCCACTGTAAGCCGTTGTCCTGTGATTCAACGGTAAGCCCCAAGTTTAAGGTCTTCTTTTATAATACGAGACATACTTCTTTTCGAAATTTTCAATTCTCTAGCCATTACTTTTTGTTTTCGCAATGAATTTCCGCGAATTCGTTCCCGTACTGCCTTTATTACCTTTGAAGTTCTTGTGGTTCGTGGATGTCGACTTTTTGACCTATCACCTATAGAAGGAAGCTCAGTGAATCGACTTATGGCGCGATAAATAAATTTTTTCGAAATTTTCAAAGGTTCTAGCAAACTAAAAATTTCACTTGCACTTTTACCACATTTATGTAATGCAATTACCGCAACACGATTTTCTTGTACACCCCATTCCATATTTACTGTTTGAACTTTAAACATCAACTAATACACATTTACTATCTATGAATGGACATTTTCAAAATTACCGTAAACCACCCCCCAACCCCTATACCTGGGTGAACAATTACAGGTACTTTAACTGGGACAGAACTTATGGCACGACTAGGTACATATTACGATGTGTTTACAAACACAATTTCGAGGGTTCTGATTAGATTTGAATTATACGGACGGACGGACAGACACGGAGCCAGATCATAAGGCTTCTTGCTATACTTTGTATATAGAAGCCTTTTTTTAAAGTTTTTTTCAGAAAAATATAGTAGTAGATAAAATATGACAATAAATTTTATCCGTTAATTTGATAACTTAATCCGTTAATCCGTGATATGATAACTTAATCCGTTGATACCTTGATCCGTTGATACCTTGATCGGTCAGATCATCGGATTAAGTCTACTATATAGGTTGAAAATTACAATCTTAAAGCACAGAATAGTTTTGTAACCTATCTTAATATATAAATTCTGATTAGATTTGAATTATGCGGACGGACAAACACGGAGCCAGATCATAAGGCTTCTTGTTATACTTTGTATAGAAGCCTAAAAAGTTACAAATTTTTATTTCTTAATTTACAAAATTCTCTACTTATGGCCATCAGTTGTTACTTTAGGCCATGCACGAAATTTGATTTAAAAAATTAGATAGCTTATTTAGAACACTTATTATTTTTTAATAGAAATAAAAATATGAAATTAAAAGCATATTAACTGCATTGCAAATGTACATAATTTTTTATATTTTAGCACAATATAAAAATTACATTAATTATAAAAATAAATGCACTAATTTTATACCTATGAACCCCAGAATGCCCAAATGACTACTTCACCAAAATTACATAAAGAAAATGTACCTATTACTGTAATAACTGGTAGTGGTTTGTCTTAATAAATCAAGGCACAAACTAAAAGACTGTTTATTTCAATAATAATTTTTAATTATTAAAATAATGTAACTAAACAAACTATCTTCAAATTCAACAACAAATTTTATAAGATGGAAGATGAACTTCCTATGTGATCTCCATTATCTCCTATTTTGTACAATATTTTTATGGATTGGATTGAAGAAAATATCCATAAACTTCTGCTTTACTTCACGGTGTAGGCTATGTTGTCTGTTCTGGTATCCATTTCTTCCTTCGGCGACCTACATTTCTTCTTCCTGCCAGTTTGTATCTTCGACCTGTTAGTGGCAGCTTCTCATTTGTCATTCACTCCAGGTGATCATTCCATCTTATTGTTGTCCATAATTTGATCTTGTAGCTTATATGTATTTTTGTGTCCTCACCGTGCTCAGGGTCGCTTATTAGTGAAGATTCTTCAGATGTGACACACAATCAAAATAAGAGACAGGACACATCGAACACAATTTATTAACAAACATTCTCATATCACAACAACCAACAATACAATTAAATTACTAAATAAAATCAACAGATAATTAAACAACTTAAAATCCCTACTTATATTCTGGAATAATATTGTAAAGCTTTACCTTGATCTGTTTCTTTCCGTAGAACGAACTTAATTTCGCCGCACGTATTCTCCCGCACTGACGAACTTTATACACCTTCTTCCTTCCCCTATATTCCTCCACGTACTAGCTTCTCGCGTTCCGTTATCCAATTCTGGACCAAATTAACCAATTCTATTAATTCAAATTGGTCCAATTCTGCAACACCCTTTATTTTGGAACTGCTATCCAATTAACTCTCCTTCTATCTATGTGATTCCAACACAATTGGTATGATTTTGACCTGCAAAACACTTAATTCTCTTTATTTCTGAACTGCAAAACTACGATTGGTTTGCGTGTTGTCTATTCATCAACTTCTTCAAACACAACTGGTCTGCATGTCGACTAATCAGCAACTTCTTCAAATACAACTGGTCTGCATATCATTTATTTATTAACTTCTAAACACGACCGGTCTGCGGGTCATCTATTTTGCAACTGCCTTACCGCTCTTTATTATTCTGGCATGGTTACCACTCGCATTTTTCCTGCTTATGTTTTATTTTTATTCTTCTAACGATGCCGCATTATCCTACGTGTATTCTTTTTATTATATCGTTACCAACACCACTTTAATCTAGCAACATTTTTTTATTTTTATAATCACATTCATACTGAACAAATTTTAATAAATAATATGGACATATCCTCCCTCTTATTTTGATTGTGTATACCGTACACATTTATGAGGGATATAGCTTGTAGTGGACACAACAGTATGTATATACAGTGGTGACAATTTAAAAAGTACATTTGCGTTACTAAAAAATAGGTCCTTATAAAACCGATTTTACTTATTTAAATCCGCGGAATATTTTGGACATTTAATTTGTTATTAGTGTATTTGATTAAAATCCCTTTTGATGATTTTCATACAGCCTTTTAAATTGTATTATCATCAATTTTATTGTGAAAAGTGCAATTGCTAGCGATAAAATAAATAGCGCATATTTATATTTTGTCATTTATTTGATTTTATTCTCACTAATAGTTATAGATTTGATTTGTGATGTACCGAGTATTTTGAGGAGTATTAACCCAGATATGCCTATGGCGTCCACATATGAGTTTAAATTTTTTTAATAAAAACTAGCATTGTGTGACTAAGAGAAGAAAGAAATAAACATAAAAAGTAAAAAAAGAAATATTTTTTTTTCAAAATTTAAACAAAAAATTTAAAATTTCTTAATAAAAAAAGAGGAAATTATATTTCTTTCAGCTTTATCATCTTTAATCATGTTGAGAGCTTCATGTAATGAAAATCCCCTAAAACAATTTCAATGATTAAGTATTATTTGTAGCGATATTTGTGTTCTGATGAGGTCACCTGAGTTTTAAACACCACAGAATTAAATTCAAAACTGTTATATTTATTATTTTGACATTGAATGATAGTACAATAACCAGAAGGACAATGATCAAAATAAAAAAATTTTATGACTGGAGAAAAGAATAAAACTACTTTCCTCACAACTAGATGATCTTGTACTGCCATTTTCAAAAATAGTCAATTTCTAATACACATAAAATATCGAATTCACAATATCAGTGTTGCACAACTTTGCACAATTAAAGAGGACACTATAGTGAAGCAACAAAATGCATTTTGAGAAGCATTGAAGTAGAGGTGCAAGAAATTAATCTTTTAATGAATAACGCGATGGGGTACAGTAAAAATATGCAACACCAGACTTGACAACAAGTGTTCGTAAGCTTCAATAGCAAAATCTTAGAAATGCCGAAATTTCTGGAAGATTAGAGCGTTTTTGAAAAAAATTATTAACGCTTTAAATCACTACAATGATACAAAGGTTTTTACAAATACAATTCGAAAAAATCATGCTCAGACAACAACACCTATAGTCCATCTGCTTTTGGATTGCAGTAGAGGTCGCCTTGAACGGCAAGTCAGATTTACACTGCGAAATGTCAAAAAAGTAAAGTGTATGAGTGACAAAAAACAAATATCACTTATTTGATACTTGCATAAATCGAGTTAAATGTATTTTTTAATCAAATAGCAATTTATCTTGTACAAATTTTTTAAATTTGCCAGAAACTTTTAGAAAAAAATAAAATTTCGGCAGTGTAAACGTGTAGAAATTTTATCCAATCACACTCGAAAGTCACTATTTTAGTACAATTTAGTTCTGCATTCTTAAAACGGATAGACTATAGGACTGATGCTGCCATTGCTCGAATTTCTAAAAGAAGTACTTTTAGTACTGCTCCAATAAAACAGATATTTGAGCAAAATTTAAATGTAAAAATATCAGTCAGCACAGTTAAGTGTCGCTTACAAGAAAGTAATCTATTTGGACGGGTTGCTAGACATTAACCACTAAGCTCAAAACAAAATCGAATGTGTTGTCTACAGTTTGCCAAGCAATACGTACATACAGATCTTTCTTTTTGGAAAAATGTACTATAGTCTGACGAATCCAAGCTCAATCGTCTAACTGGAAAATCTCCAATATTTTTCTAAATATTTTTTTTTTTTTTACTCATGTTGGTACCTTTTTCATCTATTTCAAAGTTCCTGTTTGTCCAACATCTGCAGAGGCTGAATGAATATTCATTGGCTGCTAGTCATTTTCCCTATAACAATAAAATTGGATTATGGAATTTTGTTTTTCTAAAACATTCTCCATTTCCTCGGCGTATTCAAAAACTTTCCGCCCGCGTCCTGTCGAATTTTTGTTTTCTATACATTTCTTATAGTTGCGTTCTAAAACCTTCCACTTGCTTTCACAATCACCTTTTGAGTAGTCCTCATTTACTATTCCCGAAAGTTCTTTAGCAACATACTCACACAACTTTAAAATTTCTTATTTTCAAAGTGCCCAATTTTAGTTAAAAAGCATGCGCATAGCTCTAGAACTAACGGGAACTCTTCGATGATACAAACCTAGTAATGGGTATAATCTCGTTTATAGATAATTTCACATCCCTTAAAAGGCACTTGAACCACTAATACTAAAAAATCAATAATTTCGGTGCCACAGTCATTTGAAGGTAGAAATAAAAAAATTACCTTTAAAAAGGTCTACCCCAAAGGTTTGAATTTAGACAACAATTTTTCTTAATTTTAAGTCCTTAAAAGTTTTCTATTGCTATCGATAATATTTGCGTCAGTCACTGGGAAACCGTATATTTATAAAAAAATTCAATGCATTATAAATAATCGCAAAAAAGAAAAGAATTCTTTTTAAGGGGGTACAACACTGTAACAGCTCGATAAGTAGTGGTATTGTAGGGAATTTTTTATAGGAAAAGTACACAACGAATCTTTCAAATTATCAAGACATTTTATTGATTATAGCTGGCACGGGCGGCCTTCGGCCGCCCTTAGCCATCTAGACCCATAATAGATCCGTGAAGGCCATAGTTGTTCGGCCTCACAGGGGGACGACCATAATAGATTCGTGAAGGCCATAGTTGTTCGGCCTCACAGGGCGGACCATAATAGATCCGTGAAGGCCATAGTTGTTCGGCCTTCGGCCTCACAGGGGGTGGACCATAATAGATCCGTAAAGGCCATAGTTGTTCGGTCTTCGGCCTCACAGGGCGGACCATAATATATCCATGAAGGCCATAGTTGTTCGGCCTCACAGGAGGAGGACCATAATAGATCCTTGAAGGCCGTAGTTGTTCGGCCTCACAGGGCGGACCATGATAGATCCGTGAAGGCCATAGTTGTTCGGCCTCACAGGGCGGACCATAATAGATTATATTTATATGCCTTCGGCATTATTATAGTGGTTATTATAGTATTATGCCAACCAACCACTTTCCGTACATACAGGGTGGGATAACTGATCGCTTTTAAAAAATATATTTAGATTTTTGGCCACCAATCAGTACACTTATATGATAGATTAAGAGCACCATCTAGCGAAAGCGTAGTGAGCAAGAATGGCCAGGGTAAAGTAAGGGTTTTCTACCTGGCAAACGAAGGGTTTGCCAGGTATCCGTATAGGGTGTATCAATAAAAAATCGAAAAACGCGAATAACTTTGTTCCCCGCGCGAATTTTTTCTCCATTTATGTACGAATAGTTGCGCCTGGACCTACAGAATAACTGCAAAATTTGGTTGAGATCGGTCAAAGGGTCTAGGAACGTATAGCGACAATGGAATAAAATTTTTTAGGCTCATTTGTAGCCCATATAACTGGTGTTTAGGGCCCGGAAGGTAGCACTCCAAAAAAAAAAGGTGACTGCTTCGTTGACAGCGATTCGGCCATATGGTTAGTCTGAAATACAAATTTTAAAAATATTTACAAAGTATATACCTATGACTATAGTCTGACGGGGGTGAAATTTGATATCTAAAAAAGTAACGAAATGGCAAACCTCAAAAAAAAAAAGTGCTTTTTTAAGCACTTATTGTGGATACAAGCAAAGAGGAACCACCAATTTAAAAAAACCTCCCGTCAGACGATCAAGACGTATTTTGTGAACAAAATTAATTTTTAGCCATATTAATTGGATGTACAGTTTTTTTGATTTTCTGTCAACCAGGTTAAAATTTGTCGTTGCGAGATATTCGCGTTCAAAGTTTTGGTTGCAGATTAATCGTTAATAAAAATTAAAAATAATTAACTCACCCCTAATCAGCTATCCCTGGACCATATAATAATTCTTCAGAAGCAGAAGAATCGTCATCATCGCTTTTATACCCCCGTAGAGCATGTAAACCACCCTCATGTGTGCTTGCTCGCGATCTGCGTTCAGCCTTGTTGTCTACACAATTTGTATCAATTGTAGTACAATATTGATATAAAGTTTTGCCAATACGGACTCCTAATTCTTCTAATAATATTTGCAGCAATTTCAACCGTATTAGTGGCACTAAATGATGTTTTCATTTTTTCATTGAAAAAAGTCCATGAAAGCACAAAACTTTTCTGCTCCAATTAATGATATTCCCAATAATCTCATAGCAAAAATAAATCTACGATTAATTTCGTATGCATTTTTTATTGTTGGACAGGAAAAAATTTCTTTTGGTGCACATACATAATATGATTGGCACTGGATCACTATTTTAAATCCAAGACCTCGTTTACTTTTCTCAACAAATTTCACTTCACTTCCACACACTTTACAATTGATAAATTGGTTTATTCCTGTGAAAACGGTAATGAAATTCAAAATTCTGTAACTATAATATTCGAATCATTGTTGTGTCGTTCAAATCAGCGCTTCTTAGCTTTGTCCAAGAAGTGCTGATATTCGAATTTTCTAAATCATATTGATTTAGCCTATGTCGTTTTCTGTTAGCTCTACTTGTTTTTGTTCCGACTACATGTCTTTTACATTTTCTATCCATGA
Organism: Podabrus alpinus; assembly: GCA_932274525.1. NCBI lineage: Eukaryota > Metazoa > Arthropoda > Insecta > Coleoptera > Cantharidae > Podabrus > Podabrus alpinus. Next base: position 24,030,684 of record OW026451.1, read on the forward strand.
TAATTAAGAAATAAACAAAAAATTAAAACAAAATTTAAACGATGTGATGCGAAGAACGATGTGATCAATACAATGCGAACTATGCAACTATATTTTTGTACCACATTTTTGAAAAAATATAAGAAGCAAATTTATGATTAGATGTCGGTAAATTTTTTTTACATGTTTCTAAATAGTGTTGATTTAGGTTGAACTAAGTACTTTTATAGCTCCAAATGTTTACATCTAAATGACAGGTTTATTATAGTTTCATGGAGTGGTTACTAGTTTACCCTAACAATAAATAATAAACTGTCGTGGATGCATTTTAAAAACCATAAAATATATTATAGAATCGAGGGTCTGTACAATTCAAAAGAATGCGAGATTCTAAAATGGGCGAAATGTTCAGTTAGCATTATTAGATATTGTTACACTTCCAGCTTAATACAATCTAGCCGCAAGACAACGCTACAACTCGGCCAAATTGACGAATTTCTTTTTGAAATTTTGAGACATTCTTATTAAAACATATTCATTCTTAAAACATATATCTTTCGATATAAGTAAAAAATAAAAAATTTTCATTTTCTAAAATTTTACAGTGTTGTACCCCCTTAAATTAAATTCTTCGTAATTCTCCGCCCGATGCTGTTGCCTCTCTGTGGTGGGATGGCACGATCCTGTGTGTATCGATATGCAACGGCAATATACAAGGATGGTCTTCTTAACTAGATGTGAAATTTCACAGTTTTTAAATTTCTACTTAACATTTCATGGTTTTATTAAACATCATGACAAAAGAATTGAAATTGGAAGTTTTACTAAAACTAATTTGAGCACAATTGTCGAAAGTTTTTTCATGAGATTATTTCTAAGAAAATTCGAGGTTCTAAATTAATTAACATTCTCACTCCCATTTACCGGCTAGTCGACTGGAAGTCAAAAAAATTTTAAATTTAAGTAATCGGGTAAGGCATTTAAATATACTACATGTGGGGTAGTTTTAGATTTTAAATGGTAGTACAGATGTAAAAATACATTTAATATAGTCTGGTAATCTGAGATAGTTCAAGGAAGTCTTGGGTAGTCCGGGGTAATTGGTAATCTGGTGTACACTATTTTTGACCACGATTTACCCCTCGATTAATTATTTAACATTTTTTACAACCTCAAACCAATTTTTAAGTTTTCTTGTCAGGACCACTGGCGATTTTGGTGTTCTGCTAATTTTCCTTATAATCAAATGTGTTTTGCGATTCCAAAAAGGTACTTGCCATTAACATTCCGGGCTCCTAGCCATGCAACAGAAAAAGTGTATTTACTTCACACTCCTTGGTACCTCGGTAGCAAATTAACCTGTTAAAATAACGAAATTTGCCCACCTTGTAACAAAATCGAGTTATTTATGTTTATAATATTTATATTTTATTCTTTGTTCCCGTAGAAGATTTATAACATTTGAATTTCCATTTAAAGCTCTTCAATAAATTGAACTGCGAAAAGAAAAATTTATTGCTGTGAGGCTTGTACATAACTTACTTAAAATTCTTAGTAATATTTAGATTGGTGAGGTAGCTATCATAAACGTCCACACTATTGATTCACTCTTACTTAATTAAAACAATTAATTTTGTCCTCAACTTAAAAAGTTTGGCAACTCTTGTGTTAACAAAATCTAACAACAGCTTTTTTAAAAATTTCAATAGTTGCCACCTGTTGATGTATGTGGTTCACCCACCTTCCTCAGTATCGAATTATAGATTGGTTTGGTGCCCATACATACCATCTTACGGTGAAAATCCCGACACTTTAGATGATCCAGCTAAGCTTATTTTACTTTTGAATGGAAAAAAGGGTAACAGTTTTTGCTTTGAATAGAAATTTTATTTATCTACTTACTTGAAATGTTTTAGTTGAAATCTGGGATGTAACTTTAATAAACTCACAATGTGGTAATGAACCGATAACACCCTGTAAAAATAGTTACGAAGGTTTTGTTGAAATTAGTGGACATGATTTAGATGTTGTCGATGCGTCATTTTCTCCTGATGGAACCGCTATTGCTACTGCTGGAATGGATGGATATGTTAAATTCTTCCAGGTAAAATTATTTATAATCTTTGATTTTTTTTTCTAACATTTAATGCAGGTGTATATGGTTGATAATGAGGAACCCAAATGTTTACATTCTTGGAGACCCCATGATGGTGCTGCTTTATCCAGTCTTTTATTTTTGGACAATATGAATACATATGGCCCTGAGTAAGTATTATTTTTTATTTTGTTACAAAATAATTCAATTTCACTTTTTCTGCTTGATAGATCAAAATTTTGGAAGTTTGCTATTACTGGATCTAATCATAACACCGAACTTAAATTGTGGTCATGTGAAACTTGGATTTGTTTACATACCGTAAATTTTATACCCAGCCCATCTTCATCACACCCTCAGTTATTAATTAAAGTTCATCTTGATACCACCGGTCATTATTTGTTATTATCGGACATTAATAACAGAATTCTGTATGTCCTGCAATTAGACAAAAATGATTCAGAACGCATTGCAACGATCTCGACCATCTCTGAGTTTTTATTACCTGCTCCTTTCTTGAGTTTCTGCATTAGAAGTGCAGAAATTCTGAAGTTTCGTTACAATGGAAGTTCTGATGATCTTTGCATATGTGAGGCAGATGACGAAGATGAAAACACAGTTGAAGCAGTTGTTATCAAAATGCACGTGATCCAACCAAAACGGTTACAAGATTGTACAATAACTTATCCATTGCCAGTTCTCCAAATGGCAAACCAAAAACGTGCTTATTCCTTAGATTCCTGTGCCGATTCTTTGATCAACTTGAAAGAAAATAAAAGTGATGACGAACAAGAAATCGAGACTAAAAAGCAAGAAAGTTCAAAACTGAGTGAACTACATTCTTCGATTAATTATCACATTCAACAGCAAAGCAATTCAGCTCCACTGAATTTAATGACTCCAGATGCATTTACATCTCCAGTTCATGCAAGTCCTAACACCAAAACTGCTAACTTGCATGAAGTAATTTCACCTTCTGTGATTAAAATAGAAACTAAAACTGATGAGACTAAAGTAGAAAACCTGATTGACGTCGATACAATAATACAGCTGGATCGAGGACACAAAGATAATTTTGCAAGTGCCGGATCTAGTCCAAGCAGGGAAGTGCAAGAAATTCTATCTTTTAAAAATAGTCAAGACGAGTATTTTGAAAATATCAAACAAATTGAAAAGAACATTGAGAAATTAGAAAGTGCAGAACTTGAAGCTGCCAGCAATGGTTTTGTTAAATCGGGCGATAATTTGTCTTATTCAGAAACTTCAAACGATATAATTTGGCCCAATATTCCCATAATTAAGTCTGAAGAAATAGAAGAAAGTTTGAAAATGGCAACTAGTAATGATAACAGCCAGCTTCAGCAATTGAATGCGAGACTTGCTTCTATGGAAACTTTAATGCTAAATCAGAATACTCAAATGCAGAATCTTCAACGTGAAATTAAATTATTGAGCAAAGATTTCAAAACTGATCTTAAAGAAGAATTGCGTGGGGTGTGCACTAAAGAGTTGGAATTGGCTTTGTCTAGAAATCAAATACAGCAGGCCAAGTTGTTCGAAAATTACGTAAATATTCAAAAGAGCATGGAAAGGGAACATCATGAAAATTTAATGACCACCAATTTGCAGATGTTTAATAAACAAGTTTTAGATAAAGTTCAGGTGATGGTTACTCACGAACTCAAAAACTTTATTGTTCCAACGGTATTAAACATGTTTGATGGGTTAAAACATCAGATTTATTTAGATTATTCTCAAAAAATTGGATCTCTCGATCATCTGATTAAAGAAAACGTTAATAAAATCGTTAATAGTAAGGTATGTATTTCTAGCACTATATGTAGATACAATATTTAAACAAAAATTATATCGCGATCTTCCTTTCAAGCCGCTGCAACAACTAGAAGAGATATAAAAAATTGTTTAGGAACAATTTTGTGGGCAATAAATTTCTTACAAAAAAGTCTAGGGCAGCATATAATCGTCGGCTTACTGCCAAAACAAGATAACTCCATTTTTGGACAAAATGAGTTATATACATGATTCCATTCAAATAAGAGCAAACTACATTTTGACAAAACCTGATAACTGTAAGTCAAATATTAAAGGAGTATTAAGAAGTTTATTTTTAACTAACTCCAACTTGTTTATGGTTAATCAAACTTTAAAAATCAGTTTTACTCAAAACTATCATTTTGGAGTTATCTTGTTTTAGCAGTAAGCCGACGATATATTTATCTTCAATAGTTGAGATATGGGGAAGCATCCTAAGTTGCAGGTTTGAAAATTTAATTGCCTACAAAATTGTTTTGTATTTTTTACAGTTGTCATAATGCTTTTTTTTATTGAATGACTGAGGTTTCATTGTCTGGAATTGAGGATCAATTTTACAAAAGTAATACAGTAGACTCTACCTACCTGCTCTTGGCCAGCGTGGTAGATTATGGCCTGAATCTTCCCCTCATGGGGGAGAGGCTGTGGTCCAAGAGTGGACATGATGTTTGAAAGGACAGTAGACTCCACTTAATGTGATCACATTGGGACTGGGGGGGGGGGTTGATCGCAATAACCGCAGATCCGAATAAATGAAAACTTATCAAAAAACAAAGGTTTACTTATTGGAAACATTATTTAAACATAAAAGTTTAACTAAATTGAAAAATAAAAGTAACTTTCTTTTAGTTGGATTAAAAACTGTTATCTACCTTTGTTTGTCTATAATTTTCGTGGATTAAATTATTTATAAAAAGGTAAAATTTATAGTATTACGTCTGAAAATCGGAACACTTTGCCTTAGAACTTCTAACGCTTTCCTGAATTTTATCAAAAATTTGATCGCATAAACAGAATTTTGATCACTATACACAATGATTTCTCTATGCAGTCATATACGGCCAGTCCGTTCTTCGCAAAAGTGATCTCAATACCCCATTGATCTCATTATCCATGATCATAATAAGCTGCGTCTACTGTATAAACAAAAGAGCCTGCTATTGTAAAACTCTAATAAAAATTCTAATAAAAATATGTATTTTAGGCAACAATTGATGCTTTGAGCACAGCAGTGAGTAGCGTTTTAAAGCCTACAATAGAGAAATGCCATAAAGACATGATTGTAGGAGCTATAGTACCAAACGTCGAACGTTCATGTCGAGCTATGTTCCAACAAGTGAACGAAGTATTCATGAAAGGCACAAAAGAATGTAAGCACTTTAATTTGCCAAAGCCGAGATCTTCTATGAAATTGATTTCAGATACTGCATATGTTGAGTCTACCATGAGTAAACATAAGACTGTCCAAGACAAGGGTAAAGACTTGGTTGCCCAAATGCAGTCCCTAAATGATAATATAAAGAATAACATGGATAAATTAAATGGAATTATTGCAAAAGAAATAGAACGTCAATTGAGTGCTACCTTTACCAGGTAAAATGCTGTTACCTTTTTGTGCCTTAATGTTTTAATTTTATTTCTAGTTTTCAAGAACGCCTGACGCATATGGTGGCTAATTTGGTTGGCGAGCAAGTGAAACAAGGTTTTAAAAACCATGCTGCTATCATTGAGGATACCGTAATCCATGCTGTTCGGTCACGTACAGTTACTCCTTCTCCTCATGTTATTGATACTCAAGTAAGAACATTTTTGTGTGTGTGTTACTGTGATTTCTGAATTACTTTGTTGTAGGTTCAACTTGCTCAAATACAAGTACTCTTAGCGAAAGGTCAAGTTGATGCTGCTTTTCAACAAGCCTTATCAGCAGCAGATTTAGCACTGGTCGTTCATGTATGTGAAAAAGTGAATCCTTTAGATGTTTTCAAGTCTGGTAATTGTTTACTTCCACAACCAGTGATATTATCATTAATTCAACAATTAAGTGCCGATTTGTCTCGCAATACAGAGTTAAAACTAAAGTGAGAATAATTGTAGTTATATAAAATTATAAGTTCTTTATATTTAATTATTTTCCAGGTACCTCGAAGAAGCAGTATTAAATTTAGAAACCACAAATTCTTTAACTAAGGAGCACATGCCGATAGTGTTGAAAGAATTATTACAGCAATTAAATAACTTCACAATAAATTTCCCTACCAACAGCTGTATTCGTAACATGAAAATGCTTCAAATGGCAGTGCAATCTTTGTTGATACCATGAAAACAGTTTATTTTCGAAATACATTTTAGCTTATAAGTTTTTTTAATTTTTGTTGATAATTAGTTTTTCATAAGTTAACTTTGTTAGTTGAGAAAATTTAATTCATATTGATGTGATGTGAAATGACTTATACTCATTTGTGATATTTTATACGTTAAACAATAAATGAGTGGTAAGTTTTAAACTTTTTGTAAACACCTTGTAATTTGGTATAAAAAAGTTGCATAAAATCCACGCGTCATTTGTTATTGCTCTCATCTTGTGGCGCCAACTGGCGACGAACACCCTAATGCTAGAAGCAAATATGATGTGAGTGAGCCATAATAAAATGTTGGTTAAAAAATGTTTTATAAATTCACAATTTCAATTTGTTGGTTTGTTTTTATAATTACACATTTTAAAATTACAAATGAAACTAATTATTGCAAATGTCGTACAAATGAATCGACAAGTTGCTCAGAGGATTTCATTTGAGGTAAGTTCTGGTTAGAATTTTTTCAAGCAGTTTTTTAAATTTGCCTAATTCTTGTTTCAGGGCTATGAAAGCAAATCTTGCAAGTTCAATAAGAACATTCATTCTTATGAACAATATGAGGGAAAACCAAATTTAAAATGTTTTAAAAAAGCACCAATACCATCTTCCCAAAGGTAACTGCTTTTTTGAATTTTGTAAAAATCTTTTGAGGTTACGCACAATTTTGTTCACTCTAAATCTTAACGTTTTTATATCGATGGTGAATTTGCAATACGTCGTAAACCACAAAAGTCAAATTATTCAGGAGAACATTAAAACTTCTTATTTCAGTTTTAATAAGTAATTAAATATTTATTTCCATGAACGATATTTTCTAATATATATCTAAAAACTATAGTGTACAAAAATTTAAAACTTTTTCTTTTGTAAATATGTTATATGGGATACAACATATCGCTACCTGAAAGCTACAGTGAGATATCTTGCAAAAATACGATTTTCAGTTAGGTATTGAATTAAATTGCTATCGCCCACTTTATTTAATGCCAAATTGAAATATTTCAATATAATATTCCTTTATTTGTATAGAACAAAAAAAATGCAAAAGAAATATTCACACTTCAAATTCTAATTGCAATTTAAATCTTTAACATGAAGTATCTCAAATTGACTATTTCGTTATATCTCACTGTAGCTTTCAGGTAACGATATTGATTTTGAGACTGAAATAGGGATACGGCTTATTATAAAAAAATAATTTTCTTATTTTAGAATACTCTTTATTTTTGAATACAAAATATAAAAACAAACATTAAAATATAATAATTATAAATAAATAAAAATTCTCTTGAAAAATAATTTAATTTTTTACTTCTCTTTTAGAAACATAAAATATAAAAGCGGGCTTCTTTTGAAAAATAAAATTTAATTCTTCACAGTGTTTTTTTGGCTTTTCGTAGGTTTTGCAGTCATTTCCTTTTCTTACTTAATTTTATTTATCTTATTAGTAATCTTTTTCTCTTTGATTTCGGTACTATTGGTTTTTGTAGTCTTTTTGTTCTCATTAGAAATCTTCTTTTCTTTGGTTTTGGCACTATTGGTTTTTACACTCTTTTCCTTCTTCTTTGTATTCTTTTCCTGTTTGGCTTTGGTATTTGTTTTTTTGGCATTGATTTTTGTAATCTTATTTGTATATTTAATTTTCTTCTTGCTGGCATTGGCCGCTTCATCTGTCTCATTAGGTTCTCCTGCAACGACACTCGATTTCTTACAATAGTGACTTTCTATTTTAGGAAGGTTTTCAAAAAACTGAACTAAATGTTTTTTCTTTATGTTTTGGTCTTTGGAATGTTGTGAAGTCTGCCTTTTGGTTTCCTTTGTGATATTATCAGCTGATGATTTACTTAGTAATCCATATTTGTCTCCTTTATTTACCCAATAATGTACCATTCTTTCTTTAACACCTAATGAGTTTAAGAACATTTTCTTACACACTTGGTGTTTACCTGGCCCCAATTTTATGAAATATTAAAAAAATTCCACTTTTTGTTGAAGGCTTAGATGAATAACTTCTAACTGTGGGTTTATAAACAACCACGTGTAAAATAAATAAACGCTTTTGCTCCCATGACATATTCCAGAAGTTTTTTAAAATTACTTCTCTCTGTGGATCCGAGAATTTGTAACAAAAACGGGTGGCTGAATTTTTACAAAAACTTGAATCACAAGTGGGACCTAATTTTCTTTGACATCTTTCAATATCGTGTTGAATTTTTCCTTCCTTATTACGTGTATACCCTATGTAGTTTTCCCCCAACATCCTTCGATTCTTGTTTTTATTTCTGTCCCATACAGCTGGATTTGAACGTCTCTCTGGTTTTTTCTTATTGTTTTCATGTAATGCTTCGCCAATTATTTGTTCTTCAATGGGTTCAACATTTTCAATTATATCTTGGACACATTGTTCAAAATTTTCATCTTCATCGCGTAACGGTTCAAAATCCGAATCATTTAAATTTTCTTTAATATTTTCTTCTATTACTTCTAAATCGTAAATAACATTGGTATCCATTAAATTATAATTTAATAATATATTATTATCATTTCAGATTGTAAATCATTATACTTTCATTAAAAATCTTTAAAGCGTTAACGACCATTTTTGCACTTCGCCCCGACATCTATGTAAAAATTAAAAGAAAACGAAACATGTAGATATGTGCTTGGACAATTTACCTGATTGTATATTAATGAAATATAATCAATCAGTGATAATAGCAAATCACACTAATGACTGTATTTCTGGTTGATAATTTTTGAAGATTTAAAATTAATGATATTACTCTAATTAAACAAACCCAACGAGTTATATGATAATTTGTCGTAACCCACAAAAACATTGCTCACCCAATATATCGTATCAAACTAGAAGATTTAATTATTGGAATTGTAAATAGTTAATGCAACAAAATGAAATAAAATCATTTAGCTGATGTAAATAAACAAAATGTAACAGTGATTAGGTTAAATTTACCTTTCCATAGTCCATACTTTGATAATGAAAGCAGCAACTCTGTCAATGTCGACCATATACACTAAACTCTTATGAGTGAATGAGTAAGATACGACAAATTTGAATACAAAAATCAGGTGACTGTGATACAACATATTTTCATTTGTCAATATCTTGTGTTTTAAATCTGCTGTGGTGTACGACATGTTATCAGACGACGCAGAAGTACCACACAATTCATTTAAACAAAGAACTTTTTTTTTTACAAAATGTGGGTTACGACGTATTGCAAATTCACCATCGATATGGAGAAATTACATCTCAATGTTTGGGATTTTTATTTTTCTTAATAGATAGAAAAGTAATAGATTCTCATAATTTATTATTTTGTTAAGTTTAGAAGATTAGCAATACAAAAGCTGGGGATCCAGGAGAAGAAGAATCTAATCGGAAGTTTGAAAAATCAAGACTTTTATGTTCGATCGATTACCCCAAGATTACGAATTGGTTTTGAATTTTGATGATGGAAAAATGTGCTGGATAAGAAATAATAAGGTCTGTTAGTTACATTTAATTTTTGGTGTTTACACAAAATTGCTATTCGAAAGCGACGCATTCATAATTTTTGATTTTGACATTGTTAACAATAGAACACAAATTATTAGAAAATATGACAGTTTAATCAGTTAAAATAAACGTTATTAGCAAATATCTTAAAAAAAATTAATATTGACCTAATTTATATGAATGCCCTTTGTTTTTAATCACTTCCCGACATCTTTTAATAGGCATAGATGCAATGAGGTTTTGAATTATGTCGTCATCAAACGAGGTCCATACTTCAGTGATTTTCTCAAATAAGGCAGCTTCATTTCTGAACTAATTTTTCCAATCTCTTTTGTCTATTAGTTGCCAAAGATTATCAATCGAGCCACTTTCACCGCTTTCACAAGTTGTGCCATGTTCTTCGGATCATTATGTTGAAAAATGAACCGAAGAGGCATATTTCATTTTGCCTAAGGTAGCATAACCTTGTCTAATATATTCATGTAAGTAAAACGATCCACAATGCCTTCAATTTTATGTAACAGTCTATTCCATAACTAGAAAAACTTCCCCATATCATCACATTCTTATAACGGTAGTTTTTCTTGTGTAAAACGGGTGTTTTACCGAAGTTTTAACATATTTAGTATCAAGTCATTTATTAATTTGGCGATACACATACTGCACCCGATCACTAATTATACTGAACTTAAGACTCATCAGTAAAAAGGACTTTTTTGCTATTCCGGGGGTAAAGTACTCACTTTTTACCCCGATTTGCGGGTGTAAAGGGGCACTCTTTTACCCAGGGGGAGTAAAGTTAAAAAATAGGGGGGGGGAGCGGCAGAAAAAAACTTTTTTTTGCTCTAGGGCAATAAAAAAATCACCAGATGACTGATAAAAAAGTCACTAGATTGCCACGTGATCGATGGGGTTTTCTTCGCCGTTCTTAATGACGAAAGTGCGCCCCACGCCGGTTTTAGATTTTTGAATCGTGCATATTAGCGTGGAAGAATCAAATTCTTTCACATCTGCCACGCTCAAATTTATTTCAAACAATGAAATAAATTGATAAGTCAATAAATAAATAAAAAGTACTTACTTTAGCTACCAAATAATTCTCAAGAGGTGCCGTTTTTAAAAATGTCGCCACGTGGTCAGATGTTAGGACGCGCGATTTTTTCGGCAATTTCTAGGTTCTCGCTCATGGTACATCTTGCTGTTTGCAAGGCACAAATGTAAATGAACTGAAATGAACCATTGGTAGAATCAGGGCTGCTAACTGCTATTTCCTAGTACTTTTTGGTAGTAGTTCGTAATATTACTAGTGCTATTTTGTGGTACCAATGCACGAGCACGTGCATTATTAAAAAAATGCGTTAAATTTTTGCTGTAAGTTTCTAAATTGGCGAAGTTCCTACTTTACCTCCTGGAATTGCAAAAAACAGTATATGCACGACGGGAGTAAAGTGACTTTTGGCCCATGGGTAATTGTTTCACTCGGCTGGCGCCGCCTGTAAACAATCCTTTACCCTCGAGCCAAAAAGTGTCACTTTGCTCCCTAGGTGCGTAAGTACTATTTTTCCAGTCATCTGTCGTCCAATTTACATGAGTCGAGGTCAATTCCAGTTTGACCAGTATGTTCTTTCTTGTCAGTTTAGATTTTTTGGCAGATCTTCTCGCTGGAAGACCACATTGAACTAATGTTCTCTGGATTGTACTTTCCGATACTGAAGGCTTCCAATTATGCCAAAATTGATTTGCCGATAGGAATGGAATTACTGAAGATACTTTGTTTTACTCTTCAATCAAATCGAGGAGTAGTTTTTTTCTGGCTTCCTGTGGATTTTAAGTTCACTACCATTCCATGATGCCTATAGTTTATTATTGTTTTTGAAACAATCGATTTAGGTACATTAAACTGTTCAACAATTAAATATTGAGGTACATCCAATTTATACGCATTTACTATAGGTTCTTTTAGGTCAACAAAAAATTTTCAATCTTTAGGCATGATAAAAAGTTACTTTGATTACTTTCCTTGAAATCAAACTGCTTGCCACAACTAATCCAACGGAATATATTAATAGTCGCAACAAGGTGAATATTGGTACAAAAGAATTTGCAGCAAATCCCTTTCAAAATATTATATCAGTGAAATTTACGGCGTCGCACAGTGTGGTGAAATGGGGGTTTTATGGACAAACGGTTGCTGAGCCTTCAATTTTAGGGCAAATAATCTGAAAAAAATCTGGAAGTTGTCTTACTATATCCTTAATAGAATAGAAGAAAAAAATAATTAAAAAATAAAGCCGGAATAAAAAAAAATAATTTTTATTAAATGATCCCGTTTTAAGAGACTAAAAATGCCGTCAACAGATGGCGTGAAATTCTTTAACATATTGTACCCTAATATTATTCCTCTTCCTCTGGATCCAAATTCTGGTGTTCCAACAATTTTACGGCCTCTGGTGATACTAACGAATCCTTTTTGGGTCGCAATTTTCTTAATTTTGTGATTTCTGGATCGGAAGACATAACTAAATGGTGCATGATATCCGTACAATTTGCAATTCTTGTATCTTCTGGATTATAGGTGGAGGGCAAGAGAACTCACACGCACTTAGGCCGCTAAATTGGGCCCATTGTGCTACCTCCAATTTCAGCGACCCCGCGCCCCGTCATTCCTCAAGCCATCCCAACTGGAGGATGAACTCCAGAATCCTGGCGGGTGGGGTGCCACTGATTCTGGCCATGTCGGGCCAGAAGTCTCCCAACATGGATCCTCTCATAGAAGTCAGAGCTGGGCAGTAACAAAGCACATGCTCAGCTGTCTCTCCTCTTCGTTGCATCCACGACATAAAGGGTCATCTGCAAACCCCATATTGTGGAGATGTTTATTTAATCTGCAATGTCCAGTCAGTATCCCTGCAATTGTCCGCAGATTGACTCTGGACAGCTTCATATAGTATCTTGCATGTTTCCACGAAGGCACGCGTATTGCTGCTCTAGCTTGGTTACATGTAGTTCCTTGTAGCCATCTGCTGGTGTGCAGTTCTAGGGTATAGTGTTTTAGGAGAGTATCTATGGTTTTGACGGCGGGCGTAATCATCGGCTCCGGGCCGCAGGGAAGACCATTGGAGCCATTTCTTGCCAGCTCATCAGCCTTTTCGTTACCCTCGTTACCTTTATGTCCCTTAACCCAGCAGAGAGAAAGGACATTTTGAGTTGATATATCATTCAGTGCCCGGATGCAATCAAGCACCAGACCAGAAGTGACTTTATGGCCCCGAAGTGCCACAAGAGCCGCTCTACTGTCTGATAGTATTTGTATGTTTTTGTTCAGAATACTCCTATCTTGAACTATTTTTGCGCAGTGTAGTATACCCACAAGCTCCGCCTGGAACACAGATATATATTTACCCAGCGGTATACTTATGTTTAGATCAAGTTCAGCAGAGAAAATTCCTGCACCCGATCCAACATTATTTTTGGAGCCATCCGAAAACAAATGTATATCGTAGTCGAATGTTTCGTTTGCGTTTAACAGTACATTGTATTTCCTATCAAATATATATTTAGGGTGGATTCTGACGGATTCAAGTAGCAGAAGAGGTATTCCTTTGGAATATTCCTCCAAGATCTGCATATGGCCCGCAGTTCCTCGCCTATGAGTCCAGGCTTTCCAACTGCGCAATCTGAGAGCTGCCTTGACCGCCGTTTCCTGCACATGAAGATCAAGTGGAGGGAGACAGAGAAGGGTCTCAAGCGCTACGGTTGGGGCCGTTCGCATCACTCCAGTTACAGCCAGACAGATTGATCTCTGGGTCTGGTGTAGGGAGGACGCTGTTGTTACTTGTTTGGTTCTGGGCCACCATACAAGGGATCCGTAGCAGAGCATGGGTCTAATGACTGCCGTATAGAGCCAGAGGGTGATCTTGGGGGATAAACCCCACGACCGTCCCATTGCTCCCCGACACTGCCAGAAGGCCATTCTCGCTTTCTCTAGTTTCATTTGTAAATGTTTTCCCCAATTCAGCTTCTTGTCCAGTATTATTCCCAGATACTTGACTTGATCAGCTATTTTTAAGGGAGTCCCTGTTAAGCTAGGCATGACCATGGTCGGTAGCTTTTTCTTTTGGGTGAAAAGAACAAGCTCTGTCTTTGCCGGATTAACCGAGAGAGAGAGTGCTCCTTACACCACTTCTCTAGAATCTTGAGAGCATCCTGCATTAGGGTGCATAAGACATTCTCAAATTTCCCAGTGAGCAGTATGACGATGTCATCTGCGTATCCTATGGTGTGGTATCCCATGTCATTTAAGAGTTTCAGGAGGCTGTCTACCACCATGTCCCACAGCAGCGGGGAGAGTACTCCCCCCTGAGGGCAGCCCCTTGTTACAACTCCTTTAATGTCAACGTCTCCAACTCTGATCTCCACGATTCTCCACTTCAGTATAAAACTGATCCATCTCGCGATGGTCGCGGAAACGCCGTGGATCTGCAGAGCAGCATTTATACTTCCGAAGGTGGCTTTGTCAAAAGCCCCCTCGATATCAATGAACACTCCCAGGGTGGACTCTCTGTAGTCCAGTGACCTCTCTATGCGCTCCACTACCTTGTGTAGCGCCGATTCGGTCGATCTCCCCGGGATGTATGCATGTTGATTCGCATGTATTGGTCTGTGAAACGGAGCCACTTCGCGGATCTCTCTATCACACAGTCTCTCCAACGTTTTCAAAAAGAACGAAGTGAGACTGATAGGTCTAAAAGATTTGGCCAGGGAGTAAACCTGGCTTGGGTATAAAGACAACTTTTGCCGTCCGCCATCCTTTTGGTATATAGGCATGCGCAATGCATGCTCTAAACACCCGCACCAGGTGACGGAGCACCACGTCCAGTCCCCACTGTAGTAGGGCCGGAAATACCCCGTCAGGCCCGGGCGACTTAAAGGGGCAGAACGATTTAATTGCCCAGCTCGTTTTGGTCTCATTCACGACCTTCTTTGCAGTTTCCCAATCTATCGCGGTCGGTGACCGGCCCGTCGCCTTGTCCCAGCCGAAATCCGAAGCAGGTCTACTATCGGGAAAGTGTGTTTTTAGCAGGATTTCAGCAGTCTCCGAGAGGCTCTCTGCGTACGAGCCGTCCTCTCGACGCAGACTGCCTGGCTGCTGGTGTGGATCTTTTGAAATGATCTTCTTTATTCTTGCTGCGGCGGCAGTTGATTCAATGCCACCGCAGAAGATCCTCCACGATTCGCGTTGTTTTTGACGTATTGTTCTCTTATACTCCGACTGGTGCGTCTTAAACGCTGTCCAGTCAGTGTCATTTTTTGAGTTCTGCGCCTTATTGTAGAGCTTCCTGGTCACCCTCCTCAGCTGGTCGAGTTCTTTGCACCACCAAGGTGTTGCTCGACCCCGTAATCCAGCAGTCCGTAGGGGACAGGACATCTCATACGCTTTTGTGAGGGAGTTTTGCAGCGTATCAGCATACAGTTCAATCTCCTCAGTAGTTATTAAATATTCTTTTGTGAAAGTTCCTGCCTGCATATCGACCTCCAGGGACGAGGAGAGGTGGTCTAAGAAGACCAGCCTGTCAGCTCTCCTAGGGTTTCGAAATTGCTTGGGTTCCACTTTTTTAGCTTTCAACTTGAAGCAAACCCATTTATGATCCGACAATGTCAGTTCGTTAGACACATGCCAATCATATATATAATTTGAAATGCTTAACGACGCTAAGGTGATATCAATCACCGAATTGCGTTGGGGTGACACGTAAAATGTGGGGTCATTCCCTCGATTAAGAATTTCTAGGTTTGTACTAATAAAGTAATCTAATAGAGACTTACCTCGACCGTTGCATTCCCTGCTTCCCCATGCGTGATGATGGGAGTTAGAGTCGCAACCAATTATAAGGTGTTTCTTCTGTTGCTCACAATATTCCACCAGCTCCACCATCCCCCGTGGGGGTGGTGGCTCGGGTGAGTCTATTGGAAGGTAGATTGATGCCATAATGACATCCTGTTGACCATTGCCAAAGTCGCAGCTGAGCCGCACCGCCGTGAGGTCGCCGTCGCTATACTGTGGCAGAAGGTTGGCCTGAATGTTGTTATAGGTATGTAGATACATGTCCTAATTTTGTTTGTGTGACCTCCTGTAAAAACAGTGCCGTTTAGTTTTGTAAAACCTCTCACATTAGATTTTACTAACCATGGCTCTTGAATAAGAGCGATTGTATCCTTGCAGCAGTCGAGGTGGCGGCATAGGGTTGCAACAGCCCCTCGACAGTGCTGGAGGTTGATTTGTAGGAGGTTCCACTCTTGTAGGGAAGCCATTTGGCCTGCCTTGAAGAGCATCCTACTCCATTATGCCAGCAGACACACCACCCGAACCTTCGCCCATCTCCATCGGAGTGGATGTGGTGTCTGTCGGCATCGTATTGAGTGCAGAGTCGTCCTCAAATCTCTGCAGCCTGATTTTCAGAGAGGTGAACTTGTAGTTCAACCTCTCTCCTTTCGCTTTGATGGCGGCATCGTCTTCCTGCCCGACACCAAAAACAAGGAGTTTGCCTTTCGGCTCTTCCTTGACCGAGTCGAAGAAGACACACCATTCTTTTATTTTTGCCCAGGTGTTCTGAGCAGCCAGGCGTCTCACGACAGCCTCAGTGGATTCCGGTTCCCCTGGGATCCAAAGGGTTGCCTTGGTCAGCCTGGGCAGATTATCCACCTGGACAACATCTAATTTTGCCCCCTCCCACATTCCTGTGAGGGTTGCAATGGTTGCTTGCAGCCATTCAAGGGAACCTTGATCACAGCAGGTGATCCGAAGGATCTGTCCTGAGTAATGGAACCCTTTGAAAGTGGGTGCTTGCACTGATTCACCAGGCCTTGTGTCAATGAAGTCATCCAAGGCGGTGGTAAGTTTACCTTCCACCATCTCAACCTGGGTCTCGGTGAGCTTTCCCAGGGGATTTGAACGGTCTATCACTGCTACTCGAAGGTGCTTCTCAGCAGCCTCCTTGTAGGTGACAGACTCCGTTCTGGTGGAGGGTTTTTTGGGTGGCATTATTGCAGGTCTCCGCCTCTTTCCCTGATTGCTCAGGGGCGAGGGGAGCGAGTCCTGCGAGCGTACCCGTTTCTTTGTCACACCTGTGGGTGACTTCTTAGCTCCATGAACCGGTGGCTTTGAAAGCCTGGCCTGTTCGTGAGCTGTGCCGACAGCGGTAGGGCGTTTTGCAGTGATATATTTCGATACCTCTGCCAAACGGGCCCTCCTACGGCGTTTGGCTTCCGCACCACAGACCTTCCGCCTTGGCGGACGTCGATCTGCAGTGCTGGCCTCTTCATTTATATTTTTAGACGAATATTTTTTAGATTATGTTTTTCCTGTATTAAATTGTCTAATTCTTTTGAAATCTTTATTTCCTGCTTCTTGAGCTTCTTCGGAAAGCTGTCCAATCGGAACCATTGCAGCACGAATTACACTAGCTTCATGGATTAAAACTTTATGTACGCTCGCTGGCATATAGTACCAATCATAAAGCTCAAAATAAAGTTTGGCAGTTTCTGAAGTGTACTTTTCAAATTTATCATTTTTAATTTCTTCTCCGCATGCCATTACATGAAGTATATTAGCAAACCTTCTTATTAACCTTTCATCAACACCCGTTGCTAAACTAGTGTTCTCGGGAAATTTGAAAAATGTGAAAATGTGCTCAAATAAATTGAAAAAAAAAGTGACTTAACTACTTTTTCCACTCTAGGCCCTTCAATTGTTTCTGTCGAAGTTTCAGATTTGAACTCAAATTTTATTGGCCTACAGTAACGTGTTGAAGATGGTCTTGAATTTTGCTATAATTTGGATACATCTGAAGAGATATTGATTGGTACCATGGATATCATAAACAAGCTACCATCTGTACCATGATCTATAAAGTTCTGTTTATATTGGTTTTGCCCGGAAGATCCATCCATTCCCTATTTGCTATATAAAATTAACTCCTTTTCTTCGTGCTGTTTAAGGTCTATTGATTTAGTGGAAATAATTTTAGTTGCCGTATGATCCAAAAGAGACTGCAGTTTAACACAAGCACCTTTTTCTGTGAGCATCTTTTCTTTTCCTCTTGTAATTTCTTATATTGTGGGGTATTTGGAAAAATTTATTAATTTGTTAATCCGATAATCCCTTCGGTAAAAATTGGACAAGTCTCAGTAAAAACGCTCTTGTGTTCGTATCAGCAAGTATCAGCAGCTGAAATTTGGAGGGCAAGTACTAGAGATACCAATGATATCACACATTTTTTATCGGTGTGTCTCATGCGTTCTCACACAACTAAAAGTTTAAGAGAAGTTTACATTTAAAAAAAATCGAGTTTTTGGGTCGAAATTAGGTCTACAAACCATTAAAAATGTAATTCTCTGTTATGTTTTGGCACTTGTGTGCTAGTAAAGAGATACAGAAACAATATTTCAACTTTAAAACTGAAAAAAATCAATGTATTTTCCGTTTTCAGAAAAGTTAAAGTACCAATGTATATGGTACACGGGGAGAATGACCTAACCCTGGCAACTCCAAAAAATTTGAAAATTTCCTATTGTAAAGAGGAAGGTTTATATAGTATAATGACATAATGTCCACAAGCGAAGACATAAGAAAAATTTCGAGAAAAATCAATTTGAAAAGTACGGTAAATTTGCATCGAGTCGGTTGCCGACCGGGGTCGATGTGCATCAGTCGGCCGTGCTTCGTTGAAAATGCGTAAAATTTTTTCGCTCCGATTTGAATTTTTCTTTGAAATTCGGATAGATGGGGGTGTGATTAGTGGATATTGGTAATAAATATAATGAAAAAAATGAAAAATAACCCGTGTATTGCCGAAAAAATTAAAATTTTTTTTCCTTCTAATTTTGGGGTAAATAATGGCTTGGCCAGAATTGTGAGCATCAAAAAACCTACCCTACGATGCTCCGCATCTCCGGGCGGTTTTTCATACTCAGAGCCGCTACGCGGCAGAGCTAAACATACGAGAAGGCGCAACGCATCAAGCAAACCGGGATGAAGGCAATTATTATATATTAAACCCCTAAAAATCGCCTAAAAACCAAAAATAATCGATGTTACATGTAAGAGCGTCGTGCTGCATCTGCCGGTCCGTAATCGGCCAAGTCTAAGACTAGTTCAAGGCACACGTACCGTCAACAAAATGCGCCCCGGCCGGGCGAAGTAGTGGCATCGACCGGTTCTACAGCATGCACGATGCTACTTTTCCGTACTTTTCAAATTGATTTTTCTCAAAATTTTGATTATATCTTTGCTTGTGAAAATTATGTCAGTATACTATATAAACCTTCCTCTTTGCAATAGGAAATTTTCAATTTATTTGGAGTTGCGAGGGTTAGGTAATCCTCACCTGGTACACATATATAAAAAGGGTTGATTTTGCCCCATTCTTTCGACACTTTGCAAGCACAATTTTAATGATTTTTTTTGTGTTCCTGAATTCTTGGGATGTTCCTAGCAAGAAACTATTATTAAACAGACCAAATGAAGTACTTTAAAAATCACCATTTGTCCGCCTCCACCACACTGTGCGTCGCTTTCTTTTTGTCGGATAATACTGTATTTAAAGTTTTTGAAACTTTATAATTTCTGTTTTTCAAGTAGACACTTTTTTCAGTGCTATCATCACTAAACATGGGAGTCAGATGAATAATAATATTTCTATTATTTTATGTGTATTAGCAAGTTTTGTTGGTGTACCTACTTAACAAATTTCAAATTTTTTGATCAAAGTTTATTTTTTATCGTGCCATTAAAACCACGCTATAGCACCTGGAATTTTTGTGTATTAGCGGGTTTATAATGTTGGTGTATTTACCACGTTTCATTTTTTTTATCAATGTTCATTTTTCATTACTTCATAGGGACCACCCTGTAGCACCTAGAATTTTTCTACTAATTTTTGTGAATTCGCTGATATAATGTTAGCGTAATTACCGTGTTTCAAATTTTTTGTTCAATGTTTAATTTTCATCCCTCTATAAAGACCACCCTGTAGCACCTACAATTTTTCTACTAGTTTTTGCGAATTTGCGTATTTAATGTTACCTGTAGTTCCCAAGTTTCAAATTATTTAGTCAAAATTTACTTTTAATCACCCAATAAAGACCACCCTGTAGCACCTAGAATTTTTTTTTATTTTTGTGTATTTGCGGATGTAATGTTAGCGTAATTACCAAGTTTCAAAGTTTTTGGTCGAAGTTTAGTTTTCATCACTCTATAAAGACCACCCTGTAGCACCTAGAATTTTTCTACTATTTTTATGTATTCACAGGTTTAATGTTAACGCATTTACCAAGTTTAAAATTTTTTGATCAATGTTTACTTTTCATCACTCTATAAAGACCACCCTGTAGCACCTAGAATTTATCTACAATTTTTTGTGTATTCGCGGATGTAATAGCTTTGTTCCAACGAGCCCGATAAATCGTTCAATGTACGGTCGCGCTCGTGCGCAATAGATAAAAAGCGTTCTAACCGACAGGTTTTCATCTATTGCACATGAGCGTGACCGTACATTGAACGGTTTATCGGCTCGTTGAAACAAAGCTATTGTTAGCGTAATTACCAAGTTTCAAATTTTTTCGTCAAAGTTTAGTTTTCATCGCTCTATAAAGACCACCCTGTAGCACCTACAATTTTTATACTATTTTTGTGTATTCGCGGTTGTAATGTTAGCGTAATTACCAAGTTTCAAATTTTTTGGTCAAAGTTTAGTTTTCATCACTCTATAAAGACCACCCTGTAGCATCTGGAATTTTGCTACTATTTTTTGCGCATTCGCGGATGTAATGTTAGCGTAATTACCAAGTTTCAATTTTTTTGGTCAAAGTTTAGTTTTTATCACTCTTTAAAGACCACCCTGTAGCACCTAGAAGTTTTCTAATGTTTTTTACGTTTTTTATGTATTGAAGGTTTTAATGTTAGTGCACTTATCGAGTTTCAAATTTTTTTTTACAAAGTTTGTTCGATTCATGAACATGATTCATGATTCGATAGTTCATGTTTCGTTGGATATACTATCAAGCATTTAATAAGAAGAAACATGTTTTTAAAAGAAGCAGATGAAAATATGCAGAATTTAAAAAAAATGTGCTTACCCCATATTAGGGGCATATGATATCCTAATATCCGTGCACTATGTTCGCAATATGGGGTACCTAATTTGATATGTAAAACTTGAAAATAAGTAAAATTATTTTGTTTATTTTTGAGAAATATTTATTTATGGGAATGTAAAAAGTATGTCAAACAAAAAGTTTCGTCCCTTATAAACATAACAAAAATAAAAAAAAATAAAAAAAAACAACCAGCACAATCCACATGAGCCCATTTGAAGCAGCTTTGACACATTACCCATTCTTCGCCTCTTACATCTTCGGAGAACGGATTTTCGCAAAAAATACAAACGGCATCTTCAAAGTTTACCTTAAAAAGGTACCCCAAATTAGGAATTGATAGGTACCCCATATAACGAGCAAATTAGATTTTTGGAAGGGGAATGTTTTTGAAAAAACTGTGATGTTATCTTAAAAAAACAGAACCATTTCCATAAACTACGCTAAATCATATTGTGGTGTTTTGAGTCACCCTCAGGTCAAAATTAATTACGTTGTTTTATGTAGTTCAAAAATCACATGAAAAAGCTCTTTCTCATAGTGGAAGATTATTCGATTTCTATCATTTCTATCGATTTCTACGAATGATATTGCAAAATAATTAAATATTCACAATTTAATTTAAAAATGTTTAATGTTAGGAAATTGTTTATAAAATTGTATTATGTTAGTTAATGTTAGTTAAGTCGTGCGTAAAAAGAATAATTTACGTGGGTTTTTAAATCGGTTGGACAATAATTAGAATCAATTAATAATTTATCAAAGGTGCCAAATACATACCAAGTCCATAAAGAATCAAAGTTAGATGAAAGGATTTTGATAGGATAACCTTGGTAACGAGATAAATAAAAAGGGGGCTTCAAAAAACGAACGCGAAAAAAGAAACGTGTAAAAATTGGGCAACAAGAAAGTTTCTTAATTGATAATTAAATCAAACTTGGATGTGTAGAACTAAAAAGATAAATCAATATTAGCACGTATAAAGGAGATACAAGCAAATAAATTTTGGATGACAGCTGGTTATAAAAAGTGCAATATCGCTTACCTTGAATAATTTGAATAATGGTTATATATTTTAATGGTAATAATTTGAATGGTGAAGATATGGTGATTGAAAAAGGCAGTCTTGTGGAAATAATAATTAATAGAATCGATGCACAAAACTGAATTGGAGATACAAGCAAATAATTTTTGGATGACAGCTGTTCGACAAGTGGACCATTTAAGTGTGGAGCTGACAGCACAAAGAAAAGAGTGACACGCGTGGTAAGAGATAAACTTAAATATTTAAAAGGCGCCAGTGCAAATTTTTCAAACAATATTGAATCGGGTTTTGCGACGCGTAAATAGACTTTGGGAAAGCGAGTAGGATTAAGGATTTATTTATTCGTTTCGTTTGTTATTTTTTTAGAATTAAGATTTTTGTGTTTTGAATTATTTAATGTTTTGGGAAATTAAATTGGAATATTTATGAACAAATGCATATCATTCGGGAATTTATATTCCTGCAAAAAATGTTAATTTTCAGAGAAAAGCAATAAGAACCGACACCCATTTGAGATAGGAGGCTTATGTTAGTCAGTTTAGAGCATAATTGGTTTCATCACCGTTTTTAAGACGATTTGCTTAAGGAAACCTTATTGTTACAATTTCGTTATTGTCAACAATAGAGGGGGCATCGCAATATATTGAATGATATTATTCAATTTTTAAGAACTTTCCTTTAAGTTACCCCAAATATCTAAAATGCAACAGTCACCAGAAACTTTAATTTATACACAAAATTACCATAACCTAAATCGTCGAAACGGAACACGTGTTTGCTCCGAAACGTGAATGGGCGCTTTCTAGGAAGTCGGCGGTTAGTTCTTAATGTTCACAATACATGTCGAAACAAGTACTTGCTAGAAATTGAACTATCCCATATTAGGCACTACCCCCATATTAGGCGACTTTCCTCTAATGTTAACGCAATTTCCAAGTTTAAAATTTTTTGAACAAATTTTCTAAGTAAGAACGCACAAATGTTTTACTGTCTAATAAATTTACGCTTGCCCGAACTTTTTTCAAAATAACATTGTTATTTGCTTATTATAAAAATAAACTTGGAAAGGATTAAGTTGAAAAAAAAAGTTGGAAAAAGTAATTATTAACATTTATGTATTTACCATCAGTCGAGCATAAGTTGTAGCTAGATTAATCATTGACAATATTCTTGCAGAGATTCTTATTTATTTTTTGTTTCAGTATTTTGGTGAAAATCATCAAGTTACAAAACTCAGTGACTATCGAATTTCTATCTTTGGTTTTAAATTTTCATCATAGTATGAAGAACAATAGATAGATGAAATAATAAAAGGTTTGTTACATTACAAATTATGTAATTAATTAAGCCCGTGTCTCATTATAAAATTTTCATCCATATTTTTATAAAAATTTGCATACAAACGATTTTGATAGTGTGACAGCGCACTAGTTTTATAAAAATGACGAAACGTCAAAATATTTTATGGTGCTTCTATTTTCATGACGTCACAAAAACGTTTTTATAAAAACTTTCGTTTTGCCGAGGAAGGTTGGTTGCATAACCTTTGGTTTTCTTTAAAACATTTTTAGACAAAAGTTACGGATTTATAAGGTATTTAAGTATTAATTGGGTAGGTATATAACATTGCATTATAATGTTGTTTCTCGGTAGGTACGTATGAACGTAAAAACGTTTAAATTGATCAAATTTTAAAAATTAATAACGAGATGTTTAATTTTCGAAAAATTATACTACCTTATATAATAGTTAATTTATTGCTACATTTTATTATACAATTTAAAATTACCTTAATTATTAAATTTAAAATTAACAAATCTTCTATAAAGCATCTAAAGCCCATGTCTGACTATAAAAATTTCATCCAAATTTTTATAAAAGTTTGCAAGCAAACGATTTTGATAGTGTGATAGCGCAGTAGGTTTATAAAAATGACAAACGTCAAAATATTTTTATGGTATTTGTATTTTCAGACGTCACAAAAACGTTTTTATAAAAACTTTTGATTTTAGAACTGTTTCTATAATTTTTATAAAAGCAGGCATCCTATTGGCTGTTGACCCCCACCCAACTTGTAAATAGACATTCGGTGTACTAATGGATGCCAACAGCTGATCGTGTTTTTCTAAATACTGCATCAAATTTAGTAAATTGTGATTATTGATTAAATTTTGTAACTAAATTATGATTATTTCTTTCCATTGTAGTATATCAAATAATACAAACGATAAACCTAACTCAAAATTACTTTTCACAGCTGATCTTGTTTTTATAAAAACTTTGCATCAAATATTTTATAGTGAGACAAGACGTCACATCGTTTGTATACAAATTTTTATAAAACTTATTTATAAAACTTATTTTATAAAACCAGGGCCTAACCCACCATCTACGTTTATTATTCTTTTTTCGCTTTTTAATAACCGCATATCCTACCAAACTTGTTATGCAGGCCAATAATAAGCGATTTGTTAATAATCTTTCTATTGCATGTCAAATAATACAACAAACGATAAACACAACAAACGATAAACACAACTTACCTTGATCTTGTGTTTATAAAAACTTAGCACCAAATATTTTATAGTGTGACAGGGCTTAAAAAATTTGTATAAAACGAGTATAAAATTGTTTTATAAAAATTTGTATACAAATTTTTATAAAACAATTTTATACAAAATTTTATAGTGTGACAGGGCTTTTAGATTAGATAATTGCATGCATTTAAAATTTGAATTGTTTCAATAGCAAAGCATCAAAATATTTTGCAGAAATCTGTTATATGGTAGTCACTACCAGGTAGTGCATATTATTTATCACATATTACAGGAATCTGTAATATGGTAGTGGATATTGGTTATCACATATTACAGGAATCTGTAATATTGCAGTGGATATTGGTTATAACATATTACAGGAATCTGTAATATTGTGTATCGCGCCCGTTTTAATTATTAATAAGTTGTCATATTTCGTCGTAAATTATCTTTCAATTAATTATTACAATTTATTCGAAATGATTAATTTTCAAATACTATTTTTGGTGTGAAATGAAACGGTAAGCAGCTTATATTTGCGATGATTTGTTATTAAAATCACAGGATTTCATTTAGTGCTGGTTATTTGCGTACCAGAAGAATCTTTGGCCATTCACTTTTTGGTTATGATATTTAAAAAATATGTATCCTGCAATGTTAAATGTAGATAAGTTTTAGTAGTAGATAAGTCATTTTCAAACTTCAATCACAAACTTATTTTAATTTAAGCAATCTGTATAAAGGTTGATTCATAGTTCAATTTAAAGAGCGAGTTGTATCGGTAAGCATTATTCATATTTGTTCTTCTCTGTAAGTACCTTATATTTTTTGATTTGTCGATCACATTTTGATTCTTTCGGATTTTGCTGTTGTCCGAAAATAAATTGCCAATTGTGGAAATTTAAAAATGTTTTTCACTCCAAAGGTAAATGCAAAAATTTACTCCACAATCGACGAAATTATTTACTGCAACATAAAAGTGAAATTCGATACAATAAAAATATGATAGTAAAATACAACCCTACCCATACTGTCAAAACCTGAAAATCAAATAATAATTCAATTTAAATATTTGACGATACGCCCCTGGTTAGTGAAAGAATTAAAAAGTGCCAAGAATTGCAGAATGATTAAGGTGATAACGTAGGCATACACGTGGAGGATGTGTAATAAGGATTTTTAGAGGTGATTGTACCGAAGTGCGGGTGTCAGGAAATTGTTGTTAGGAGTTAAGGCAGTAGTGTATTTACAGTGAAAATGAGAGGTCGTTAGATATAAATAGCATGGAGCGGAAAAGTTAAAATGGGGTTGTAATGGGTGGTTTAGAATAAGGAAGAAATATTTAATAATCAAAGGATCCATAAATTAAGGATGGAAGGAATTACGTAGTTCGTAAGTTACATTTGTTATTTTATGGATGCTGTTGTTAAAAAGTATAATTTTAAAAGTTGGGCACAATAATTAAAAAGTAAATCCAGCCAAAATATTTGTAAAATAAAAATAGGGCAATTAAATTGGATTAAAATGATATTAATGAATGAAAAGATATGAATGAATTTAAAGGAAAGAATAAATGTAATAATAAAGGCACAATGTAAAAGAAAAATATGGCAATTAATAAGGCGAAAGAAAGAAGTACATGATTGAAAATACAAATTGATTCACGCAAAGGGTAAATTGTAAATATAAATAAATGTAAGCTGTAAAAGTAAATTTTAAAGGTATGTAAATATCAAATGTAAATGAATTAAGTGATAGTTTTACTAGGATTAATTAGCTTTAATAAGAAACCATTTCAATAATTTAAGTTATGAATCTCTGAAATACAACAATTATTTTTTTATTAATTAATTAATTTTTTTAAAAAACGTATTGAATATTACAAGTTCAGACAGATGTAGTTCTGTAAGTCAAAATAATTGAAACAGATAGCCACTAAACCAAATAACGTTACGACAGGAAATGTTTAAAAAGGTAACGACCAATTTAATTAATAACAATAACAAATTAATAATAAATAACAACAATCCTTAAAGGGAATTAGTATGCAGTTACGCAAAGGCTATCCGATCAAACCGAGATAAAGCCACAAAATATATATAAAAAATTAACAAAGTGGGATGATCTTTAGGATAATTTTAAAATAAATTTTAAAATAATTATAATGGAAGATGTGACGTTGAACTTGGATTTTCAATACGACCACTTCATAGTTTTCATAGAATTGTTTTAATTTTAATATTGTTGTAATTTAGAGCGACATGGTAAATAGTAAATATTAGGAATTTTTTTAAAAAAATGTTTTATGTTTTTGATGTGTACTTAGTTAGTTTAGTATTTAATTTTTTAAGATATCTGACACTTGTTACGCCTTGGGACAGTCGTTTTCATGACCCGGAGGGTATTGTCAAAACCTGAAAATCAAATAATAATTCAATTTAAATATTTGACGATACGCCCCTGGTTAGTGAAAGAATTAAAAAGTGCCAAGAATTGCAGAATGATTAAGGTGATAACGTAGGCATACACGTGGAGGATGTGTAATAAGGATTTTTAGAGGTGATTGTACCGAAGTGCGGGTGTCAGGAAATTGTTGTTAGGAGTTAAGGCAGTAGTGTATTTACAGTGAAAATGAGAGGTCGTTAGATATAAATAGCATGGAGCGGAAAAGTTAAAATGGGGTTGTAATGGGTGGTTTAGAATAAGGAAGAAATATTTAATAATCAAAGGATCCATAAATTAAGGAATACGTAGTTCGTAAGTTACATTTGTTATTTTATTTAGTATTTTATTCTTGGTTCGTATTTAATATATGTGTAAAAATGATCTTCGGTGGTATTTTATTTAAAACTATCTGAGTTTACACTACCCTTCGTCGACGACATTTAGGGGTCGTGACAATACAATTACGAACAGATTAATTGTAAACAACTTTAAACTAATTCTTACCAATTTATTTGTTTCAGGGAGGGAAATCACGACGATACAAGCCTGGAAATTATCTATCGGTTTCAATATATCACATTGGTTTGGCTTCTGAAAGTTGCATGGGAAAATAATCAGGTTAGTTATATTTAATTATTATTAGCCATTTGTTATTTTGCATGAATTTTAAATTCCGTGTTTTGAATCGAGATTTCATGGCGACATAAAACGACAAACCGTGGAAAAACTGCTATGTATCGTTCTTCTAACTTCCTGATGTGCGGGTGATCGATTTTTTACTGGTTTCTTATGGCACCCCTTATTTATGGAGTTAGAAATATCCTTATTAAATAATATTTTCTCACATTTCAAGATAATTTTAATGTTGAAAAATGTAATTCAATATCTGGTTTCATTAGGGGGGTTGAAAATATATACAATTTTTAAAATTACTATAATTTCCTTATTATTATAGACATTGCAAATTTGAATGAAACATTCTTCGGGCACTTTTTCAATTACTACAGTAAATTCAATATTGGCTCAAACTTTCTCTCTGTAATTTAGCTTAGAAGTTATTAAATTAAGTTATTTACCTTGAATAGATTCAAACACATTTGAAATTTTGTTCTTATAGACGGAGAGCTAGCCACGGAAATAGGGCAGCAATTTATAGAACGATTAAAACCACCTAATCAGTCTGCCTTAACATCATTATTAATTGATTCGGGCGCCTGGCAGTCTTTCATTGGTGGGGGTGGGCGTGGTACGGCCGTAAAGGGGTTGAAAAATCATAGTCCAGTACGTGGGGGTTTTTTGAATGCAAAAGGTGGGGTAGTAGCGATTTTTTAGTATGTTGTTAGGCTTGGGGCCCTAATGAAAAATCCAAGTTTTCGACCTCGAGGCGCATGCGCTGGAGCCGCCATCTTGGATTTTAGGTACAAAAATTTGGTTTTTTGATAATAACTCAAAAACGGTGGCTTTCACGACAAAAGATGTTCTATACAAAGTTAAAGAGAACAAAATTTCCTACATTTTTTGTAGAAAAATTTTTTTGTAGCACACATATGTTAGGAGTTACAGCTCCGTGAAGTTGCACTATTTGAAAAAAAATGCGGAAACTTCATTTTGGTTGAGTATTATTTTATTATTCTTATTATACTACATTTTGGTACGTTTCGATGGTCCGGGTTGGTTATTCCCGGTGTCCTGGTCGTAGTTGTCTGTGTCCTGGTCGTAGTTTTGGTCCGTAGCCTGAAAAATGTCGTCATCCTCGTCCTCGCTTTCAATGCAGATTTCCGGCATATTTCCGCAAGATTCTCCGTTGCAGAAGCCACATACAACCGAACATTTAAGTCCAGCCTTTCAGCAGCTGCATGCCCCACCACACCCCTTTTTGCAGTTACAAAATACCGATTTTAATAATAAATCGGGAGCTGGTTTTTCCGCCATTGTTATTAGAGTGAGCCCGTAAGCGCCATGCTTCCAACCCCAGTCTTCAGGATTTTTCTCTATGCCTCTCCATTTCTGTACTTGGTGGTACGTCCTAAAGGCGTGGAATTGCGCCGCGTATTTTGTAGGTGGCAAAGAGGCAAGATTAAATTTGCTTTTCAGCGTAGATTTGGCGATGCGTTGGAAACGAATCTCTTCCAAACACTCTTTATCCATGTTGCCACCATATAAAGCTACAAGAAAGCGTACTCCGGCCTCGGCAATCTCCTCTGGCGTGGCATCTTGTTGGTTTAAAATTTCAATTATTTCATGAACCGCTCTGTTCTTTTCTATCAGCGTACAAAATTTAGTTTTTCTCTGATTGAATAGGGATGACGTAGTGTCACAACCACTGAAGGCATGCAAGAACAGAATGTGCTTGGTTGCTTCTTCGTATTTGAGGCTACTTGCTGAATATATCCTCTCAGCAGTTTTTCCTCTTCCAGGTTTACGGAAGTAGATAGAACTTTCGGCTGGTGCTAAGGCTGTCAGAAGTACTAAAAGGTCAACGTCTTCCCCGACCACAAAAACAACATCAAATATTGATTCACTGCATAATGAAATTGCAGTGTTGACAATTAGCACATCGGCATCATCTTCAGCTTGTTTAACTGTAAATGCAGCCAGCTCAAATTTGTTCTTCAGCATCGATATGAGACGAACTTTATTTTTTTCATTGGCTAAAAATCGCTCCTGCGAAACTTGCACCACCATTGTTTCATCAAAAAGGACATCGACAGACACGTGCTTTTTTGATCGACGAAGTCTTTCTGCGGTATTTGTATTTGTATTGCCACCATCAGTTGGCAAATCACTTCAAGTTTTCTCACAAATAAAGCACAAATCAACTTGAGGATTTTCCATTATACCAGCGTAACCTTCTGCAAGCTAGACAATAAGCACACTGACGCATACAGACTCGATGCACTGAAGGTCATTTATGACCCTCTCTCAATACCTACTAGACAGCAGCTGTAATACTTTTTTTTTCAAATAGTGCAATTTCACGGAGCTGTAACTCCTAACATATGTGTGCTACAAAAAAATTTTTTCTACAAAAAATGTAGGAAATTTTGTTCTCTTTAACTTTGTATAGAACATTTTTTGTCGTGAAAGCCACCGTTTTTGAGTTATTATCAAAAAACCAAATTTTTGTACCTAAAATCCAAGATGGCGGCTCGAGCGCATGCGCCTCGAGGTCGAAAACTTGGATTTTTCATTAGGGCCCCAAGCTTAACAACATACTAAAAAATCGCTACTACCCCACCTTTTGCATTCAAAAAAGCCCCACGTACTGGACTATGATTTTTCAACCCCTTTACGGCCGTACCACGCCCATCCCCACCAACGAAAAGCTGCCAGGCGCCCGAATCAATTAATAATGGTGTTAAGGCAGACTGATTAGGTGGTTTTAATCGTTCTATAAATTGCTGCCCTATTTCCGTGGCTAGCTCTTAGGCTATTAGTTCTCATTCAGGTTTTGCTAAACAACGTGACATAAAATAAGTTTTTGTATAACCTATTTATTATTAAAAGCTAAATTGTTTATATTTTTACTATTATTAAATATAATATTTATATAAACAATAGGTATCTGTAATTATTTCGTTGGAACGCTGAGAAAATTAGTTTTTGTAAATATCATGATGTAGTGTCCAACTATAATTTCCATTTAAAAAAAACTTCATTTTACGTTATAACAGCCAAAATGAAATACCAAGAAAAAAATTTGCTACAGTATCGAGTTGTAACTAAAAAACTGCCTTAACATTGCATTGTTAGATTTTCAACGCTACGAGGGGATATCAACTAGTTTGATGAAAACGGTATATGGAATCAAAATACTTTTTAATGAAATAAAATTTTTATTTAAATTATTTTTCGTGAAGGTTAACTTCATTGTACACTTCAAGCATATCATATTGTATTTATTTTTCACTTTTACCCCTTTTTTATTTAAAATTTTATCACGTTTTATCACATTATCTTCATTTTTACAAATTTCAAAACTGGTTACCATTAAAAATGTAATAAAAATCCGAAGATGCTTGCATTGATTTAATTATCGAGAACTGGCCTTCTATTTGATTTTGTTGCGAATCCCTTTGGGGATTTTGTTATAACTTCTTTCCTTATATCGTTCTTACTGAACTTATTGATCTCCCCTCGTATTTAATATAAGAATACGCAAATGACAGTATAATGGACTACTAGGAGCCAAAAGAATTGGTTCATTAGCCTAAGCGCGTACTTGCAGTTGCTTATCCGCAAAAATAGAACTCACAGTTTCAAGTACAAATGCGCGCACATGCGGCTAAATAACCGCAGCTGTTAAAAACATGCAACTAATAGTTCTATTTTTGTTGGAAAATAAAATATATAATAAATTGATTTGGTATACATACAAAATGAATAAATTAATATTAAGAATTAATTATATTAGTAACAACTGGATGTACTATGTAGATAACTTTAAAATCATTCTTTGTGTTGTTTTTAAACGCAACAACAGTTTCAATAAAATCCATCAAATAAATTTACGATTTAGCCGCAGTGCGCGCACTGATATTTTTGTGCGATTGTGATTCTTTAGCCGCACAACCGCAAGTGCGCGCTTGGACTTATAAGCGGATCATTATAATCATCACACTATACCGGGTGGCCAGTCAACCACCTGAGCATAAGTAGCATGGAAAATCAACTTTTTGTTAAGATTTCTGTTCCCCATAGTAATTTTAGTATCAATCAAAAGAAAATTTCTTTTCGCCGTTTGGAGATATCCAACAGGTTCCATTTCCTCTTTCATTATTATTAAAATTGCAAAAATAAATGGTGCGCTTTTTAACAGCACAGCTTGCCCTGGAAAAATATTCGCCTAAAAATCACTTTAACAAATTTGATGTGGAATTTATGACGACTATTTTTCCAATACATATCGTATGACTTCAAAACCACCCAATTTATTATTGCATTTTTACTTTCCGAACCCCTAGGTAAGGAAAGTATTGTTATCAGTCAAAATTTGACCCCCCAATTTTTTGACAGATGTTCACGTTTTGAGGTCCCCTGAATCCATTTTTATCATTTTTGGAAGGATGTCTGTATGTATGTGTGTGTGTATATGTGTGTGTGTGTGTGTATGTACGTCTGTGAACACGATAGCGTCTAAACGAAGCAAGCAAATCATTCCAAATTTTGCATATAAGCTTTTTCCTGTCGTAGGACGAAGCCAGATGAAAATAATTTAAATCGTGTAACGGGAAAGGGGGGTTTACCTGGAGCTATTATGACATTATGCGTCATAACTTCGAAACGAAATTAAATATGTAAAAATATTAATAACAAAAAATTAGCGCTATGGAATTTCCTACATTTTTTGTCCTACAAGTTTTTCTCTAAAATATACAGGGCGTTTCAAAAATTTTTGTATTTGTAAAAATTTTTTGTATTTGTAAATAAAATAGTAAACCGCATTCTACTAACGAAAATAAGATAAAAAGTTTCTAATAACATGGGTCCAAAAATGCTTCGTTTGCAAGATATAGGCATTCAAAAGTTTTTTTCTTCCTATTTTGGTAAAATATGAAATTTTTCATCGATTTACTGTTGAAATTATGTAACCATTTTATAAAAAATAATATAAAAATTTGCGTCTGTTCGGAAAGTTATGCGATGGCCACATCAGATTTTTAAGATTAATTAAAGGCGAAATAGCAAGTTTAGTGTTAGGTATCTCCAAACGCGAAACAAAAATCTATTTCGATCGATACAATTTTCATTATTACCCGTTAGGGAAGCAAGAATTTTACAAACACTGATTTACCATGGTAAAAACCTATGTTGAATTGGTCAACTGGCCATTTGCCATAATAAGTTGTTTTCTAAGGAGTGTCGTAAGAAACCTTCTAAAATTATCACGCCACGCGAACGCTGTAAATCCTCGCTGCAATTTGAACTTCAGATTAGGGAAGCAGTTGGTCTCGTTGCCCAAATCGCGATCTTGTCCAACTTACTGTTTAAAACGTTAGGTGCTCTCAT
The DNA here is from genome assembly GCA_932274525.1 of Podabrus alpinus. Classification (NCBI taxonomy): domain Eukaryota; kingdom Metazoa; phylum Arthropoda; class Insecta; order Coleoptera; family Cantharidae; genus Podabrus; species Podabrus alpinus. Next base: position 24,063,655 of record OW026451.1, read on the forward strand.
GCTAGTCATAAGTCCCCACTTCAAATTTTAATTCGGGTTAGAGAGGTCGTAAGTTGGCCTCATTGCCCAAACCGGTCCCTTATTCTGGTGATTCATTAAAAATTGGATCCTGTCACGTTAAAACTGTAGGTTTCCAACACTTCAATTTTTTATTCGGGTTAGGGAGGCCATCGGCACACTATGGAACGAAATTTCAAACTGTGAAAATTCAAGATTTATTGTCTTTGCAATTTCTTCTTCTTAACGTGCCTATCCGTTACCGGATGTTGGCGATCTCTCTCCTATGTATGTGTTGTGCGTTTGTAGTACTATCACACACATATGGGACCTACTTGTTTAACGCGGGCTCCGAACCGCGGGAAGTGTATACACTTCATCTCCAGAGAGGCTGTTCTAAGCAGATTACACCTCGGTGGTTTGCCATTGCCTTCCGAGGGGAGACGGTCAGAATAAAGTTTTTACTGAGCCCGGAGTCGAACCGGGCATTCAGCATTAGCAGCAACGCACTTAACCGCTTAAGCTGATCACCGTCTCCTTTGCACTTTGCAATTTGCAAAGTATTAAATGGTGATATTTTGTAATATCACGTTTGAATATCGATTATTTTGACATATTTCAGTTAGTATCTTAGCAACACTTGCTACTAGACTAAATTACTATCCGTGTCTGTACGACCCCTAAGTCTTATTGCCCAAAACGCGAAATTCGTCTGACGACCTGTTAAAATTTGGTTTCGTCGCGCTAAAACCGTAAATTTTCGCGTCAATTTGTAATTAGGGTTAGGACCGTTGGTAATTCGCCTTACTGCCCAAAACTCGACATTGATTCGGTCACTCACTTGTTTAAAATTAAGTGCCGTCGAAAACCGTGATGTTCATAATTTTAACACAAAGTTAAAACCATTCCAAGTTAATGTAATTATATTCAGTTTATGGTCGTACTTAAAATTCCATTTAAAGTTTAAATTGTTTCAACTTGGATGTTTTGAATTATGCTTGCTGCAAATTTTACATATTTCTTATGTCTGACGTTCATTGTGAACAAGCACTACGTTCACGCTGCGATTTGTAATTCGGGTTAGAGAGACCGTCAATAGTTGGTCACATTGTCGTAAAAATGATTTTCATCAAGCGACTCGTTAACAGGTTGAGTTCTGTCAAGCGAAAATCGGAAGTCTTCACTGCAGTTTGTAATTCCGATAAGTGAAGTCGCTGGCAGTTGTCCTGATTGGTCAAAACACAATTTTAGTTAAGTGATTCGTTAAAAATTTTCATCCTATCACACTAAAACTGTAAGTCCCCGTTTTATTTTTAATTCGCGTTTGGAAAGCCGGCGGCACTTGCCTCTTTGCCCTAAAACGCGAACTCAATCCGGCGGCTTGTCAAGAAGTTGCGTTCAGTCACGCAAAAACCGTAAGTCCCCGCGCCGATTTGTAATTCGGGTTGAACAAGCTGTCGGCAAATGATCATTTTCCCAAAACGGGATGTTCATCTCGCGATCCTTAGAAAAGTTAGGTCTAATCACGCGAAAACTGTAAGACCCCACTTCGATTTGTAATTCGGATTATAACAGCTGACGGCATTGTCGAAAACGCGATTTCGATCTGGTAAATAGTAAAAATGTTCAGATTCGTCACACTCAAACTGTAAGTCCCCACTTTGATTTGTAATTCGGGTTAGAGCAGGCATCAATACCTGACGTCATTATTGAATACGCGATCTCGATCCGGTAAATAGTAAACATGTTAACATTCGCCACGCTCAAACTGTAAGTTCCCACTTGGATATGTAATTTGGGTTAGAACAGGCATCAATAACTGGCGTCATTGTCAAAAACACGATTTTTATCCAGGAAAGGTTCTGATCCTTCACACGCATCAAGTCCCCACATGTAACTTTCGTTAGGGTGACCGCCAACGTCTTTCTTCAAACCGCGATATGGATTTAAAGTTAGTAACTGTTACGCGAAAGTTGTAAGTCCCTCAGGCCTGCTTGATGGGGAGCCCGTCGGTTGACTAACAGACTTCCGAAAATATGATCCCTCTCCAGCGATTTGTTAAAAATTTAAGTACAGGCACTCGTAAATTGGAATCCCTAGCGTCATATGTATTTGGGAGTCATCGCCATCTCAAGCATGGCCGTACGATCAGCTTAGTTTTAAGATTTGGGTTGGTTAGGCACATAAACCTTATTTCGAAAACGTCATCTCGGTCGGGTAATGTTTTGTGAAGCCAAGTGGCGTTATGAACAATATTCATATTTGTAAGGCACGTCTTTGAAACGTATGAAATTAGGTAATGCTTGAAAATGGGGTCGTGTGTCGAGTCTCCTACTCGAAAATGTGTTGTGTATGTAAACATGATTGTAATTTATTTTTCACATTGCAGATAATGAATGGTTGATTCACATAGCAGCAAGCGATAACCACGCCAGCGCACAACGTACGAGTTTGGACTTAGCAGTTTTCGTTAGAACATCCAAAGGAAAATGGTAGTGCAGTGTGTATATTATTTGTATTGTCTTGTACTTACTTACCGTCACAATAAAAGCTATAATTGCGTATTCTTGTATCATTGATATGAGGTATCTATTACTAATAAGTTTCCCCACCTACTCTATAGATAGTCATATAAGCATTCAAGGTAAGTTAGTGACATCACCTACTCGGAACTACGTAAGCAACTTGCTCGGAGCGGACTTGTAAATATTTCAATCACTTTACTTCTCCCACTTTCGTCATGGCCCCACCAAGTATTCCGAACGAAACCGAACTCGGTTCGGTTGGAAGTGGGGGAAGCCAATTTGGTATATAAGTAATGTATTAACTACGGGGTGGGTGGGTTCCGGGCTGCAAGTTAGCTAGCAAACATCTAGCTCCTCCAACTCGATTAACAAGCCGCGAGTTGTATAGGGGCGCTCTTCGCGCGCCCCCAGGCCGCTTTGCGGCCTGTTGATCGAGTTGGAGGAGCTCGATGTTTGCTGGTCTACTGTTCAGCCCGCCCCACCCACCCCGTAGTTAATACATTGCTTATATTATACCAAATTTGTTTCCCCCACTCACAACCGAAGCTAGTTCGGTTTTCGTTCGGAACTGGTGGGGCACCTGCGTCATCGACTTACGTATCGTAAATTGCTGTGTTAGTAATAATACAACATAGAATTTATTTTAAGTTTCATTTATTATCGATAACGGTGCATCATTATAAGATTGAAAATATTTTAAAACATTAAAGTGAATAAACTTACACACTTTTGCTTGCAAAAATATTCTAAGTTGATTGACTTTAATTTTTAAGTAAAGCTAATTGATTTTACAGTTCATTATAATATACCAGTTAGAATATATGGTTTTCCAGGTGCATTACTCAATTACGTTTACTCTGCCGCGTGATGTCACCCCCGGAGCAGCTTATCGGTTAGGTATCAACTTACAGTAGGCAGCTTAATTATTACAGTTAATTAATCTGCGAATGCAACATATAAAATTTGCACTCACACTAAGCTGTTTTTAACAGCGTGCGCAGTACACCACATGTGCAGTTTTATCGGTAAATTAAAAAAATTACTTTTTAATCGAATGAAACAAAAAATTAAATTTTGAAAAACAATTATTAAAATAATTAAAAGTAACTGGATTGGACAGCGATAAAATTGTAATGAGCAATGACCAATGAAAACGAAAAGCAAGATGTTTGGATATTAAAAATTGACAAAACACGTAAAATCCAAATGCAAGCTGATTGGACAAAGAAATTTAAGAAAAAAATTAAAACGGAAATTATTTATTGGACAATGAAATTAACAAATAAAATCAAAATAAAATTTAAAACATTGGATTGGTCAGGAAAAATTGATGATTTAATCAAAGATAAAACCTACGAGCAACATCGGAGGGTGCATACAAAAATAAAAAATTATATTTTATTTAAATGTGATAAAAGCTGCACCGGTAGTCGCAGAAAATATTAAACCAAATGAATATTTTTTACTGCGAATGCAACATACAAAATTTGCACTCACACTAAGCTGCTTTTAACAGCGTGCGCAGTATACCACATGTGCAGCAGTGTGCAGTTTTATCGGTTGCAGTGGTGTTCACACACAGCTACTTTTGCTGCGCGCAGCAAAAGTAGCCTAGTCTGATCTTACCTTAACAAACATTGTCCTATATCAGCTGTTAAGGCGGAGTCATGACGTCACATGGAAATGCCTAATTTAAATTTTGTCTTTTAACATACCATTCACTTTTGAATTATCACTTCAATAAGGCGTTTCCAAATACGTCACGTGTTTAATGACTAGCTGTCAAGCTGTTGGCGGACTAATACAAGTTTGTGATAAAAAGTGTTCTCTCATTTTTTAATGGTGAAAATTGAATTTTTTTACATTTTATAAACCGTAGAGAGTGTAGTGTAAAATTATTACTGTAAGTAGGCTTCCGTTTATTTTATTTGCCGAATAATCGTAAACCTAACCTAAGAATTTTACACACATAAAAGTGTTCGTGACGTCACATGGAAACGCTCCATTTTAATGTGCGTTTTCCTAACTTTTACAAATTTGAGTTACTTAATTTGTTCTCACGTTATGATTGAACAAACAAATCAACAATTCATAATTCTGCCTCTTACACATTTCAGGAACAGATTATTTTGTGGAGGGATTAAATTTAATTTTCTTCAATAATTTGATCAAACAGCTCTTTATAATAAAGGCACTCGTAAGACTTAGGTACAGCTTAAATAATGGTTTCTTAACCTTTACATTTGAAAACAATGGATGTGCTTTTTGTCCAATCGAACTGACCCTATTTTGGATCATCGCAGTATAAATATATTATATCCTTAGTACTATAATAATGGTGATGGAATCAATTTGGGAGAAAACATGATATTTTCAACCCTAAGCACATCGATAACCTACCTTAGCCCACGGCTGTAATGAAGCGTTTTTCACCTCAATATTATGTGATATACTAATGTTTGTTATATCGTATGTTTCATTATATTGTATTATTTATTATTATTATATTTTACATAAATATTACGTTATATTTGAGGTAAACAAATTTAATAAATTAAACTAAAAGTAGTATAATAAATGTAAGTGTTAGTTAAGTAATATTAAATTTGTGAATGTGATCTCGGAAAGGTATGTAGGTATATCTCATCTCTTTGATGTAGGCTTTCGATAAATTGAAAATTTGTAAAAAGATCTACGTAATCGAATATTTTCAATATCGAAGTAGGTATGTAAGTATTAGATACAGCTTTTTGAGCATTGCATTGTATTTAAAACTCAGCTACAAGGTTGTATTCTCGAGACTTTTCTTTATTATATTTTATTTTGCTTTAATATTTTCATTAATTAATTTTTAGCTTGTTGAAATAATAGATATATTTCAAGTAAAGTAAAACTTTTCTAGCTTTGTTAAACATAAAAGTAAATTTTAAATATAATGCTTTTAATGAATACCTACTTAAATGAATAAATAAAATATACAATTAATTTCATGTTGGATTTGAAAAAACAAAATTAAGCAATAAGTAAGATTAACAATCAGTAGTTGTTAAACAAAGTCATATGTACAGTATGTTTTTGGTGTCGTGGTTAATTGAGATGGCCGAACTATTACAAATACACTAATATACAGCAGTACAAAATCCTGTTGTTGCTCTTGATGATTTAGCAAATTGTACATATTGCTGTGTTCCAAAATGCTCTATAGAGGCATAAAATTTAAAAATGAACAATATATTCAAAAAGAACACAAAATTCTAAGTAGGAATCAATCTTAAAAACTGTAGATATCGAACATTACAAAACCTTCTCAATTTTCATTTTTATGACATTATTTGAATCTCTCGCGATAAGAAGGACATGTGAAAAATTGCTGAGAATAATTAAATTGATGATTGTCACATCAAAATGTGGGGACGGTCCCCTAACTTTGACCACCCCAAATAAATTGAAAATTTCCTATTGCAAAGAGGAAGGTTTATAGAGTATACTGTAAAAATTTCACTTGCGAAAGTATTATCAAAATTTCGAGAAAAATCAATTTGAAAGTACGTAAATTTAGCGCATTTTTCTTCGATTTTTGTGGCGTGCATTCGATAGGGAGGTTTATCCATCGTCAAAACCTACCCTTTTGGGGCGCCGCTGCGCTCCGCTCCGCTCTGCTCCAGGGCGGTTTTGACTCTGGTTACTATGCTAAACATACGAGAAGGCGCCTCCCATAAAAAAAAACCGGGATAAATGAAACCGGGAGCTTAGAGACCCTTGAAATAGCATTAAAAAGTATAATTGCGGTATGGGGCAGTAAACTATTTCGTTTCACCCCCAAAAAATCGCGTAAAAACAAAAAATAATCGATGTTACATGTACGAGAGACGAGCTGCATCTGCCGGTGCGAAATACTCTAAGTGTTAGGGTCATTCATATTGCACGTACCGTCAACATAATGAGCGACGCGCGGGAATCTCGTTAATTTTACATGTAAATTTGCAAACTTCAAATTCGATTTACTCAAAATTTTGATAATACTTTCGCAGGTTTAAATTATATCAGTATACTATATAAACCTTCCTCTTTGCAATAGGAAATTTTCAATTTATTTGGAGTGGTCAAAGTTAGCGGACCGTACCCCAAAATGTAACTAAAACATTTAATTAGCTTGAAATTAATTAATATTATATTATTATCTTGGATATCACAATAACCTAAAACTGTAAAACTTTGATACAAAATTGTTTCTTGAACTACATGTTTTGTGCAAATCTGTTCATATAGAAAATCTCTTCATCTATGTAACTCAACTATTTTCGTGACACAAATCGTCAAAATTGTGGATAATGGTGAAAATCGCAGAAATTTGGAAATGACCCTAAAATGGTCGCAAGTGAGTCAAAAGTATTCCGAATTAAACAATAAAAACAGCGAATACCAATGGAATCGTATGGGAAACATCTCTTTATAACACAATTTCAATGTGGATCCAAAACCTGAAACAAAATAATTATTTTAAGAAAATTAAAAATTCAAAATAGAATAATTTGATTTACTTTTGAACTGCAGGCATACCAATTTGTCGATTTTAGATGCAAAGTTAGTTGATCCTGAAAGTTAAAACAATGTAGACGTGTTTTCATTGTATCCAGGATTTTATGAAATTTTTGGAAGTTCAGAAATCAAGATGGCTGACAACAGGTGTAGCAATTCTACAAAATTGCAACTTTTGTAATCAACTCACAATTCACTGTAATCAAGAGTAATTATCGATTCATTCAACTTACCAGAAGTGATATTTATGGTAGCAACTAAATTCGTAAACAACAACTTTGATGAACACAGGAAATTTTGGGAGCAAATTCAACAACTACATGAGGTCAGGTTATGTCATGCAGCTTCTCCAATCTGCAATTGCATCAACAGTGTGCAGGTGTTTTTTCTTTGTGATAAGTTAGCTAAAGGTGGTCACACACACATATACTTTTTATTTTTGTATCCACAACATTGATGATATTTAAGGTACAGTGAATTATTATTATTATTTAACATTTATAAATTTTGCCATATGCATATAAAATACAGGATGTTGAAAAACGACTTTTCGACTACCCTAATCTGAAAGGTTTTTCATTAATAAACATTATTATTTACATTTTCAATATTAAGCTTTAACAAAAGCAACCTTATTATTTACAAACATTTAATGCGCTATTGGACAGCGGAAGACTTAATTAATGAAATTAATTAAGCAATTAAGAAGAAAAGAAGAGATATTTTTCGACTTGTGAATTTTATGAAATTTAGGTATTTTATTTCATATCTACTATCATTCTTTGATAGTAGATCTTTGATCTGCAATTATTTGTACAACCATTTGTTTATTTGCGCTTTGCGACTTTTATATGAATATAAACATTTCTTTCCAAGCTATTGAAATCTTTTTTATTTTTTTACTTCATAAAAGCAATTTCTACGAATCCAGAAAGAACAAATTAAGTCATTTTCAACGTTTACCTCTAATTAAATCACAAGGAACCGACTTCCGAGAGTGTCATTGACTGAGCTGGTAAAAAGGGGCATAAGTGATAAGCATCCCTTAACTACAAATTTTATTACGGGACTTATAACATAGCAATATGTGTAAGATGTTTTGCGAATCGAATACGGTACCGCTTGTTAATGCGTGTCTGACGAGTTGAGTTCATTTTACCGGGTGACAGGACATTCCAAGTAAGGGGCAGGGAATTTTATCTACGGAGAGGGTCCTCTTTAACATCAACGTGAGCGATATCTCGAAATCATTCCCTCTACGCGAACGACTCGATGATATTTTCCATGTCCATTATAGTCCTTTTATTGCAGCTCGCAGACTCGAGGAAACCCTCAATGACTTTTCAACCTTATCTTATCGTATCAAAGTCCAGCAAAAGTGAGATGTCGAGAAGTCATCCGATGGGTGAAGTTTTTCAGGTACCTTGGGTTTATCCTCGGCTCCAGGCTCTTTTGGGTGAGACACGTCACTATGCTTAGAAACCGCACCAAGGACGTAACGACAACAATGGAACCCTTGATAGGTAGAAAAAGCAAGTTGAAGTGCGATCTCAGGTTGAGCTTGCGTCTTATCCGTCTTACAATCACTTACGCTGGAACATTTGCTTCTGAGTTTCAGATGAACCATATCCAGGTCCTCGTCAGGATAAACACTAATCCCTTGCTTTTCTCCTTTAGGTAACCCTAGGAACATTCACATAAAATATTAAAATATTTTATTTCAATATTAATAAACATAAAAAAGTCAAAGAGATCTATTTATAGGAGACATTTAAGTAGATAGAATATGTAACGAGATCTCTACGCATGACTGTAAACTAATAATGGGAGATTGGAATGCCAAAGTGGGTCAAGAGGAAGGGAAATTTAGTTTACATGAGGAAAGTAACGAAAATGGAAGATTCTTAATAGATTTTGCTGTGGGAAGAGATACAAAGATAATAAGTACTACATAGTACATGCTACGAGACGGTCATAGCTTAGTGGTTAAGTGCGCCTACTGCTAATGCGAAATGCTCGGTTCAAATCCGGGCAAAGTAAAAACTTTATTCTAACCGTTTCTCCTCGGAAGGCAATGGCAAACCACCGAGGTAATTTGCCATGAGCGCCCATCTCGCAATGAAGTGTATTACACTTCCCGTGGTTCGGAGCCCACGTTAAACAAGTAGGCCCTCTATGTTTGTGAAAATAAATCGAACGCACATCACATGCATAGAAAGAGATGGGTCACGACGCTTCTGTCAAAGAAGCATCACGATTGAGGAGAAGACATGCTACGAACATAAGATAATACACAATGGGACATGGATAAGTCCTAACGGTAGAAATGTACACCAGATTGACCATATTCTGATAGGAAGAAAAGATAAACGTTACATACAAAACATAAGATCGTACCGCGGGATCGACTTGGACTCGGATTATTTCATGGCAAGGATGAAAATGAAACTGACAAACCTAATAGCTAGAGAAGAAAAAAGCAGAAGAATGCAGTTCAAAACATAAAAGATCGAGGAGAATATGGAGAAGAGATGAAAAAAACAATAGAAGCGCTGGGTGGAACACCTCGATGCAGACGCAATATTGACTGCTATTCAAGAGAGCATAAGTAAAGTGGTAAAGAATCAATCCAAGGAAAGCAGAAAAATAACAAAAGAATGGAATGAATAAAAAAAGGTGGTGCCTTAAGAGAGACAATTCTAAGAAAAAGAACTGAAGAAGACGAAAATAACTACGAAGAACAACGTAAACGGTGTAAGAAAATAATAAGAGAATAGAAGCGAGAACACAATATTTGAAAACTAGTAGAAATAGAGGAAAAATATAGAAACAAGAAATTTTTATCAAGGGGTCAAAATGTAAAAAAAGGCTACCAACAAAGAACAACTTTCTGGAGATATAAATATGTATGGTTATTTGGTAAGGACAAAAGAAAAATAATGAAAGATGGACAGAATACTTTAAGGAACTTCTAAGTAAACAAAAGAGAAACAGTGAAAACCGTAACTTCGAGCAACTATACAGAGAGAAAGAAAATCTTAGTGTTGAGGTAACAAACGAAACGGAGATATTGGAAGTAAGTAATATAAATCCTGAAAAATAACAGAAGCGCATAAGAAGATGGAAACCAGACGGAAATGATGAAGTACGAAGGAAGGAAACTATGCGAAATATTGTAAAATTAATTCAAGGAGAAATGAAGATATGCCCAAGCCATGGAGGGTAGCGTTTATATTATGTCCGATACACAAGAAGGGCGACAAAACAGAATATGGGAACTATCGTTCCCATATGTTATGTATAAGATCCTGCCTACCTGCTTGGAGAATAAATTAAGAACATACGCTGAAGAAATAATAAGCGAATGTCAAAGTGGGTTCAGAAAAGACATATTGGTGGCGGACCAAATATTTATACCGAAAGAAATACAAGCTACAACCCATGAATATAGATTGAGCACATTCACACTGTTTTTGGACTTTAAAATTGAGATAAAAGGGAGATCCATTGTCATCAGTCTTGTTGAATTTAGCCCTATAAAGAGCGATTAGACGAGCGAACCTGAAGAGAAACCCTGAAAAAATTGTTGACCGAAGCAAAGAAAATGGGACTAGAGGTGAATGAAAAGAAAACGAAATATATGACATGGGAAGACAAACCTTTCAGAACTGAACAGGCATTTCAAATAAAATTAAATGAATTGTAAACGTTGTCTTTTGAGGAAGTAAAATTTTGTAACTGTTTGGGAACGGTTATTGCAAAGAAAACGGGTAACGAGCAAGAACTGAAAGCAAGAATCGCGGCAGGAACACGGAGGGTTAAGGCCCCAATAGAAGCCTAAAATGTTCAAAAATGTTAAGAAAAAATATATCTATAATTATCATCATCATATTTCCTTCACGGATTAGGTCTTTGACCTGTTCCGGCCCATCTCTTCCTCGGTCTTCCCACGTCTCTGCGCCCTTGGGGTTTGTAGTTGTATGCCTTACGTTGTTACGAATGTTACGAAAAATTTTCTCTTTTTCGCAACAACGTTGAATTTATTAAATTCAACTTTTACATCTAGCGACATATTTCGTAGCACCCTGTATAGCGAACGTATTTGACGGAGATTAAACTCGCGCATGCAACGATAAGGACTTCTTGGGTTAGCTTTCGAAGCGAGCGGTCGGTTTTGTTTTTTCAATGTGAAGTGATAACAATTTTTGGTTCCAATTTTGACAAAATATGGTAGCGATTTTGTGATGGGTCCCTTTCCGCATCATGAGTTGTTTTGGATTTTGCGCTCCAACCCATTTTTGGGGATGTTCACATTCGTGTCTGCAGGATTGTGGATGTACTCCAGGTCGTTATCTTTTTGTCGAACCACCTTGTCCATATTTTCTGGAAGGATATTTTTTTACTCAGTTCGGTAAGTTTTTATAATTTGAACTGATTGCTCACAGGGAAATGCATTACTCGACTTGGCCAAATTTTTCCTCCGAACATAAGGAGTTCGATTGCGTTTTAACTAACCCTTGGCTGTCTTATTTTTTATGTGATATTTTTATTACAGAGGTTTTCATTGTCTTGCATATTTTTTTATTCGAATGTTGGCCGAGATAGTTGATACGCCGTAAGTTTTCGTTTTCTGCACGATGAGATATTCTATCTAATCTCACACGTTCGCATACGTTGGATGGAGTACCAAGTGTTTGCACTTTACTTTTTTATAATTATTTTAATTAATTATATTATTTAATTATGTATTATTATTTGGGTTACTTGTGTATTTTATTCCCACTAGAAAACATCAACCGGCGTTGGTCAACTGCAATGACTTTGAAATTCCTAAGCGTTTGACATGGGTTCGAATTTCGTATTTGAAATTCTATGTTAAACATTTTTTTTGTGTTTATTTTTGATTTTATATTATTTTTTTATGAAAGGCTGCGATGTTCGACCCATATACAGGGTGCGGCATTTCACCGAGATTGCTGTCTTTTGTTTTATCATTGGGGATTCGATATGGTTCCACTTTATCGTGGGATTTTTATATAACCATTCGAATGTGCCCTTGGTTTATGTTTGGGAGTGATTTTCGGTGGCAATGTCGTTGCTACTGTGCTTGTTTTGGTCGGCTAACACCTTTTACATCCGACATCGCGTATATCTTTGCCTTCTGACAATGAACTTCTTATTGTTAATTTTAATTGTGTTGTGTTAGCAAAGCTGTTTCCTTGATCTCTCCGGGGTGTTTCTTTCACACGATCCACGACTCTCGCTGCCGCAATAAACGAGCTAGTTTAAAACCTAACACCAGGGCCCCACGCAAAATTAAAGTAGATGGTTTTATCCTTCTGCGTGGACTTAATCTTTTCCGAGCTGACTTCTCATTAGAGCAGTAAGGAAAGATTTTGTATCACTGGCGCCCCACGTTGGGCGCCAGTGATATGTTTCCCCTCCTTTCCGTTCCTAATGAGAGAACGGTTTGGAAAGGCAAACAAGACCACGCAGAAGTAAAACTCCTACTTATATTCGTGGTAACCCTGATGTTGGTATAAGCTAACTCGCTATAGCCTGGAAGCGAGGGTCGTAAGTCCAATGAAAATTCCACTCTGCGTTGTGCTGAAAAATACGAGAGTACGCTTCGTCGAAAAATAAAACAATGATTAAACAATAACGTTTTAATGAAAATAGAAACGATATCGACGAATACAAACGATTGTGGTAGTGACGTGCAATAAAAATAGTAGGCACGTTAACTGATTGTGACGACGGTACGTCAAAAGTGACACAATACGGGACACCAGAATGGTAGGCCCGTCAATACAAATAATTGACTATGATTTAATGTATCACAATACCACTTAGTAAACCCAAACAAGAATATTAAATTTGTCTCACCTGAGCTCAAGATGAGTTTACACAATAATAAAGACAGCAATGATCCTTGTATGGAATGCAGTGGTTGATGTTGACTAGCAATGGCTCCCGATCTAGGATCCTCGGACTGTTGTACACCGACGTAATACTCGATGAGCAGGTTTTGGCAGGCGGATACGAAGATGAACAGGAGTCACTCCGCTGCGTTGATAGTATGGTACACGATGGCGATTCAAGTAAGATAATATGATCGTCCAAAAATGTAACGATCATTCAAGCACTTTATGTTGTGTTTGGTAAACACCAAACGTAAACAAGCTGGTTGTCCAAAAAAATATAACCAAGCGAATGTTACCAATCAAATTTACAGTTGGCAATACTTTGTACTTCGATAAAGAAATATGGTGGTTCGAGATAACGAATCGAATAATATTCCAAAAATATTGGAACTGGCTAAAACAAATAGTTACGCACTGATTTCACGAAATCCGCAATGACGATGAAATTAACTACTGCGTACTACTAATTTTGTTACGAAAATCGACCGATAAAAAATTGATTCACACGCGATCAATAAAAATCGAACTGTCTTGTCGTACTATCAAAGCCAAAGTTAAATTTTTGACGGCGCGCGTCTATATCCTGTACTATCAAGTACGTTGTAAAAATGAAATGAGAGATGGCGCTTGGAGTAACAATTTGAATAATTTAAAATGTTAAATTAGGTGACAAAAATAGATAAATTTTGTTACACACCCCCCAACTAAGCGATCTGGCCGCAGGCCAAGATCTAAAAAGATCAGATAAAGTAGTTGATATTTACAACGAACTGTGAATTTACAGAAGAAACCGTACTGTAGTGAGGAGAGAGTTTGTCGCAGTAATGGTAGGATAGGAATATCAAGCTTAACAAGTAAAAAAATGAGCTTAAAATATTTCAATAAAAAAATAAAATAAAAAAATCTCTATAGGATTAAGAATAAAATAATAATAATTATTATGGTTTTCAGTAGCTATCATTAGCTCTACCAATTTGGTTTTCGCTTCTGCGGATTTAAGGCGACATTTAGTCCCATGTGTGAAGAACCATACAATTATTATTATTATTTTTTTATCTCAATCTTTTAGAGATTTTGATTTTTTTATTTTTTTTTTGAAATATTTTAAGCTCATTTTTTTATTAGCAACGCTTAATATTTCTTTCCTACCAAGTACTGCTACAAACTACCTCCACACTACAGTAAATAAATAAGTTTTTTTCCGTCAATTTACAGTTCGTTGTCAACTTCGTTTCTCTAATAATTTTTTGATTTTTTTATCTTGACCTCCGGTCAGATATCTTACTTCGGGGGTGTGTTACGAAAAATTTTCTCTTTTTCGCAACAACGTTGAATTTATTAAATTCAACTTTTACATCTAGCGACATATTTCGTAGCACCCTGTATAGCGAACGTATTTGACGGAGATTAAACTCGCGCATGCAACGATAAGGACTTCTTGGGTTAGCTTTCGAAGCGAGCGGTCGGTTTTGTTTTTTCAATGTGAAGTGATAACAATTTTTGGTTCCAATTTTGACAAAATATGGTAGCGATTTTGTGATGGGTCCCTTTCCGCATCATGAGTTGTTTTGGATTTTGCGCTCCAACCCATTTTTGGGGATGTTCACATTCGTGTCTGCAGGATTGTGGATGTACTCCAGGTCGTTCCCAGGTAGCACATAAGATTGGCGCAATATTGCGTCAATATTGCGCCAATATTGAATATTGGGGCAATATTGCAACTTCTAGCCAATATTGGTACAATATTGATTTTGTATATTGCGCCAATATATAATTCGTATATAGGTCCTATATCGTAGCAATATTGTAAAATATCGCACCAATATTGCCTAGAAAATAGTTTGCCATGAAATTTTAATATTTGATATTATATTGTTCCAATATAGTGCAAATATTGGTGTGCAATATTGATATTCTATGTAATGCCAAGATTGGTACAATATTGTTTTTGTATATTGCGCCAATATTTAATTCATATATAGGTCCTATATCGTAGCAATATTGTAAAATATCGCACCAATATTGTCCAGAATATTGTTTGCCAGGAACTTTCAATATTTGATATTATATCGTTCCAATATAGTGCAAATATTGGTGTGTAATATTGATATTCTATGTAATGCCAAGATTGGTACAATATTGTTTTTGTATATTGCGCCAATATTTAATTCATATTGCTGTGTGCTTACGTAAGGCCTTTAAGAGACCCACACTTTATGATACAAAATTGTTATGAATACCCTCGCTAATAGGGTTAAAGGTTCTTGTCGTTAATGTTTTATATGGGTGTACGTAATTGTACCCCGTCAATGGAAAAGTATGTGAAAATTTGTAAATACTATTTGATGAAATAAGGTGCCTCAGCTTAGCTCTTTCGTAGTGCATGTATCTTACCTTGTACAGGGTGGATTCGTTCCGTTACCAATGCTGTAAATGAAATTATGGTGCGGAACAGGTCTAAATAAATATCCTTCGTTACAAAGTTATTAATGTTTTTATTAAGCACACAAATGAAAATAAATATTTGGTTATATCAAAAAGTTCTATTATTAAATCTATTATATAAAAATTCTGAACGTAAAATGATGCAAAACACGTGTCGTACGAAGTCCGGAGATTTCACTTAAGTTTATAAAGATTTTATTGCAATGTGCACGATACCTTATTAAATCCAGGAATATTTCTTTTATTTGAAATGGAGATGGTACAATTGCGCGTCAAAGACACTCAAAGGGTTCATTTACCATCGGAAACTTCCAGATATAGTTTGTTAACCTCGTTTTGTTGTGAATTCCTTTTCTTCAAAAATATTTCCAATCTTTTACAATTTTCACCTTATTATTGGTTTTACGTAGGTAAGTAACTATTTTGTTGAATTATGCACTTGTATTTTGTAATTTCACTATTTATTTTTACTATAATTATCAATTTTATTAGGACGATTCTAAATTCGCCACTTTGCACGTCTGAATATCCACCTTTTTTTTAATTGTTTTATTAATTCCTTTTACGAAGTTCATCGCTATCTTGATCTTTGCATAGACGTATTTTATTGGTCGATCGAAAAATCAATATTATTTGAAGTTTCACAGTACAGGTATGGACTAAGCCCATTGTGGTTCGTTGAAATTTTATAAGTAAAATTTTTATATTTTCAGATTGGATCGACTTCTTGATATTGCTTCGTGGTTGGACAAATAAAGATGATGGACATGAAATTTCCATACGCAGTTCATTAAGTTGTGACATGCCGAACTCACGTAATAATTTTAACAAACTTATTTTAAATTTAACGCTAACATGGATTTTTTCATTTATCAATTAATTAACAAATTTCTGACTTTTAAAATACCTTTCTTATTGCTAACAATTTTTCATTTACTATAAATTAACATTTTAACAAAAACAATTATTAAATGATACATTTCAAATTTATTTTATTCAAACCTGTTTTATGTCCCGTTTTCAACGAATCATTTGACTTTAAGTTAATTTCTTGGTATCGGATGAAGTTTTTCTGATTACTTTGATAAGTTACATGCTTTTATTCATTAACAAAATTTTACTGAAACTTAAATGACGTACTTCCATTGACGTGGTATCTCGATACCGCATTTACCCCCTTGTTAATTTGTAATTTAAAAGAAAAATACCTATTTTTGTGTTAAATTCCACAATTAACATTTATGTGCTTTTTCTTTTTTTATTCATAAACAAACTTAAATTTTTAATGTAACGATTATCATTAATGTTCAAATTGTCTCACTAAATTATATCACATAAACATTAACTAAAAGAATTGAATAAAATTAACTAAATAAATTCAAACAAAACTAACTGATCATCTTCAACATTAATTAACTAACTAAACTATTAACTGTTCAAAGAAAACTAACTAATCATATTCAAATTCTAAACTATCCTATATACTAATTTAACTAATAAATCTGACCAAGATTTCTGATGATAATTTAAATTTATTAAGTTCTAAAATTTTTGTTATTTGACTTTTCTTTTTATTTTATTTTATTCAAAAAAAAACTTGACTCTTTATTTTTAATCTTTCTATCTTTAACTTATTTATATTTGGGTGATTCCTACTTTAGTTCTTATAATTCCCTTTTAGCTATTAACCTTGTGAACAATCATTAACTTTTAATTCATAATTCCTTCTTATTAATTGGTATTCTTTATCTATGCATTTAATTAATATTTTCCTATTTATTTCCCCATTATTATTCTCTGACCTCTTTTTGGTCCCATATACCTTTTACTTCATATAACTTCATAATTAATTCATTAATTTCCACATATTATTTGTCTAACTCCGTCTGAGTTAACTACCGTATTATTATTTACCCCCCATTTATCTTTCAACGTTCAACATTGAATACCATTTTCCACTATCAAATACCTCCTGATCTTTTCAAATTAAACACATCATCAGCTATCTTAAATTCCTCCTTCACCCAAATTCTAAATTTAACTTTTCTCTTTCATTAACTAAATTCCTTTTACCAATTGCATTTTTTTTTTAAAATTGAAATCATTTATTTAATCAAATCTTATTAACTTTTCCTTTCATAAAATTTTATTAATTATTCAAATGTAGCATCTTTTCTATATAAATTTTTCCATCTTGGTCAATTTTTATTATTTTCCTATTCTAATAGCTTTTATCAAATTTACATTGCCATTTAGATTTTCTATTGGTCGTGTCCTAATCATTCCTTAAAATTATATCTACATTTGTCATATCTTACTATTTTTCTTAGCGGTTGTTTTTATTTTTATAGTTGTTAAATTAATTTCAAATTAAGTTTCGCCGTATTTTATTTTCACCGCTTATTGAGGAATGGTAGAAGAAATCTTTTCTTCCCCTTCTGATAAATTCTTTATTTTAAATTTCACCCGCTTATAAAATTTCTTCTTATTAACGTAATCCTTTTCTTTCACTTTAATGCCTGCATTTATGTTGGACTCTCTTGTCCAATTTATCTCGTTATTTATTAACATTTTTCTTTTTAACTGCTTCTTCTTAATTTTCTTTTGTAAATTTATTTTCTTCATTCCGATGTGGTCATAATTAATCTGTTTATATAAAATTTTCTTTGTAAAATAGTTGTACCCCCTTGCTTTTATAAATTTTAAATTGTGAACCCGTTTTTGTTTATTTATTAGATTTTTATTTGTAAAATTATTACTACCCCCTGATTTTGTAAATTTTACTTTGTTAATCTTTTTAGCTTTTAAGTTTTCAAATTTTAAGTTAGTTAATTTATTTTGTAAACCGCATTTTAATTTTAAAATATTTTGTCGATGTAGAATTTTTCCATGTGTTCGCATGCCCCTTGTATGATATTTTTCTTTTAACCGTAGCTTTTTAAATTTTAATTGTACTCGTTTGAATGTTTTTCTCGAATTGACTATGTATGACCGATATTGAATTTTTCCTAATGTTGTTTGGCTCTTAATTTGTGATACATTTCTTCCCATTACGTTAACATTTTCTGTCCCTACTTTTATTGTGTCCAATTTATTTGTAACTACCGTTCCAATAAATGGTTCGAATTTTATGGCCTTTAACATTTCTGCCATCTCATTCACCTCGTCTTGTGGTTTTTCGGGTTCTTCTGCGAGTACTTCTGTTGTTGGTATTGGAGTCATTTCAATATCCAAATTTACCGTGTCATTTAAATTAATTTCTTTCTTGTTGTCCACGCTTTTATGTAAATTTTCCATGCTAGTCAAAAATTTTTCAAGCCATGACGGTTTCTCGTTTTCTGCTGGTGCCACTTCTTCCATTTGTTCGCTGTCTTGTGGTTTCATAATCTCTTCCGGTACCACTTTTTCCGATTCAATTTTATCAGCCGTTATTATCTTGTTCGTGGGTTGGAATCTTAAGGATGCCATCATTTTTGCAACCTCGTCATTATTTCCTTTTAATTCTTCGGTGGCTTTTCTTTCAATTTCTTCGGCTGTTTTTCTTGTAATTTCTTCGTCTGCTTTTCTTGCAATTTCTTCGGCTTTTATTTTCTCTTCTTCCACTCTCTTTTGGTCTTCTGCTCTTTGACGTTCCTCTTCTGCTGCTTTGTCCATCATTAATTTTTCATTTCTAAATTTCGTCTTTAATTCTATGACCCATTCAACATCTAAATATTCGACTTTCTTGTTAGCAGCGAATTGCTCTCTTGCTCTCTTTCTCATCTCCTCATCTACGAGCTCTCTTATCCTGCGTCTTTCATCATTGGCCATCTGTTTAGCTTTTAGTGCTTTTGCCTTCATTAATTGTCTTTCTTCATCACTGGCCATCTCTCTAGCTCTGGCTGCTTTTGCCTTTTCTATCATTCTTTGATACATTTCTTTCTGAATTTCCTTTTTCGTTTTCTTTGGTGTTACTTGTTCTGTTGTAATAATTTCGTCTTCCATTTTAGTAATTATTATGTACGTTTAATTTAATTTTAAGAAGAATAATCTTTATGTCAATATTTATACAGTTTAAAATAATTTTGTAAAGAAATTTTTGTATAAATGACCTATCTTTGTGTTGACGTTAATGTAATTAATTTTAGTGAAATTTTCCGTTGTGACTAACCTATCTAATTTTTTAGTTGTAATGACCTAATTTTAATAATTTTTTTATATACCACGCTGGTATCCCCCTTTTATCGATGCTCGCACGATGGGCGCCAAAAAGTGTAATGCGGGGTTGTCTTTACTAATCGAGCCACACGTTGGGCTGTCAAAAAGTGCTGTGTGCTTACGTAAGGCCTTTAAGAGACCCACACTTTATGATACAAAATTGTTATGAATACCCTCGCTAATAGGGTTAAAGGTTCTTGTCGTTAATGTTTTATATGGGTGTACGTAATTGTACCCCGTCAATGGAAAAGTATGTGAAAATTTGTAAATACTATTTGATGAAATAAGGTGCCTCAGCTTAGCTCTTTCGTAGTGCATGTATCTTACCTTGTACAGGGTGGATTCGTTCCGTTACCAATGCTGTAAATGAAATTATGGTGCGGAACAGGTCTAAATAAATATCCTTCGTTACAAAGTTATTAATGTTTTTATTAAGCACACAAATGAAAATAAATATTTGGTTATATCAAAAAGTTCTATTATTAAATCTATTATATAAAAATTCTGAACGTAAAATGATGCAAAACACGTGTCGTACGAAGTCCGGAGATTTCACTTAAGTTTATAAAGATTTTATTGCAATGTGCACGATACCTTATTAAATCCAGGAATATTTCTTTTATTTGAAATGGAGATGGTACAATTGCGCGTCAAAGACACTCAAAGGGTTCATTTACCATCGGAAACTTCCAGATATAGTTTGTTAACCTCGTTTTGTTGTGAATTCCTTTTCTTCAAAAATATTTCCAATCTTTTACAATTTTCACCTTATTATTGGTTTTACGTAGGTAAGTAACTATTTTGTTGAATTATGCACTTGTATTTTGTAATTTCACTATTTATTTTTACTATAATTATCAATTTTATTAGGACGATTCTAAATTCGCCACTTTGCACGTCTGAATATCCACCTTTTTTTTAATTGTTTTATTAATTCCTTTTACGAAGTTCATCGCTATCTTGATCTTTGCATAGACGTATTTTATTGGTCGATCGAAAAATCAATATTATTTGAAGTTTCACAGTACAGGTATGGACTAAGCCCATTGTGGTTCGTTGAAATTTTATAAGTAAAATTTTTATATTTTCAGATTGGATCGACTTCTTGATATTGCTTCGTGGTTGGACAAATAAAGATGATGGACATGAAATTTCCATACGCAGTTCATTAAGTTGTGACATGCCGAACTCACGTAATAATTTTAACAAACTTATTTTAAATTTAACGCTAACATGGATTTTTTTCATTTATCAATTAATTAACAAATTTCTGACTTTTAAAATACCTTTCTTATTGCTAACAATTTTTCATTTACTATAAATTAACATTTTAACAAAAACAATTATTAAATGATACATTTCAAATTTATTTTATTCAAAGCTGTTTTATGTCCCGTTTTCAACGAATCATTTGACTTTAAGTTAATTTCTTGGTATCGGATGAAGTTTTTCTGATTACTTTGATAAGTTACATGCTTTTATTCATTAACAAAATTTTACTGAAACTTAAATGACGTACTTCCATTGACGTGGTATCTCGATACCGCAATATATAGGTCCTATATCGTAGCAATATTGTAAAATATCGCACCAATATTGTCCAGAATATTGTTTGCCAGGAACTTTCAGTATTTGATATTATATCGTTCCAATATAGTGCAAATATTGGTGTGTAATATTGATATTCTATGTAATGCCAACATTGGTACAATATTGATTTTGTATATTGCGCCAATATTTAATTCGTATATAGGTCCTATATCGTAGCAATATTGTATAATATCGTACCAATATTGCCTAGAAAATAGTTTGCCATGAAATTTTAATATTTGATATTATATTGTTCCAATATAGTGCAAATATTGGTGTGCAATATTGATATTCTATGTAATGCCAAGATTGGTACAATATTGTTTTTGTATATTGCGCCAATATTTAATTCATATATAGGTCCTATATCGTAGCAATATTGTAAAATATCGCACCAATATTGTCCAGAATATTGTTTGCCAGGAACTTTCAATATTTGATATTATATCGTTCCAATATAGTACAAATATTGGTGTGTAATATTGAAATTTTATATTTATGCCAACATTGGTACTATATTGAATTTGTATATTGGGGCAAAATTTGTAGCAATGTAATTCCACATATAATGCTTTTTAAAATTTAAAAATATCTTATATTGAAAGACAATTCTACGTATAATAATCCACTTTTTTATATGGGTATGTACATGAATACAAATTTTTTTTAACAACTTCATCTAATTAGAATAACAACAAAAATTTCGTTGGAACAACGAATAGAAATTAATAATGTAAAGTAGTATAAAAAGTTTTTTTTAATTAAGTCGCCAATAATAGTTATTTACGTATAAGCAGCAGAAAACCTTTAATTACAAATGAGTTTGCACAATTTGGACAACAGCGAACGAATTTGTAATGAAATGAAGTCGAAATTGGAAAACAATAAATTTTTGTTTGGGCACGTAGCGCTCTGAAATCTCAAAGACATGAATGTAAAGAATGCCTATCCTATCGAACAGTTAAATTTTGAAGTTTCTTTTCAATAATTGAAAAGTCTTGCGAGAAATCTGAAAATTGTTCAGAAAGTAAAATCAGTTTTTCGGGCATTTCTAGGCAATCTAGTAGCCACCTAAGAACTCGAATAAACCCCAGGTCGTTGACTAAAACGGTTCGAGAGATATATACGTTTCTATCGAAGTACTTTTCGGGGGGGGGGGGGGGCTTCAAATCCGTTAAATGACATTCTATAGGCGTTTCTATTTAAGAGCGCCATAGCGGCTACTAGTGGTATTAATAGTGTGGTACATTTTTGGATAGTATCATCACTATAAAATGTTTTTATGACTTCCTCGATTGTATTCAACATTTCGAAACAGCTCAGTCCTGTAAAACTATTTAAGGCAGTATCGCTGCTTATCAAACTGCATATATTTACGCATTTCGGGGTGTTGACATAACCAGCATTAGTAGTTTAAAAATTTTCCGCAAGGTAGTGTATCGCTTATATTGAAACGCCTATAGTGTTCATATGTTCCCAAAATTCTATTATTTAGCAAAAAATTTTGCATGAAGGTTTGTCCACAAATCAACGTTGAAAAACTAAAAATAACAAAATTTAAAATTAATTTTTAGATAAACCTAGGGGGTGCAAGCTAGCTTTTTTAGAAAAATATTAACGGGGGGGGGGGGGCAAAGTAACGGACCCTACAAATTAATATAACTTTTATATTTAAATATTAAAAATTCAGTTTATGCAGGCTTGGATCAAAAATAGCATACGTGATTTCCACAGAAACAATTCTTTACGGAATTCGCTCGTACCCGAACTCGTGTATTTGTTTCTATTGCTTATGTACTCGTAAATGTAACGCTCAACCTAACCCTATCCAACCCAGGCTTTATTTCATGTGTTTCCTTTATTTAATTTTATTGGTTACAGAGATTAATTTTATATTGATAACCACATACAAACAAATAAAAACGAAACAAGCACTTGATAATAATTTTATTAATAAAAATTAAAAAGAATTATTCTTTACAGGAAGGTCTGGTCATTCTTCCTCCTTCCCAATCTCCTGCAGTGGCCAGTACTGAGCCCAAGTCTCTATTAATGTCACTGTCCGTTGCGTTTCGATGAATCGCATGGACACTAGCTGAAACAAATGGTTTTTATTATACTGAAACTCTAACAAAAAGAAGTACCTACCCATTACTATTTTATACAGCTCCAGGTTTCTAAATGACTTCTTATGTCGTCTTCCCATGAGAGAGTACATTACAGCTAAATCGCGTGTAAATAATTTTTTCATGATGGAAATAATGGTTGGCCGTAACTTATTTCCTCCCACTAAAGCAAGAACTTTTATCTAAAATTATATGAATGAATTAAAACATTAAAGCACCAAATTTAATGTTACCATATTGTTTCTATCTTCTTGCGAAGTTTTGACTAATTTCTCAATCTCCTGCAAATCCTCTTCCGAGTTTAACGGCAGAGAAAATACACAATTTTCCATTACGTCAATTGCTGAAGTTGCCGCTCCCCCTGATGCCACTTGCATTAAAGCAATTGCATGGCCGTTTGCAATCACTTGTTCCTCAATGCTTTTTAATTGGTACGTTAATGCCGATAACATTTTCAATACAGTCGTTTGAAATACATCAGGTATAGTGCTTTCATTTTCTATGGCTACCAAATAAATATTTAAAATAAACAGCCTGAATTCAAAACATTTAGTTACAATAATATTTGTTTTATTTACCTGAAGCATCAATATTGGTGTCCGAAGGAAAGTCTGAGACATTTAATTCATCGCTGGATGAATCTAAATTACTAGTGATTTTCCCTTGCTCAGCCAATTGCTCAGCTTCTTGCAAGGAATACACTGTCTTTTTAAAGACAGCGTTGTATTCCGTATATTGTTTGTTATTCCTAGGTTTTTCACATTTTTCGATGTGAAGTTTTATATCCCTTGCTTTCATGTTTTTCGGGTATATATATTTAGTTTTTTCTGCATTCGCAGCCCAAGTGGATGGCACAAAATCGGAGGCGTCTTCGTTCACCCAAAATATTACATCCCAACTTTTATTGGACCTGAAAATTTTTAAAATTAAAAACTAACGTACTAAATATTTGATCACAAATTATTCTATTATTGACTAATATACTCTCAGCATAGTAAAATAATAATTAATTAATTAAAATTTTTAACGGACTGGCATTCCAAAAAAGTTACTGTAATAATTTCGGACTTACATTTTAGCGTTCTTTCAATATTAAATTTATTTTTCTGTTCTTCAATTTATTGTCAATTGAATGCAATCTAAAAAATTAACATAATTGCACAATAATTTACTCAAATTTTTATTAAATACAAATTATAAATAACATAACATAAAACTTACCTCGATCAAACACGACGTGTGCTGGTTGTTTTAAAACTAAACTATGCAAACTAAAAATTAAAAAAAATATTTTGGATTCATGAATGAAAACAAAATAAAACTTGAAATATTCACAATACCTTTCTATCTTTAAATAGTACTCTGTGACCTGATAACAATAACGTAAGGGCTACCTGAAAGCTTAAAATGATTATTTACCGTTATTGCTGTTATACCGATATTTCTACAAAATTTCTTAGAAATTATTGCTGCCGTTGTAACATATTCAAATATTTTTTTATTTGTATAGAAACATGTTTGTGGAATATATGTACAATTAATTAAAAAATTATTTTCCAGTTGATATTTGTCTATAGTACAAGAAATTCAAAAAATATGAGTGGGCAAATACTTATGACCGGTAGTGTATCAAATATAAGGAAATTGATGACAATTTGAAATTACGAATAAAAAACATACAAATTAATATGCAGTATTAGAGTGGGTTAAGTATTAATTTTTTAATTAAACTGCACTACCTAAATGAAATTAGCATTGTGAGAGTGTGAAAACGGCAAAATTAGTGACGTTGCTGTAAGCATTAAAATTTCCGAAGCGAACGGTCAAAGTGTTGGAGTTGATGCCAAAAGCGCCTTAAGATCTCTACTCAAACACCACCTATAATAGTGCAAACAGGGGCGGAACCAGCCAAAACTCATGGGGGGGGGGGTCATTGCATAATAACGTAAAAGGGGTTGCTGCCAAATATCAGCCAATAATATTTAAATAATTGCCCTTAGGGGTCGTCCGTAAAGGACGTCTGCAATTTCTTACGACATTTCAACCCCCCCGTCACTCCCTTGTCACAGTTGGTCACAATCTTTGGACCCCCCCCCCAGAACATCCTATGGTCACAAATCAAAGCCCCCCCCCATCATTTGCCTAAAATCGAATTTGACACGACATTGTTTACACAACATTTAGAATTTAAGAAGTAAATAAATCTCTTTACAAAATATTACATAAAAGAAATTCAAACACAATTTTCTTAGAAATCCCAAAACTGGGATTTTTATGCGGACGTCACATATGCCCAACCCCCCTCGCCCCTGGTCTCACTTGGTCACATTTTGTAGGCCCACAAGCGTGAACTTCCTTTATGGACGACTCCTTAGTGGTAGATTTCAAAATATTTTTATCTTGTTCAAAATACTCTTTAAAAAGTGTTATTCGACTTTAAACAATATTTGAACTATTATTAAAATTTGAATTTTTAGTGCAATTTTGAGGTTATCGATTCACGTGGTAGAATCCTTAAAAGATAATTTAAAAATAATTTAAACGTTTAAAAGATAATTTTCATTATGGCTTAGAAAAAGTTTTCTCAGAAATTGGTAGTAATATTATTGAATTAATATTTAATGTAGATGGAGTTCCAATTACGAAAAGTACTTCATCACAATTTTGGCCAATTTTATGCCAAGTTTTTATTGAAAATTATAAAGTAAAACCGTTTGTTGTTGCGATATATTGGGGAAAATCAAAACCTTCTGATGTAGACCACTTCTTCAAGGAATTCGTTGAAGATATTAATGTATTACTAGAAAATGGCTTTCAATATAATAGTACATTATATACAGTTAACATAAAAGCAATAGTGTGTGATGCACCTGCTAGAGCATTTATCAAATGTATCAAAGGTCACACCGGATATTTTGGATGCGAAAGATGTTTCAATAAAGGGAGTAGTATGAACCACAAACTTGTGTATTCAAATGAACTATGCAAACTAAGAACTGACGCAAATTTTTTCAATCAGATGCAAGCTGAGCATCATTTAAGGCAATCTCCGTTAACGAAAATTAAAGATTTTAAATTTATTACCTACATACCTTTGGATTCTATGCATCTTGTGTTCTTGGGAGTTACACGAAAACTTGTAAATTTTTGGATTAAAACATCTTCGCCATTTAGACTCACCCCCAATTTAAGGAAAACAATGTCAGTAAGATCATTAGCTTGTGCTGAAACTGTACCTAAGGAATTTAACAGAAAACCACGAACATTTAATGAAATTGATAGGTGGAAAGCTACCGAGTTTCGATTTTTTTTATTATACAGTGGTCCATTAATTTTAAGAGATTTGGTTTCTTCTAAAGAGTACGAGAATTTTTTACGCCTCAATGTAGTGTTTAGAATATTAAGTAAAGGTAATTATGAAAAGTATAGAAACGGGGAAAAGGTAGTTCAATTGATTGAAAAGTTTTGTCTGAATTTTGAAAAAATATATGGACTTGCTGAGATGGTTTATAATATTCACTCAGTAAAACATTTAGTAGCAGATACTGTCAAGGCAAATTTGAAATTAGAAGCAATAAGTTGTTTCCCATTTGAAAATTCACTCGGTTTACTATTAAAATTAATAAGAACACCCAATAAACCTTTGCAACAATTAATATGTCGAATCCAGGAACAGAAATATGTAAATTTTGGGTGTACTCCTATAGGTGGATTTTCTAAAGATAAAATTAAATTTGATGAAAAAAATTGCTTCATAATAACACAATATAATACAGTTGCTAAAGTTGTAAAAATTGCAGGAGAAATGTTTACAATTAAAATTTTCAACGATAAAAGTGATTTTTTTAATAAACCTTTTCCATCTATGAACGTTGGATTTTATAAAGTAACCAATTTAGGTGAATATGAATTTATTGTATCATTGCAAGAAATAAAATCTAAATGCTGGTTGACAGCATTTGAAGATTACTTTGTTGCAGTAGAATTATTACACCATTTTTAAAATTTCTATTTTGTTATATTACACAATTTGTATTTATTGGTCTTTTTTGTTTTATAAATAAAAACTATTAAACTATAGAGTGCTTTTGATTTGGTATTTTGCTTTACATTTACTTCATATGTTCTGTAAACATATAGCAAATAAATAGTTATTTATCAATTTTGTCGTTGAGCACGAGCAGTTCATACACAGTAATCAGTAAGCCTCGTAGGTTAGTGGTAAGAGCGGAACGTTCATAACCCAATGGACATATTCAACGCAGGTTCGAATCCGGACCGGGTACGTAAGTTGCAAAAAAAAAGTTAAAATTTCGAATAAGTTTTCAGAGCTTACAGCATGGATAATTAATTGTAAAATCGGTAAGCAATATAAATAAAAATGATTAGGTATATAAAATTAATCATGATGTATACTAATTAAAATCTATAATGGAACGTGTATATAAATATGTACGTATACGTCTATACAAATTCAAAATAACATATTTAATTGTTGTTAAATAAAATTTTTTTAATTAATATTGAAAAAACTATGAAATACCAATATTGCAGCAATATTTTGAAGTATGTTGTAGCAATATTGCAAAATGATCACATCTCTACATTGCACTATATTGGAAACCAATATTGCAGCAATAATTTAACTAGAAACTACCAATATTGCAGCAATATTTTGTTCTACATTGTAACAATATTGCAAAATGTTCACATCTCTATATTGCACTATATTGGGCATCAATATTGCAGTAATATTATGAGCTATATTGCAGCAATGTTATGAGCTATATTATAACAATATTGCAAAATGTTCACATCTCAATATTGCACTATATTGGAAACCAATATTGCAGCAATAATTTAACTATGAAGTACCAATATTGCAGCAATGTTTTGTTCTATATTGTAACAATATTGCAAAATGTGCACATCTCTATATTGCACTATATTGGGCATCAATATTGCAGCAATATTATGAGCTATATTGTAAGAATATTGCAAAATGTTCACATCTCAATATTGCACCAATATTTTTTACTATGGACTACCAATATTGCACCAATATTTTGTGCTACATGGGTTATCTTTTTGTCGGACCACCTTGTCCATATTTTCTGAAAGGATATTTTTTTACTCAGTTCGGTAAGTTTTTATAATTTGAACTGATTGCTTCACAGGGAAATGCATTACTCGACTTGGCCAAATTTTTCCTCCGAACATAAGGAGTTCGATTGCGTTTTAACTAACCCTTGGCTGTCTTATTTTTTATGTGATATTTTTATTACAGAGGTTTTCATTGTCTTGCATATTTTTTTATTCGAATGTTGGCCGAGATAGTTGATACGCCGTAAGTTTTCGTTTTCTGCACGATGAGATATTCTATCTAATCTCACACGTTCGCATACGTTGGATGGAGTACCAAGTGTTTGCACTTTACTTTTTTATAATTATTTTAATTAATTATATTATTTAATTATGTATTATTATTTGGGTTACTTGTGTATTTTATTCCCACTAGAAAACATCAACCGGCGTTGGTCAACTGCAATGACTTTGAAATTCCTAAGCGTTTGACATGGGTTCGAATTTCGTATTTGAAATTCTATGTTAAACATTTTTTTTGTGTTTATTTTTGATTTTATATTATTTTTTTATGAAAGGCTGCGATGTTCGACCCATATACAGGGTGCGGCATTTCACCGAGATTGCTGTCTTTTGTTTTATCATTGGGGATTCGATATGGTTCCACTTTATCGTGGGATTTTTATATAACCATTCGAATGTGCCCTTGGTTTATGTTTGGGAGTGATTTTCGGTGGCAATGTCGTTGCTACTGTGCTTGTTTTGGTCGGCTAACACCTTTTACATCCGACATCGCGTATATCTTTGCCTTCTGACAATGAACTTCTTATTGTTAATTTTAATTGTGTTGTGTTAGCAAAGCTGTTTCCTTGATCTCTCCGGGGTGTTTCTTTCACACGATCCACGACTCTCGCTGCCGCAATAAACGAGCTAGTTTAAAACCTAACACCAGGGCCCCACGCAAAATTAAAGTAGATGGTTTTATCCTTCTGCGTGGACTTAATCTTTTCCGAGCTGACTTCTCATTAGAGCAGTAAGGAAAGATTTTGTATCACTGGCGCCCCACGTTGGGCGCCAGTGATATGTTTCCCCTCCTTTCCGTTCCTAATGAGAGAACGGTTTGGAAAGGCAAACAAGACCACGCAGAAGTAAAACTCCTACTTATATTCGTGGTAACCCTGATGTTGGTATAAGCTAACTCGCTATAGCCTGGAAGCGAGGGTCGTAAGTCCAATGAAAATTCCACTCTGCGTTGTGCTGAAAAATACGAGAGTACGCTTCGTCGAAAAATAAAACAATGATTAAACAATAACGTTTTAATGAAAATAGAAACGATATCGACGAATACAAACGATTGTGGTAGTGACGTGCAATAAAAATAGTAGGCACGTTAACTGATTGTGACGACGGTACGTCAAAAGTGACACAATACGGGACACCAGAATGGTAGGCCCGTCAATACAAATAATTGACTATGATTTAATGTATCACAATACCACTTAGTAAACCCAAACAAGAATATTAAATTTGTCTCACCTGAGCTCAAGATGAGTTTACACAATAATAAAGACAGCAATGATCCTTGTATGGAATGCAGTGGTTGATGTTGACTAGCAATGGCTCCCGATCTAGGATCCTCGGACTGTTGTACACCGACGTAATACTCGATGAGCAGGTTTTGGCAGGCGGATACGAAGATGAACAGGCGTCACTCCGCTGCGTTGATAGTATGGTACACGATGGCGATTCAAGTAAGATAATATGATCGTCCAAAAATGTAACGATCATTCAAGCACTTTATGTTGTGTTTGGTAAACACCAAACGTAAACAAGCTGGTTGTCCAAAAAAATATAACCAAGCGAATGTTACCAATCAAATTTACAGTTGGCAATACTTTGTACTTCGATAAAGAAATATGGTGGTTCGAGATAACGAATCGAATAATATTCCAAAAATATTGGAACTGGCTAAAACAAATAGTTACGCACTGATTTCACGAAATCCGCAATGACGATGAAATTAACTACTGCGTACTACTAATTTTGTTACGAAAATCGACCGATAAAAAATTGATTCACACGCGATCAATAAAAATCGAACTGTCTTGTCGTACTATCAAAGCCAAAGTTAAATTTTTGACGGCGCGCGTCTATATCCTGTACTATCAAGTACGTTGTAAAAATGAAATGAGAGATGGCGCTTGGAGTAACAATTTGAATAATTTAAAATGTTAAATTAGGTGACAAAAATAGATAAATTTTGTTACACACCCCCCAACTAAGCGATCTGGCCGCAGGCCAAGATCTAAAAAGATCAGATAAAGTAGTTGATATTTACAACGAACTGTGAATTTACAGAAGAAACCGTACTGTAGTGAGGAGAGAGTTTGTCGCAGTAATGGTAGGATAGGAATATCAAGCTTAACAAGTAAAAAAATGAGCTTAAAATATTTCAATAAAAAAATAAAATAAAAAAATCTCTATAGGGAAGAAATATTAACACTTGGTGCGCTGTAAGCAACATCAACGTGACGTCACGCTGATGCACGCTAATGATATAACCTCGCTTGACCTCGCTCAGAAATACTTTGATTTGGTTTTGAACGATAATAATACATTACAACTAAGTAATAAATAAATAATTTAATAAAAAATAATAAATTTAACGTGTTTTAATTAATTTTTAAAACAATTTTAATTATTTAAGACGTCAAATATTTAGTTGATATTACAGCCACCAGGGTGCGTACAATTAATATTTTTCCCCTATAGGATTAAGAATAAAATAATAATAATTATTATGGTTTTCAGTAGCTATCATTAGCTCTACCAATTTGGTTTTCGCTTCTGCGGATTTAAGGCGACATTTAGTCCCATGTGTGAAGAACCATACAATTATTATTATTATTTTTTTATCTCAATCTTTTAGAGATTTTGATTTTTTTATTTTTTTTTTGAAATATTTTAAGCTCATTTTTTTATTAGCAACGCTTAATATTTCTTTCCTACCAAGTACTGCTACAAACTACCTCCACACTACAGTAAATAAATAAGTTTTTTTCCGTCAATTTACAGTTCGTTGTCAACTTCGTTTCTCTAATAATTTTTTGATTTTTTTATCTTGACCTCCGGTCAGATATCTTACTTCGGGGGTGTGTTACGAAAAATTTTCTCTTTTTCGCAACAACGTTGAATTTATTAAATTCAACTTTTACATCTAGCGACATATTTCGTAGCACCCTGTATAGCGAACGTATTTGACGGAGATTAAACTCGCGCATGCAACGATAAGGACTTCTTGGGTTAGCTTTCGAAGCGAGCGGTCGGTTTTGTTTTTTCAATGTGAAGTGATAACAATTTTTGGTTCCAATTTTGACAAAATATGGTAGCGATTTTGTGATGGGTCCCTTTCCGCATCATGAGTTGTTTTGGATTTTGCGCTCCAACCCATTTTTGGGGATGTTCACATTCGTGTCTGCAGGATTGTGGATGTACTCCAGGTCGTTATCTTTTTGTCGGACCACCTTGTCCATATTTTCTGGAAGGATATTTTTTTACTCAGTTCGGTAAGTTTTTATAATTTGAACTGATTGCTTCACAGGGAAATGCATTACTCGACTTGGCCAAATTTTTCCTCCGAACATAAGGAGTTCGATTGCGTTTTAACTAACCCTTGGCTGTCTTATTTTTTATGTGATATTTTTATTACAGAGGTTTTCATTGTCTTGCATATTTTTTTATTCGAATGTTGGCCGAGATAGTTGATACGCCGTAAGTTTTCGTTTTCTGCACGATGAGATATTCTATCTAATCTCACACGTTCGCATACGTTGGATGGAGTACCAAGTGTTTGCACTTTACTTTTTTATAATTATTTTAATTAATTATATTATTTAATTATGTATTATTATTTGGGTTACTTGTGTATTTTATTCCCACTAGAAAACATCAACCGGCGTTGGTCAACTGCAATGACTTTGAAATTCCTAAGCGTTTGACATGGGTTCGAATTTCGTATTTGAAATTCTATGTTAAACATTTTTTTTGTGTTTATTTTTGATTTTATATTATTTTTTTATGAAAGGCTGCGATGTTCGACCCATATACAGGGTGCGGCATTTCACCGAGATTGCTGTCTTTTGTTTTATCATTGGGGATTCGATATGGTTCCACTTTATCGTGGGATTTTTATATAACCATTCGAATGTGCCCTTGGTTTATGTTTGGGAGTGATTTTCGGTGGCAATGTCGTTGCTACTGTGCTTGTTTTGGTCGGCTAACACCTTTTACATCCGACATCGCGTATATCTTTGCCTTCTGACAATGAACTTCTTATTGTTAATTTTAATTGTGTTGTGTTAGCAAAGCTGTTTCCTTGATCTCTCCGGGGTGTTTCTTTCACACGATCCACGACTCTCGCTGCCGCAATAAACGAGCTAGTTTAAAACCTAACACCAGGGCCCCACGCAAAATTAAAGTAGATGGTTTTATCCTTCTGCGTGGACTTAATCTTTTCCGAGCTGACTTCTCATTAGAGCAGTAAGGAAAGATTTTGTATCAAGAGGTATCTATAATTATAACAATAGTAAAGTTTTTGAACAAGAATTAATTCAATTATATTGATTAATATTGTATGGGTTAACGAATATGCGAATTCTGGGCAACGATGAGGTAGAATCCACCGCATCGTTGCCGTGCTACGGCCGCACATCATCAAGGATGTAATTATATAATATTACTCACAACTCATCGAGACATACAGCTATTAATAAAATCTAAAATGAAGAATGAAATAGAAAATACCTGGAACAATTATTTACAAAATAACAAATTGCAAAAACTAAAAATTCTACATCTAACAGAAAAAACCGAGTTGCACACATATTAACCAAGTGCCAAGTATTTGAGGCGACACGTAGACAGGCTGGCAAGGGCTTGATGGTCGACATCCTAGCTGATACCGAGGATGCAGTCCAGCGGGATTTAGGAGCTTATCCTGGCCAGTGGTTTGCATAGTCAGATTTAAAACAGAAAAGTATTCAAGTTGCAATCATAATTTTCTAATTTAATAATTGTAACCGTTGAAGATGGTTTATGATTGAAACGCGTCACAAATACAAATTTAAAAAATACGAGATGAGTGCAATTTTATTAATTTATTAATTGAACCTCGTAAAATACGACCCTTCAAAAAATTTAATTAAGTATATTATATTCATTACACCGTGGATTACACGGATTAGTCGGCTCAGTATATCAGTATCGCTTAACAGAAGCCCTGCCGTGACTGTTGGATAACAGCTTTCCTTTTTTAATTTGGCATTCTTATTTTGAATATACCTTAATCAAATATCAACCGAAGCACTTGGATACAGTTTTTTTCATTTTTATTCTTCTTCTTTTCGTGATTTCATATTACTTTCAATGGGGGAATAAAGTTCTTACTTCGCCCGGCGTTGAACCTGGTACTTAAACATAATATATATTTTACACCAATAATTAATATAGCAATTTCACCCAAGCATAGGAGTATATATACTTACCTCTAAGCTTAATTATGATTTCTGTTAAAAAAAATTTGTATGAAAGTTTGAAATGTTGGATTTTTGCAAGATTTAATAAAACCTCGTTTTTCCTAAAATGTCATGCAATTTTTCATGCAATTTTTCCTCTAACGACGTACATAAATCGAAACGATTAAATCCTTGTTATTTGATTGAAAAAATGCAAATTAATGTGAAAAGGGATGTTCCGATTTACTACGACTGACCAAACTCATTTCCGTAGGTTTACAGAAAAAAAATTTAAAGAATGTCTATCGATTACAAGCCGTTCGATGAGTTGAAAAATATACAAGCGAAATTTAAACTAATAATACGATGTAGCACAAATAGTATTTATCAGAATCAACTATCTTGACTAAACTATTTCAAAAGAAAATATTAGAATTCTTGAACGTTTTCCATAAACATGCGTGATGGAATAAACTTAATAAAAAAAAATAAAAATTTACATATTATCTATATAGCTTTCGCCCTGTGTTTTTTTGTTAAGTGTTGATGCTGACTGGAAACTGATAGTACCTATATGTTGTACTTGTATAACTTGACTGGCATTACATAATTTGTATACTTCTATTTAAAAAGAGCGTTTTCGGAATGAAAACGCTTAAAATATGTAGAATATTTTGTTGAATACATAAATATATAATATTACATTTTTCAACCTCATTCGTACGAAACAAATTTTTTTTGAAATAACATTATTTATTCAAGCAAATTTCAATTTTTATAGGAATTATCTCTATAGGTAGGTATATATTATGAATGTAATGTCAGCGAAAGCTAAATTGAATACGAATAAATTGTAGGTAATAATATGTTTTAGTTTGCCTTTTGCTTACACTGTGTAGTTCTCCTAATTGATTTGTGTTTTAGAGACAAACTGAAAATTTTAGCGAAATTCTGAAAATTATTTAGTGCATATGTATTTAAGTGATTCTAAAATGCAGATATTATGATTGCTATAATTTTGACGAGTTGGGAATTTTATATGCATGGGTTTTATAGTTTTACATTTGTAATGGAATTGTAGTGCCTGAGGGTTCTGTATTGTAGGGTAGGGGAGACTGGAGCCAATAGTAACAATGAACTTATCTATTCTTACGGGCACAGTCCAGCGACATTTTATACGCAGTTAGATGTGTGCCACCAACCCCCACTCTCGCTAGTATTCCCCCCCCCCATTATAGCAGTGACTAATACTCAAGTATAAAGAGTATCTTTTGCATTTAATGGCGATCAAAGTAAATATAAATATTTATGCCTTATTATTTAAACCTGTTAATTAAAACATTACACCTAGAAAATCAGTATGCAAAGTCATCGAGACTTTCTACCCCATTCAGTGTTACTTTTAATATTGAGCCCGGGGTTGAAAATAACACTTGACACTTGACTTCCGAAAAAGTGAAATAATACTATCCCTTTTTCTTCTTCTTCTATAAGGGCGGATTATTAAGTCCTTAGAATGAGAAAGTAAAAACAATTTTTTTGGGAAAATTTCATTTTATTTTTCAATATAGTCTCCTTTTAGGTCGACACACTTGATCCAACGCGGTTCAAGTTTTTGGATGCCATCGGTAAAGTAAGATTTCTCAAACTCTCCAAAATAAGCATTTGTTACATCTATCACTTCTTCATTTGACGTAAATCTTCTTCCTCCGAGCCATTTCTTCAAGTTTGGAAACAAGTAGAAATCACTAGGAGCTAAATCTGGTGAATATGGTGGATGTGGAAGCAATTCGTAGCTTAATTCATGCAATTTTGCCATTGCAATTCTTGATGTGTGAGCTGGTGCATTGTCGTGATGAAACAGGATTTTTTTCTTGTTTAAATGAGGTCTTTTTTCTTGGATAGCAGTATTTAATTTGTCCAATAATTCAGCATAGTATTTCCCTGTTATTGTTTTTCCTTTCTGGAGGAAGTCAATTAACACTATTCCATGAGCATCCCAAAAAACAGTTGCCATAACCTTTCCAGCTGATGGAACTGTCCTTGCTTTCTTTGGAGCACTTTCACCAGCTTCCATCCATTGTTTTGATTGTTCTTTCGTTTCTGGGGTATAGTAGTGAATCCATGTTTCATCGACGGTTATAAATCGGCGCAAAAATTCTTTGGGATTACGCTGAAATAATTCCAAACTTTGTTTTGAAAGATCCATTCGATTGCGTTTCTGATCGTTTGAAAGCAAACGCGGCACCCATCTCGCAGACAACTTTTTCATATGCAGTGTTTTATGTAAAACATCCCAAACACTTTTATACGTTATTCCACATAAGTCAGCTAGCTCACGCAATTTCACTCTTCGATCATTTAATACAGTACGATGGATTTTTTTGACAATGGCTGGAGTAACAACGTCTTTTGGACGTCCTGGCATTTGTTCATCACTTGTGCTTTTACGACCACGTTTAAATTCATTATACCAATTATAAACAGTTGCAGTCGACGGAGCAGATTCACCCAACACTGAGTTCATATCAGTAACTATTTCTGAAGGCGTTAAGCCTTTGAGATACAAGTACTTGATAACCGCATGATTTTCGTTTTTCTCCATTTTAGCAAATTTATACAAATTGTTCACTTTAAATGACTATCAAAATTCAACGATTTGACATAAATGGATGAAATTAGAAACTTTAACTTTCCAAGGTTGGTACTTCTAAAAAATAACACTAAATTGGCCAGAGTGGTGACATATCTGTTTCATTCTAAGTACTTAATAATCCGCCCTTAGTCCGAATGCTGCTTCTTACAAACAGTTTCGTCCGTCTTTAGACTTTAGGTCTCTCCACCGTCGAGGGGAGGGTTAAGGCCATACCTACGGGTTGGTAAGGAAACAGCGAAAAGCGGTGTTGTTTTAAATTGATCACCAGCGGTCACCCATCTAAGTGCATACCGCGAGCACAACCTTACTTGACGTTCCGTAATCTAATAATCACAGACATTTTCATTGCGCTATGCTCAATAGTAACCCAGTTGCTAAAAAATACCTATTCCATCTTATATTACAGATAAACATTTAAAATATTAACAATAAAAAATTAAAATCATAAGTAAAAAAACAATGAGTACTTATGGCTTTTTTGTTACTTTCGGCCCCAGGTTGCCCTACTTATGTTTGTTATCTTTGAATGTATGTAGAATGCTGAAATGTTCATCGAACTGAATGTTGAAATAATATTACAATGTTAATATTTATTGCAACTAAATTTCACTTGCAAAATTTAATATTTAATATAACCTTTGTTTAGGTTATATTAAAAAAAATCAGATTAAACAAAGAATAAATTAAAAGTTATTATTTATTTTATATACCTGCCGAGTTAAAATATGTGCTATTAAATGGAAAATTTGTTTAAGTAGAGATATATTTAGGATACAAAAATAAATGAATACATATGTTAAGAAAATTTAGAAGGTTTTATTTTATGAGTTTACGTTTATGAAATATAATGATGGTAATATTTTAAAGCGACTGAAAATAATATTTTCTGTAAAAATGAAAATTCAATGAATCAATACTGAGAGTTGATTGTAAGATAGAAATTATACATAATACATATCTCTATTATCTTTGTAATTATCAATAAAAGCTTATTTCCTATCAAATCTTTTCTCATATTATTGTAACCCAAAACGAACCAACCCTTCCTTTTCGGTAAGTATATATAATATGTACATACATATATTCGTAAAAGAATAATTTTTTTAATATTTTATGTTTCTGGGGTAAGTAGGTATCGAAACATTTTCCAATTCTGAATATAATATTGGATAACATCGTATTTAAAGATTTATTGTAATAAAAATTATTTTCAGAGCAATAAATTTATTTTATGTGCGAGACTTCAATTTAAAATTATTTAACCGTCACTGGAGTGTTACTTAAAATTTCCCCAATGTTCCATAATAATAAAATATGAGTTTATTTACAGAACATATACGAAAATGTTGATAATGGCTGCTGCGATCTGCAAGAACTCAATAATAATTGAGGAGTCCATTTACAAACACGGACATCTCCATTTTTCACAAAAATTTAGTTTGATGTGCCATTCTGTTCTTTATAGTGATGCGCATAGAATGGTATAACATGTTAGTATAAAAAGTAGACATTAAGCATATAAAATTAAGTTTAAAAACTACTGTTATTTACAAAAGTGGACGTATCCACCTACGGTTTTCTACATTAAGGGGGTAAACCACTCTAGAGGCCGAAAAAGAGAGCAAACTTTGGAAATTTTTTTCAAAGAAACTAAACAAAATATCGAAATTCGGTCAAAAGGTCTTTATTATACAAGTATTGAAATGTGTTTGTAAATTTTTTCAGAGCTGTACAAAACAAAATACCGGCTTCCCAGTATTCTTCCCTAGGCATCTTTTTTTTAAGGCTGCGTGGCCGGGCGGAGGTAAATGTGCCACCAGTAATGTTATTCTACCTGCTACGAATTTAGGATATTAAAAGTACACAGGTATTTGTGCCACCGGAGAAAACGGCATCTACCTGATGCATCTCCTACATGTAACATCGATTATTTTTTGATTTTACACGATTTTTTGGGGGTGAAACGTAAAAGTTTACTGCCCCATAGCGCAACTATACTTTTTAATGCTATTTCGAGGGTCTCTCACATCCCGGTTGCATTTATCCCGGTTTCCTTGATCTGTCGCGCCTCTCGTATGTTTAGCGCCCGCCGCGTAGCGGCTCGGAGCACGAAAAACCGCCCGGAGATGCGGAGCATCGGAGGGTAGGTTTTTTGATGCTCGCAGTTCTGGCTAAGCCAAAATTTATTATCTTGCCGAGTTGGTCTATGTATTT
Organism: Podabrus alpinus; assembly: GCA_932274525.1. NCBI lineage: Eukaryota > Metazoa > Arthropoda > Insecta > Coleoptera > Cantharidae > Podabrus > Podabrus alpinus. The sequence goes on from OW026451.1 coordinate 24,102,463, forward strand.
CCAGGTAGAAAATTTGGACCCGGATTAAATATCTGACCATTTGCCGAGCTGGCCTTCAGCCTTATCGAATGCACACCCCAAAATTCGAAGGCAAAAAAAATTTAATTTTTTCACTGTTAGTGGCACAAATACCTGTGTTTATTTAAAGAACCCTTTTGGTCGGTGGCACATTTACCGGTACCCTTTTCTGGTCAGGTACATTTGGTGGCACATTTACCTCCGCCCGCGTGGCCGGACCAATAACTCCCGCATATTTAAAAATAAAATCATGAACCACACAAATTTATATTTAGTATGATATTAGCTCCAAGAGTACGTAGGATTTTTTTTAAAACTGAGTTTTGTAAAAATGGCGTGTTTTTGAAGAAAAAGTTCGAAAAAACGAAAAAAAATCGCTCGAAAATTGTTAATAACAATTGAATTATGCATTATAAAAAAAATCCTGCGTGTTGTCGAAGAGAAAGTAGTTTTGAATATTCAGTAAGAATTTCAAGCCAATCGAACAAAAATTGTTCAAGATATCGGTCCGGCCAACTTAAAATTTGTAGTTTCGAGAAATCGCGTTTTGAAGTTTTAAGTACTGAAAAAAACAAGGATAAATTCAATATACCTTTAATCTGCAATGTAGCGAAAACTTCAAATTTCGAGCCTTTACAAATTTCTCTCGTGCACGAAACTTTGCCACGTGATTTTTACGATAATAAAGGTACATTTTAAGAAAATAAAAAAAATTTCGATATTTGAAAAGAGTGGTTTACCCTCTTTTAACGGGCATCTCCACTTGGACCAGTCATGACCAAGCTTATGCTGATGAGTGTAACTTGTAAAAAAAAAGTGCAACAAAACAAAACATAATCTTAGTTCGTTAGAAGCGTGTTTTATAAGCGCGAATTTATAAATTTAAAAAAAACGGCGACTTTTAGTGCATGATACAGTCACAGTATAAAATTGCCTCTACTGAAAATTGACATGACATGGAGACGTCCGTCTTTGCAAATATGCTCCTCAATTAAAAGATTAATCTAATTATGATCTGACAATTTACTTTATTATCAACCTGGGTTCATTAATATAAGAATTTTGACTTACAATTATTTTATTTATTAATCCATTAACACCATTTTGACTCGGATTTTGATAAGTCAATTCCTCTTAATATTACCCTATTGTACTATTTACCCTACATATGGCAGGGTAAAATTATGTTTAATATTATGCCAATTACATTATATTTATCATGCAGAACGATTTAATTGGTTTTGTAAAAGATGATTTAATAAAAGGTACCATTTTGATTTGTTAAAAAACGCATTAATAATTTTAAAATTGTTATTTTAGTATAAAGAGCAAATATTATGATTATGCGTGGAATACATCATTTAAATGTCGTCCACAGCTCTGTTGTCATAACATAATTCTTTTGGCAAAATTTTTCATTGAGTTTTAGAAATAAATGCAACTAAATGTATCCCAATTCACGCCGAATATTGTTAAGTTATTATTTTGTTTGCTGTGTGGCATGTTGCTCTATCTTTCTGAAACCACATTTCATTCAGATCCATATTATCAACTAATTTTGGCAAAAAAATTTGTTAACATGCCACTATAAAGAGAACCATTAAGCCTACGTGCTTAGTAACCTCCAATCCATGGGTTGTTCCAAGTTGAATTATGGGTTTTCAGCTCTCCAGATTCGGCAATTATGTTTATCGACGTATCCCTTCACTTAAAAATGAGCTTCATCACTTAGGATAATTTTATTACACCAATCAGCACGAACAGCTTTGTTGTCCAACACGCAATTGGCAAATGTACGACGCTGCGCATAGTCTGCAGGCTTCAGTTCATGTGTTAGTTAAATTTTCTAAGGGTCTAAACGAAGAACCTTTTTAAAAATTCGTTGCAGAGTGCCATAAGAAAAGTTCAATTGCTGTGAACCGTGACGAATTGAGGTTCTCGGCTGTTCTCTGACACTTTCTTTCACTGTAGCTATATTTATAGCTGGACGACCACCATGCACGATGACTGAAAAGTGTTCTTACATTACTTACTCACCGGTTTCCTCAATTTTTTTTAATTAAATTACAATTTCGCTACGAGAAGGTGCACTTCTTCTATCCAAAATTTCACGATTTTTGCGAAATGCAACTGCAAAATTTTCACCATTTTGGTAATGTGTTTTGATAATAACTATACGTTCGTCGATCGTGTAACGTTCCATGATCAAATCGCATTTTTTGTAGATGACGTATTCAAATATGTGCGCTGTCAAATCTATAGATCGGAAAGGAAAAAAGAAAGTAAAAATAAAATAAAATCGTTCACTTTCATGTAAGACTTAAAGAAAGAGACTGGAATCGACACATTAATGCTCGACTCGTGGGTAACAGCTGAGAAACAAGCTGTTCTTACAAGAAAATTTAATCAACAGGTGGTAGCCATTTTCAAAATATATTATATTATATTGTGATGGCTGGCGTTATTAGATTGCAATGTAATAAAATGAAGTTAATAAATCTACATAATTACATTACATCCTATCAATTTGGGATTGACTCAATTATGTTTGAACTCTTTGATAACAGTCTTATAATAAAAATTACATTAAGCTTAACCCTTTGATCGTGGTTTGCAATAAAATTTATATTAAGCTTAATTCTCTGATTGCAGGTTTTTGTAATAAAATTTGTTCGAGGGAAGTAATTATTTGCTTGTAGGGAGGTTGTATGAGACGGTCGTTAGCTGCTAAAGCGGTTATGTGCGTTGCTGCTAATGCGGAATGCCTGGTTCGACTCCGGGCTCAGTAAAACTTTATTCTGACCGTCTCCCCTCGGAAGGCAATAGCAAACCATCGAGGTGTAATCTGCTTGGTACAGCCTCTCTGGAGATGAAGTGTATACACTTCCCGCGGTTTGGAGCCCGCGTTAAGCAGTAGGTCCCCTACGTGTGTGATAATACTTCAAACGCATAACACATACGTACATAGGAGAGAGGTCGCCAACGTCCGGGGGACCGGATATGGCACACGAAGAAGAAGAAGAAGGGAGGTTGTATGCAGGTTTGCGATTTAATTTTATAATATCTACTTTTCAATAATTGATGATGAATGTATAATTAATTATTACTCGTAGGTATATTTTAAATATAGTTGACTTTTCAGATAGTAATGGTAGAATTATAGTTGGATATAGGCCTGTTTATAACAATTATTATTATTCGACCTTTCGGGCCATTTAAATTTGGCCCGTTTCCAAGGCTTTCGAATATGAAGATGAACGTAAGGGTAAGACACTTTTCAAAATATAAGTTACGAATAGAGTTTATTCTCTTTTATATAACTTTTTTAGTTTATAGTTTTGGGCACTCAACTCTAGGCAGCTTGGTGTACCACAGCTCAATGTTTTGAAAACAAATGGTCACCTTCATTTTCGAAAGCTTTGAAAATGAGCCAAATTTAAATGGTCCGAAACATCGAACAGTAAAAATTGTTTTAAACAGGCTTATATTAACAGCGTGGAAGAAATGTGATCAAAACTGTTTTGCACGAGTAAAACTGTGTGAGAGAAGAAGAGAAGTGAGAGATTGTACGGTCATTTCATTTGCAAATCATATTATTTGATGCCGTTGTATTTCCTCTCGTATCACTCACATACAACAGAATATTATTATTAAACTACAATACCTAAATACACTCCTTTATTTGACCTTAGAATGCCATTCTAATAGTCAAAAAATAAAAACGAAGAATTTTTACATAAAATGAAAATTATTATTTTATTGGTAATAATGGACATCATCAGATGCGGAAATGATAATACAGATTTGTGTATTATCAGAGGATTATTACCCGAATTTATCGAAAAGAGACGTTGGCAGTAAAAAAATTAAATACAAAATTTAAATTTAAATATTTAATAAACCAACCGCTTTATAAACAGCATTTGACGATACACTGAAAAAAATAACAGGAATTTGTTTTATTCTAATATTTATTCTTTTAATTTTTAAATTTTGATTTTAACTCGCCTTATTTACGCAAGCTTTCTAAGCAATAAATTAGACTTGCCCAATGAAGTTTTTCATTATATTCTAGTTACATAAATAGTGATTGCATTTAGCGTGATTTGAACCCGAGTTCAAATGTAGTATAAATCTAGATGAAGATAACATGACCACCAAATTGCTTGTAATATACATATTAGCTTAGTTAGACTACATACCTATATCGTATTTTCTCCGAAAATAGAGCCCATTAGATTAAACGTCGAGAGAAATGTCCTCATTTCGCGCTAATTGATTTAAAGAAAAATCAACCAAATTGACGGACGAACAGCTAAAATTTCTTCTATTTAGTAAGATAATTTCATAAGTTACTTAACTACCAAATTCTACTAGTATTTTAAAAATTTTACAAAAACCATGTCCATTATTAAAAGATACTAACCATCTTAATAAAGCTTTAATTTCGAACTAATGATCATACTAAAAAATATAATGTCAAAAGTTTGATTGCTATTAGTAAGCATCCACTTCGTTCTTTAGGTTCGAAAAAACATTAAATACATGTAATTGAAAGGCTTTTGAGTTTACAAAAACTAAGTTGGCGATAATCAGAAATAAAACTTTGTAATTTATTTATCAGATTTCTTATAAATATTACCAATGAAATGCTTTGAAGATTTCTTTTAGAAATTCAAGCAGTTTTATAAGCTCTTTTGAAAAATAAGATTAAGTAATATGATTTAAAATAAATCTGAGATTAGTACCTACTTGGATAACCTGGCCATAGTAACTAAATGACCATAATAATATTTTCTAGTTTTAGAATTCCATTATATTTAACTACAAAAAGCTTTTAGAGAATTTAAAACTGAAAGTTTCATTATTAGACTATAAATTGTGTTCTAACCAGGGATTCCATCAGGATGTGATATATTTTTCAATAGGTGAGACCGGGGTTATTGGGCACTTATTTAAGTTTTCTTCTGCATTTCTTTTACTATTTTAATAGTTTTGATCACTTTTATAAAATCAAACAATGAAGTAAGTGAGATTTAACACTTAAGCGTCCAATTAAGAAACCAGAATCGACTATCATGACCGCTCTCACACGTCTTCTAAGAAAATTATCTGAAGCAGAAGTTAAAATAGTTTGATGCCTCTGTAGATCTAGTTCAAAGTAAACGTCGACTTGACAAGCAAAATCATAATGCGATCATAATAATGTCTCAAGGTTCACTTGGTTTTGAGGTTATCCTCGGGTCCTGTTTCGGGAGTGTGGAAGGTTACGTGTTCATATTACGTCAAAGTTTGGATTTAGTTTGTAGTTGTTTTTATTTTGTAAACTTATCTGTTCATGTCGATATTTTCTGACTACCAATCAAAGGGTTGTTCGAGGCAAATTAAATTAAGGTAAGCTGATCCATATTAAGGAATACTACATGTGAGTAATTAAAGCTGCATTCACATAGGGTATTGTATGTGGATGGTAGAATCGGTAAGAGTTAAAACGCATTAACTCAGGTAGGAGCGTTCAGGTAAGGAACGCTCAGAAAGTAGGAACGCTCCTACCTGAGTTAATGTGTTTTAACTCTTACCGATTCTACCATCCACATACAATACCCTATGTGAATGCAGCTTAAGTCTCAAAAATTTTAAGTGGTAGAACAGAGATTGCCTTTGAACAACCCCATGTTGCTGGAAAACTTTTTAACAAACTCAAAATAGGAAGTCGAACGTTACCAGTTTGTATCGAAGTAATCAAATACAATTTTCTAATAGCCAATGAAGTGCCCGAGCATAATATACATATGTATAAAGTGCAGAACAAACAAGAACTGGATTATGCATTAGGAAAGCTGCAATAAATGTCGAATCACGCTAATGGGAGAAAATAAATGAAAATAAAAAATAAGTTGGTATAGAAGCTACGATAACTTTCCAAGTGACAAGTGGTAATTGAATTCAACGAATGTTCCAAATAATTAAACTTTGTTAATTTATCCCGGTTTTCAAGTAAAAACCCGGTCGCCCCTATTGTGCTATAAACTCATTTCATCGCTTGAAAATTTATTAAGTAACTAACTGTCCGACTGTTTAATCATAATTTGTGCATTCGTCTTATTTTAAATTTATTGTTCAGAGACAGATGCTGTTCTTCAGAAAAAACTGAAAAGAAGTCATTTATTTTACTGCTAGCAAGTTAACAATAATTAAAGTTCCGACAATAAAACTTTCTGTAAGTAAGGTTGCAAGAAAGAATATTAATTCACTGAATAAAAAATTAAGTAATTGTAATTCTATAGGAAATTTTATAAAATCAAAAATTCATCAAAAAAAAAAAAAAATAAATATATAAAGTAATGTTAACGAACCCAGGAAATCGATTGCTCATTAATTTGCGACCATGCAAATTGGGTAATGGTAATTGTGTGACGGAAATATTCTGTGGAAATTGATGTTAAGAATTAAAAGTTCAATAGAACTTAAATGAGTTACGCGGGTGAATTCGAGAGTGAAGTGTCATGGTCACGATGGTCCATGTCTTGAAGCCTTCCAGTTCTCTTCCGGTAGTTGTATTACTACGGTAAGAAGTTGTAATTAATTTTTTCTCCAGAACAACAGAAATTGCAGAGTTACGTTGAGATATACATAGGTCCTTATAATAAATTATTTACTTCCTGCTAAACAAATTTAAGAAATCAATATCTAATTAAATAGTAATTTAGAGTATCACGATCAGATAATTTAAATTGACAATGTAGTATTATTATAATAAAATTATACATGAATTTCATTGACGGTAATAAATTGATGACTATCGAATTTTTAGTGTAAAAGCATTTGATACTAATTTATCAATAATTAAAATGGCAGTTTAATTTGTTAATGTGATATGAAGTTAAATACATTTTGCAGTAGAAAAAGTTACTAGGTACATTCATAATCATTATTTGTAAAAAACACATGAAATATTTAGTACCTACTACATAATATTACCACAATTTTCAGTTTAATTCTCCGATATTGTTATGTTAATATTGTTCTCGAGGGGTCTTTGCTTGCGATAATAACAATTTCGATAGAGTACTTAAAACACCTATTTACCATTAAACTAAATAGAGTACTTCTAAATATTTGTTTAAGCGTTAACCAATTTTCAGCGTTTACAGTTTACAGGATTTTATGAAAATAAGATAAAATTAGAGAATTAACAGACATTTCTGAATATAGTATATTATGCATTTTATTACTGTGAACAGCAGGTAAGAATTTGCTTTGGAGTATGTTTAAGTTATACCTAACATTTATTGCAACTTTGTTAATAAAATTAAATTGTAAATTATATATTAAAGAACTATGAAATTTTACATAACACACCTAACCATTAAAAATAACATAAACTATTTTTCTTTGATAAGCTTCCGATGAAAGCTAATGCAAGTTTACTTATTTCGAAGTAATTATCAGTCGGTAAATCTAATTTATGTATATTTTTAAATTAGCATTTACTTTTAAGAATATATTAACAACATGCACGTGTTTCGGTATTATTAGATCTCATCAGTGGCGTAATAATCAGAGTACGTACTTATTCATAATTTCCGTTTTTCAATTTCAAAGTGACACGTTTATAAATTTTTGTGTTTGGTTGAAAAATTAGCATTATGCATTTAAACTTACAGTTAAAATTAAATTATTTTATTTTAGCATTTCAGTGATTTCATATATTTTAAAATAAAATTCTCTAATATAAGTAATTATTTTATTTTATAAAGTTAACATAAAATAGACCCTCTTGTCAAAAGTCGATCTCTAAAGATAACCATTTCCAAGAAAATCTGGAAAATTTTATTTTAGATTTAAATAAAAACTAGCCACTTGAAAATCGGCCTTTCGGCCGATTTTCGTGGCTAGCTCTGCGAGGCGCGAGGCCTATGGCCTCGCTGTCGGCCTATCGGCCTCCCGATTGTTTATGGGCTTACCGACCGGTTTTTGGAACTTTTAAGGATTCCATGGTCGAGTGTTGGTTTGCATGTGAGATCCCAGGTTTCTTTGGTCCGGATTTTGCGTCTCAATGGTGAAGCGGAACCGCGAATCCAAATTTAAGGCCGTCGCGATGCGGCCCAAAAATCGAAATTTTAATCTCCACCAAAAAGGTCGAGGTTTGTAATCGAAATTTTTCAAAATTTGCATTTCCGCAATTTGCCGGCTTATCGGACGTCCGACGAAAAAAAGTGTTGATTTCGAAATGGCGTAATTTTACAAAATAATTTCCAAGGGAGAGTGCCTTCAAAATCGAACAGCAAAATTTTTTTTTTTTTATATAAAATTTTGACGTCGGAATCGGATTTGGCGAGCTATTTTAATAATAATTTTTGATGCAAAACTTGTTGGGACATTATCATTCGGCTTTGGCTTCTCGACAACGATGAAACGAACCCCTCGGGTTTCGCCCCCTCGGGTTTCGCCCCCTCGGGTTTCGCCCCCTCGGGTTTCGCCCCCTCGGCCGTCGCCCGGGGCTGCCTGCAAAATTTCAACCCTCCAAAATGAATTCTCAAATTTTGGGACCACTTTGAACCGCCATTTCACCCCCTCCCTTATGTTCCATCTAAAAACGGACAATTTTCCCGTTAAATCCTCGTAAAACCACACGGGTATGCAAAATTTCAACTCTCCACGACCCTCGTAGCTATACGCACTAAAACTATGAATGAGTGAGTGATTTGCTCAGCTTTATATATGTTTAACAAAGTTCATGGAAAAATAAAGTGTAAAAAAATTACAGAGAAACATTTCGAGTTTTCTATCATTCATGGAAATAAAGGGACTGTTTTAGGTAGAAATAAACAATTTTAAAGCAATAATAAAGCCATCGGAAGACTTTCTAACCACTAGAGTATGCATCCCCAGGTGGTGGATAGGGAAAGATCCTCGAATATGAGAAGTAAGAGGGATATCAAATACTTCCCGCAAACCAACAGGTAACACAGTAGCATTTGACTCACATTTAACTCGACCCTGGCAGAAGGCTAAAACTGGACTCACTAACCCGTCTTGCCAGAGCGTGGTGAATTATGCAAAACTAAAGGACCCCAGGTAAGCAGAGAAAGTATCTCAGAATCTCACACTGATTTTAAATCAGTCTGAGTCAAGGATTCTGGGCGAGACAAAACCTAAGATTAGTTAAATTTTATTTCAGTTTCATCATATTTTTCAACATCGTTTTTTTGTCGGTCGTAGAAATTTCTGTCGTACAAATTACCTAGAATAGGCCCAAATTACTCACAAAACCTACGCAGTACCGATCTTGTTACATTAGACGCAAGATATCATAAACATTGCTGTGAGTTTACTAACGAGGGTACAAAGCTTCAACAGGACTTATAACCATAAATCCGAAGAAGATCCTTCTAAAGTTGCATGCGATCTGTTCTCAATGAGCTTGTCACACAATACATACAAGAGAGCTATTTGTTTACTAAATTTGTTCCAATTTTCCGCCTGTCTAATCTTATTAGTCTTATTGAAGAGAAATAACTACAACTATAGAGTTTACAGGAGTTGACGTAAATCTAACTCGCTTGAAGGAACGTTTCTAAGCATTTATTTCTGGTTTAAGAAAGGATAAAATAGGTCGAAATATAGTTCTTACTTTCAAAGGAGACGTTCATAATGTAATTCGTAATGAATTATATGCGAGAACAACTCTGTGAGTGATGGTATGTGTATCCCTAGGGCAGATATGTTTCGGGCATATCCAAAGTTTGATGGATCTTGTTTCTCAGAAATCACTGATGCTTTTAGGGCGTGCAACTACAGGATACCCGCTGACCTCTGAAGAAGTATCTGTTTAAAATCAAAATATAATTCCTTGTTCAACTGTATAGATTAATCCACATATTACCAACTCAAGGTAGCGCGTTATGGCGGCTATTTTGATGACACTATGAGGGGATAAAAACACCTGAGACAGTGTCTCCTGGTGGATTTTCAAAGCTTAATAGACATATAGAGATAAGCTGTATGTAAATTTTGGCACTGGTAGCCGGAAATGAAACATTTTGCACTAAGTACATGCACTATTTTGAATATGTTCCATGTAACTAGATTTAAAGTACAAACAATACTGCCAAATATGGTTGCTTATGATCGAAATGTGCAACCTACAATCTATCTAAATATATAAAATTCAATGTATGTATGTATGTATTCTTTACAATTCTACACCGTTTGACCAATCTTAACCAAATTTTGTGTAGAAGTTATTTACAACGCTACGAAAAACATAGGCTACTTTAGAATCTTGGAGTGAGGCCGAAGGCCGAACAACCACGGTCTACACGTATCCCTGCGATACCCTTGAGTGAAGCCGAAGGCCGAACAACCACGGTCTACACGTATGGTTGCGATTTCCCTGAGTGAGGCCGAACAACCACATCCGACACGGTCTAGATAGTAGAATAATAATATAATTGGAAAGATGTGCAGGTGGTTACTATATCTATGCTAAAATTACCTTACAAAATAAATTTAAATTAGAATAAAAAACCACTTCTTACGTTGAAAATATGAAATAGAAACACGACCTCATAGACGTCAATGAAATAATGTAGGTTTACATGTGTAATTAATTATAAATTCCATTCTAAGTAAATACGTACTACTATGACCTCCCTTATTTAAATCCTAGACACGTCTTATTTTTGTTGGGCGCAACATCCTTATTGGATGAAACATATAAAAATGAAATTTAGACAAACTTGCGTGCTAAAATTTAATAGAGAGCTCGCCCACTTGTCCCTTTCTTGCAGCTCAGCCTGAAACTCTCTCTGGGTAATGCAGGTCTTGGTTATCAAATTAGGGAAGTTGCTTATTAAGTTGAAAGTTTTGTTTAATAATAGAATATTTAATGATTTTGAATGAAGATAATTAATTGTGTTTATCAGATAAACGATCCACTTCTTTATTATTGATTGATCTTTAAAAATTGAAATGCTTTCCTGTAAATGTTTGATTAATAATAAAAGATTTCGTTAACTTAGAAATGGTTTGTATTTTCAAAAATATCGCATTGCGCAAAAATAATCAAATTAACAAATTATTACAGATATAATATCTGTCACCATAATGGTTTACAATGAAACAACCAAAAAGATGAATTGAGATCCTTTTCTTTCTTTTCTTCTTCAAATGCTTAATATAATTAAGGCTTTCCGTTATTCTTCAACGGGTTAAATGTTTATAATAAAATTGTTGCTTTTTGTAAAGCTTCGAAATAAAATAATAAATGTTTTGTTAATGAAAATTTTAAATAAGGTAGCCGAAAATGCACCTGAAAAAGCGATGAAAAAGGTTATTATTTTCGAAATAGTTGTTTATCTGGGTTTTTAGCAGTTTTTCGAATACTTTACTCAATACGGGCAAAATAGATATAGGGCGATAGTTTGCTGGATCAGTTTTCTCACCTTTTTTATAAATTGGTACTACTTTGGCTATTTTGAGCATATCTGGGAATATATGATGTTTTATACACAAGTTTAATAATTTTGTATAAGGCGCAAGTATTGTATTAATTATGGATTTAAGAATTTGAGCATTAAGCTGGAGGGTATCAAGGCTTTTACTATTTTTCAGTGAGGCAACCGTATCTCTAACTTCTAGGTAACTCACCTCTCTAAACCGAAAGGTAGATTTAATATCCGCTGTTAAATAGTGAGAGGAATCAACTGTTGCTGAAGGCAGGGCATTCGCAACTGACTGAGCAACGCTGGTAAAATAATCATTAAACACTTCAGGTGTTGGTGTTCCCTGAGAATCAAATTTTTTGTTTTTATTATGGTTTATTAAACCCCAAGCTGCAGCGGAGCAGCTAACCGAATTTTCGATAAAACGATCATTTGCAGCTCTTTTTGCACTAACTAGTTGTTTTTTATAAAATTGTTTGAATCTTGTCAGTATATCTTTGGATATTAACTTTTTTTTATGCATGTCTACTAATAATTTCAATTTTTCTCTTTGTGATTTTAGTTGTTCCGTAAACCACCTTGTTTTATTATTATCGGCCTTGCCATTAGACGGTATTCGCATTTTTTTCGGAAAACAATCAGAGACAGCCGATGCAATCAAATTACAGAACCTTACATACTTGACACTAGTATCGATTCTCTCACTGTCAACGAATGACCAATCTGTTACTTGTAAGTGTCCAGAGAGCAGAGACAAACCAGAATTTGTAATTGGTCTGTATTCAACAACCTCCCCACCCCCTGTATCTACAACAGAAGACTCCTGTTTTACATTTATTAATAGGCTGAGATGATCAGATAACCCATAATCCCTTGTATTCAAGGTCACATCTTCAAGGTTTGTGAAAGCATTGTCCAGGCAAGAAGTGTTCCTGGTATTTTGAAAATTCTTTTGATACAAACCAAAAGACAGAAAAAGATTAACCAACCCCTGGGCCCTACCATCATCAACATTAAAATGAACGTTAAAGTCTCCCATAATGACAATGCCACGCCTAGAAAATCTCAAAAGGAGAGATTCAATTTTACTCAAAAAAACCTGCATATCACCTGAGGGTGATCTATACAACACAAAAAAATAGACATCCCCGCACGCATATCCACATACCTCGAAATCGAGCTCCACACAATAGCTCAACAAGTTTAACGGTTTCAGATTTTTGCAATCAGATCTAGAGAATATACAGGTACCACCATGTGTCTTAACGGCTCTACAGTACTCAGTAGTCAGATTATACCCGGCCAGGTGTCACAACACGTTTCGCTTCCACGACACCTTCTCAACAGATATAAAATAAAGGTGACTAGCTCAAAGTCGCGAAGGGGTGGGTGGTGAAAAGGAGTCAAAAGGGTCGTGTGACGGAACGTCGCGTGTCGTGGGTCTCCAATCGACGACCGGGCAATCCTCGATCGCGATTCTAAAAATGGTTAAAATCGGTGTGAATAATTTACACGGGGGAGGAGTAAGTCTAAATCGGTGGGGATAATATACACGAGGGAGTTTAAATGGGCGCCACGCGTACGAAGACCTGAATCTTTTTGAAGGGGACTGATTATCACACCTTCTAAGCTGGTACGCGACAACTTGATGATCTTACTGCGAATTCTCACTCCGGAAAAGCCTCGTCCAATGACCTTACCTTTACAGGAGGCGGACTTTCCTTCGGTGAAAATAGCTAAACAAACACTGACACAATAATAATAAAACACACAGTTGGGAAATAACAAAAATATAATGAATAGAATAATATCAGCAGGGGGGAGTTGACAAAATATATACAAGATGCTATCAAATTTACATGTATCGCAATATAAAAATAAATATTGTTGTGTCCACCGTGTTACCCCTATTATGGGAGAACAGTGCAAGGGAAAACAATCGGAGAGTTTTTTAAATGCACTAGTTAAGTTTTTGTTAGAGTAAGTTTTGTCAAATAAAGTTTTTGTGATAAATTTTAAACGCCTGATGAGAACGGTGATAGGCAACCCAAAAGACGGAATAAAATGTGTGATAAAATCAAACATGATAAAAAAAAGGAGAGAGGTTGTCATGGGGAGATAAACAAGAGGAGGGATTTTGAAAAAAGCGACCGAGAGAGTTGCAAATCGAAGAGTTCGATAAAATTATGGAATCAATAGAGTATAAATTCGTGAGTACGAATATATAAGGCGACAAAGAAAAGTCGCAAATCGAGTCCTTTTAAATAAGCGACTAAGATAGTAGAAAATCGTAAGTACGGAGAAGTAAGACGAGCAAGAAAGTCGCAGATCGACAGAATAATTAATAAGGTGACAAAAAAATTGGAAGAACGAGTTTCTCCCACGGAGAAAATTGCGGTGAGCACGACAAGTGCATTGGAATTGTTAGTTTTGGAATTGTTAGTTTGGAATAGAAATTCCAAAGCGAAGGCAGGAGAAATTGAACCATTTGGACAATTTGAAACGCCAGGGTCGAGAAAGTGTATGTGCGCTATATTATCCGTTGAGCCGAGTTACAATCAACAACACATTAAGGTTAGCGTCGTTAATTGTTATAATTTTAAGTAGTTGTATTTTGTGTTTATTTATATTTTGATTTTGTTGTTTTCACGTTATATTAATGTTATTAAATATGTTTTTGGCTATCCGATTGTTTTTCTTTTGACTGTTGGCCTGTAAGACGTTTTTAAAGTGAGTTTAAACCCTGAGATAGAGAGTAGTGTTCGAAGTGAATTCTTCCTTGGTTATTCCTCTAATAGCCAAGAAGGGGATCACAACAAGTTGGCGCATCAACGGTCGGGCTCGAACACGTCGCTACAAACGCGACCACAGTCAAAAGAAAAGGGGCACAACAAAAGACCAAATTTTAAACGTCAGATTAATAATTTTGATAACAAAAAACAAAACGTCAAATAAATAATTTTTGGGAACGTCAAAAAAAATGCAAACAAGAAGTAAACCCAAAAATATAGAGAAAATTGGTGACGGTGACATATCACAACAAGGGGAAGTAGAGGTAGACGTACACACAGAATCCACAATAGGTGAGATGGAAGAGATTAGTGTAGTACCTGAAGTCGTCCCTGAAAAGGTAGACCAACACAATGAAATGATGAAAATGTTAATGGCCATGAATGAAACTTTCAACAAAAAAATTGACCACATGAATGAAAGTTTGAATGAAACCTTCAACAAAAAAATTGACCACATGAATGAAAGATTTGATGAAAGATTTGACAGGATAAATACAGTATTAAACGAAAAATTAGACCAACAAAACGTTAAAATGGATCAGCTGAATGAAAGAATTGATCAGCAGAACGTATTAATGAATGACAGGATGGAGAATAGAATTAAAATAATAAATGAGCAAATAACATTAGTTCAGGAAAATTTAAGCGTGAAAATAGCGGGGGACAGGGAACAAGCTACGTTAATCACAGAAAGTATAAAAGAGAATCTTGAATCACGCATGAGTAAAACTCATGAAAAAATTGATAGAATACACACGGAAGTGTCAGATTTAAAACGTAATATTAACGAAACATCAATGGGAAACATAGGGGAAGTTTTAAGAACACATTTAATTCGAGACGGGGATATAGAAAAGCACACGAAATTTTATGGGGATAACCGGATTAATCCAAAAATTTTTATTAAAAACATGGATAACTCAATGGGGAAAGTTAAAGATGAAGCAAGATTAAAAAATATTATTCGAGCATCTATGAAAGGAGATACAGAAATATGGTTTAGCATGGTAGAAGAAAACATAAAAACGTTCGAAGATTTTAAAGTAATGTTTCTTAAAAAATATTGGGGGGATGTTGAACAAAATAAAATCAAAGAACAGGTCAGCGGAGGAAAATACAAAGGTTATGAAAGAACAAGAGAAAACTATGCTATTAAAATCATAAATCAGGCGCAACAGGTAGAACCACCATATGAGGAAGTACTGCTGGTAAAGGCAATGGCGGGGCATTTTGAAAAGGAATTGAAAGCAAGAATTGGGATTGAAAATGTAGAAACGATTGAAGGGTTTCTTCAATTATTAAAAAGGTTTGATGAAAGTGTTGAATTTAAAGCGGAGAACACACAACCGGTATATAGGCAATCATTCAGAAGATATGAAGAAAACAAAGAGGCTCCAGATACGCAAATCGCGAGTACAACTCAAAGATTTAAAAGAGATGTTAATTTTAAAATGGAGAGCCAGTATGAGGGGAATTCCAAAAGGAAAGTTTGCAATGGGTGTTAAAATTGGAAATGTTTTGTCACCAGTAAATTTAAATAATTTAAAATTTTATAAAGAGAAGAAAACTTGTTTACATTTACTTTGACGCTTCGATTGAGAGCGTTTTGTTGAGGAAAAGTCCACGTGGACGTTATACGTAAATTCAACATGACTTTGCTTCAACAAAACGAGGGGAAAATGTTGTGTCCACCGTGTTACCCCTATTATGGGAGAACAGTGCAAGGGAAAACAATCGGAGAGTTTTTTAAATGCACTAGTTAAGTTTTTGTTAGAGTAAGTTTTGTCAAATAAAGTTTTTGTGATAAATTTTAAACGCCTGATGAGAACGGTGATAGGCAACCCAAAAGACGGAATAAAATGTGTGATAAAATCAAACATGATAAAAAAAAGGAGAGAGGTTGTCATGGGGAGATAAACAAGAGGAGGGATTTTGAAAAAAGCGACCGAGAGAGTTGCAAATCGAAGAGTTCGATAAAATTATGGAATCAATAGAGTATAAATTCGTGAGTACGAATATATAAGGCGACAAAGAAAAGTCGCAAATCGAGTCCTTTTAAATAAGCGACTAAGATAGTAGAAAATCGTAAGTACGGAGAAGTAAGACGAGCAAGAAAGTCGCAGATCGACAGAATAATTAATAAGGTGACAAAAAAATTGGAAGAACGAGTTTCTCCCACGGAGAAAATTGCGGTGAGCACGACAAGTGCATTGGAATTGTTAGTTTTGGAATTGTTAGTTTGGAATAGAAATTCCAAAGCAAAGGCAGGAGAAATTGAACCATTTGGACAATTTGAAACGCCAGGGTCGAGAAAGTGTATGTGCGCTATATTATCCGTTGAGCCGAGTTACAATCAACAACACATTAAGGTTAGCGTCGTTAATTGTTATAATTTTAAGTAGTTGTATTTTGTGTTTATTTATATTTTGATTTTGTTGTTTTCACGTTATATTAATGTTATTAAATATGTTTTTGGCTATCCGATTGTTTTTCTTTTGACTGTTGGCCTGTAAGACGTTTTTAAAGTGAGTTTAAACCCTGAGATAGAGAGTAGTGTTCGAAGTGAATTCTTCCTTGGTTATTCCTCTAATAGCCAAGAAGGGGATCACAACAATATGTACAATTGACGGAATCTTTCAATGTAGTTACCGTCACAAAATTAATATTCGTAAAATGAATACTGACACAAGAACGAGAGCTGTAAATTTGCAAGGTATGAACAAGAAAGTTCATACGTAAAAGGGGTGTGTATTGAATACTACACTCCACAAAAATGGTTACTCAAGTGCAACACATATAACGTCTGAAACTATGACTCACAAAGTTGATTAAGAAAATTAATCAATACAATTGATCACCAAAATTCCCATCAACGGGGAAAGCAAACTTTAGCTGCAATGCTAAACCTAAAATATTACGTTAAATTACTGTTGAAAATATGAACGCCCGAATGGCGTAGTAAAAATTGCGTTATTTTCAGACACTAACATTAGTCAACAAACAAAAGATGTACAAAAGGTTGCGATCGACTTCACGGGTTTTGAATTGAAAATTCATAAACATAAACGGTGGTCAGGGTGACCACTTAACATCACAAATCTTAAAATATATAAAGGTTTCTTACTTAATGCGGCTGTTGATGTTCGACCTTCAGATAAGGTCGCTGGACGGACCTCCAGGAGTGAGAATCGGGCTAGTTGTTGTAGCGTCGTCCTCGTAATGCGGAATTGAGCTGAATAAAATGCCGTAAACCATACCAGCAAGTTGGTGCGATTACCAGAATCCAAAACCTCTTCAAATCGAAATGTTGGGGTGAATGGAATGACAGAGGGGTTTATGCACTCCGTTTCCCGATAAACAAGGGACTACGTTCGAAATAAAACACTAAAATAATTATTCGCGAAACTGAAATTATTTAGAGCCGGCACTGTATAGGTACGATAACGTAAATGTGGTTACCGATAAAAAAAACTGCTTGAATGCAAAAATGTTTCCGCGATGCAACACCTGTCTTAAAATTGACTGTGAAAACGCAACGTGGTTAAATGTGCAGTCTTCCTAATGAAGCTCATTAACTATATAAATACTTTGAAGTGCACGTGAAATAATAAACGACTTGAATTAAGGTTCACTACTGTATTTGAAATAAACAAAGAATCCGGAATGAAAGTTCGATCATTGACTTGAGTACACTTGGTATTATTTAAAGATGAAAATAATTCGTAATAAAAGTTCGATAATTGATTTGAATACACTCGGTATTATTTAAATAAAGATGCAAATAATTCGTAATAAAAGTTCGATAATTGATTTGATTACACTCGGTATTATTTAAAGATGCAGATAATTCGTCATAAAGTTCGATAATTGATTTGAATATACTCGGTATTATTCAAATAAAGATGCAAATAATTCGTAATAAAAGTTCGATAATTGATTTGATTACACTCGGTATTATTTAAAGATGCAGATAATTCGTCATAAAAGTTCGATAATTGATTTGAATACACTCGGTATTATTCAAATAAAGATGCAAATAATTCGTAATAAAAGTTCGATAATTGATTTGATTACACTCGGTATTATTTAAAGATGCAGATAATTCGTCATAAAAGTTCGATAATTGATTTGAATACACTCGGTATTATTCAAATAAAGATGCAAATAATTCGTAATAAAAGTTCGATAATTGATAATAGTTCGATAATTATACCTGTGTATGACGACACAACGTTTAAGCACAACTGAATGGTTATTGATTTAAAGGAAATCTCGATTAATTGCGAAATTCCAAATTCACTTCCGCTTTAAAGCGACAACACTTAGTGCAAATGTACGTGAGAACGGTACTGAAATTCTGAAGGATCTATCCTAAAAATGTACGCGGGAGCGTCTTTTATATGATTTCTGGTCCCAAAAATTCATCGTGGGGAGAAATCTTCCCACTACGTGATTGATTTAAGTCCTTTTAATTGGATCTCATTATTTGAAAAATAGAGACATCAAATTTGGTGTATCCTGATTGGATGGTGAAAGAAGTGTAATAACAACACTTTTGTCTCTATTTATGCAGAATGTATCGAGGGTATTTCAACACACGTGCATTGGAATAACAATTTTTTGTTCCAGTCTGGAATCAAAAAGGTTCATTCTTTTAAGTTTTTGTGCGGTTTTGGTCGACTTAAAAATTGCGAAATCCCTATACCTCCCATGTAAAATGGTTAAACATATGATTGCCTGTTGGCACATGCTGACCGATAACAATACAAAATGCATTCATTCTCACGGTTTGACTGCCGCACGTGTCTGGTTTTATATTGACGCGAGGCACGAATTTATGGATCTCATTAAAAGTGTCCATAAGTCCTATTTAAAGTTATAATAAGTATCTACGCGAATTGACGTTTGGATTGAACTCCTCTGGGACAATGGTTTTTCTGCTGATGATGGAAACAATCGATATACGCTACGTCAACCTTTCTGAATCTATTTTGTCCACAACATGGTTCATTATACGTGTATTAAAATAATTTAGGAGACTTTCTTTCCTTAAAGATATTTCAATTACTATACATTTGTAAAACATAAATTCGTCCGTTGATTTATGGTTTCAATCTTTTGCTTTATACCCCGACCTACAAATATCTTTTCAAAGAATATTTGACTTAGAAAATTTATTGTAACGATTCGAAATTTTTGTTATAAGTTTATCCTACTATTTTAACAAAATTGTCAGGTGCGCCCGACGCGCGTAATCAGGTTACACAGGTTCACAGCGTCCAGCTCAGCTTTGCGCATCCAATGCTCAACTAAAAACAAATGATTATAATTTTCATGTATTAATATTGATTCAATTTCTAGCAATTTATTGCTCAAACACTGAATATTTATAAAGAAAACACTTAAGTAACTATATTGTTGCTGCGGTCCGTTTGAAAATTTGTGTCACGAGTCTCGTCCTTCGCTTCTTCGACTCTTCTACTCCAAAAGTATCTCGAAAATCTGACATTACTGGGCCAGAAATTTACCTGATGAACTTGGTCCCTCAGTGCAAATTCCGCTCCTACTCGAAAACACTTTGTTTTTCTGCCATATTGAAGTTCTTCCACTTCAAAAACTCGGTCAGCCATATCTGGTTTGTTGTTTAGATAATCCTTTATCATTTCACATGTGACATTATTGGATACTCTTGATAAGAAAATCCATACTTTTTTAGGTGCGCCAGTGAAGCCATCCAGGCTTGTTTTATCGTCACCTACGGTAATCGCTCGTTGCTTTCTCTTCTTATGGTTTACCGTTGTGAAACCATCTTCATCCACTATACTGTTTGAGATTAACAAACGTGAATTTTTGTTTTCTAATTCACAATTGTTTCGCATTTGGTCTTGTGTCGACATCTGTTTATTATTATTTTTGTTCATTCTAGGAATTTGCACTGGATTCAATGCCGTGACATTCCTTTTAATTGAATTATCCATACTGTGCGCTGTTTGATCCTCATCTTGCTTATTTACCTGCATTGTCTGTTGAGCTATGTTTTCCTTCCTATGCAGCTCACTTGTTACTTTTCCATATCCAACTTCCGAATTCTTTTTATTTTTTACTGCTTCCACATATGGTTTATTTACAACAGGCCCGGCTGCATTTGCTAATCCCACTGGTGCGTCGTTATTTAACACATTTGTTAGGTTGATTTTTTCGATAAAGGCCATCTTATCCTCCATTTCCTTCACAAATTTCTTCATCAATGAATTCTGCTCTCTCAATAAAACATTTTCAGATTTTAGGTATTGGTTCTCCACCTTGAGCAGGTCTTGCGATTCAATACCCTTCGCTTCATTCTGTTTTAGATTTTTATCACTCAGGTTTTCACCAAATTTTGAGGTTATGCACGATTCACATTTCCACTCATTCACGAGTTCACGTTGATTTCCTTGAGTTACTCCCACACAAGCAATGTGGTGCACTCCCTTACATTCCACACATTCAATTTTCTGCTCACCATTTCTATCCATCACCTTACAACACGAAGCACACGCCATACCACGTCCGCCCGCCATGACGGACTAGCCATGAAATGAATAATTTATAAATGAATAATTATTATTATAATAATTTATATATTGAATAATCTATACCAAAATGTTACATCATTCTGATGCAAATACAATACAGAATAAATTGTAATCAAGTAACCAAATATTAAATCCTATTTTCAGTCTCATCAATAAAAGTAAGAAGTTGAAGTAAATTTACAAAACCATTAACATAATATCCTTTGAAGAAATATTGTGAATACAATTTTAACTATTTTGACAGTAAGTATTATAAAAATGTGTTTTAAACAAAATTAGAGTAAATTTAAAACTGCCTAGGACAAACAAAATTACGACTTTCAGGTCCTTATTATATGCAAATATTTTAGATTTATTTACAAATTTAACTTTATTTTATTTAAAAAACTAGACACGCTTTTTATTTTGTGCTGTAAAAATTAAAAACTAAAAAATATCGAGACCTCAGAAGATTATCTGACCTAGATAATAATAGTTCAAGTCCAGATTTTTATATTTTTTTAAGTTACAAAATGGTAGAGTAGATGCGAAAGGTCAAAAGTTATACTGTCATCGGCGCATTAACGAAAACACGTCCAAACACTAAAAAGCCCAACTAGAAAACATTCGTTGCATGTTTACTTTCGTTTAAATAAATAAATAAAATAAATAACTTTTTTATTAAATTACATGCCTAGTGATATTTTTTTCATATTAATTTTCAAGAACGAGTAATTACGTCTTTTTTTATTCACATTTTTTAAATTTTCGCGCCAAGCTAATGTTTTCACGTAACATTTATATGTATGTATTTCGCCCTTCGCGCATTGTATAACTTTTGAGCTTTTGCACGCAGCTAGTAGTTAATACTTTTTTAAGACTTCAATAAATAAGGGCTAATGAAAATTAAAATTGCTGATGCCTGATGACATGTCTAAAAAGTTCAGATTTTCTGCATAATATTTTTAACGTTGGGCTTTTATCTAAAAAAACTTGATCTCTACCAAAAATAGATGCAAAGAAGCAAACATCGATCAACACTCTTACCAACTTAAGTACTTTATTGACAGAATCCAAACAACCTATTTTAGCAAATTATCCGGCCACTAAATACGGTTTGCAGAACCATTTTCTTGAAAAGGTTTTCAAGAATAGCTGAAATACAGTAGTAAGTCATACGAGTATGAGTAGTATATGCAACACAATGCTGATTTTTGCTATTACTGCGATTTTAAAAGTTTTATTTGTTTTGGATGGAAATTTTTTAATTTTATTGTGTTGGTGTTGGATAGGAGAGGACATTCGTTCCAGGACGATCCATTTGATGCACGTGAGTCGAGTCGTGCTGAAAGTAATGATTTTTGAATATATTGCTATGTACTCCCATGGACCATAGAACTCATCTTCCGCGCTATGCTCAAGAGCTATGAGACTCGAAATCTTATTATCTCTCAGGTTGTCGTCGGACGTTCGGAGAACTGCGCCACTAAATATCAAACCGCCCAAAGCACGATCGACAAAATTCAAATACATCAACTCTAATTCTTTTCGTAGAAATGAGAATACTCAATCAATCAAACTCTTTCTTTTTATTCAAATCAATCAACAACAAGAAATTTCCCAATAACACAGTTATTAAATATTGAATGTGGACAAAACAAACACAAAAATAAAACATATAAAAACACCCTACAGCAATATAATATAAAAAACCCCAATATTAATTCAATTTAAATTTTAAAATGTTTATCTTTTTATTATTAATTTCTATTATTGTTCGACACACGCGAAAAGTATTTAAAAGTTCACAATTTTACTCACCCGTTCAAATTTTATATTCATTAAAAATGTTTCTGAGTCCTGCCCTGTGGAGAATTTACCATGATCCATAAAACAATCCCAAAACCAGTGATCATCCATTTGGATCCTTGAAACGCCTTTTAGGTCCTTGGAATAATTAAATTTCTCCATGAACATCTCGATATCGGACACCGCCATTCCTCGTATTCATGATGGACTGATCCAAAATCCATCCAATATAACAAATTTACCATGTATTTCCAATATTGGTTATTCCAATAATGGTTATTTCCAATAACCATCCAATATTCTAAATAGTGTATTTTACAAGTACCATCACAATCATCAATATCAACTTCTTTATTTTTATTATTAGGATCCATAAAAATCAATTCTAATTAATCCAGTGCACCATAATTTTACGTCCATTCTAGTCGACATTCAACACCGTTCTCCTTTATCACTACCATGCGCCGACTTTTCACTCAAAAATCCCTATTTTCATCGTATCACTTTTATTTAATTTTTCCTTCTACAAAACTGTAGGATCAGGACCCGTTATTTATTTTTATTTCGCACATTTAAATTTTTAATTCTATTTTTTAACTCCTACTTGAATCTAAACAATTTTTCCTTTTAGTCTTTACATGTTTTACACTTTAATAAAATTGACCAATATCATTTCTGTCCACATTCAAACATTTTTATTATGGCTCTTTAACCTATAGGAAAACCTTCGGTAAGCCAAAACTTCCTGTTGTTTCACATCATTACAAATTTTTATTTTAACTTTAAACAATTGATTGATCATTCCCATATTCCAAACTATTCCAACCATCAAGGTCTCTGCGAAACTTTAATGACTTCAGCATTTCTCAACCGAGGCCCAATTCTCCACAACATCGCAATATAATTAGTAAATTTTGAAATGGTTTGAATATTTGATTTGGATGGAAATAAAAATTTAATTTAATGTATAAGTAAAATTGTGTTTGATTTTAACAGGATAAAAGGAAGAAATTACATTACATTTATTGATGGATGGAAAAAATATTTTATTTAAAATGTCACATGGCAGGTTTTGTGAAAATCTTTCGCCCCCCTTGCTCGGATGAGCCCTTATAGTGTAAGAAAATTGCGGAAAAAAAATCAAAAATCGGGTTTCTGCGATTTTGCGACGGATTTCATTAGGTAATTGTTTGTACTTTAACATACTAAAAAACGTTCTCTCGGAACCTTGAGTTTCTTACCGAATTCTTCGTCTGAAGTTGACATTTTTTATGAAGATGTGAAATTTATGTTTTTCGGCAAAATAATTTTAAACAAATTTCTATTTCAGCTATATTGTTATCATATAACTCATTAAAAACACTTAAAATATTTTAACAACATCCTCGAAATCATGAAAAGAAGGGTTTTCTAAAAATGGTCAGGGGGTTCTGATTTTTGGATATGTTTTAAGGTTTGGGGTCCTAATAAAAACTCTGAGTTGGCGACCTCGGCGACCGCCCGGAAGTGCCGCCATTTTAAAAAAAATGGCGAAAACAAAATGTTTCTTCGCAATATTTCCTTACCAGTTGACTTTACGATGAAAATGACTTCTATAAATCTTATTTAGAATAAAATTTACTACAACTTCTATCTAAGGTATTTTTCTCTAAGTCGAATAGTTGCTGAGCGCCAGCACTGTTAAATAGAGCACATTTATGAAAATTTCAAAAACGCTCGATTTTGACCTGACTTTTTTTATAATTGTTGGTTACTCTTTCTAAAAAAGTCTATTATATGATAAAATGTATTAATATATACTCTATTATAAAAAAAAGTCCGTTCAAAATCGAGCGGTTTTGAAATTTCCAATAATGTAACAGTAGATGTTACAAGAAATGTAACAAATTCAAAAATTTAACAGAGTAGAACAACTATAATATAATCATTAATGGAATGTTGTAAACTCCGAGTGGTTTGTATTGTATTGAATACAAGTTTTCTTGAATACAAGTTTCGCTACAAATTTCACCACTCTTCTATGTAAGTGGTGTCGGTGGGTAAAATTACGTCTGAACAATAAGTAAATACAAGGCATAGCTCGAATTTCTACTTCAATTTTGCTGTTAAGTTGATCAATTTATTGTTCTTGACTATGAAATATATAGTATGTACATTCTCTATTTATCTCCAAAACATACTTTTGAAATTTTTTTTTAAATAATACCTTTATTTATAGTTGAAACCTTTTTATATTCGAGGACACAATTGGAACATTTTTTGATATTATAATTTGTTGAATTGTCCAGAACTGATAATATGTCCATTGAGAATTTGGGTGTCTGTGAGATGCGTGCGAAATTAGTAGGTACATTTTTACGTCTTCTTTTAAATAAATTCTTCTGGTAAACTATTTATATACTGTCGTGATATCTTTAGCATAGGGGTAGGTCTGGTGTAATTGGGTGTTTTTTTAGTGAAATGCTCATATCGTGATTATCACTTTTAAGACCATAATGATGGATAAGAACTTGCACCTGAAATTTCTTGATGTTTCGATATTAGACTGCTTGCTTCATTTTAACTAAAAAATAAAAAGTGTAACTACTTGTGCAGAGGGAAATGTAATAAAGGATTGTGTGAGGGACAAAAGAGGAATTAATTATTTTAAAATAACAAGTTTATGATTTAATTTTTTTTAATATTAAATCAAATTGAAATTTATTTGTTAAAGGCGTAGGGAATTGTTTAAATAATTGTGTTTTGAAAACGAATGCGCGGGCTGATAAAGATTTTGGTGGGACCAGGAAAGAAGAATAGAAAGCAGTTGGGTTTCGTCCACGAAATAGGGACGACGTATTTTTAAAGTTGGGTTTCTTCCACGAAATAGGGACGGCGTATTTTTAAAGTTGGGTTTCGTCCACCAAAGGGTGAGGACGTAATTTTGAGTTCGAGTCCGTCCATAAAGAGTAAGGACGTAATAAATTGGAGTCGATTTCCGTCCACGAAAGAGGGACGACGTGATTTTAGAGTCGAGTTCCGTCCACGAAATAGGGACGACGTATTTTGAAAAGTTGGGTTTCGTCCACGAAATAGGGACGACGTGTTTTTAAAGTTGGGTTTCATCCACCAAAGGGTGAGGATTTTGAGTTTGAGTTTCGTCCGGTAATAGTAAGGAAATAATAAATTGAGTCTGGTTCCGAATGTTGGGACGTGAACACGTATTTGGAGAGCCGAAAAGACGTGATTTTTGATAAAAGTTTGGAAATTTGGAAATTTGGGGACGATCTACACGTCCATGAGAAAATTGGAAAATATTTAATTAATTAAGTTGAGAATAATATTGAAAGTTTCCGCGGATAAATCAAGATTAATTAGTTCAGTTAACAAATATTGGTAGTGGATAAAAAGGAAGAATAAAATCGTTGGAATTTATAAAATTTTTGGGAACACTGCAAATTGGTATGGTCGAGAATATTGACGGTTATGTTTTTTTTGGAATCATATAAAGTAGAAAAGTTTATCGAAAATTCAACTTACCTGAACGTTCACCCAGTCAATAGGCGATATTTGATCGATCAGCAACACACCTGGAATTCTTCGTGTTATGGTATCTGGTTTACATCTCAAAACATCTCACTGGTTGCCCGCCGTACGTCTTACTTCAAATGTGCACGAACAAGTCGGTAAGAGTTTCGTCTACATTTTTTCGAAACATTAATTTCGCGCGTGAATTTAAAATTTTGGGGTTTTTATTTGAACAATTTAGTATTAGTTATTTTCTTGTAAAATTTGATTTAATCTTATTATGAAAATTTCTCTTTTGTTCTTCTTAAGATTTTGTTTATTAATAAATTGCATTCTTATTGTACAGTAGTTACATTTAGTTTGATTTAAATACAGCAGGAAGTAAAAGAAAATAAGGTGCAAGGTATAGCAAGTGTTTTTCCGATTTTTATGAAATTATTTATTAATTACAGTTTGATTGAGCATTCACTTAATTGATGACCCACTTTTGACCCTGAAAGAGTTCTCATCTGCTAGTCGGTGCATAATTAATTAAGTGCCATATTACCATCCTCGCTATATAATAATAATAATAATAATCTTTATTTCAGATCAAAATTTACATCACTATTGCAACATAAAAAAATGAAAAGAAACTGTGTCAATACAAAAAAAAAAATATATTGAACTGTCTTCAACAAAATTACACAATTTACAAAAATTTTTCAATAAAAAATAAATTCAAAATTTAATAAAATAATTTTAACATGTCAATATTATAATTTCGTTATGCACAAAAATCTTTAATAGTCAAAATTTTACAACAAAATAATTCTTCAAATTTATTAAATTTAAAAGTCTGGAGTATTGTTCCAAAAAGACTAGTTTGTTTTTATTAAAACAAATAAAAATGTTATTTGTATTAAAAAAAAGATTTAAATTTAAATGATGTGTTTAAAGTCATGCGTGAGTTTTAAAAAAACATAAGTGCGCGAACCGACACTCGCAAGATTTTGCAAAAATTCGATTACGTCCATTTTCGGACACATTTTGAAATTATGAGCCAGGATCAACCAAATCAACCAATCAGAGGACGTAAATCAAAAATCGCACACGCGTGGTAAGAAAATTTCGGCTACAAAGTTGGCATGGACGTATTCGTTGCTGGAATAATGAAGATCAAGCGGTGATTTTTCAATCAAAAAAGTGGATTATTTAAAAGCGGATTTCAAAGTGGAATAAAAAGTGAATATTGAAAGAAAAGTTACGAAGTGGATCCTGTAAATGGTTTTAAGAAGTGGAAGCCTTCAGAATAATACAATTACGAGAAATAACAAGCGGTCAATATTAAATGAAAATCGATGGTTGCAAAATTAACAAAGATTTATTTGGAAAATTCAACGATTGTGGATTTGGTTTACATGAAAAATTGGTTTGAAAAATTGGAAATCAACCTACGTATAAAATTGGTATGTTTATCGAGTGTTATAAACAAAAATTTAAAATAAAGACAAGGTATTTTGCATTTTTTTAAACATTTAAACAGTGAAATTTATGACATTAAAATACTATACAATTACATGTGTATTTGTAAATTAAATGAATTTTTTATCTCTGAACAATTATTATAGAGGTGCTATTAATTTCTTTATGTGTAAAAACAATATTTCATTTAATAACCCATATTTGTATTGTAAAAAAAAATTTTATTAAACAAAAAAAATTTTGATAAAATTGAAGAATTGAGTTATTTCAAAACAAAAAATTATCACAGTTGATAAAAAACTGAATTTTGAGTGTGACGAGAAAGTAAAAGTTAAAAAATTAATTCTTTCAAAATTTATATCTGTCGTGGCTTCGAATTCAACGAACGGAACACCACAATATATATTTACTACAAAAATACTTTGCTTCCACAGTAGTTACAGCTACTTGCATTTTAAAAATTCACAAGCATAAATTCATAAAAACAAAAAAGCAATTTACAAATTGATA
Organism: Podabrus alpinus; assembly: GCA_932274525.1. Classification (NCBI taxonomy): domain Eukaryota; kingdom Metazoa; phylum Arthropoda; class Insecta; order Coleoptera; family Cantharidae; genus Podabrus; species Podabrus alpinus. Next base: position 24,130,567 of record OW026451.1, read on the forward strand.
GGCTCTGATAGCATCAAATTTCTCTTTCAAAATATTCTTTTAAATTGTAAGGTTCTAGATCCAGAAGAAACGCCTTAACCTTCTTATTAAAGGAACTTTTTTTGTCGATTTTCTTCAGCTCATTGGGTAACGCATTGAAAATTTTAATGCACATGTATAGTGTATTTCAAATTAATTGGAATTAAAAAAAGTCTAGCATCAAATTACGTTGTTATAAAAACATACAAACTATGCAAGGAAAAACAATATAAGAGATAAGATTATCGCGCCAACGAAAGCCCGCATTTCATACTCCACGTGGAGTAGTGTAGTTCTAATTGGTTAATATTTATAATAAGGACTTATTATTGGATAATATTTCTATTACGAAAATTCTCTTTGCGACTCCACGTGGACGCGTGTACCAGGTGTACAGTAAGTTTGTATGTTTTTATAACAACGTAATTTGATGCTAGACTTTTTTTAATTCGAATTAATTTGAAATACACTATACCATGGGTTTTTCTCGGTTAAGCTAAGCCTATGAATCGGATAATAAATGTCTAAAGTTCTTTCATTATACCCCAAGTTTTTTCCTTTATCAATAAATTTTTCTTTATTTTTAAACAAGAACATCAAGCACTCGTACAAATAAACCGCAACGAAAGTCAGTAAATTATTAGCCCTAAAAATGCTTCTACAAGATTCAATGTATTTCATATGAAAAACAATTCTTATCACTCGTTTTTGAATAACAAAAATTCTTTCGCCCTGTGAGCTGTTTCCCCAGAAAATAATCCCGTATCTCATTATGCTTTCAAAGTTTGCATAATATAGAATTTTCAGCACCTTGATGTCTAAATATTTACTCGATATTCTTATGCCGTAGCAAATTTTATTTAATTTCTTACATGCTAGATCAATGTGTGTAGACCATTTTAGCCCTTCATCAATGACTAGGCCTAGAAACTTGGTGTCTTTCACCGTATGAACAATATTATTATTAAAATTGATGCTTTCCGGTTTTTCTTTGGTGTTTTTTGTTGTATTAAATACTACCACTTTAGTTTTAGTTTCGTTAACAATTAAATTATTTCTGTCGAACCATGTCTTTGCTTTCATAATTAAATTATTGCTATCATCTATGAGATTTTGCGATGTTTTACCTCCAACCAAGAAGTTGGTATCGTCTACCTAACTTGTTAGGGATATATTACTTGCTTCATTTACAATTTCCTGAAGGTCGTTGACATAATATATAAGGAACAGTATAGGACTAATTATGCTTCCTTGTGGAGCTCCTACTTTATTTTCTACAATTGCAGATTTCGCTGTTATCTTATTTTTAGTTATTTCCACCCTTTGCCTCCTATCAGACAGGAAGGAACTTAGCCACTGAAGGGCATTTCCTCTAATACCGTATTTTTCCAATTTTATTATAAGATTGTTCCTATCTAATGCCTCGATTACACAGAGCGACTTTAGACGCTAGACGCTGGCGAATTTAGACGCAGCGACTAAATTCGCTCTGTGTAATAGACCTAGACGCTTACACGCCGCGTCTTGAACAGACGCTGTTCGCTCGCTTTTAAAGTTGACAGCCGGGCTACTTTAGACGCTACACGCTAGCGTTTTTACACTCCGGCGTCTAAAGTCGCTCTGTGTAATCGACATGAGAGTGTAAAAACGCTATTGTGCTAGCGACTAGTGACTACTGTGGTTGTAACTTGCAAGATGTCAAATGCGCGATTGCAACTACGAGACTAGCGAGTTTAGACGCTGTGTGTAATCGGACAGGTCGCTACACGCTCAGTCGCTGGCGACTTTAGACGCCAGCGTCTAGCGTCTAAAGTCGCTCTGTGTAATCGAGGCATAAGCAATCATATGCTTTTGACAAGTCTAATAGCCCCTACACACGATCCGATCTGGTTGGTACTAAAATCCAATCTCGTCGGTCGGGTCTCAAGTTGGACCGTGTGGAGGCTTGTCGTCCTACAAATTTCGCAACATTTCCTTGTAGGAAATGTAGTCACCGATGTAGCCATCCGACCGCGTTGGAATTTGGCGAGATCGGACCGTGTGGAGCGTTGTCGGATCGCAGATAAGGCGAGCTAATCTTGATAAAAACTGTTTTTTATGCCATTCCTTGTCGGATCATGTAGGAAGGTCCATACCCACCAACCCAGCCGACTTGTTATCTACCTACTTTATAAAAGCATATTATTTTTTTATTAAATACCTTCAAAATATCACACGAAATATTAAAATTATAATGCATAATTATAATTATAATGAAAAGTGGAGGTAATAATCTGACCAAAATCTATGTTTTAAATAATCATTTAAAAAAATTTAGGATTTCAAAATGTAATTATAGGTGATAATTTTTGTAGTTCTCACGAAAAGATATGAAACGTCTAAAAGGGTTTCTCGAATAATATTTAAATATTTTCACTTTCATATAAAATATTTTCATATAAAATATTTTTATAATAACTCGATAACAAATTGAAAATTATTTCATGTCAAAATATAGCATTTTTATAGTTTTCTATAGAAAGCACTTGTTATATATTTGATTGATGAACATAATACAAAATTTAAAAAATGCGTAACTGTTTGTTATTATCTCTATACGCTGAATTTTTTTCGATCGCGTAACCATTTTTTGACCATAGCGCAATTCCTGCTATACTAAATTTCGATAAATTCGGAGCCATGTTAATCGGTTCAAAGCTTTAAAGAGAATGAATGCCGTGGTGTTTGGGAGAAAACTGATAAGTTTAAACATATGGTACAAATATGACAGTTATTAATTTCAAAAAATTACTGGATTAATAAACATTATTATTATTATTACATTCTATTAATTACTGGATTATTAAACATTATTATTACATTCTAAGTACATAATTAATAAATGAATAAATAAAAATAAATTGATCTTTTATTGATATTTTACTTTTTTTTGAACGATATTGAACTTTACTATATTGAACAGATATAGGTACTGAAAAACATTACTTTTGCACGTATCAGTTTTCTCCCAAACACTACGAATTATTTAATCATTATATTTAATACAAGAATAAATTTTAAGTTCGAAATAATATCAGGCGCAGCTGGTGTCGGGCCGACGAGATTGGATCGTGTAGAGGCAAACTCCAACGCGGTCGGATCGTGTGGAGGCAATCTCCAATCTGGTCGGGTCTCAAGTTGGACCTAGAAATCGGATCGTGTGTAGGGGCTATAAATTCCAACTGCCAATTCATTACTTTCTAGGAATTTCAAGACTGTTTTTGTAAATTCATAAATTGCCGTATCGGTGGATCTGCCTCTTAGATAACCATGTTGATGCTTACCGAACACAGAACATTCATTAAAAAAAACCGCCAACCTCTTGCACATTATCGATTCAAACACCTTTGAGAAACTGGGTAACAAACTAATAGGCCTGTAGTTTTCCAAATTTTCGCGATTTCCTGTTTTAAATAATGGTTTAATTACTGCGAGTTTCAATTGTTGTGGACATATTCCATATTTGAAAGAATTGTTGATTATATATGCAATAACATTCTTGATCTCTTCGATGCAAATTCTAATAATTGCAGTTGGAATGTCATCGTCCCCGCTGCTGAATTTATTTTTTAAACTCCTTGTATGTTTGACCACTTCATCTGGAGTGGTTGGTTTTAAAAACATTGACCTATTATTTTCAGTAAAATTTTTCACTGTTGACCCCGAAGACGAATTATCGATTTTATTCAGCAAGTCTGTAATCATGTTTACTGAAAATATATTGTAGTTTTCCGCTATATCTAAAGGTTTTCCTTTTATCTGGCATTCTCCATCTCCTGCAGACTTGCCAGTTATCTCTCTGCAGATTGACCACATGGATTTTGACTTATTATCTGATGTTCTTATCCTCGTTTCATAATTACGGGATCTACACTCGATTAAAAGTTTATCATATTCTCTTTTTGTTTCTTTATATAATTTTTCATAGGTTTGATTATTTCTGCTTAATACAAATAGCAAATCCAATCTATCTTTGCATTTACTTAATTCTTTATGATTATAGTCTGATCCGCCCTTTTTGTTAGTTACTACTAATTTCCGTGGAAAACTTTCATTAAAGATGTTAATAAAAGTTGATATAAAAATTTTCCACTGCTTATTTACTTCACACCTTCTTGCTTCATAGATTAGTTTCCAATCTTGTTCGCGTAATCTTTGTAAAAAACTTTTTTTAGCCGGTTCGGTAAAAAATCTACGGTGTTCGTTCGAATTTTGTTTCTGGTCTTCTACTTGCATACTGACTTCCTGTGCGGTATGATCCGATATGTGTGTTACGTGTATCTTACTTTCCCACCCGTGTTTAACGTTTATAAAAATATTATCTATACAGCTTTCACTATCACCCTCTTTACCTGTTATTCTAGTATTTTCAGATATACATGCATACAAATTATAAGAATTTAACAATGAAAATAATTCACATTTGTTTTCACCCGCGATTATGATTGTTTTATGTTCCTCGATAATAATGGAAAGTAATAGTTCTAATTTTCCAATAAATACCTGAATGTCTCCTTCTGGTGGCCTGTATAATGATACAATCAAAAAATTGTAATGATTTACCGTGCATTCAGCCGCTGCTACTTCAAATACACCAGTCATCGATATTTCATTTAAGTTTTTCCTGTTTATTGATATAATTCCAACGTTTCCTTTCACGAATACTGCGACCCCTCCGTGTTTTCCTTTTTCCCGACAAAATTTAGACACTAGTTTAAAATTTTTGATTGGTAATTGTTCTAATTGCTCTGCTGTTTTCCAATGTTCCGATATACACAGGAACTTACATTCAGGATGTTGTTTGAGCATAAATTGTATTTTATCAATTGAATTTCCTAGCAAACGCACATTTTGGTGTATCAGACTAATCTTATTTACAAAACTATTTACATCTGTGTTCACATTTAGTTCACATATATAAATCTAAAACGGTAGCAACACATGGCAATACGTACATGTACATATTATGTACATAGCTTTAGGGATACACCCACGCTAGAAAATTACAAACCAGTACACTATATTAATACTATACATTAGTGTATACTACAATGGAACCTACAGTAGAATGTGAAATATAAAATATCCGGCAAGTTTACTCGTCTATAAAGACCATAATAATGAGGTTGTGCAACAAGATTTTCCCTTAAATAGATGTAACAATAATTTGACCTGTATTAATTTTCAACCCCTACTTGACCAAAACAAAGAAAATGTATAGTTTGTTTCTACTTTGTTGCTGCAAGAGCAACCCCCACCATTATAAGTCGCGAACGGGTGATGCTAGAAAAAATAATTCTACCAAACTTTGTTGCATTGGATAAATATGGTTATTTTAATTTTTTAATCTTACCGTTCACGAGTTACGGCTATTTTAGAGTGGGGGTGTTAGCTTAATACTTATTAAACCACATTCCCGATTTTAAACGATAAAGCTTCCAGAAGCTACCATAATCATCATTTTCAATTCAGTTTTTTTCAAAGCTATTGATATTAGAAATTTACAACTCTGAGAAACACGCAGTAATGTTTAAATATTGAAGTGTAATTGAAGCAAGAACAACTTCCGAAAGTATATTTAATTCCAGAAAACATCGAACTTCTCACTATTTCATAACATTACCAATGCGTGTACTAGATGATTTTGCATAAGCTCAATACATTGGATCCATGAACATTTTGCGATCCACATTTAATATAATTAAACATAATGATAAATTATAATTGAGTCTTCTAAATCAGAAAAAAACTGATAAGATAAAACATTTGATAAGTTCGTTGTTTATTTCGTTCTTTCCCGGAGTTTTTCCATTTTTCATTTTATGAATTGCGCCCATTAATTCTTCGCGTGATGGACTTGGTATTTCCTGGTCATCAGTGACCATTTCCTCATGTATATTCTCTTTACCTTCCTTTTGTTGTCTCTTTTTCATACTTCTTGGCCATATCTTGTAACTTGACTTTTGTTTTCTTGACAGTGGATAAAAGATTTTCATATTATTGAATTCGCAAAATCTTGGGAAGAGGGTAATCTTCTGGTATTATTAATATTGCCACAAATAAAATTTATTTATTTTTTTTATAAATATATGGGCCGGGAAGGTTTACCACTTTATTTTTGTACAACTTTATGGAAAATGAAAACAAATGGTTCAATGCTGATCAATGTTTTAATAATTAACGTAAGGAAGACAATGTCAGTTAAATATCGGCATCTGTTAGTCTCACAAATACGGGCCATTTTTATAAGATTTTATAACCGGTGTTTCATTAATTTCATCACGAATAATTTGTGTAAGTTGCTTAGGTGTTTCTGGTTTGTTGGCGTAAACCTTGCTCTTCAGATATTCCCACAAAAAGAAGTCCGGGGCTGTTAAATCCGGCGACCGTGGAGGCCTATCGATATAATTATTTTTTGAGATAATTTATTGGTGTCGTAAATGGTCTGGTGGGAAAAGTTCTTGTGTCAACTGAAATTTAAATGGATACACATCCAAATCTTTATGCATAATTCCCCATAAAGTTGTCGTCTAAGTCGAAGACTTGAATACAGTGTTGAATTGTCGAAGGTTGATTAAATTGTTTTGAATACTTTTTGGGACAGCAGCAATGTTTTCAGCTGATCTTCTCGTACGTTGTTGCCCAGGCTTGTGCATAGTATATCTGCTACAGAGCACCTTTCTTCAAAATCGTTCACTAAACGATAAATAGTGGATTTTGATGGCAATATATTTCTACTCAAAAATTTTATGTGATTATTCAGTCGTCACAATAATTGATTGATTTTGATAAAATGTTTTTACGATTAAAACATGTTGATTTACCAGATATTTTTCCATAATAAATTTGCCACATATTCACAATTTGTTGGTTGGTGACCACATAGTTCACAGACCACATAAAGTAGTAAAGCTTCCCGGCGAACACCTTGTACATGGTAGTACTTACATTAAGTATTTTTACAATTTTTTATAAATTTTAACTAAAACGTTTTAAATAAAATTAATTAAGGGCTATAGTAGAATACTGCTGGGTTAAGCGGAAGAACCGTTCCATTTTGCCTCACCTAATGAAACAATATATTATGTAAAAACATGCAATGAATCAGTTTTATTGCTATAAAGCACTTAAGAATAATTAACGTCTTCGAAAGACGCGTTTATTTCAATCCATATTACTGTAAAGTTCCTAAAAATCTCATATTTTATATTTAAATGTTTTTTAACAAACTATTAAATTTAATGAACACAATAATAGTAAAAAGTAAAACTTGAATTCGAAATAGGTAATTCTACTAGCGATCACCTTTTACAGCTTATTTCAAGGTAAGTTCCATAATCTAGACGAAGAGTGAAGTCGGCCAAACATTATTCATACCACTGGGAAAATCCTTATTATGTATGCACTACTAGGTTGTAAACTGACAAGCCATGGCAGGTCTTAAAATTTAACAAGCACTTATGGTTTATCTTTAATACAGTACAATCAAAGTGACTACGTGAGTTATAGAATGACAAGTAACCTGTCTACGTTATTAATGGTGTTATTAATACAGAAAACATAAAAAAATATTTTGGCTTTTATAGCGCCAATTAGAGAGAGCGAGAAATTAAATTCTTTAATAGAATAATTATTAAATAACAGTCATTTGATTTATTTTTAAACTCACGTACAGTGAATAAGGATAAAATGGGGCTTTATTCGCCAAATCGTTATTGTACTTAACTACTATTTTTAATTTGAATTTTTTAAAAATTTTGAGTATTTAAAAATTTCTAGCAATGTGGCATTTTTCCAAAATTATAGCTTTTATGAATTTTTGAGAATAATTTGGATGATATAGGTAATTTTAACAAATGGATTTTAAATTTGGCCGATCCAGCCATGATGAAGTTACAGTTTCCATGTTTAATTTAATAAGTTAGAATATTAAGTAAATAATAACTATATACTACATAAATACTTACCTATTTTGGAGATTCTATCTGCAATTTGCGTATGAACAGAAGTGGATTTAGCATAATATATTTTGAAATCATAGAAATTTTATTAAAAGAACATAACTGAAACTTTAAAATGAATTAATGTTAAGTGTAAGTTTAAGGATACATAAATGCAGCTTTAAACTTATTGTTCTAAGTTTAACAAGTTTTTCAGCACAGATCTTAAATCTGCATTATTTATAGTTATTGTTGAAATTTATTATCCATTTTAACGTTTCAGTGAAATTAATTTGGGTAGTTGTTCAAATTCAATGACTTTTATGAAAATTCATCCACTAAAGTGTAAGGTTAAATTTTACCTTAGAGCATTATGTTGTGCAACAAACAACCTGCGAATATTTTAATAATAAACGAATAATAATATTAGAAAAATATTGCAATACATCAAGGATACTGACAGAAATAATCTCATGGCAATTTACATAAAATAACTTGAAATTATGTACCAAACATAACAAAAATTTACAATATACATTGTACTATGTATACAGTAAATATTTATTTCATTTTTTATTTATTTAAATTAAAAAATTAAAACGTGACTGCATGTTTTTTAAAAACGAAGAAAATAAATTAAAGTTTATTAGAAATATATACTATTAAAATTAACTTCATAAAATTGATTTATTAATAAAAGATAATATTTAAATACAATGTTTGCTGAGCTGGTAACAAATTCTTCTTCTTCAAGTGCCATATCCGGTCTCCCGGACGTTGGCGACCTCTCTCCTGTGTATGTGTTGTGCGTTTGAAGTATTATCACACACATAGGGGACCTACTGCTTAACGCGGGCTCCGAACCGCGGGAAGTGTATACACTTCATCTCCAGAGAGGCTGTTCCAGGCAGATTACACCTCGGTGGTTTGCCATTGCCTTCCGAGGGGAGACGGTCAGAATAAAGTTTTACTGAGCCCGGAGTCGAACCAGGCATTCAGCTTTAGCAGCAACGCACTTAACTGCTTTAGCTGACGACCGTCTCTTGTAACAAATTGTCGCTTAAGAATTCGTTTGTCCAATGTCCATTTCAAGTAGAATTTAATATCACTTTTCGATGGAATCGCTATAATAATATTCAAAATAAACATTATGTCCATTCCAAAATTTTATAAGGTAAATAATCCAATTGTCCCTATTTACCATTTGATCAAAAACGTTGGAACAGCATTACTCAATTAAATTTAAAAGAGAAAGAAACAGAAAAGCTTATATAATTGGGAATATCATCTATGGGGAATATAAACATTTAGCAAAGTAATTACGAGTAATATTGGTAAATATTGTTCGAGTCGATTTTTATAACTTACACTTTTTTGCATTGTGAATAAATTTAAATCTCTTCAATAATCAAGCAAATGGTGTTCAGAATATAATAATAGATGGAATTATTATCACAAATTGGATTTAAACTATCATATTTTAAAATTTTCTAGGGGCTTAAAAAAGAGCCACATGAAACCTTATCAAAATCACGAAATATTAAATTTTTGATTTACCCAGTTTACCCACAATTACTTAAATATTGAGCTTTGCCTAGACTTCTCAAAACACTTGTTTTGTCAAAGAAAAAAATCTGATTGGGAGGCATTCCGCAACATCTTTTATCAAAACAACTAAATCTAAATATCCCTTCGAAATCGGAAGATGTCAATGAAGCGTTGCAAGAAGCCGGGTTGACTATTACTCTATCAATGCAGACCGCTGATCAGCGAGGATTTTGCCACGACCACATTAAGAAGAAACTTGTAGAAGAAAAAGACTAAGAAAACTTTGGCAGACTAACCATGCTCTGAGTGATAAAACAAATCTAAATCGCTTCACCAAACACCTGAAAAAGATGTTAGTCGACTATAAAAACCAAGGTATTAAAATATTCTTAGAAAGTATTTCACCTACAGAATCGTCAGACTACTTCCTGTGCAAAGTTACGACGAAGAAAACTAAGCAACCTCAAAACATAAAAACACCAATTAGTACACGAGATGGCAACTGGGCTACAAATGATGAAAAAAAGGTAAACACATTTGCAGGATATCTTGGTAATGTTTTTAAACCACTCCAAATGGACATTCAAGCACTAAAAGTCGATTCATCAAATTTTAGATGCTCCCTATCAAATGGACCTCCCGATGAAACCTATAAAAGAAGCAGAAGTTGGCACATGCATAAAAACACCTTGGTATAATTTAATAATAAGAAGAATTTTGAAAGAGCTGTCACCAAAGGGAATCAAAGTGATCACTATCATATTGAATGCTATCCTTAAATTGGGTTACGTCTCTTCACAATGGAAGGTGACCCGAAAAATTATAATTCAAAAATCTGGCAAGAACCCAATAGAAGCTGCTTCGCAGTCAGTCTCCTGCCTGTGCTGTCGAAGATGGTTGAAAAATTTTTAGTAGCTAAGCTAAGCTAAAATAAAAAAATCATTTAATATTCAGCCATCAATTTGGATTTCGACAGAATCTTTCTATCATTGAGCAGGCACACATAGTTGTTAGGAACATTAGAGAGGACTTGGAACATAACAGGTACAGCTCGGCAGCCTTCCTAGGCATCTCCCAGTCCTTCGACACCAAATAAGGCACGCAGGTTTGGCCCACAAAATTAAAAACAGCTTACCTCATTCTTATTGTCTTTCCTCGTACATTAATAACTCACCAACGCGCAAATAAGCGTTGAAATATTTGAATAAAAAATGGTCAGAAATGCAAACAAAATTGTAAATGCAACGTAGCCCACAGTAAACAAACGGGTTTCGATTTACCTACATCCCAATGGAATCATTGGTATAATTTGTGATCGCTCATGTCTGCAGTTATGCAAAACCAAGCTACAAAAAACAAAATTTATCACATCCTAACCTGGATACTGATCTGGATCAGGGTGTAACACCTTATCTTTAACCTTGCATATGCACAAAACTGATAGCAGGAGTTATTTAAATACGCTGTCTTCTTAAAAAATTGAAGCCCAACTCGAATAAATACAAAAATCCATCAAGGAAACCAAAGCAAATTCGAACGACGCGCGACGTTTGCTTCACGTTTACTTTTAGAAGGGGGACATGTGCTGGGATTTTATTAAACAACAAATGTGAGTTGGTTAAATACCTCGGCGTCCACCTGAATAGACGCCTGACATGGGAAAATCACATGTGGTAAAAGCGGTTTCGACTAGGTCTCATTTACCGCAAAATGTATTGGATAATGAGGAGAAACTCTCACCTTAGCATGGAAAATAAATTCCTGATATATAAAGCCATCATCAAACCTGGACCAATGGAATACAGTTGTGGGGGTTCTACTGGCGATTCAAATATTTTGAAAATACAAAGATTCTAATCTAAAACGTTACGGGCGATTTGTAATGCACCCTGGTATGTTCCCAAGGATGTCGTACATCGTGACCTTGGTATGGCTACGGTCAAATATCCTGGCATCAGATCTTCTCATTGCCCCCAATATTAAAAGGTTGGGGCTTAACCCTTTAAACTTACTCCTCGATAGTATAATTAGTCAATTTTTCTATGTCATACCCTTAACAAAAACAATTATTTAATTTGTGTAATGAAATGTAATTTTTCATTTTATTGTCGTCATGATAGATCATTGATGGATTGGTTTTGTCAAGGGTACTTTTAAGTACTTTTACTTCGAATTAAATTTGCTATTTCTTCTTCAATTAATCGATAAAAATTTAAATATGATTTTTGACAAATAGTAAATTTCGATGTTAGATTTACTTTCGCTGCCGGTTATAGGCGGCGTTTAAAGAAAAACGGTACATTTCTTTTTTTTTGTTTTAGAAAGAACTTAAAAATAAAAATATTGTTTTAAAATATAATTTATTTAATGTATTTTAAATGTACAAAAGTTAAATAAGACTCTATAATTAATAATTACTGGGTATAACAATTAATATAAGATTTCTCGCATCAAAATACGCAATAATTATGCAAATAACAGTTTGGTAGTTAAGATACAATAAGTACATACAATATAAGAAGTAGTTTTTCTACAATAAAATTCATAACAACTTTTAATAATTTTACATCATATTCACATTTATAATTTTAAACCCTGTTTTTATCAAATTAATATCGTACAAAATCATAATTCCTAATTGTCAAACTTTTCGGCTTTTATTTATGATAATTTAATATCAATTTTAATAATAAATTAACCATATTTTAAATTAAATTAGTTCTACAAACTACATCTATACTCAGCATTACATACGGCAGTCAATGAGATTCCTCAGATCAGTGGTAGGATATCAAAGAACTAGCAGAAGAAGAGACGCAGACAAAAGATCTATAGTTTAAATGAAACAATTAAAGAATACCAATAGAAAATCATCTAACTTTTAGGCTCAAACCCGAAGTCGAACCGTTGATCGGTACGGTAGCAGTTGATCACGCTAGGTCATGACAGTCGTTGTAGGTGATGAAGATGTTAAATTTTACCTACAGTAGATATAATTATTACATTTTTTTGTAGAGATTCTTGCTGCTACTTTAGAGAGATAAAAACAGACCGACAAAAATCCTCTCTTGACATTTTCAACGGAAAATGAAATTTTCTCCTGCGGGTTTCGGAGTTAACTGAAGATTGAAAATAATCTAAAGATAAATATTTTTACGAAACAATCGAGAAATGTAGCTAAAAATATTGACAATACAGAGTGAGAGAGATTTTATATAATATCCATTCTAACGCTTTGATCAATGTTTTCGCCCCCTCCAAAATATCGGAAACTTTTTGTGCATTATGCTATCCGCAAAACAAGCGGATTAGTCCGTTTTGCATGCACAATAAACTGTTGGATGTTTTCTCTTATTTAATATTTGTTGTTAAAATTTATTAAAAATTTCTTCAATAGCAGGTGATTACCGGAAGTAATGAAGTCTATTGAGATGGAGATGAGATTGCCTATTATTATTAATCCGATGTTGCGTCGTATCTTCTCAACTTCAAGTAGCTTGTGCCCTGTTTTCATTTCACTAAACTTGTAATTTATTATAATCGTTTTCAAGACTAGTTATAATATTAAACTTTACACTATCAGTTTGACAATCATTATAATTATTTTGTACATAATACTGCAAATTAAGTATTATTAATAAGGTATCTTGTAATGTAGTTAATTGTTTTCAGATTTTTTGACATACTAGAAAACGGCGCCAAAATAATAAATTTTATACAATATTTAGAAAATATGAATCTTGTGTACAATTTATTATTAGACAAAAGCTATTTACACATTGTACGAAAACACCTCCGTAGTCATACTTCATGCGAACATTCAGAGCTTCCTTCGGCATTAATAATGGTTACTGTGGTGGTAGCAGCTTGACCTTTAATTGTGGATCTACTCGTCGGATAATTCTGATGATAACCACTTCTGTGAAAAAGCTGATGATTTTGCTCTTTTTTATTTCCGAATATCGTGCAAAACAGAACTTCTCTCATTCCTCTATAAAAAATTACACGGGTGAAAAACACCTAACTTTTTATATTTTCGACAAAGAAATTCAAAAACACTCGAGAATACAATAACTAATTACTTTACTAATTCATATTCAATAATAATTCATACTTGTAATTAAATAAACTTTTTTTCAAATTTTAATTAACACCCTTTTTTATAATTCCCTTGGTTTAAATCAAATCAACTAGCAAAGTTTATAATTGCGCATTAAATAAAATTAATTTCTTCAATTAAAATTTTTTTCCTCTTCATTAATTAATTATAAAATGAACACAAGTGTTTTTGAATTAAGACTTTATTTTTATAAAATTTTACCTTCTAAAATTTTTTGATAAGAAGGCATAAAGTAACGGATTAATTCCAGAATTAAAATATGTGACCAAAAATGTTAGAGGAGTAAATAGAGCACTAAAGTCTGTATCTCCATGATAATGGCTTGACCAATACTGCCACATTTTTCTTGCGTGAAATGGAAGATTACACAACGCAAATGTTAATACCACAACTATTAGCATCCTTATTACTCCTCGACGAGCTTGCAAAACATTTTGACTAGAATTAGATACATTCCCTGTATTGCATAATGTTCGACTTTCGCTGCTTAAAGATCCCTGAAATGTTAAATTGAATTAGTTGCTAGCCATGGTTGCTATTATGAACAACCAAATTAATTAGGTAGTTGAAATAAATTTAAATTAGGTAATATAAAATATTTTTAAGAATATTATACGAATAAAACCGTATACAATGTTTAAGCAAAGCTAATGGAATTTGGCTTGCTTTTTTGTCGAAGGTTTTATTCACACAAGATTAATGAATGTGAGGTTAAAAATAAAGCGCGTTTTATATGTAAGAATAAGGTCCTTTTACGTCATTGAGTTTAGGAGGTTAATTAGACATTTTGAACTTGTTCTAGATTGCTAGCAATCCTATTCCGCCGGATTTTCTTCTTTTCGTATCACATAGGTAGTATGTTGTAAATTGGCTAAGATTTACCTACTTAATTACCTGTTTAGTGAACTACAAAATGTTTGTAGTTTAAGAAAGTCAGGCAGTCTGAAATTCAAACCTGCAATTTCTTTCATGTAAATCCGTATAAAGCCATTAACCGAAGTTCACGAGCCTCCCTAATGTAACTACACATTTTTTTTATAAACCACACAATTATAACGAAATTGTAGTCATGATAAATTCACAATTTAATTTAGAATGCTTTTGTGTGCTTGACTTTTGTCAAAATTTTTCTTTCACAAAGCAACATATTTTTGTGAATGGTTTTTCTTTAAACAAAATTTTATATAGGCGAAGACGAGGTTAACTGGAACGCCAGGTTAACTTGTGATTTTATATGAAAACTTAGTGAATCAATAGTAAATATTGAAAATAGTTTTATGGCTTTCCAAATGGATGTGTCTACTAATAATATTGAAAGTTTAGCTCGTATTGTTGGTATTTGTTATTTTACATTTGTTTTTAGTTTTAAGAGCAGAAAAATTACTTTTACGTTAATTTGTAAAAAAAAATTTATTTAAATTATAAACGCATTAAATTTCTATTAGCACTTACTATATATTTTATGTATGTTATCATTTTGAAATTCCTTGGACAACAGAAATAAAAAATTCTATATTTTAATATATTATGTAGATTTAAGTTCCAATAATTTGTATTCAATATTAAGTTATAATAAAGTATTAAATTCTTAATTTGATGTGATTATTTTAGTTTATCTGCAAAATTTTAGTTAACCTACCCTGTCCGGTTAACCTAACCATACGCACCTAACTGGAAAAAATTGATCTGACCGTTCCATGTTTTAACTATTTAGGGTTTTCAAGATCAACAATACACTACTAGCAACTCTCGGGCTGATGCATAAGTTCTTAGCGTTCATTTAAAATTAAAAATTTAATTTTTAAATCTAAAAAATACATAAACTAATCAATAATATATTCTCCTGCATCGTTTATGATTGACTCCCAACGTTCTGGCAGTGTTTCGATTCCACGCTTGAACAAATCCGGTAGTTTGGAGGTGAAGAAGTCATCGAGCCAGTTTTGAAGAGCCACGTCGTTATTAAATATGATTCCGTGGAGATTGTTGGCTAAAGATCGGAAAAGATGAAAATCTGATGGAGCAAGATCAGGAGAATAGGGCAGATGTGAAATAACCTCCCAACCGAGGTTTTGAATAGCTGCTTTTGTAATGTTAGCAGTATTCGAACGGGCATTATCATGCTGCAAAACCACTTGATGCCGTCTTGCCGGTCGTTTTTCTTGATTTGCAGCCTCCAGGCGACGCAGTTGTTGACAATAAACCTCAGAAGTGATGGTTACATTCCTCGGAAGCAATAATTCATAGTAGATGACGCCTTCTTTATCCCACCAGATGCACAACATTACCTTGCGTGGATGGCCACCAGCTTTTGCACGAGGATTTGCTTGTTTGTTAGGGCTCAGACATTCCTTTCTGTTCTTGATGTTGATGTGAAGGCACCATTTTTCGTCACCAGTAACAATTTGGGACAAAAACGGCGATGTTGTTGACGAGCTAAACGATGACGAGCAAGCAAAGAAGCACAAATGGTAATAACACGCTAATTTTTGTTGTTTTCGCTCAAAACGTGTGGTACTCAAACACCCAACTTTTGAACTTTGCCCATGGAATACAAATGTCGTACGATAGTTGATTGGTCACAAATCATCATATTTCCCAATTCTCGAGTTGATTGACGTGGATCATCACGAATTGAAGCATTTAATCGGTCTTCATCAAAGCCGGATAGCCTCCCTGAACGTGGAAAATCATTCATACCGCAATGCTCCTTTTTGAAACGAGAAAACCATTTTGGTGCAGTATTTTCCACGATGGCGTTCTCTCCGTAAACGGCACAAATGGTTCCAGCGGCCTCCGATGCCTTAACTCCTCGGTTAAACTCAAACAAAAGGATATGTCGGAAATGTTCATTTTTTGTAATCGACACTCCCCAACAATTACCCCTATCTTTCTACAAATTGAAAAATTTAAGAAGTATTCAATAAAACAATATACTGTGGCATTAAAATGACATTGATATTTCGATAAACAAATTTGTTTCCAAAGCACTTTTACCTTGGTAACCAAAAACGCTATGAACTTATGCATCAACCTGATTTCAGTATGCAAAAGAAACTGAATTTTATTTTAGTATAAGTGCTGATTCACAATGAACGTAAGACATAAGAAATACGTAAGACGTAAAATTTATATTAAGCCTAATTTTAATACAAAAAGTTGAAACCATTTCAACTTGATGTAATTTTACGTACGACAATAATCTCAACACAATTGCATTAAATTGGAACGATTTTAATTTTATGTATTAAAATTACGCTTTGTGTCAATTTGACGTCTTACGTATTTCTTATGTCTTACGTTCATTGTAAATCAGCACTAACAGTTTTATTCCCGTTTAAAAACAGTAGACCAGTTAACTTAGCTCTCCCTACTTATACATATTTAATTGTATTTATAAATCAAAATTGTAAAATATAGTTGAAGAAATAGGTCGTATTTATCTATTATAACCCCACACAAATCTTAAAAAGGAATAAATAGCCAAAGTAGTTTTTAAATTGAAGTAATTCGAAAACCTTGTAAGAAATTTATAAAAAAAAACATTCTTGATTGTTATTCGATATACTGTTCCATCAGAACACTTAATTGGCAAAAATTGAAGAATCTTGTAATTAACTCCAGGGTAGCTTTGGTAATGGTCTTTGTAGAAAAACAAAAAACTTGCTTCAAAAATAAACAATAATGAATTGCTTAAAATTTCATTTCGAGATAAACATCGAAGTTTTTAAAGTTAATTAGCTCTCAAATTGATCACAATAATATTAAACTACCTAGCTATTGTATAATTAAAAATCAATTATGATATAATTATATTTTATCTATGCATGGCTACTACAACCATCGTAATACGGCGTTCGTAAATTGGGGACTGTGACCGTCGTTATGGATGCAATTCAGGTTAGGTTGGCCCGTTAATCAGATACAGGGACCTGGACAGGGACCAGGGACGATATCACACCCAGAATGGTAATGGTAAAATTGGCCATTCTAATTGACGAGACTTGTTGTTTTACGAAGAAGAAGGGATGTAGATTTAGTTTGTACCCAGGACCATCATCTCTTTCGCAGCACTCTTGATAAATATGCTTAAATTTGCGTAAGCATAGCTTATTCCAAAGCAACAGTATTCCCAAGTTCCCATAAAAAACTGTTTAAATTATTTTTATTTGCTTTTTTATTACTACAATATATGCGGAAAATATAAGAACATAAAAAAACTGTTGGCGCTTTAGGTTTTCATTTAAATAAGCGGAGTTGAAGTTTTTCATTTACATAAATTTACAATGTCTGAAAATTTAATTTTCCGATTTAATTTCCTTTACAGAACTTCCTCTTATATCTATAAATCAAGTATAAGTAATGGTGAAACCTGACTTTTTCCTGTTTAGGAACTGACAATCTCTGCAGAAATCCCCATTTAAAGACATTTACCCAACGTTTTTTCGTAAAAGAACCTAATTCTACTTAACTGTATCAAACGGTTTTAAGCACGATGCTGAAAGGTTAGAAAGCTTAATAAAACTTACATGTTTGTTTGCATCTTTATTACGAACAGATTGCTTTCTGCTTAAATCTTGATATTGGTGTGTTGTACATGCATTTAGTTGTTTTTCCAATTTTTTCGAGCTTGTCCATAATCCCACGGCTATTCGTGTGTATAGAATCTTAAATTGCCAAATACATAATACGTAAGTAATTCAATTATTGGATTTACAGTAAAATACATTAAAATTATTTATCATCTCTAATACCACCAAATTTTTTAATTTATATTTACTGATAATTAATGCACGCAAGGAAACTGCTGCCTAAATTATCCGGGTCACCTAGTACTTACCTAAAAAGTTTTCCTCGGTGGGTGAAAGTGAAATTGACTATTTTTCTTTTAGCATAAAAAGCGTGTGGAAAAATATTTTTACTGTTGAAACTTTACTTGCAATTTGTGTACGTATTACTTGTTTAAATTTTATACATTAAAATTTTTTTTCTCCGTATATTTTGAAATAACAGAAACCTACAATATTAAATTTTACAAGAAATGTAGTAATGTCCACCTAACTCGATAACAACACACGATAACTTAAATCTGTTAACCAGGTCTGTTTACTAAATAAATGTATTTTGTTTCAAAATTGAATTAAGCTTTTCCAACTTACGTATGTAATTGGAATTTCGAATTACTGCAGGCAGTAGAAGAATATAATATAACAAACTATAAGATAATATACCCATAATTTATTGAATAAACGACCATTTGTTTATTTTAAATTAATAATTTATATCCAAGTATCGATAAGTAATAAATTAATGTTCTAAATACTAACAACTTTCGTCTCAAGCCACTTGATGTGCAACCCTAATGGAAAAGTAACTACCCATCGTTTATTATTTATGGGCCATTTTGAAAGTTATCAGCTATATATTTTTCATCCTAATTATACTTAACGGTTGCAAATCTGTTTTTTTTCATTGATTAATTTGAATGTGAAGTTTTACGTTTATTGGTACATTTATTATGTTAAACAAGTCGTGATTTAATTATTTTTAAAATAAGTTGCTTCCGAACTATTAATATGGATTGATGGGCGATTCCATCTGTGGCGTGGTCACTTCATCTTTACCAATCAGTTATGTAGTTAACTACAATTTTTTAATTAAATCCTAAATTCCCAATTAAAAGGTAAGCTGAGTTATATTTGTATCAATACCCTGATTTAATAAAAGCTCATGCTCTCCTCTGATCTTAGTTCAGATGTACGCTTAATTTCGCTTAATTCATTAAAAAGAATAAAGCGGTTTTAACTTTAACTAAAAAAACATATAATACATTTAGGCCATAATTATTATAGTCATAGCATACTAATTTAAGGGGTAATCCCTCCATTTACTCTTTCCAGGTTGAAAAAACCATGAATCGTTTTGGTTTGAGTTTCTACGCGTGGGATTCATTTTGTGTTGAAAAAATACAAAGAATGTGACACTGTTTGTATTTTCTCATATATCTCGGAAACTTAGCAAGATAGGGTAACAATGCTATAACTATGTAGATATCTTACTTCTAACTAAAAATTTCCTAAAATATAAAACATTAGACTGTGAGGGTATTAAATACATTTAACTTACATAAGTAGCTAAAGTTTCAAACGTTAAAACAAAAATAATTTTGAAGTTTAATACTTTTTTTTGCTATTGTAAACTTTAAATTCCATTTACTCAATATGAGTAATTTCAAGTTACCTAGTTGTAGCACTAAGGGGACGATATGTAACTCGCTTAAATAAAGAACAAATCTTAACTTGTATCTGATTCCTCTTTGTACCTTGCTGTATCTATTTAAAATAATGTACTCAAATGAAATTCTCTCACCAATTATGTTCATTTATTTATACAAGAAAATCATTAACGAAACAAATCATAAATTTCAAAAATTAAACAAATTAAGCGTACAGATTCAATCTTAAAACTAACGTTCCCCCCCGTTATCGCACAAATTAAATTTCTCAAAAATATTGTCAAAACGATCGTTAACCTTTTACTCACAAATTATCGTCTTACCGATTTTATTGTCTTCGACGAATCTGTCTCTGTTGCACCACACTAGAGTAGCCAGGGTATAAAACTAGTCCAGTCATTATATCCAAAAAACCGACCCTACCCGTGAATAATTATTTAGTGAATTTTTTTTTCACAGCTGTCTCGGGGGGGGGGTCACTGGGAGTGTAAATTCAAAATGGCGACCAAATCATGCTTATGCGTATATTCGAAAAATGGTTTTTTAGGTGAAAAACGGTTTTTCTTGAATAACTCGGCCGGTTTTGATTTTACAGAAAAACCGTGAGAACAAAAGTTGTATAAATTTTGATTCTCTACAAGTTTAGTCCTCACAGTTTTTCTTCTAGGATCAAGATTTTTTGAATTAAACCTGAAAAAAGCGACAAATTCGAAATATTTCCATTATCTCGTTTATTTTCAACTTTACGGCACAAATGAAGAGGACCAAACATGTAGAGAATCAAATTCTGAACAACTTTGGTTGCCACCTTTTTTTCCAAAAATCGATATTTTCGGAATTTAACCCGAAAATATGTACCCATTTCGAAATATTCGCATTATCTCCTTTATTTTCATTTTTACAGGTATAGGGCAAAAGTTGTATAGAATACAATTTCTGAAAATTTTAGTCTCTACCTGTTTTTCCAAGAATCGATATTAAAGGTCGTGGGACTTGATTGACCAGTCTGCCCCAGACGCTGGCACCTGGCATAGGCAGCTGTGCGAACAAAAGAAGGTGGCGGTTATAGCTTCATTTATATACCTCACCTGAAGCGCAGTTCAGTCAGTTCGTCGATTGATGCGCTTTGGAGTAGACGTATTTAAATAAAATGTCGATCTGTTTTGTGCGTGGAGAAGTTACTACGGAAGATAATGTTGTGACAGTGAGGAAACGTGGTGTTCAGACGCTTTTATCGGCGAGCATTATTCGCGGTGAAAAAGAACACGAGCAAATGCTTCGTATTGTTGACAGCGTCGTCATGCACCTAGCGTATCAAAAGAGTTATGCGAATAAAAAACTGGCGGAAGCACGTAGACGAAGCAATGATGCGTCTACATTACCATCAACATCAACGTTGCCAGCATCAGAACTGCAGGTACCAACATTCGATTTTCGAAATTGTTGCTTTATTTGCAAAGAAGACGCAGATCCAGAGAGAGAGAGAAGGCTATCGAAGATTCAGCGACGTCGGGTACACGTGGTTACACGCAGTGACTTTCGGAATAAGGTTTTGGACGTTTCAAATGAACGCAACGATGATTTGGCACGAGAAGTAATGGCGCGTATCGGTAATGTCGAACACTTAGAAGATGTTTCTGCGAGATATCATCACGTTTGCTGGATGAAGTTTCAGTTTAACGCGGTACATGAACAACAAGGCAGACCGGCCTCTGATGAAGTAAGCCGTGCTATGGGGGACATTTTAGAGTACATTGACGATCATTCGGACGAATGTCAATTCACGATGACGGACTTGAAGGAACAGATACAAGGAGACTATCATCCGCACAATCAGACAATAATTAAACGTTTACAAGAAGAGTACGGAAGTGAAATGTTAACGTTTGATGCACCAGGTGTAGCCTTAGATTCTTGTCGTTGAGACAACATCGGCTACTACTATGTTTTAAGCGGTATACTTCGATCTTATTTGACAGAATTTTTTATAACATCCTGTACATGGTTTTAATTTCTAAATTTTATAAGGTTAAATAGATAGGAACATATTTTTAATAGGAAAATAGATAACGAATTTTTGTGCTTGATAGTAGACAAGAAAATTTTCGAGTGCCTGAAAATTACGCATTTTCGGCTTCTAATTGTTTGGAATATCGTGATTTTTTATAATTGATTTCCTCTTCCGATTTATGGGATTGTTTGGAGCCGAGAAAGATTGATTACTCGTCGTATTAGTTTTGGTTATACGATCGGGAGTAGATTGCTGCATTTTGCAGGAGTAGAATTGCGAAGATATTTTTATGGTACCGGATATTCTACCTGTTTTTATCAGTACAATATTTGTATGGGAATTGTCGATTTTACGAGAACTTCGTAATCAATTAACCACGTTTTGGACCCATCCAACACACTAAATATTAACCTTTTAATTTGTTAATAAGAAGATTTATACATTTATACCGTCTAACTTGGTAGCCGAGTCTCCTAGAGTTCTTCCAACATTTGATAATCTTTGACAGACGCAATATTGACGACAACAGCGACGTCCGAGTCAATCCAGTGGCGTATCACCGTTCACAATTTGGGTAAGCAATTACCATTGTATTTTGCTTTTGTTATTGGAAACGTTTCGATTATTGCACGCGGGTGTACCGGGGCAGATAAGAAGCTTTATCACCACCGTAACTTTTTTTCTGTTTGCGCTAAAGGCCTTTTAAAGACCTTTGTAAGACTTTTTGTGAGAAGCGATATCAGATCTGACGTCGATTTTAGTTAGAATTTATTCAGCTGCGACTGAGACCTTTTTTTGTTTTGCCGTTGTGTCACTGCTACTTGCATATAATTTTTTGTGTTCCATTATACGTACTACCGTATCACCTGGTTTTATTTATCCAAAACTTTCACACTTTCAGGCTAAGATCTCGTCGTGCGACTTTAAGTGTGTGGCGCCTTATTTTTTTGTTTATCTTAGAGTGGGATCAGGTATTCACTCCGGATCTCACACCCACACCTAAATTGCTCTCTGTTGAGCTAGAGCCGCAGTGTCGCCGGAAAAACTAGAGGATACAGGTAGGTGGAGTTTTGCGTATAGTTTTACGCGCTCAGGAAGGCGTCACACAGGAGTCGATAAGATAATTTGTTTTCGTAACACTGACAGCGACATCGACGATCCCGCACCTTCAACGCTGAACCTTGACGAACGTGAAACCGGACATGACCAATTGGCCGAAGAAGAAACCGAGGATATGGATTTGGCAGGACCATCAGCTAAGAAACCTAAAAAAAAAAAAAAGTTCCGGAACCATATTTTCACGCCTACAGAAAAGATACCGATACCTGCGCGGAATAACCATGTATCAGAGTCCGGTCGGAAATGCAGCTATGTCGCGGTTTGTTTTTAAAGGCAGGTAACTCAAAGTTAGCTGAAAAAAGCGGCTATCTCGCTCCCGAAATTGTTTCATCATGGATTTCATGAGATTAGAAAATTTAATGGGCGACATAGCCGCTTTTTCAAGCGGACTTTGAGTAAGCTGCTTTTCCAACCGGACCTTGACATAGCTACTTTTCCAACCGGACTCTCAGATTACAATTCGTTATTCCGCGCAGGTATCGATACGTGGATTAGACCTATAGGGGATACCACGTCATTAAAAAAACGCGCCTGAAACTCTACCTCTTTGGTGGTGCGGAAAAGAGTTTACGCTCTGTTTCTCCATGGCTGGCGTACGACCTTAAATATCGATTTTTGGAAAAAAAAAGTAGGAACCGAAATTGTTCAGAATTTGATTCTCTACATGTTTGGTCCTCTTCGTTTGTGCCGTAAAGTTGAAAATAAACGAGATAATGGAAATATTTCGAATTTGTCGCTTTTTTCAGGTTTAATTCAAAAAATCTTGATCCTAGAAGAAAAACTGTGAGGACTAAACTTGTAGAGAATCAAAATTTATACAACTTTTGTTCTCACGGTTTTTCTGTAAAATCAAAACCGGCCGAGTTATTCAAGAAAAACCGTTTTTTACCTAAAAAACCATTTTTCGAATATACGCATAAGCATGATTTGGTCGCCATTTTGAATTTACACTCCCAGTGACCCCCCCGAGACAGCTGTGAAAAAAAAATTCACTAAATAATTATTCACGGGTCAAAGTCTATACTGACTGGACTAAACTTCAAATTTCCAATATGACCATTATAAAATAATTGTCAACCATTAAACCATCTCAAAATAATATGTCCATCTGCTTTATCGGACACCATCCAAAATTTCTTAACAAAACAAAAAATCAATTCCATCCTTATACTTTGGTGGACACTATGCGAAAATCCAAATTAAACAAATCATGTAAAATACGTCCATAATACTGTTCCATGGACGGCAAGCGAATCCAAATTAATAATCAAACCATAGCACTACGTCCGAATTGTTCCATGGACAGCATGTCAATCCAAAAATACCATTACACTATCTAAATACGTCCGCACTTCATGATGGACGGCCAGTCTTTTTTTTTCATCTTCTTTTATCCCACCAAAATTATTTTATGAACCGGCGTATTAGTTCACTTTACATTAATTTTCATTTTAATTCATCCTTGTCCGTATTCACTTTCTCGTCACATACCGTTATCACTCGTTTAGCTTACTTACAAATTTTTCTTACTTAATTTGTTTACCAAAAATTTTAATTATAATGATCAATTATTTATAATTTATTTCTTACATCTTTATGAAGCTACATTTGATGACAAGACTTCATTTGAGTTTTCTTTTTGATATTTAAACAAACAGCCCTTCATAATTGTTGGTACTTGTAGGACCCAGGCACAGATCGAACAATCCACTTACGTGGTCCCTTAACATAGTTTTAAGCATAATGAGTATTCTTTTCTTAATCTAATTCAATTGACCCCTTTTGGACCATCGCAATATATTATGTAAACTGCAACATTTGTAGTACAGATTGGTTGCTGCGTCTAGGCAAACAATTTGTATGTCAAACATGGAAGTCAACGTATTTATCAAATCGTATACCTACACGTGTAGGTAAGTTTGCACAAACTTGTATTTGTTGACATGTTTGTTCCAAAGATGTACAGTCTACAGTGTAGGTCTAATGCCCGTATTCACCATTTACAAACTGTTAATACTTGACAGTCTGGTAAAATGAATTGGTATTCACCATGACATTTGAAAGTTAAAATATAGTAAACTACCTGTTATTAAAAAGTAACTAGAATTTTTGTTGGTAATACCGTGTAAAATTAGCTTTAACTGATTTCACGGAAAAAAGTTAACCTTAAATACATACCAAAAACAAATGTTAATAATAATTATAACCTACAATATTGATACATAAAAATATTACTTATCAGTCTGTTACATATAGGTATGTCGACAGCCCAATATTGCTCTGTTAACTTATCAGACGACTTGACAGACTGGTAACTGCTAACAGTCATTGGTGAATACAAATGTGCCACATTAACAGACTGTTATTGACTTGACTCTCTGTTAGCAACTTAATAGAGCTTGGTGAATACGGCTGTTAATCTTGAATCTGCAATTTGTATGTACAAACAAGTCCGACAAACTTGAACGTACGTTTAGGGTGGGCTCTGATTTGCTAATACAACATTTACCATCGAAATTTCAATTAGTATACCTACGTAAGTTACAAAATGTTACTCGATTTTAAAACTTACCACAGTGCTGTTAAACTTCCCGTTTAACTCAGAATATTTATTTTACCTTTATTTTGTTTTCAGGAATAGTAATCGTCCTGGTTTTAAACTTCCAACATTTTCCCATCCCGTAGTTTGTTAGATGATGGAAATTGGTACGTTATGTGATTTCAGTACTTGATAAATTAATAGTAAACATATTTTTGTAAACAATACTAATGAAATTATGTTTGATAGTAATAAAAGCGGTATTTGTAATATAAAAATAGAACTGATGGTTTGAAGTTGATATGTGTTCACAACAATTGATTTGGTGCAGATTTGTTAGTAGAAATTAATTAAATGTTTTTTTTTATTATATATTGAAAGTCCACGGGAGGTACTATGTAATTAAGGGAAAAATTAATTTTTCATTTTAATAGCATATTAAATTTTTGCAAAGTGTAATAAATCTTATAAATCTTGGGAGATTAAATCTGATATTATTGGGCATTTATATTTTTAGATATTAATGTCTCTTAAATTTTCTGGATAAAATTGTTTACTACATTAATTACAAACTATGGGTACTTACCGTCATGATTGCTAACGGAATCACATAAAGAAATATAAAATTGATTGTATCAAATATTTCTGAATTAAATTTTTTTCTATTAGCAATGCAAACTGTTTCGGATTTGTTGCCGATGTATGTTGTGATGGTATTAACCCAGAAGAATTTCGGAGCGCTGTAAAGAGCACTCGTACACCATACTGCGAAAATTGCCAACTGAAACAAATAAAGATTTTATGCTAAGATGCTATAATTTAATTATAGCAGTCATTTTTATGTATTGGGTATCAAAGTATCGCTGGTTTTTGTAAGGTGTTAGATAGCAATGGCAATAGTGTTTCGTTGCTAGATTAGTAAAAATGTAATAAAAACAGAATTTTATATTATAATAAAACTTGGAATCGAATCATATACGTTAGCAACTGATTTATTTGCTGTATGGATTATATTCTTATTCTAGAAAATGTGTAAAGTTTCAAGGAACAGAAAATCTAATAGCCTCTCTGGAGGCTAATAACTAATTGTAAAATTTACAATATAGTAGTTGTTATTATCGTGAAATGGGGCAAATAGCAACAGTTTGCGAGGCGAGTAAAAATAATAACAATTTGCAATGCTCTATACATTGCATTTTGAAAAGACAACATTATTCTTTAGTTCCAAATATTCTGCATGTTCTTGAAATCCCAACATATTAGTATAAGTACAATCTAATAAATAATAATTTCATAATCTTGAAAACAAAAATAAGCTTTGTTTGCTTCAGGTATATACTTTTATTAAGGGTTCCTATTATTAAGGGTAAAAATAAATTTTATTATTATATTTGCTCGTCATGTACTATTATTTAATTAATCAACTTCTGTACATTTAATTTAATTTATAAGTCTTTGTAGAACAAATTAGACATTCTCATAAATTATAATTAGATATTTGGAACATAGCGAGTTAAAATTATCTATACTTCGCACTATACTCAATTCTATGTCTTGACTAATTCTGAAATCAATTTTTACATTGGACTTTTTGAAATCCCTTGAGAGGGGCCGGGCTCAAATAATGGATCAAAATTGTTTTCTACAAAGCAATTTTAAATTGTCTGAAAATCTATAAGTAACAGAATTATACATTATTATATATATTAATAGTTTTACATTCCAAGAGGAATAGAGCTGTTCCAAAGGAACTTACAAAAATCCACATTTTTGAGGTGGATTAGGCCTCATATCTACATTATTTACACATTGAAGACTGTATTCACAAGTTTCGGTGTTTCTTCGCATCACCAACCGCGGTTCTCCATGATTTTCGGTCCATCACTAACTGTTTCCATCCCCTCACTCCCATAGTCTCCAAATCATTTGTCACGTTGTCACCTAATCCCACCATCGCATCATCGGTCTTCCCCTAGCTCGTCTCTCACTGGGCTTCCACATCATCAACATTCTCGTCACTTCCTCCTTATTACTCCTCCATACGTGTCCCAGCCATTTTATTCTCTGGGCTTTAATATATTTGACTACATCTTCGCCTCCCATTTCTTCGAGCAGTTCGAAGTTCATTCTCGTTCTAATTTCGCCGTTTATATGCTTGGGACCCAGTATTGTTCTTAGCACCTTCCTCTCAAAAACCCTCAGCTGTTCTTCCTCTTTTCGCGTAATGCACATGACCTCGGACGCATATATATTATTACTAGTATATAATAGTCGAAAATTACTATATACGAAAAAATTTTTATGAATATGAATCAAAACAAATATATTACGTGTCGCTGTATTCACCCCACCTCCACCTGGAGGATGAGCAGCAACAACCTAATTTATTTTTTTTACCGGCATATTATACTTGATAAAAATTTATATGCTGTTAATATTAAGGTCTAAATAAGTGTTGTGCTATTTTTTGTACATCTATGACAGTTCCTGAAGTTATTATAAACTAGAATGACACACCAAAAGTTATTGCTGTATACCTCATTTCACGGTATACTTTTTTTGTATAAAACTTTAGGTTAAATATATTATCTGTAACGTTGTATTTGTAACGTAAAAGAAAAAATAAAACAGGCGACATACAACGAAATGCAATTTACATATTTTTATACTACCAGAATTTCTGTATCATGAATAATAAGTTAAACTAAATTTTTGTTTCTTTAAAACAATATAAGAAATGTTGTGTACTTACGAGTATAATATGGTTCATATATTTTACAACAATATATTTATAATGAAAGTAGAAATAACCAAATTATGTGTATTTTTCCTATAGTCCTTTAAATAAAGGATGTTACCCTTATTAGCAGTGAATGTTAACATGACTAATAATCAATTTAAAAATTAAATTTCGGAAAATTTTTAATATTTTTAATGGTATTAGTTGACTGAATAATATCAACGAAAATAATAAACGTATACTAAGGAAAAGCGATCGTTCTTAACTGATGTCTACATAGGGTAAACATCGGTAATTATAATATTCACAAAACACAAGGCAGCAAACAACCAGGACTGTATTCAAATATTTGTGACAATCTAAAATCATGAAATAAAATTTAAAAAATTTTCAAAAATTAATAAGCAATAAAAATAAAATGATTGAAATGGTTTTCATTCGTTTGGCTATTCTTGTGATGAATATTATGGCTATCCTGGGTAAGAAGATAACAAGATCACTTTTCTCAATCCTTTTGGATTATAAATATCATCAGAGATTTTTATGAATTTCAATGAAAAAATTTTGAATGGCATTCCAAATGTATTTATTTAAATATATTGATGATTTACATTAATTTTAACTAATTCTGTTGAAGATCATAACAAAACATTGAAAAAAGTTTTAGAATGACTCAGAAGGTTCAATATAATGTAGATAATTTTTGAGGTTTTAGTAACTTCGGTTAAATTTTTGAGTCATATTTTTTAAATTATTGAAAGATTTTTTTTGATAAGATTTTTTAAGATAACATTACTATTGTAAGTTATAAGAATTATTGAAACCTTTGAGAGAAATTTTATAGAAAGCATATGAACTTGCTTGTTGTGAAGTTCATCAAAAATCTTTTGAGAAAGTAAAACAAATGATTACTAATTATTTAATTTTGCAAAATTATGATAATGAAAAAAAGTTATTATTCAGACACATAGTTCAAAAAGCGCAATTGGCGTGTTTTATTACAAAACGGAAAACCAGTACTTATAATATTATATTATGTATCAAAAGTTTAATCGAAACATAAAGCAGACATGAACAAATAGAAAAACTTTTTTAGCAATTCTTTTTGCATGATCCAATACTTGATCGTAAAAATTTGGAGGTGAAAAGTGATAATTTACCTTTCATAAATATTATAATAAAAGATATTAGTTAATAGTATTCCTTCACGTATAGATTTACATTAAACTGATATTATCTAAATATAATATTGAGGTAAAGTTTTAAAAGAAAATGCACATTGCTGATGCGATTAGTCGTGCACACAAAAAATAGAAAATGTATGTAAATTTAGATGCAAACAATATACCTAACACAAACAATTAATATTGCAGATAAAATTACGGCAAAATTTAGAGATGAAACGGAAAAAGTTAAAATTTTTAGTAAAATTATTGACATTTATAAATAATAAAGGATGGTTAAAATGTAAAAATTTTGTTCCAGATGATTTAAAATTTTATTACAATCTGAGAGATGAAACAATGGTCAATGATGAATTATTATATTTTGGAAATAAAATAATTTGTTACGGGAATAATGAAAACTTTTGTTTGAGTCGAATACTCAGAACAAAATTCCAGAAGAAAGCAGAGTGCCACGTAATCAAAAAATAAAAACATATTATGATCGAGAAACTATAGATTTAAAAAAATTAAAAAGCGGCGACAAAATTGTTTTTAAGAGATCATAAAGCGAAGCTTTGGAAGCATGGTAAAATTTTAAATAGAGATGTGACACCCAGATCACATTGGATCAAGGATCAAAAGTCCAGAATTAAGAATAAAAATAGAACTGATTTAAGGCCTTCTTACAAAAAGTAAATTTTAAAAAATTTTGATCTTTGGGATTTAGGTAGAATTAAGCGTGATATAACGAATCGCCCTTGTAATCAACAAAAACATTGGCATATAAAACTTGTTATGAACCAAGTAAAAGTCCAATTCACGACAATAAAAGCAGAAAGATTTATAAGTCCTAGATCTAGTCGTGTAATTTAATCTCCTCAAAGATTGAAACTGTTGTAAATAATATTCCTTAATAGTTTTGACTTGGATTACTTTCAAGCCTTCCATCCAGATTTAGACAAAATTGCAATCTTTTCTCTGAACTTCTTTTAGTCATAAGATGCCCCAATCTCTTGAAACACAAGAATTTATTCCTTTTATTTTCAAGTTAAAAATTTTTCTTTTGTCATTATAATAATTACAAACAGAATTATTTTATCAATAATTATTGTCATAACAATATTGTGTTAAATTAAAAAAACCAAATATTCAATGGAATGTTTTCTACATGACATGTAAATATTATTGACATGCCATTTACTAATTGTTTAAACAAACAGATTCTAAATATTCATTGAAATACAAAAAAATTAATAATAGTACTTTAGTAGAACTTTTTACCTTACATTTTAAGTGAACTTATAACAATAATTTCTATAGCAAAGTTTGTGGAAACTTGATCAGAAGATGAAACACACAAATCATGGTTTTAGAAAAAATATGTACAACACGACTTCTCTCACGCTCTCATTAATTATATAATAATACTCCCCTTAAGAAAGGATCCTTTCACAAAAGATAAAGTTTGGGTTTACAAGCGATAATTTTACGTGCAAACTGAACTTGACCTTTTGTGAAAGAATCCTTTCATAGGGGACGAGTAACTGAATATCCGCGTGATAAGTCTGTATTTTAAGGACAGTTGATTTCAAAAGGTTGCTGTTTGGTTTTTATTTTACGGGTATCCAAATTTTTGACAAAACAAAATTTGTGGCCCTATTTCCTTTTATGGTAATTTTAATTGCAAAATTTATTTGAAATCTCAGCTTCATTTACTATTTTTTTCCATTTTTCTCTGATTTCTGCTTTCTCCTTCCAATTAGACACTACCAGGTGCTGTATGTCGTCGTTTACTTCCCTTTTCCACTCGATTAGTGGTCTACCTCTTTGCCTCCTTCCATCGATCTCGATCTTCCATATTTTGGCATGTATTCCCTCTTCTTTCATCCTTGTCAAGTGAACTAGTCACCTAAATCTTTGTGTCTATATCACTCTTACTATATTTGGCTCTCCATGTAGTTCTCTCAATTCTTAGTTGTTTCTTCTCCTCCAGCTCTCCACTACTCTTTTCCACCAAAACTCCTTTTCGACACCTTCCTCTCCCATTCTGTTAACATGATCTGGTCTGGTGCCTGTAATGTCCATAGTTCACACGCATACGTCACCACCGGTCGTATTATTACTCTTCCTAGAAGGAAGAGTCCTATTTGAATTTTCATAGTTTTGATATATTTTCATCCATGCCGTGCTAATGAAATAATCAAAAATTATGAAATTTTATAAATAATCTCACCAGATGAACATATAAAAAAACATATCAAACTGAAATTTTTCAGATAGGACTCTGTTCCTTAGGACGGCAGTATTGTCTTATAGATCTTGACTTACACCTATCTAGCCAACAGCTTTCCCGACAAAACACTGTTAAACACCGCTATAGTTTTATTTCCTGCAGCTATTCTAGCTCTTATTTCTTCGCTATTTCCTGGTTTCTTGTTATAACTGCATCAAGGTATACAAAGGTCTGAACTTCTTATACTTCTATTTGTCTGTGGTTTTCTATTTTCGGATATTAATTTAATAGATAGATATTAATGGTTTTGCTGTCAATCAAAGTGATTCAGACTTTCTATGAATGTGATGAAATTATTGATAATATAAATCGTCGATAATAGGTATAAACATGAATTCTTATGTATAAATAAATAAATAATTATGTTACGTCATCTAAATAAAATAATGGAAATTAATGGTTTGACTCTGGAGAGAATAGAATTTAATATTGTTTGTTAATCAATTGAGTGTGATAATTGATGTAAAGTTGACTTTTATTAGTCAACGAAATGTTTGTTTTGGGTAGACCTTTGAATTTATTTACAAAATTGATGCTTTATAAATCAATTATTGCCCTCATCATGTCGAGTATTGTTCGACCATATTGTTTTCATTTAATAAATAATATCCTCTACTAAACAAAGTAAAATTGTATTTAAGAACAGAACATCAAAAGTAATTTTAAGTTATGCAAGTCAAAGAAACGTAAATATTTTACAATTTTAAATGGTAAGAAATAATGTATTGTTTTATTGAGAAACAAAGAAGTGTAAATTCGAACCCAACGCTTTATTGGTGTGGAAAGTGAATAATAGATTACCTAAGTAACTCAATATTACTTAGAGCAGAATATGCTAATCGTTTCACCACGAAAACAATATATTTGACGAAAAGCTGTAATCAGTAGTTTGAATTTGGAAAAATATTTAAAAAAATTTTAATATAGTTTTCAATGGAAACCGAAAGTGAGAAAAGTGTTTTCGAAACCTTTTTAGGTTCATAATAACTCGGGTGGGCGACGCCGACGGAGCGAAAAAAATTCTACCTGGAATGATGTGCACTTACAAATGGATTTTAGAGTGGGATAAGAGAATATTGGAGGTTCCCTGGTATTGATTATGGTGGAACTAATCTACGACATTTTAATTGAACATTAAGCTGAAAAAAAACGACCGGGACCAGCGGTGTGGTGTAAAACATATATCGATAGATGTTTAATATGTACACTGCTGTGATCTCCAGTCCAACATCGATTTGTGGGTTAGTGGGAAATTTTCCGGTAATTCATCTTAGCTTTAGCCAAATTGATCACGTACGCACTCTATGTATAGTGTTTTCTGTGAACAAAATAATTATTTAACCATAGTTTATACGACTGTTTCAATTTTAATAAAGTGAAACTCGAAATCAAATAGGTTTAAATTAATTTTGTAATTGAATTTTATTGATACGTGGTGTAGAGTAAAATAGTCTTTCTAAGTTAATTACATAAATTATTGTATGATAATTTTTACAAATTAAGTAACTCATTTACAGCCAAAGAGAAAAGCATGTGCTGGTACTTGCGATCACCTGAATCATATAATTCCGGGTGTGGATTACATTTGAATGGGTGACCGTGTAGTAGGAGAGCATGGGTAACAATGCGATATTTTAAATTTCTTTTCTAATCCGCTCATACGAATGGCACTTTAATATTAGTCAGGGGGCATGATGTACTTAATGCTGATGCAAATATGTGCCATATATTATTGGATTCGTCTTAACAAGCAGATGACGAATTGCGATGGTACCAGGCCCTGGTGGCAGAGCGCTGTAAAGCCCTTATGAACGCAGCACAATAAAATATCTCTAACTCCTTTATTTAAGTACCATTTAATAGATAATGTAATTGTAACATGTCAAATGTTACTATGCCGGTCCTGCCGTCAACTTTATGATCCATTACAACTCGATCAAATTTATTTCTGAATTTAATATTTTTATTTAACTATTTTTGTCGAAAGACCTTTCTTTAGTTTTCCTATCCTGTATATAATTATTATTTAGTATGAAAAGATCAAATAAATCAATTGTCGTCTATTTTACATCAGTACTAGTTTTTCCATCGACACGCGTATTAATACGTCGAAGTTACTCGTCGGTAGGTTTGATGCTCAATCGAGGTTGGCGTGCTAGAAGTGGCATACACTACACGTATTATTTTGTGCTCCTAGTTTTTGAGTATTTTTAAAGTAATTAGTGAAAATTACTAATAAGTTTTTGTGCAATTACGTTCACCGAATGTCAAGTGACAATTCGAGTTAATTATTTCGAACCAGCGATTTTTTTAATAATCGAAATATCAATTTATAAAAATTGGAAATCAACAAAGACGCCATCAAAAATTTTCATCGATAGACGCAGTAGTAAACGGAATTATCCTGGCTACGCGCAGTCGAATTAATGGTGGCCTTTCAAATAAAAATCACAACAAACTTTTGGAATTTAAAAACTGAGAAAGACGTTGACGACAATCAATTTCAATCTACTGAAGCCGAAACTATTTTCACTTATCTGCCAACTTGGAGAAAACATCCCGAAGACACATAGTATCATATTTTATTATTTTTTATTCAAATTTCAGATAAGAACTATAAAGTTCAATGTTTGCTTGTTAACAATTGGCTTATCGATTTGTATATGTGTTGTATTCTTTTAGAACCTTATTCAGAAATTGAATGTACCGAGAGGGGAACCTACAGATCTGTGGATTCCAGCTACGTGCAATTTGTATCCATCGTAAACGTGAGTAATTGCATTACTCACAATATAAATTTGGTTTGCTTTGTGTTAACAACCTTTATTTCTGGTAGTTTGCTAACAACTTGTACTATTGCTTCCATTAACGTTTTTGCTTTGGTTATTGGTGGCTCAGTTAAATAATATATGATCTGTGTATCAATTCATTTTAGTGAATCGTCACGACTTCGTCAAGACGAGGCTACGATCTTTTCAGACGAACACTCAATTATTTGTAAATATATTAATTATTGTAGTAATAAGTTTTTTAAATTGTACCAAGAGATTTCGTTACGTTCCAATTATTGTCATTTTAAGTTACACAAAGTGTACGGTTAATATTCTGTTCACTCAAGAGTTTTATTTTTATGTGTTATTATTAAATGGTTATTGAACAATTAAGCATCGGTGTTTGTTTATTAACCCTTTTGGCGCCCCGAGCATTTAGTATCAGCAGCAAGAGAATACCGAACCCCGAACACTCGAATTACATCAGAGTAACCCTCGCTCTACGACTAAGGCATAAAAAACCAAGAGCTAGCCAACCTGTTCAACATCTACGGTTATCAAAGTGGACTTGTAACAACTAACGAGGAAGTGGTTATCCTTAGTTAAATTATTTAAGTAAAGTGGTTACAAAAGAAGTGGCGCCCAACGTGGGGCTCGAATCACACTTCCTTTTTACAAAAGAAAGTAGCGCACGACGTGGCAACTCGACTCCCACTGGCTTTTTACAAAAGAAAGTGGCATACCGTCGAAGCTCGATCTTCACGAAAGAAAGTAACTTTCAACGTCAAAGCTACGATCACATGCTCTTTTATAATTTTACTAATAAACTTTCCAATATTCTCACTCAAGGTACTAAATATCAAATCATTATTTCATATTACGAGGAACAGAACAGAACTAACGAAATCTCTTACAATAATATCGCAACGATCTTTCTCAATATCAACGAACTCTATTTTATAAATACTTTAACGACTTTATTAATATCACACATCTCTCTATATTTTATAATAATTGCATTACAAATTTTTCTAATATTAATATTAACAAAATGAGGTATTTAAATCGTTTATCCGCTGAAGAGCTATCTTTTGAACTCGAAATACGAGGCAAAGGTTACCTGCATCTCAATGTGCAGCAGAAACGAGCATCCTTAAGAGCAGCCTTAAGGGAAAAAGTAGAAACCGCACCACCACGAGTGGAATTAAATATTTCAGAGCAACTTCAAGTATGTCGTTCTAAATTAGCCGTTACTGAACAGTCCGTTCAGGATCTTATTGATTCGCCGTGTACTAATGACTGCGAGAAATGTTTAGCGAGACTCGACCACATAGTCGCAAGACTTGACTACTGCTTATTAAATTTTGAACTTTCGAAAGAGCAAAAGCTCGAAGCAACGAACCTCAAAACACAATGTAATTTATTAATCGAGAGAGCAGAAATTATGATAGACTCCCCTGCGACAAGAGAAAATGATCTTTCGATGGCATTTGAACAAATCCAAATAAATCAATCACTGCCAAATCTCGAAATGGACCAGCCTTCAGGCGTTCGAAACATTCAGTTACTGGGTGAGCATAGCTCCACGCCCGTCAGGCAAGGAGAAAATTTAAAACATAATGAAAACCGAAACATCAGTACTAATCCAAATATTCAAAATGATCCACAACACTCGCTTACGCCGCCAAATCCACAATTTAGTAATTTTCAAAATTTTCAAACTCCCCAAATGCAAATAGCACAAAATCAACCTATTTATTATGCTCCCACCAAACCTGATACTGTTAGTCGGTGGAATATAAAATTTTCAGGAGATTCCAAATCTCTAGGGGTGAATGCGTTCTTAGAACGTATAAATGAATTACGTATCTCGAGACATGTCTCGGAAGCAGCGGTTTTCGACAGCGCAATAGACTTATTCGAGGGTACAGCCTTAACTTGGTTTAGATCAATTAAGAAGTATGTACATACATGGCGCGATCTTGAATAACAGATTAGACATACATATTTGCCGACGAATTATGATGAATCGTTGTGGCACGAAATCATTAATAGGAAACAGGGTGAAACGGAACCGGTACGCGACTTCATTGCTGCCATGACCAATTTAATATCCAGGTTATCATATACAGAAAGTCCTCATAGAGAACTTTATTATATTAAAGAAAATTTATTACCTAGATATCAGAAACAGCTCCTTTTTCGTAACATCAACAGCGTGCTTGAACTAGTTGATGCTTGCAAAGCAATCACCGAAGTGTATGATAAAGAGGAAACTCGCAAATATCACGTCCCCACAGTCCGTCCTCTAGAACCAGAGTTAGCCATGCCCAGTAATTATAATAATCGTACACGCGCACAAAGACATGAAGTTCATTCCATGCAAGCGCAAGGCAAACATTATAATTCCCGAACATACGGAAAGCGAGCCGTATCGGCCAACGCTAAATGCTTTAATTGCCATGGTACGGGACATTTTTATCATACCTGTCCACAAGAACGACGCATTTTCTGCTATATCTGTGGTACTTCCGATGTCACCTATCCTACTTGCCCCAAGTGTTCAAAAAACGCCGGAAGGCGGGAATGAACCGTAGCCAGTTCACTTCCAGCCCATTTTTAATGAAGGCTAATAGCGCCGAGTGGCAACAGTGGTTGATAAACATCAAATCTTTCTGCAAAGCTCCTGAAGCTAAGGTAGAGACACTTTTCACGCATCGACCTTTTGATAATCGAGCGTACTTATACGTCAATATCCTTGGTAAGAAGTTGCTTGCTTTTCTTGATCCTGGTGCGAATCAATCCGTATTAGGCCGCAAAGGGCTATATTTACTAAATATTTTAAATTTAAAAATTAATGATCACGACAAAATACCGCTGCGATCAGCAGACGGGACATATCAAAAAGTGCTAGGTACAGTAATATTACCACTTGAATTAGAAGGCCATACAAAAAATATAACTGCAATAGTCACTAACACCGTTGATTATCCACTAATATTAGGGTATGAATTTTGCAAAACAGATTTCGGCGCAGACTCATACACCATTCCATCAGAATTAAATGCCTTGAACACCGACAAAATAATACATTCTCGATTAGATCTAGATTATGAGCAAGTCCAGCAGCTCGATAAAGTCATTTCAAAATTTAAAACACTAGCTCCAGCAGAGTTAGGTAGAACCAATATGGTTCGACATGTCATAGACACGGCAGAGGCCACTCCAATCAAGCAACGTCATTATCCCCTGTCACCGGCTATGTTAGCAAGAGTTAATGCGGAGGCGGATGAGATGCTACGCCTAGGCGTCATCAAAAGGTCGCACTCCAGTTGGAATTCGCCGATAGTCATGGTGAAGAAAAAAGACGGAGACCTTCGGTTTTGTTTTGATGGTAAAAATATCTTGGAATGAGGACGCACACCGAGCCTTCAATAATTTAAAAAATCTTCTAACTACTTCCCCCATTCTGTCAAGTCCTGATTTTGCTCTTCCATTCATTATTCAGACCGACGCAAGTGATTCTGGACTGGGAGCAATTCTGGTCCAAGGCGAGGGTGAGAATGAGAGAGTAATCGCTTACGCGAGCCGCACCTTAACGCGCAATGAGTTAAACTATCACGCCATGGAAAAGGAGTGTTGTGCCATCCTTTTCGGCATAGAAAAGTTCCGCCCTTACATAGAAGGCGCCCATTTCACCGTTATCACTGATAATCAAGCGCTAAAGTGGCTTGGTACTGTCAAGTCCCCTTTAGGCAGAATCGCTAGGTGGAGCGTACGCTTGAACCAATACGATTTCAACATAATCCATCGGAAGGGTAAATTTAATGTAGTGGCAGATGCTTTATCTAGAGCCCCCGTGAATATTCACATGATCTCAGTTGCACCCGCCGATATCGATGATTGGTACCAGAAAACCATCGACAAAATCCAAGCTAGCCCATATAAATATCCAAATTTCAAAATCGAGGACGGCTTAGTTTACAAGTATGTTGCTAATAAGCACAACTTGATTTCGAATCTTGTCGAGTGGAAGGTACTCGTACCAAAATCACGTCGTCGTGAAATCATGGTGGATTGCCACGATAATCCCTTGAGCGGACACTTTGGTGTATTTAAGATGCTAAATAAGATCAATGAGTTATACTACTGGCCCCGTATGAAAACGGATATCACCAAATATGTTTTACGGTGTGAAATTTGCACAGCCAGCAAAGCTTCGAACTTGCTTAGGCCAGGTTTTATAGGAAAGGAGAAACGAGTCAAGTACCCCTTTCAGATAATTTCTATTGACCTTATGGGACCTTTTCCCAGAACAAAAAAAGGCAATTCTTCTCTTTTAGTGATATCTGACTGGTTCACTAAATTCGTTCTCGTCCAGCCCCTAAGGCAAGCCACCGCAGCGGCCGTAGTTAAATTTGTTGAGGAAACTTTCCTTCTTTTCGGTGTTCCTCAAGTCGTAACAACCGACAATGGTCCTCAATTTGCCGGCAAAATGTTTAAAGATCTTATGGCAGAATATAAGGTACAGAAAGTTTGGCCAACGGCAAACTATTCTCCCCAGGCTAACTCTGTCGAACGGACAAACCGAGTGATCGGGACATGTCTACGTTCCTTCGTGGAAGATGACCATAGGTCATGGGACACGTATATTCACAAAATTGCACACGCCATCCGCAATGCCGTGCACGAAGTCACAGGATACACTCCATCTCTCTTAAACTTCGGAAGGTCAGTACCGAATAGCGGTGACTATTATGGAAAATTGGACTCGGGTGAACCGAGGGAATTTTCTTTAGAAGGTCGAGAGCAACTGTTAAATTATTTAAGTAAAGTGGTTACATAATTCTTAATAAGTTCACTTCTATTAATTTTTTTTACATAAAGTGCTTAGTTTTTGAATAAAATTATAAACTATGAAAAATTAGCAGAAATTCTAAATTCACTATAACGGTTCTACTTTTTTTTAAGTCTTAATAATAAGGATAGTTTTAGAAAACAAATTAAATTCTTAACAACTACACTTCTAGCATATTTTGTCATACAGTGAATGCTTTCTTTGGAAAACGATGAATCATAACGTCATACGATGGAAAATCGTAACACAAAACTTGCTTACTTTTCCAATTATGTTTATAATAAAAACATTTGTAGAACCGAATTTTATTTTAAAGAACTTTTCTCATTTGTGCTTTGTTGTAAAAATTGACCAAGCAAAACTAATTTTGGAAGAATTTCTCAGGAAAAAATTACTAAATGCAGAAGAAATTTTCAAAAAATGAAGTATAAGATCTGTGGCAAAAAAGCAGCAGTTAATTAATTTTCATTCAACCGATATTCGCTGAAATCTTGAACTTAGCATTTAAGAAAAATATTTTATCTTTTGGTAAATAAAAAGTAACCCTGTTACCCATGCATGGGTAACAGTGAGACGCATGCCACATGAGCATTTGATAATGTTTGTATTTGAGAGTATTCAACTCATTACCAAATTGACTACTGAAAACTAACAACCATGTGAACTAGAATATTTATATAATTTTTTTTAAATTTTGACTAATAATAACCTCGTTTAGGGTCTTGTAAAGAGCGTTTCACTGTAACCCATGCTCCCCACGTATCTGTATCGAAAACATCCACCCACATCTATAGTATTACTGAAGTGCTCACGGAATCAATAGTGCCAACTACAAATGAACCTGGTACAGCTGGAAGCAAGAAAACAAAGTCCAAAATTCAGAGGAAGAAGAATGGGAAGAAATAAATTAAACGAATAAAATATCCAGTTAATATTTGATTTTCAACTCAGTTGATAAGTAATATTTACCTACTTCAATTTTCCTAGTGTATTGTTTTATTTAGAACAATGTGGATATTTATGTTTTACTAAGCTTTATACAATGTACTTACCCTTAATCTTTTGGCAGTTAAAATTTGTTTACAAGTAATGGGATGAATAATCGCAAAATATCTTTCCGTACATATCACAACTAATATGAAAATGCTCGCAGTGTAGCTGAGCGAATTTACAAATTGATACATTTTGCATAGGAAGTCGCCAAGAACCCAGCTGAAACAAAATTGAACATGAAAAGTTTTATTTAAGTTGTAACATTACATACTTAAATAAATAATTAAAGAGTTGTTTGGATCAGGATTAAAAACCTATCACAACTTGAATTTAGTTTTCACTTATGTTTATATAAAATTAATTTAAATTTCTAGGAAGAAATCCAAAGTTATTCAAGCTTTTCTTCTTTAAGGATTTACAGTGAACGATTTTAATAATATCGTTCAGATATTTTTTATTTTAATACAGAATTTTAATATAAATATAAAATTATCAAAAGTAATAAGTTATAGCTGAAATTAATGTTAAAATAATTTATGCATTACTGATAGTGAAAATTATGATTTCGTTATCATTTTCTGGGAGTGACATTGTTATTCAAAACCTGCAAGACCGAATTGCAAATTTAATCCCACATGAAATTTAATAATCATACACCCTAATGAATTTCTTTCTTCTTTTCCTAACGTTGGATTGCAAGTTATAAATAAAACTTTCAGTTTATATTTAAATCGTTTATGATTTTTGGGGATTTTACTATCAAAAATGCATAACCTGGAACGTAAAATGGAAATCCATTTCTTTACATTACATATTATAAAGTAATACTATTAGCGGTAAGTTTAAATGCTTAATTTTCATTCATTTTTTAAATATGAATAATATTTATTTAATTTCATCGAGCTATTCTTAATAATTTATGGTCTCCAAAGTTTAAAATTCAATTTTCATCGTTTTGTTTAAAGAATTTGTTTATTAATTTAAACTTACCGTAAAAATTAAAATTATAATTAAACTGTATAATACTTACTCGGTGATAAGATATATCGATAAGTTTTGCAAAACACAAAATAGTCCTACGCAAAAGTCTGCAACTGCGAGATTGGCCAGAAAGAAATTTGTAATTGACCTTAATCGTCTGCTCATTGTCACAACAATAATAACCAATAAATTTCCTGAAACAATAAAAAATATGACATTAGTAACTTATCGATGGGTTTTATAGAGAACTAGCGCCTGCGGCGCTAGACATACGTATAGTAAACAGAACCAACACATTATGAACAATTTTTTTATTATTTCAACTTTAAAATGACTGTGGGCATGTAACCGACGTTGGAGAATATGTTTGTTGCTCCGAATGAAGTCATTTGAAAGCATGAGTTGTACTTGCGAATGTTTAGCAGGAAGTGTTTTGAAATTGCAGTGGTGCCAGTAAGATAACTTAGAAGCGGCTCAGGTGGATCAATCAGCGGTGGCAAAACAACTTTGCCGTTCGAACAACACATTCCTGGTGATTCCTTAGCGAACTTTGAAACACGACAATGCAAGCAAAGTTTGTTCATAACACCTATTGCTACATCCTCGTGATTCATGTAATCGTAGTTTTTGTCGTAATTAAATGCTTCCAATGTTAAATTCAATTTTTGTCTTGATGGAACTAATCCCAAAAACGGTTTGCCCGTCCATTTCTGGCGTAAATAAGAGCGCTACATACGTCCAAAGTTTTTACACAATTTTCACTTTTCAATTAATCTTCAGGTAAAGTTAAATCTTCCGCAAAGAGGTGGATCTTCCACGAAGAGGTGGGTCTGCGTCTTCTTGCACAATTCCGGCGAGTTTTTCTTTAGAAAACCAATTAAAAACAAATTAATCTTCAGGTAAAGTTAAATCTTCCGCAAAGAGGTGGATCTTCCACGAAGAGGTGGATTTGCGTCTTCTTGCACAATTCCGGCGAGTTCTGCGACCTATATAAAGTCTTCCTCACAGGGGGAAGACCATAATAGATCGGTGAAGGCCATAGTTGTTCGGCCTTCGGCCTCACAGGGTGAAACCATAATAGATCCGTGAAGGCCATAGTTGTTCGGCCTTCGGCCTCACAGACCGGACCATAATAGATCCGTGAAGGCCACAGTTGTTCGGCCTTCGGCCTCACAGACCGGACCATAATAGATCCGTGAAGGCCATAGTTGTTCGGCCTTCGGCCTCACAGACCGGACCATAATAGATCCGTGAAGGCCAAAGTTGTTCGGCCTTCATCTGTCATCCGTCATCTGTCATCTCATCTGTCATCTGTCATCTCATCGGTCATCTGTCATCTGTCATCTGTCATCCGTCATCTCATCTGTCATCCGTCATCTCATCTGTCATCTGTCATCCGTCATCTCATCTGTCATCTGTCATCCGTCATCTCATCTGTCAGCTGTCATCCGTCATCCGTCATCTGTCATCCGTCATCTGTCAGCTGTCATCTGTCATCTGTCATCTGTCATCTGTCATCTGTCATCTGTCATCTGTCATCCGTCATCTGTCATCCGTCATCTGTCATCTGTCATCCGTCATCTGTCATCTGTCATCTGTCATCTGTCATCTGTCATCCGTCATCTGTCATCTGTCATCCGTCATCTGTCATCTGTCATACATACATACATACATACATACACACATACATACATAATCTTCACGTAAAGTTACATCTTCATGTAAAGTTAAATCTGTATGTGCAAAAGGATTTTTAGGTTATGTAGTTAATGCCGTCACTTTGACACTATCGGGGGGCCCATGGGGGCTATTCAACACTATCAGGGTCACTCTGTAGGTTATGAAAAGGGTCTTGCTAAAACGCGCACTATTTATGTTTTACCCTGTATATATGCAAAATGATTTTTGATAATTTTAAAAATATTGTGCAACGCTACTGACTATAATATGTCAATGTCATTTTTAAGGTTAGTCAAAGTTGTGCCCCCTATTTGTCGAGCCGCTACTGACTATAATATGTCAAAGTCATTGAATTAATCTTTTAGCGTCAAAATCGCATCGTAACTATGACAACTACTGTGACCTGAAGCGTTTAACTGCTGATGACCGTCTTATGGTGACGAATTACTAAATTCAAAGACGACGAAAAACTTACTCTTGAATGTCGCCAGATCTCGTGAAAGTTTCAACGCCCACAGTTACGGGGTTTAGGCGTCTATGCGGAAC
Source organism: Podabrus alpinus (assembly GCA_932274525.1). Lineage (NCBI taxonomy): Eukaryota > Metazoa > Arthropoda > Insecta > Coleoptera > Cantharidae > Podabrus > Podabrus alpinus. The sequence continues at coordinate 24,174,164 of OW026451.1, forward strand.
ATACATACATACCCACACACATATATACCCACACACATACAAGCATTTTTATATATAAGATTGTATTATTCAGGTTTTAAAATTCATCTTATGGACGAATATCTCAGAGTTACGATTTCAATGAGTTTAAAATGCATAAAAATTTCATAAATTGATTAAAACTTTTCGGATATTCGGAAACCTTAAAATTTTCTTGTGCTAGTTTTTATTCACCTATTCCGCGCGAGTCATATTTTTAACAAAGAACAAAAATAAGTTAAGATCTACGTATTCTTGTTGACGAAGCAAGGCTTTTCCTAAACATAATTAATGACTGTTTTCACAGGATTTAGTACATACATAGAATTTGATATTCATTACGAAATTGATTTTCTGTCTGAAATCCAGGTAGTATATTGTTACAGTTAATCAATACATTGAATACTGTAACTTGATGATGTTTGCTTTTTGGATATACAGTAAATTGGATGGTGAGATTATTTTACACGCGAAAATTACTTCACACTATATTATGGGACGGTTATTTACGGTGGTTTTTAATTTTCCTAATAGGTTTTGGCTACGTAAAGTTTGGAGAGGAATTTCACATTTTAATTTGCATTGCTAAATTCTGTGTCTAGCAAGCGTGACTTCTCGCAAGGCTTTTTGTGGTTGTTTCAGAATAAAAGTAAAATATAACAATAATTTAAAATTATTAGCTGCGATTATGAATGTTAATTCAATATTCGAACAACAACGTTTGACCCTGAAAAAATATTGTAAATCTATGAATTATCTCAAATTCCTTAAGGCATTGAGTGCTGAACAACATACTAATAATACTTCTAAGACCTCAAACGCCGATTTCATTCATTTCTGTCCTTGTTAGTTTTTCGCCCAAAACTTTTAGATTTTCAACCAGAAAAAATATTTTAGATCTAAAAATTGGCTTCAATGTGCCTTGCTGAACAACAGATAAAAATCCTAGGATATCAAACTTTTGTTTCGTTGAGTGTCATCTTTGTAAGTCTGCAAAAAGGAAATTATGATGGCGATTATGCATTCCCAACAATGTTTTAAATATAAACTACTAATTGCAATAGTCATGAGTTGTTACGTTCGCGCAGAAATGTTCACACCTGTACTTGTTATTTTCCCTTTGTTATACAATGCACGACTCTTAAAGTCATTTTATTATTAAATTTTGGATTTTCTAAAATGAATTACTGCTCAGTATTTCAAATAGCGACGTAAGTTTTTAATAATCCTATATTAAATATGATGAAAAAGTAATGAAGCACAAAGACAAGCAAAATATTAACGTTACAGAAAAAGTTGGATAATAAAAAATGTACTTAATATTTTTTACTCTTATTTGTGTTTCTTAATTCAATTCGTTTTTAATAAAAGCGAATTCAATTTTATTTTAATAAGAATTTTTTTTTAATAAAAAATATTTCTTGCAATAAAAATTAATTTTCTAAATATATTATGGCTTTAACACCAAGTAATGCGCTCCTATCCAAATCCGCAAACGACTACCCAAAAATAATAATTTTATTAAAGGAGGTAGGTACCTAAATAAAAATTCGGAAAATATATAACTTTCCTTTTCTCTAAGAGCCCTCTTGTCCCGTCAAATATACATAGTTCTAAAAAATTAGCGGCTGTAGAGACCGGGGTGGGGGGTCTAGGAGGGAATACCATCCAGCACATTATGGTAATCAAGCTTTACTTTATTTTGTCAAATGGAAACCCTACAATTACACAAGAAATTGTAGCTAAACTCGACAAGCAGCAGATTACAGAAACGTTTTTATATCAAAGGCTACATTTCTTGAAGGTGTTTTTGCAAACCTGCACCCGTTAAATGCTCGCGTTTATCTTAAAGGTTGTCGGTTAAAACTTCTTTGAAATTAAATTACTTTGTAAGTAAATCACTAAATTTATATTTTTCCTTTTTCTTTAAAGTTTGTGCGCTTCACTGCTTTGAAGTTACTTTCAAAAGTATTTCAAATAAAGTGTATCAAATAAATTTGAGTGTTTTGCTGTTGTGAAGAAATGTTGTACTATTGGTGCAACGACTTTTATTTATTCCTCCCGAACTTCCAAATTATTCCTAGTTAATTTATTAATTACTACCATTTATCTAATTTATAGTGCATACATGAACTAATATTCATAAAAATATTTGTTTTGTTCTCATATCAGTAAATTCGCCTTTTCAAATTTTATTCATCAAAAGGCGAACTCGAAAATTCACCTCAAATCGCCGAGAAAATTCTGAAAATTGGAAAATTCAAAATGCTGACTCCAACATAACGGCTGACATAAAAAGAGGTACCTACATTCTGCGAATTTGAAATTTTGCATAAAGCGGCCTTTTCAGCTAATCGTATATATTGTAATAGTATACCAAGTTTCAATTTTTTAATGTAATTAATAAAAACATTGTGTATTATTTTTGAAATTGAAGAAATTTATTGAACGGAAAGATGTGTTAGACAAAATGAAAGTAGCACTTTAATATTTTTTCCACTACTAGTCATATAGGCTACCATTATAACTTATCCAAGTCACATGTGAAGTGACGCATTTTAGACATGCGGTAAATAATATTTTCATTATACAAATGAACCAATGAAATGATTTGACAGATTCATTATACACTTAAGTTAAAAAAATGAACCAATGAAATGATTTTTTGACATACGTGATTTAAAATTTGTCAACAACTGTCAAATCAACAAAACAAAACCGTCATTTGAAATAAATATTTTAAATTTGAAAATTTTTTTATTAAAAAGAATTTAAAAAATGGTAATAAATCTAATAGTGGAAAAAATAGTATATAAACCACGGTTGTGAAGACCATTATTGCCTCCGCGCGTTATATTCCTCGGTGCAAAGCACCTCGGAATATAATCTTGGCGCTAGGGCAATAATGACGGCCTTCACAACCTTGATATATAATGTACTATTATTTGTTGTACTGTAAGGTAATAGTATATTATATATCAAGGTTGTGAAGGCCGTCATTATTGCCCTAGCGCCAAGATTATATTCCGAGGTGCTTTGCACCGAGGAATATAAGGCGCGGAGGCAATAATGGTCTTCACAACCGTGGTTTATATACGATTTTTTCCACTACTAGATTTATTACCATTTTTTAAAATTCTTTTTAACAAAAAATTTTTCAAATTTAAAATATTTATTTCAAATGACAGTTTTGTTTTGTTGATTTGACAGTTGTTGACAAATTTAGGTTATTAAATAAAATAAATCGCGGTTCGTCAAATTAACAATGGATGGCGCTGTCACTTGCTGTCACATTTAATTCGATTATAATGAATTTTTAAAATTAAATTAATGTATTAAAAAACCGTTTTAAATAGTTTAAATACAATTAATTAGCATTTCTCGGTTATTCTAAATCATTTAATAACAACATTTTTCTTTAAAATAGTCGCCAAGTTATCAAAAATGTCATTTTGTTCATAGGTTAATAATGGAAAAATTATTCACCACTAGTTGAAAACGTGTCACTTCTTGATCGACTAACCTAAGTAAAAATGATAGCCTATATGACTAGTAGTGGAAAAAAAAACAAATTGTGAAAGCTTTTATATCATTGTTTACAATAATAGTATATTATATATCAAGGTTGTGAAGGCCGTCATTATTGCCCTAGCGCCAAGATTATATTCCGAGGTGCTTTGCACCGAGGAATATAAGGCGCGGAGGCAATAATGGTCTTCACAACCGTGGTTTATATACGATTTTTTCCACTACTAGATTTATTACCATTTTTTAAAATTCTTTTTAACAAAAAAATTTTCAAATTTAAAATATTTATTTCAAATGACAGTTTTGTTTTGTTGATTTGACAGTTGATTTGACAGTTGTTGACAAATTTAGGTTATTAAATAAAATAAATCGCGGTTCGTCAAATTAACAATGGATGGCGCTGTCACTTGCTGTCACATTTAATTCGATTATAATGAAATTTTAAAATTAAATTAATGTATTAAAAAAGCGTTTTAAATAGTTTAAATACAATTAATTAGCATTTCTCGGTTATTCTAAATCATTTAATAACAACATTTTTCTTTAAAATAGTCGCCAAGTTATCAAAAAATGTCATTTTGTTCAAAGGTTAATAATGAAAAATTATTCACCACTAGTTGAAAACGTGTCACTTCTTGATCGACTAACCTAAGTAAAAATGATAGCCTATATGACTAGTAGTGGAAAAAATCACTTTGTAGGCATTTCAAGCGGAAAAAATCATGAACTCAAGAATTTTCATATTGTACTTTAGTTTGACTTTATTATTATTTGCCCACTTAAATCTCCACTTCAGCCATGGAAAAATGTCTATACGGTTTTATAATTACATTCTGATTTTATTTTTTGATATAAGAATAAAGCTCATCTTTGTATTGCAACCCAAGCGTGCTCATGTTAAAGGGTCGTCCAGACATGAATAGTAATTTAGATAAGTAGCAAGTATTGCTAAGATACTAACCGAAATAATTTGTTAGTATCTTAAGTAATACTGGCTTATTCGTGTCTGTACGACCCTTAAAACTTCTCGTAACAACCAGTAAATATGTTTGAGCAAGTGCATTATTATCCAGTTTGCAGAACTATTTGACACAAGTAAATTTTGGGTACGCAGTTCTTTAGAGTTATTAATCTTTGCCTCTTCTAATAAAGTTGGGGATTTCCAGGGGTTGGACGGACATCTCTGTCGATTTCTTTATAATTTCACTAACTTCTTAAAGTCAGTTTTACTCGCATTACAGGAAACTTGCACGGCGGATGTACAACGGTCGGGGGATAAGGGATGTTATTAAATAAAGTAGAAGATTTCGAACAAAGAAGTTTCATGGAAATATTGTTATTATTTTAATTTACAAAAATAATTTATACTGACATTCAAAAAGTAAGTTTTTCTCGACTAATCAAATTTACACAGGTTTGACATAATAAAATAAATTTAGATGCGATTACCGAATCTCAATATTAAATTAGGAAAATAAGCACTTAATTGAAATCTTTTTTAGCTATAACGAAATTTGAAAATTTTGACGACTACATAAAAAGCGACGTTTTAAATTATGAATATTTGCACATAATCAAACGATATTAGTACAAGTATAATTAAAAAGTTACAGCAAGCAGGGCCGGCCATAGGGGGTTCTGCTAAAGGTGGGCTGTCGTTTTGATCGATTTTTACATATTATTTTATTATATTTATTCTGTTTTTGATTTTTTAAATAAAATTTTTTTTATATTAAATTCAAAACTTATAACTTGCGCTTACAATAACTGCTACAATTTCTTCTTCTTAAGTATGCCATGTCTTCATGAGCGTTAATGATCAATCTTGGCTATATCATCTTACTAGCACAGTTGCTTTAAACAGACCGACGGATGTATGTCCCGTTCATTGTCTCGAGTTTTTCAGCCTCCTTCCTTCAACCTATCTTAGTAGCATAAACATGATACTTTTGTGCCTCTTCACTCAGCGTTCGTGCGCCTAATTTGGATGCTCAAATTCAAATTACACATCACTGTTCTTGGGTTGTTAAATGTACTTTTAGCTTTGTCTATTCTTATTTTCTTGGTGTGATCCCAATTATCATGCATCCCAAGTATAATATGATGGTTGATACTCTGTGTGTGATTTATGTAAATCTTCTTATTTAACTTGCTAAACTGGTCTCGATGTGTCTGTTACCCTGGATTTCATTGTTATGAAGGCAAATCATTAACACAGGGAGACAACAAGGTGTAACCTTAACGCCACACTGATGGTCAGTGGTATCCTTTTGTCTATCCAATAGATACATAGATTTTTTTCTAAAAATTGAAGTATTCTTGGTCTGGAAACCTATTTTCGTAATCCTGAGCAACATCATTTTAAACCGTTGACTTTGAAAACTGATGCAGTGCTATTTAAAACTCCAGTCAATTAAAATATTGTCCTCTTTGGTCTCATAAAAGCTGGCTATCCTAGACTGCAGAGTCCCTGACAATTTTTATCAGAGTCGATTTATTGTGATTCTACTTCGTAATAATTTATATAATAGGGGTATTCACTTCACTTCGTACTTTCGTCGTAAATGGCGTAGATCTCGATTTTCGTAAACTTCGTAGAATTTTTAGTTTACGAAATCTACGCAATCGTAGATGTTAGCTGTGGTTGGTAGCAGTTTCGTAGATGTGGTACATATACAAAACATAACCTAATTTGAAGTTAACAAATAAAAAATAAACCCAAAATAACAATGAATAACGTAAGTAAATTTTTTTTTTATTAATAACTTAAGTATTACAGCAATTTGTCTATAGGCATTCGGCGTTTTTTCTGACAATATAATTACAATAACATGCAGAAAATCATTCCAGTGAATAGAATTAAATATTTGAATGAATAAATTGTCATAAACAACATAAACTGTCAAATAAACATAACCTCAAATAATCTACAAATACAAGTACGAAAGAATTTCCGCAACATTCAAAAGGAGTATGTTCACGTCACGTAATTCTACGAAAATTACAAGTACGAACTTTACGAACTTTACGCAGTGAAGTGTATACCCCTAATATATTCCTTTTTAAATTTTAATTTAAATTTCAGATAAACAACATCAGTTGAGTGCACCAACCATAATATTATTAGTTTTTAATAATATTAGTACCTATAATGTTCTTCTAGATTGACGTTTTAATTACTTTTGATTACAGTAAATAATACACAGTGTGTAGGCGGTAAAAACGTTAAAACAAGAAAATCTATATTTTTTATCAAATTTACATAATTAATATTACAAAGAATGATACTTAAGTACTCGCTATTAATTAATTAGCAATGTTTTGCTTATTTTTTAAATTATTTTTACAGCTGTAATGCAGGAAGAATTTAATAAACAATAAGCTGATATTATTTCAACTAGAAATAAAAATAAATTTGATGTAAATGAAACCTTATACATATTACCAAATTTTATCTTTCAGTTTTTGGTATAAATATTGCCTTACATAATGAGATGGAAAAAGCTTCATAACAACCGTGGAATAAGATAGATTACCGAGGTGTAAAGTGCCGAGATGAGCTATACTCCCCTAAAATTAAAAAAATCTTGTAACTCAAGTTACTTGGTTCTTGCCGTGTATCTGTTACAGTTATGCAAAAATGTTTTGTAACTGTAGGATTTGTATTGAGAAAGTTCTGAAAATTGATTGTTTAGTAGACAGAGTAAACTGTTTATTTGAAATTAGTGGAGTTAGTGCTGATTCACAATGAAAGACATAAGAAATACGTAAGACGTCAAACTGACATAAAGCGTAATCTTAATACATAAAATTAAAATTGTTCCAATTTAATGCAATTGTGTTGAGATTATTGTCGTACGTAAAATTACATCAAGTTGAAATGGTTTCAACTTTTTGTATTAAAATTAGGTTTAATATAAATTTTACGTCATACGTATTTCCTTTGAGTATTTCTTATGTCTTACGTTCATTGTGAATCAGCACTTAATGTAAAACAGGTCAATTTTCACAGAAAGTTTCGAGTTATTTGGTTATTAGATTATAACATATTAAATTATGATTATAGCCAACTGACTGTGAATAGTTAATATTATATTACACATCTCTCGATATTTAAAGTGACAGTTAAAACTTAAAAGAAAAGAGAACTAAATTAATCGTTTAGGTCCCAGTATTGCAAAAAAAATCGGTTTTACCAGTAAGTGACTGTAATATTAATGTAAAATATTTCATTGTTATAGAAAAAAATTTAATATAATTTATAATGTCCATGAAAGCACAGAGGTAGATGCCGAAACCGAATAATCGAGGAGTTGAATAAATATAAAAATTTTGCCATTAATTTTTAAGACAGACTTGTCAATTAATATAAATGTAAGAGAAATAGTAAAAGTATGGTTGTCAAACTTATTATTGTGGCAGAATTCAACAATAGATCTCATATCGATTTACTCAATTTAATATGAACTCAGCAAGATGGAAAATAGAGTTTTGTTCTTAAAAACAACAATAAACACATTAGAGCAATCCGTTGCAGTCCAAAACATACAGTCGAAAAAATGGCCAAAGCTTGCAAAAGTTGCGGACAAGCAGAAATTTTGCAGACACAAGTATTTAATTATCCGAAGGAACACCTCAAAGGTCCCCTAAAATCCCTTGTTGTTAAATGTGAATATAACCTCAAAGCAAAATAAGGGCGGTTAAGACCAACAGGTACTGTTTATGCGTAACACACTGATTGTTCAATGTAGAAATGCCAATTAATAAATTAATCAGCCACATTTTTGGATTGAAATTTTTGAAATCAATTGCAAAACTAAATAACAGTCAAATTTCCAGTAATCGGAAACCGATTACAATCGATGTTTTTCACTGTACGCCCCTATTGGGAAGAAAACTTAATTGCATTGTGCGGTGCATGTAATAATAAAAATCAGCCAAGTGTACAACTTTTACTTCAAACGATTAATTCGGAAAAGAATTGCTCTCACTCATTGAAAGAAGAAAATATTGTATGAATTACAAATACCACCACATAATTTAGAAATTTAAGCAATTGTACACGAGGAACTAATTAGATGTACTAGTATAATTTATATTATACAACTATTTTTCATTGAGAATATGAGGTAACCCGTATCGAAAGATCAATATTAGAGAAGTAATCAGGGAAGAATCTTTAACTTGAGCACAAAGATTTAAGAAATCCAATTAATTATAAAGGAAAATGTACAACAAATAAATGCCAATGTAAAGCTGCCGGAGTGTTGTGTAATTTGAAATGCCACAGTAGGAAGTCGTGCTGCAATAAAGATTGATTTATTTATTGTTACGTATTGATGTTTTAAATTTTCAATTAGTCATGTTTGTATTAAACAAAGTAAATGAATAAATACAAATGTTTAAATAGGTACAGTACTTGATTTATTTATTTATGTTTTGTTTAATTTTAAACGATTATAAAATATCGGCGACGGAAATAATGGGTATCGAGATCGAGTTGTTAATTTTAATACTAAGGGAGTCTTAATAGTAAATTACACAACAAGGTAATGAAGTAATTAATTTAATCTTGCGGTTATTCCGCAAACCGCTAGGCGAGTAGAATGTGCACACAAGATAATAAATTCCATTATCACTATAAGTACAGCTTGAGGCAAAAATGAGATTTCTTCACTCAGTGCATTATTTTATGACAATGCTTGCCAGAAAAAAAGACATAATTCAAGAGAACGTGCCAAAACCCGCCTTAAATAATAAAAAAGCCATCAACTGTGAGACTTTTGTGAGGAAAATAATTTAGAATTAGTGAAAAAACGTATCGACGTATATTTTGTAATAATAAATTATTCTTTCTTTAAACCCAAAAAAAGATCTTTCTGCGCCGTGTTTAAAGTGTGACGAAGCAATTACTGATCAGAAAAAGGAGTTAGAAAAGCATACACTTTTCACTTGATGAGAAAAAATCAATCTAACAAATCCAAGGAACTGATAAAGATTCAAGGATGATCCATCATTTGTTACTTGCTCGTTTGATTTAAAATGGGTACTCCTGCTGCCATTCTCTGGTGTGTCTTTATTCTATTATTCTAGAAAATTTGTCTATACAACTTAACATTATGCGGGATACGGAGACACTGCTTGATGTTATGCATAGAATTTGTTAAACGGCAAGAGAGGAAGCAACGAAATAGATTCGATATTATTTAATTTCCTCAGATCACTTCCTTCCACGGTTACAGATATTTCACTTTTTGTGACAGTTGTGGAAGGCAAAATCAAAATCAGCATGTCCTTGACATACTACTCCGCCGTACAAGGCGCTAATTATGCACTTGAAGAAATTCGGGCAACAGTTTTTAGAAACAGGACATTCGCATATAAACGTGACTCGTTGCATTCGGCCATTGAGTGCGCAAAAAAATACAAAACCGCGTTTACAATGACCGATTGGGTAAACATATTTTCCGGAAATCGTCATTGAAACAACATTTCCCTGCTTATGCACGCGCAGGGAAATTGAACTTTACTGACTAGTCCGGTAATAATTAGTAAGGTTAATAATAACAAAATAAAATAGACAAATGTCAATGTCAAAAAATGTCGTTCAATTAGTGCTTTAAAATTTCGATTTTAAATTTCGAATTTTTACGATTTTCGGAAAAATTTAATACAAAACATGTCAGTAAAATGTCTCACTTGACTCGGAGCTCTAAAATACTCGGCACGAAGTGCCTCGTATTTCAACATTTCCCCTCGTCAGTAATATGTCATTTTCCTGACTTTTATGTAAATAACTATTAAATATGCTAGATCCTTGAATAGAAGAGGTAAAAAACAAATCAAAAAATTATTGACAGTTCGAAGTTCATATTTTAAAGTTTACTGTTGTATATAATCTACAACAATTAGTTTCGGCAACAATAAAATAATTGAAAAATTGAGATGAAAATGCTGATCAAGTATCCTGGCAGAAAATGAAATGCATAAAATTTGAAAAACAATACCCCCAAATTTTGTTCTGCAGATATGACCATACATCAAACTGTAAAAAGATTTATATTACCGGCACATATGCCCCCAAAGAACAACTCCTACTGAACTGCAAATTGCATATTCTCAATTTATAACAATTACTGATCAAAAGAAGGCAGATTTAATGAAAATAGCAAATGATGGCCATATAAATTATCTGAGAAATTTCTGAAAATCTGAAAATCTTATATTGTTACATAATATGTTAAATTGCAGATTGTGGTATCTACTATTTACAATTATTCTGTAAAAGGAATAAAAGGAATAATAAGTCCCGAATTGTATTTTTATCTTTAATCTGTAATCTGTGTCTTCGCAAAGAGCAGATTATTGGCTATGTTCGTCTTTTGTAAGGTTGAATTATTTATGAGATTTTTGTATAACCATTTTAATGTCATATCATTTTGTATCAGTTGTTTTTTTTCAGTTTCCCCATTTGGTCGCATTCGTGTCCGATTTATTTCATTAATTATCTTATTAAACAAGTTTGTTATCATTGATGCAGTGTTTTATTTTGAAGGTATTGTAATGTTCTTTGCTTAGCTGCAGTGGCAAGTCTAAAAGATGAACAAGTTTTCAGATAGAAATTTAAATAAACGTTTGAGTGTTAGAAAGTCATGGCAAAATGATAAAACGAGTAATTCGTTAATGAAATTAAAGTTAGAACATGTAAAATAATTATTAGTTATAAGTTGTTAGTTAAAAATTATGTTAGTTGAAAATTTGTTATAAAATTAGGTTAATTAGTGATTAGTGTGTTATGCGCATTTAAAAAAAAGGTTTCTCGATGACATTTATCACAATTTAGTGCGATAAACTGAACGGACAATTATTCGCTTCAAATTAAACAATTATAGTGCATCATATTCGAATTTGCGGGTCGTTCCTATAAAAACAATTATTTGAATTAAAATCAAGTGACGAAAATATCGATTAATTTACCTGCCAATAAAAACTTTATAACATAAAAACAGACAGGCGTTGGAAATTTGCAACAAAAATAATATCCTTGGTAACGTGTTTGTTTTACCTAGTAACGATATAATTTCACGAAGATGTACACATAATTTTAGTTGCTCCAGAGTTTTTACAATAAAAAGTGTTAAAATAACCCAAAATAGGGAAGTGAAAATGGATTAACCTAAAAAGAAGTGATATTACGTGATAAATGTAAAATTTTGCCAGGGTACTCACCAATTTATATTAAAATTATGTTATTTACGGCGGTGAATATCGTTGGATTTACCGAAAATTAAATCAGATGAACACAACGATAATTTATGGAGATATTGTGGGTAAACGACCAACAATCGATGTAAAATTGAAGAAATGATGAAATCAGGAAGTGAGGATAAATTCTTTAACTATACAGTGCGGAATTAATGAACAAAATAAAAGGTCAGAAATCTTATATTTATAAACATTTAATTGCATAATCTATTTATTTAAGAAATTTTGTTATCATTAAATTTAAGGCGTGTGCGTAAACTTTAATTGTTTCCATGACAACCATATATATAAAATTTCATTAAAATCAAATTGCCATGAAAATGTTATTTTCAATTTAAAATCAAATAAATCAATATCAAAATTTTTTATGAATTTTGTTCATTTTAATGATGAGCTGATGCAATCAAGAAAAGTTATTAACAATAAAAGAATTTTTTTTTATAAAATTAAGAGCTAGCCGTGGTGACCTACAAAATTTCGTCCATAAAAGCTATCATTGTGGGATAAGCATCCAGGTAAGGGCAAAGTTTATTGAAAGCATAATTTATTTAATAAAGTAAGGGGAATATTACATATTTATTTGATTGTACCAACGTAAAGGCTCGAGACATTACATATTTATTTGGTGCCCAACGTAAGGGCGATAAAGGCTCGAGACGTTACAGTATCAACCCTTAACCTTATCGACATCCCTCGTTCGCCGTCTCGAACTGTTTTCCCTACTACCCTACGTTATTTTAAACAAATCTTTCAGGATTTGGTTCACCGATTCTTCTTCCATGATTGGCGTCTATTATTGAAATGGAGGGAAGAATTTAAAACAAATTTTCGAATTCGCAAACTAGAACAATTTTCTCCGCTCGGTTGTTCACTTTTCACTCGATGCATATTATGCACTAGGGATAAATCATCCATTCCATTCATCAATCTGGTTCTATGAAGTCAAGATGAAAATTGTTTTGACACCTTTCACTACAGTAAATTCTCCGCAATGTATATTCAAAGTGCAAAGGTGTAAATTTGTTTTTTGCAATATTTGGTAGTAAACCCCCACAAAAATCAATCGCATATTACGTAGGAAGTTTAAATACAACCTAAATTGAAATAAATTATTTTAGAGATTTGTGAAAAAGAGTTTGCAGAAAATTTAAGTTGTTTAAATAAAAAGGAAATAGAAATTCAGCATGAAAATTAAATTAATTAAAACCGTGGAAACGGATGAGGAAAATTTGATTTTATAATTTAAAATAATAAAATAATATCATACAAGAAATTTAAATAATAAACGAAGTGTGATATTCAAGCAAAAATGTGTTCTGGATAATTAAATTCAATTACCAGCACGTAATATTAACAAAAGAATTTAAAATTAGAACCGAGATTCACTTAAGGGATCAAAATAAAAAAGGATATTCTTCTGGTGAAGGATTACACACCCTACATCATCGTTTAAATTAAAATATCATTTCGACATCATTTTTAAATGCATAATAATAAACTAAAAAAATTAATAAAAGTATTGAAGAGGTTTCGAATATATACCGGGTGTTCATTTCAAATTCGCCAGTTGAAATAAATATTTTTTTGTAAATTTGAGAAAAACAAAAAACGCGTGGGTTCAGACAGCGAGAGGGATGTCCAAAGCCAATAAGGTTTGAATTTTAAGTTTAATTAACGACCCCTACTTTAAAATTTTAAATAGCGCTCCCAACCTTGCGATACATTGTTTTAAAGGTGGTAAAATCCTCGTTTATCATAGCGGATCATAATAGTGGATCCGTTTATAAGTTAGAAGTTAAAATTGAAAGTTTAAACAAAAAGTAATTTTATTCGGATCATTGATATTAAAATTTTAGAAAATTTATGAAATTACAAATGTTCTCTGTTTTTGGTCAAACGATAGTATAACCTTGTTTAGAATTTTCCTCGGACTTCCTGAAATGTTTCTGGACTAAACCGCCTACATTCTTGCGTTAATCTATTTTGCAGTTCTAGAAGATTCTCGGGAGGAGTTTTGTAAACTACCGTTTCCAAACGTTCCCAGAGGAAAAAGTCAAGCGGTCATTTTATCGGACTTACTCTACTAATACATTTGCCATTTGTATTGATTTGAATCAATCTGTATTGATTCTGAACATCGTCTCGATATCTTTACCGACCTTGTAATGATATATTTGATTTAAATATCGCGCGCCAGCAAAGTACAAATAACGACAACAAGGCGGATATGGACAGTAGACAACTTAGGGAATAACGGCCAACGGAAGACGGCGGGATATTAGTGAAAGAGATGGTAGGGAAGAGGAAACGGGTCACTAAACGTTTGTCAGCCGACAGCATCAGATTGTGATGTCCAGTCATTGTGAAATTATTATTGTTACATCTTTTTATTTTGTGCAAGCTTTTATTCGCTATTTTACAACAATGTGAATATTATTTGTATATTTATTTCGAAGTGGGTAAAACCGATTCTTCCAACTCGGTGTAACATAATGTTACTGCATATTATAAAGATATATAATTAATTAATCAAGTCTCTGGAGTGCCGGCGGGGTACCCTCCCGTGCTGATTCGATTAATGAATAAATTAATCCCGTTGGTTAGACGGGTTAGAAGAAAACAAACTTCAGTAAGCACCCGATAATGATAGAAATTTGATCAATTTGAGAAGGATCGAAGCTTGGAAAGATTGGTTTACCTGCTTCTTTTGGGTTTAGACAGTCAACCTTCGAGTAAGTTGCTTTGTATGAAATACCTTCGAAAAACGCGGAGGTTGCATCATAACTGAACGAGTGTGACAAACAATCCTAATACTTATTAAGTTCAATTGTTATTATTTGAAAAAGGCCTACGAGGTAAAATTAATATAACGTTTATGGAAACATAACCAAACTATTAATGCATTGAATTAAATGAAATTACAAACAAACTGTGAGTTAATTTGTATACAAGATTATTTTTTTCTTTCTTTCATTTGACTCATCAATTATGTTTGCGCTAGTTTACCTACCCGAGGGACTTCCAACGAATCTGGGGAAATCTTTGTAATCGGCGGCGTTATTGGATTTTTATACAACGAAAGGTATTTTGATGGATCACGTGCTTCCGGGGGGTCCGGAGGTCGCGTTAGAGTTCGGTTCGTTCGGCCTGAAGTTAGTTTGAATTTATTAGATGGGAGCGGAAAATTTGAAAAGTTGGTTTCAAAATTACAACGTGTTTTTTATTTTACTCAAATTTACTCAAAACAAAGTTGTTTCGACTGGCTACTTTAGAAATGAACACCCGGTAAAATAAGAATAATATATTCAATTTTAAAAAGAATAAAATTGAATATCATTACAAATCCTTTTGGATTCTTTAATGGATTATTCATCAAAAATTTAAAATAAGTAATATTAAGTGTAAACATTTACGCACATACATAAATAATATTATGCTAAAATAACCTTTTACTTCTCAAATGGAAGGTTTTGATCCACACTTTGTACATATTTACTTAGATATTAAGTCTATAAAATTTATTTCATCATTTTTAAAAATAATTTTTTTATTTCAGGATATTTTATTCTATCTCTGGATAAACACCTTTGTTCTCGATCACATAATATATTGTATCCAGCGCTAATGTTCAGTTTGAAGACCCTACCAGCTTCGTACAACTAGTATATTATATTAGAAAAGGAATTTCGCCATTTAGACCCCACGTGCAATCTGAATTGCAGCATTAGTTTTAATTTCGGTATAATATATAATAAGCTTTACCAGGAATCGAACCTAGCACTTTCACCTGAGCAGTCGAACGCTCTACCACTGGCCAACTGCACACTATAATAATAGTACTAATTATTTTTCTAAAAATTAAAATATCGGGAAAATAAAGTAAACCATTGCCATAATACTTGTGAATGAATTAAGTGTTACATATTTAGTAACTCCGTTATTAAGTGTTAATTTTGAATATTACAGTTTTAATTGAGTTCCGAAATGGTCAAGTAAATCTAAATGTAGTTTGAATTTCATGTAAAGCTGTAGTAATTGGTTTAATAATTATCTTATACAAACCACACGTTTTGATTCGTTTCCATTGTGATTAATTAATATAATGAATCTCATATTAATATAAAGCGTAAAACAAGATAGCGGGTGGTGTAGACACAGCTTAATAATAGCTCCAACGTTTATTAAAATATATCGTCGAGGAAATAATATATCGTTATCTCCAGTTGTAGTCGTGGCATTTTCCTTAGCCAACATATCACAAAAACAACAAACACCCAGGACATTTTCATAATCAGTGCCAATTGAAAAACTAGCGGAAAAATTTAAAATGTTGAAATTGAAAATTTTATCCGTGAGTTTTCAAATAGAAAGTAAGATAAATTTATGTCAAAAAAATAAACGATATGGTTTGACCTTCTTGTCGATAATTGGCTTTCCTAATGCAGTACGCATTTTCTAGACACATTTACGATCTCTGTGTCAGATCATGAATCTCTGCTTGTAATTAAGTATGAGTTATTAATGATTAGTTTAGAAAATCGAGAATAAATCCACCAGTTTGATTTAAAGTTTGAACAAAATGTTTACTTCTTTAACGGGATACTAATATACTTGCAACTTGAGCTTTTCATCTCACTTTTTATTATGTTGAAATTTACAGCCATTGACGCGCAAGGTAATAAAAGCGATATTGTTATCTTATGATTTTCGGTTTATCTATCAAATATAAATATCTTCTTCTTCTTAACGTGCCTATCCGTTACGGGATGTTGGCGACCTCTCTCCTATGTATGTGTTGTGCGTTTGTAGTACTATCACACACATAGGGGACCTACTTGTTTAACGCGGGCTCCGAACCGCGGGAAGTGTATACAGTTCATCTCCAGAGAGGCTGTTCTAAGCAGATTACACCTCGGTGGTTTGCCATTGCCTTCCGAGGGGAGACGGTCAGAATAAAGTTTTTACTGAGCCCGGAGTCGAACCGGGCATTCAGTATTAGCAGCAACGCACTTAACCGCTTAAGCTGATCCCCGTCGAATATAAATATAAATATAAGTGATTATAATAATTAATACTGATTATAATTACATATAACCACTAAAATCGCCCTATCAATATTGATTTTTAAAGTCCCATCATTCATTATTCAAATATTATAATGTAATATGGTTTTACGTAAATTTCAGGTATTAAGAGTGGATAAATTAATTAACAACAATCGCACAAAAAGTAGTTTGTGTGTTAATCTACTATATTTAATAATTTAATCAATCTGCAAATGTTGGAATAATACATGGATTTATGCATAACATATTTCAGGCCGATTCATAAAACACCACCATCGGGTTGTCGTAAGAAGTTGACTTGCTTGCTATTCTTGAAAGAAAAGTCTTGCTAGCTTACACTCGCTGCGAGTTAATGATCAAAAGTTGCAACATCTTCCGATTGATTTCGTTTGACAAAATTTAATTGATTGCCTGACCTACCAACCGTAAGATTAGCAACAACTACTTAGCTGATGACACAGCTGTGCTCGCATCTCACATCGATCCTAGCTCCAGTACAACCTAAATAAAACCCAGATATGGCTCTGTAAATAGAAAATGACAGCTAACGAGACCAAATCTATCCATGTGACATTTATCATGAGAAAATTGTCCACCTGTGTAATTTAACATCATTTTGCCTCAAGTAATGATGCAAAATATCTTGGATAAAAAACTGACATGGCAAAAACATATTTTTACAAAACGCAAACAACTGGGAATAAAGCTCAGCTAAATGTACTGGTTGATCGGCAGAGAATCTCAATTGGCCCAGGAAAACAAAATATTGCTTCACAAATCCATATAATAACACCCATCTAGACATAATAATATGGAATACAGCTCTGGGAGAATGCTAGTACCTCGAATATAGAAATATTATAAAGATTCCAAAACAAAGCTCTGAGAACAATTGTCGATGACTTATAGTATGTGCCAAATCATGTCATCATGGAATCTACAAGTAACATCGGTTTCAGAGAAAATTCAGAAGTTCCATAAGAGGCATAGAAACAGATTGGAAGTACACCCCAACGAGCTGGCGAACAGGATAATGAATTTTCTCTACCTTTTCTTCCTTTTAAATCATTAAATCTTCCAATAAAATACTAATTTTTATTTATTGTCATTATTTATTTGAAAATAAATTCACAGCTAAAACACACAGCACAGATGTTCGTTTTTCGCCAAGTTTTCGAAGTCTTGCGATATATGTACAAATTAATTATACACAATAACACACGACAATTTACCCCTTCCAGATTTGAGCATGTAAATCTTTCAAGATTTATCTGCGAAAAATCGGAATATTTGTGGTTTTCCTATCCCATTGCATCTCCTGGTTTACCATATAATCAATTTGATATTTTTCCAAATCCAATTAAACGTTCTAAGCTTTCTACAAAATTAACCAAAAATACAATAGGATTGTTCAGAAAACTAAAATTTTTCTACATTAACTTAAATGTCTTTTCTCAAAAATGAAAATTTTCTTAATGTAACAAATTTCTCCTTTGGATAAAATGTCCTATGTTGAAAACTTTGTTGAAAAAGATCTTTTTTTTTATTCATATCATAAATTACTTCAATTAAATTTAACCCATTTCAAAATTCTCAAACCCCGTTTGTTTCTACCATTGAATGATTACATGCTGCTCTTGCTTCCTTTTCCAGTTACTTTAATATTTGTATCTTTAATTTTTCTACTGCCTTTGTACTGGTGGCGAATTCTCCTCTTAAGTTCCTGAATTTTTTTTTGTTAATTTCTTCAATAAAACCTTTATCAGGAATACAAGTATCGTTGTGTGACTTTATTTTATTATCAATAATGGTATTGACAAATACCTCCATTTTTTTGCTTATCTCAGGTTCCATTGTTTTGTACGTAAATTTTAACTCATTTTTTTGTTCAGCGTTTCTTCGAATTGGCAATGTGACTTTGCGTATTTTTTATCAAATTCTCCTTTTAGGAATCTACGGTTTTGTTCAAAGAATCTGTAGTTACTACTTGCATTCTTAGTCCTTGTTTACAATAAACGTAAGACAAGAAATACGTAGACGTCAAATTTACAATAAGCATAATTTTAATACCTATATAAAGTTAAAACCATTTCAACTTTATGTAATTTTACGTACGATAATAATCTCAACATAATTATATTAAATTGGAATGGTTGTAGGTTCTTGTATTAAAATTACGCTTTATGCAAATTTGACTTACGTATGTCGTACGTTCATTGTGAACAATCACTAAGATCTTATATGGCTGTACCCAGATTATCCATGTTTAATTGAAATTTTTCTTGTGATTCAAGTAATTTTAAGCTTATTTCTTTCTTATTTTCGTCAAATTTTTGATTCAAATCTTATTTATTTTCGTTCATAATTTTATGTAGATTTTTCAGTCTCCATGAATTGAGTCATAACCATTACTTCGGCTGTACCTCTTCTAGCGCTCGAAAATTGCGGTGATGTAAAAATTTTCAACATCATCTGCTTTGTCGTCCTCGGTCTCCTTTTCTTCCTCTGACTTTTCTTGGTCCGCTCTACTTGTTTTTTGTCGTATATTTTTAATTTTCTCTCAGAGTGACGGTAGGTTCCATTTTAATTTTTCCATTTTAATTGAGCCAAAATGATATGATATTTAATAAAGGCTTCACTTTGGGACACCAAAATGGTGTGAATTTTTTTTATTTTATAAATTTTATTAATTCTTAAAAGAAAAATGTTAAATTTATTCAAACACTTTTGCGTTATCACCACAGTTGGTATCGTCAATGCGCGCCTTTGCTTATTATAATAACCAATTCCTACTATTTTTATGTGCCTTTTCTTCCTTTTAAATCATCCAATCAAATACCAATTTTTATTTATTTTCATTTTTCACTCTAAACTAACTTCACAGCTAAAATTTTACAACTGGCCTTTTACCGTTTTTCGCAAAGTTATCAAGTCTTGCACTATCCAAACATTAAAATGTTATCGCTTGAGCCCTAGCCGTACCAAACATTTTACTTTCAACTACTAGGCCCCCATTTAACAAAGCGGAAGCTCACCCCTGTCACGACCAATACATGTGTCTTTTCCCATTCACAATTTTACGCTTTTATGGATAATTTAAAGGAAATGATAATGAATATATGTATGTATAATATATTATTAATATTAACAGTATTAAAACATCAAAGATGAACAATGGCCATACTGCACAAATAGAAACGTTTAGATTTGCCCCAGTTTTGTTTATTCCTAAATTCGAAAACTCTTAATTATGGTAGAATTATAGTTATGAAATAAATGTTTGGTTTTGATATTCCTCACCTATAGTTAATTAAACAATTATATAATTCTTTCAAAACGATTGGTATGGAAAACACTCAGGTTTGAAATTTATACGTCTCACATAGTTAGGATTTGCTTTTAACCTGTCAAATTCCAGTATTAATTACATTGATCAAATACATTAAACATTCGCCAAGGGAATTTTATTAAATATAAGTATTGTATAATTTTAAATCTAAAGCCATACATTTCCCTTAATGCTCTATTAAGATTATACTAATAAATAATAGTTATGTACATAGTGCTGTGTGTTAAAATGAATAAGAAAGGCTCCCGATGCTAAAATGAATCATATATTCGTAATAAGCACAAAATTCTAAGTCGAAAGACACTTTAAAAATTTACTCTACGAGAAATTTTTATTTTTCAAAATTTCAATTTTCTAAATTTATTTGAGTCTCTCAGGATGAATGAAACATGACAAAGATTGCTAAATCTAAATAAACTGATGATTGTCACATCAGAAATGAAACAAAAAACTTAATTAGCTCAAAATTTGTAAAAATGTATTAATTATGATAACCTAGAAAAATTTAAGAATTTGTAAACCAATTTACTCTACAAATAACATTCTCTGTAAAAATGTAAGCATATCAAAAATTATGTAATTGTTTCATGCATTTAATGTGTATATTTTCAACGGATAAATCAACAATTTAGTTAATAAGGGTCATATTTGTGTAACGCCCCTGTAAACAAACAAGAAAGACGAAAATGAATCAATCAACAATCCATAAAATTGATAAAAATGGAATGTACCAATCAAACTGCTCGGGAAGATGTTACAAACGAAATCGAGGTTGATACAGAAGAAAAATCTACAATAAAAATAATTTATTAGAGTAAAATAAATTCGAAAATACATGGATTTGACTCACAAAATTCAAACAAGAATACCAATTGTATCGATTTTCGATCAAAAATCAGTTCACCTCTAGTAACTCCGCTGTGTGCACGCATTTTTCGATGCTCTCCGAGAAATATTATTTACCAGAATTTGGAGGTTAATCAAATTCATTTGACTTCGGAGAGGTTAGAAAGTTCGTTTATTCAACGTCGATTCTAAAAATAGATGTCAAGGACATAAACAAATGCAATGGAGATGTTGTAATTTACAAAAATTTATTCATATAAAAATTTTCTGGATAACAAGAAAATCATTGCAAATTAATGGAACAACTTACCTCAATATTTTTGGAGATTTTCAATAGGAAGGATGCAAATACGAGCACAAAATTCAGCACTAGTCAAAGTAAAGTACCGTTTCAAATGACATCCAACAAAGTCATGACAGGTGGAGTGAAGTTCAATCGTTGCAAGTAAAGATTAAAGCAGGGCGCACACAGCGAATAAATGATATCCTTTTTAAACAAATAAAAACTGCGATATATTCAGGAGCCAGGTACAGTGAATTTATGATTTCTATAATTTGTTAAAATTTTGCCTTCAGCGTGTTAATAATAGGATTTGGGGAAAAGACTTCTAACAGAGTGTATTCTTTGATACCCTAAGTGATAAGTTAAAAATAATCAAAAGTTTTATAATTTTCGTCAAAAATATTTTAAGCTTTAAAAATAAGCAACAAATTTAAATTTATAAACATTTAAGCCCGCTAATGTAAAGCGAAAGTCTTGATTGGCTTAAAAATCAAGCAACTTGGGACGAAGAGAGGAAACCTCTTTGTTTCGAACAATTATTTGTATTAATTTTCCTTTTTTCTACTATAATAAAATTTGTATGGGAGTTGATGAAAGTTTTTTATTTCTTTTTTCATACAAAAGGAAAGCAATTAAATATCCTGAGAGAGCCAATGAGAATAAGATCGCCTCTAATAATTTATTTCGAACCACAAGGGACCCACTCCCTGAACGACTCAACCCGCGAGCTTAGTAAGAAGGGGCAATAATGTGTGTACCTTCCTGTGCCCAGCACTTATAGGCAGGAGGACATAGCATCTTTTGGCTTCCAAGTCGTGGGGCAAAATTAAAGGGGTGTATTGGCAAAATTAGAGGGTGTACAGGCAAAAATAGGGGTGCGTTGAGTAAAAATTTAAAACGTTGTCGCACCAAAAAGATAGCATCATTTGGCATCCTAGCATCGAAATCACGATAGGGGTAGTTTTGATAAAAATTTAAGGGTAAAAACTTAAAAAAAAAAATTATTTTTGTTTGTGAAAATAAAACAACATTTTGATTATAATAATAATTAATTCTTTATTGACAGGTTTTGTACTTAAACATTTTCTATTTACAAATTTCTTTGATAACTATTTGCACAATTCATTTTATAAATTAAATTCATCATGTCGAACGCACAGCAAAACGTTCAACGAATAAGCAACTCCGACATACAAAAACTAATGGAATTTATAACAGCTGGAAATCAAGCCCAAGCAAAAGAATCAAGCGATCAATTTGAAAAATTAAACAACACAATAGATAATGGATTCAAAAAACTACATAATCAGATGGACTCCTTAAGAAATGAAATCTCCTCAACTGAGACAAAAATGGATACAAAAATGGATCCAAAAGTTGAAATCCCAATTCCAACACGAATCGAGGAAATGGAAGAAGTTCAACACAAATTCAACATCCATACCAGGAAGAGCTTCAGAAGGAAAAATTTCAAGACCATGAGGGTCAAATCAAAACAAAAATACAAAACTCCAAGAAAATTTAAAGTTCGTGGTGTTAACAGAAAACGAAACAAAAGAAAACACAAAAATTTCAAAATTTATAAACAAATTCACAAAGTGAAAAGAAAAACATTTAAAAGTGTAAAGGTGCCAAAAACAATAATAAATAAAAAGAAACGGATTCTTGTTAAATACCAAAATTTCAAAGTGCAAAAACTTTTACTGCATAAACAAATATTTAAAAAGTGCAAATTAAAAACATTGATTAGACTCGGGAAATTAATAAAGTTACGGTTCAAAACGATCAAATTAAAACAATTACGCGAGGACAAAACTCGACTTAAAAACAAAATATTTGAAAAACCAAAAATTCATAAAAGAAAATCGAAATTACAAAGAAAGATGGGAAAAATGAAGATATCCACACATAAAGAAAATAAAATTATCAGATGGATAGAAAAATTTAATAATGGAGGAGTAAGCAACATAAAAATCATGGATTGGATGATGAAAATGTCCTTCTATAAGCATATCCGCTTCAAAATAAAATCAGTTTAATTAATCAATATTACATGATGAAAACTTTGTAAAGTCGACGAAAAAGCAATTGAACCTGGTAAGAGAAAAGGAAAAAATGAAAACTCAAAGAAACATTTGAAAATTATTATTATATAAAAATATTAACACTTGAAAACAATGAAATCTGAAGAATATTATGAAAAATTTAATTGTTTGGAAAAACACAAGAAGCGTGTGAAAACTGAAAAATTTATATTGAAGAAATTTAAAAATAAAAGAAGATTAATTAATAAAGAAAAGACAAAACATAATTGGAAGACAACAGAGTCAAAGGTGCTGCTCTGAAATGAAAAATTAAATGCAAATGAACTTAAAAATGGATATGATTTGATTTGAAAAGATGGAAGTTGACTACGACAATGAATATTTGCAAATATTGAATTTGAATGAATTTGTAAAGATTGAATGAATTGATTTAAAAATTAAGTGGGAAAATAATCAACTGTTGTCCATGAAATAGTATGAAAAATTAGGCACCTTGATTAAAGTAATTATAAATTGATTAGAAATGGGGGAAAAGTAAAAATTTAAAAATTTTATTGTTAAAGAGTCAACCGAAATAAAATAATAATCAAAAATTTAGACAAAACAAGTTCACAAAACATGAAGTTAAAAGTTAAAGGCACACATTTGAAAGGAAAATAATCCAATAATATAAGTCACAGTAAGGAGCAATTAATCCAAAATTATAATTAAATAGGCACAAAATAAAGAACGCTTAGGAAAAAGTCACAATTTAAAAATTCAGAAAACAATCAAAAATTCAAGTGTTAAATGGAAATCATTAATAAAAATTTGAAAAGTTTAATAGAAATTAATCAACAAATAGTCATTTGTAAATTTGAAAGGTGACATTTGAAATAATTTCAAAAACATTTAAAAAAAAAAATTTATCATTGATAAAATTCAAACATTTAATTTACAACATTTCATTTATTTAATAACAATTACGTTTTATTTAATTTAATTAGCTACAGGAAGCACATTATAAATAATATAATCTCAAGTTTGAGAACAATTTAAAAATTTAATAAAGTCATTGAAGGATATCACAAGAGTGAAAAGCCATTCGCACAAACAAAAAGACAAGTAAAACTTGAAATGGAGGAGATTAACGCATACAATCTTGAAAAATACATTTAGACAAATGGAATCAAAATCAATCAGTCACAAATATCAAAAATCAGAGAGGTACTTAAAAAAGAAAATTTTATAACATTTGAACACAAAAATTTTTGAAATTGAATCTTCAATCTAAAATTAAATTTATCTTTTGATGCAATTTGAAATGGATTATGCTGTGTGTTAAAATGAATAAGAAAGGCTCCCGATGCTAAAATGAATCATATATTCGTAATAAGCACAAAATTCTAAGTCGAAAGACACTTTAAAAATTTACTCTACGAGAAATTTTTATTTTTCAAAATTTCAATTTTCTAAATTTATTTGAGTCTCTCAGGATGAATGAAACATGACAAAGATTGCTAAATCTAAATAAACTGATGATTGTCACATCAGAAATGAAACAAAAAACTTAATTAGCTCAAAATTTGTAAAAATGTATTAATTATGATAACCTAGAAAAATTTAAGAATTTGTAAACCAATTTACTCTACAAATAACATTCTCTGTAAAAATGTAAGCATATCAAAAATTATGTAATTGTTTCATGCATTTAATGTGTATATTTTCAACGGATAAATCAACAATTTAGTTAATAAGGGTCATATTTGTGTAACGCCCCTGTAAACAAACAAGAAAGACGAAAATGAATCAATCAACAATCCATAAAATTGATAAAAATGGAATGTACCAATCAAACTGCTCGGGAAGATGTTACAAACGAAATCGAGGTTGATACAGAAGAAAAATCTACAATAAAAATAATTTATTAGAGTAAAATAAATTCGAAAATACATGGATTTGACTCACAAAATTCAAACAAGAATACCAATTGTATCGATTTTCGATCAAAAATCAGTTCACCTCTAGTAACTCCGCTGTGTGCACGCATTTTTCGATGCTCTCCGAGAAATATTATTTACCAGAATTTGGAGGTTAATCAAATTCATTTGACTTCGGAGAGGTTAGAAAGTTCGTTTATTCAACGTCGATTCTAAAAATAGATGTCAAGGACATAAACAAATGCAATGGAGATGTTGTAATTTACAAAAATTTATTCATATAAAAATTTTCTGGATAACAAGAAAATCATTGCAAATTAATGGAACAACTTACCTCAATATTTTTGGAGATTTTCAATAGGAAGGATGCAAATACGAGCACAAAATTCAGCACTAGTCAAAGTAAAGTACCGTTTCAAATGACATCCAACAAAGTCATGACAGGTGGAGTGAAGTTCAATCGTTGCAAGTAAAGATTAAAGCAGGGCGCACACAGCGAATAAATGATATCCTTTTTAAACAAATAAAAACTGCGATATATTCAGGAGCCAGGTACAGTGAATTTATGATTTCTATAATTTGTTAAAATTTTGCCTTCAGCGTGTTAATAATAGGATTTGGGGAAAAGACTTCTAACAGAGTGTATTCTTTGATACCCTAAGTGATAAGTTAAAAATAATCAAAAGTTTTATAATTTTCGTCAAAAATATTTTAAGCTTTAAAAATAAGCAACAAATTTAAATTTATAAACATTTAAGCCCGCTAATGTAAAGCGAAAGTCTTGATTGGCTTAAAAATCAAGCAACTTGGGACGAAGAGAGGAAACCTCTTTGTTTCGAACAATTATTTGTATTAATTTTCCTTTTTTCTACTATAATAAAATTTGTATGGGAGTTGATGAAAGTTTTTTATTTCTTTTTTCATACAAAAGGAAAGCAATTAAATATCCTGAGAGAGCCAATGAGAATAAGATCGCCTCTAATAATTTATTTCGAACCACAAGGGACCCACTCCCTGAACGACTCAACCCGCGAGCTTAGTAAGAAGGGGCAATAATGTGTGTACCTTCCTGTGCCCAGCACTTATAGGCAGGAGGACATAGCAATAGTTAAAAATACATCAAATAACAGTTTGACCGTCGTCATTTGTCAACCTGCTTGAGTTGCCACCGTGAATAGACTGCCGGTGTACCCGGGAATATTTACCCCCTTATATTTTACCCCCCCGGGGGTAAAATTTCCCTAGGGATATTTTACCCCCGGTAAAATTTCGCTAGTATAATTTTACCCCCCGGTAAAAATTCCCTAGTGAATATTTACCCCCCGTGATAAATATTAAGGGGGTAAAATTTCCCTAGGGAATTTTTACCGGGGGGTAAAATTATTCAAAATATCGTCAGTGAATTTTTACCCCTTTGCAATTAAATAGCTGTTGTATAAAAATTTGTATTGCTATTTTGTATCAAATTCGATATTTCACTATGTAAGATGTTAAAATATCCTCCGTGGGTTTTTGACGAAATTTGATAGTTAAATAGTTATACATGAAGAGGTCTCAAAGTGCGAAGATGGCGAAATTATTTTATAAAGGAAAATTTATTCAAAAATTACTAGAATTTAATAATTTTTTTTCTAAGAGTTTTTTTTTTACTGAAACTACAGTTTCATAATGGTTAGAATTTTTGTGTTTCAAATATATTGCCGAGCTTTTGTAATTTGCTTCATCGGAAAGCTGCATTGAGCTAGGAAATCTTAGCCATGCAGAAGGATTCTTTGAAATTTGAGTGTAGGAATATATATCGGCGCCTATGAGAGCTGCAATGAAAAATATTTCTACTTCCGTTGCCCACACTGCATTTGTATCCATTTGCGTGTTTTCCATATAGTTTGTTGCGCCAGAAAACCGATCAACCTCTTTTGTTTTGATTTTCATGTAATCTGTTACAATCTTCCTCACTTGTTCATGCTCATTTTTACTTCCGGTAATGCATAAAGATATGCACCTAAAAAAACAATTGCCGTCTGCGTTGACGTCTACAACAGTGTGTGGTGGATGAAGCAACGAATTCCTCGTTGATATAAAATTGGAATTAATGTGGAACTCAAGTCCAAACTTCTCACAAAGTCGCTTTTGCCATTTTTGATTTACAGGTCAAAAGCGGAATTTTAATTTTGTTGGAGTGGAATCGATTACTTCGAGAGAAGATGCATTTTCTTCGATAGTAGTAGGGTAGTATAGTATGTCGTATTAGTAGATAGGTTGGTAATAAAAGTTGTAGAGCTGGAAGCTGGACAGACCTAGATGATGGTATTAAATAATTACAGATTAGGAGAATTTGAGCAGCAATCAAGCGAAAGCAATACTGCGGAAGGCGACTCGGGTGTACTTAAAGTGCAAAATAATTTTTTTACCAAATAACTTGCTTGAAATTGCATAAACGTTTGACATAGTGCAATTTTATCGATATTCAGACATAAAGAGCAATAAAACACTTATTTAACAATAAAATTCCTTCATGAAGGGGTAAAATTAGTGAACTTTTATTAAATTTTAACCCCCCGGTAAATATTCACTAGGGAAAATTAATTAAATTTTATTTAATTTTTACCCCCCGGTAAATATTCACTAGCGATATTTTACCCCCTTTTATTTTTTACCGGGGGGTAAAATTTCACGGGGGTAAATATTCCCGGTTACACCGGTCCTTTCCGGGGTAGGTACCCCCGTTTCGCCATCCCTTCTAGACCACGCTTTAGACTAGACCACTTGGGTCGCATCATATTCTCTCTCGCTCCCACAAATTGTGGGATATAATTAATTAGATCCCACAATTGGGGGCTCGTCCGGGATATTAGTAATAATTATTTTAATTGTGATTAAAAAGTGCATAAGTTAAAATGGACAAAACGACGGCGAGTGATTTTAAGTTGAACGATCTGAAGGAAATCTTACGGCTGCAAAGATTAGTGACGACTGGATCCAAAGCGATTTTATTCAATCGTTTAATGACGAATGATCCAACGGGGTCATGGAAATTATCAAACGACGACGATGAAGATAATTACGGCGACGACGGTGATATTAATAACGATGATAACGGTGATAACAACGCAAGAAATAATTTAAGAAACGGCGATGACGACGATTTGAGTGACGACGAGGTGAATAACGACGTACACGACGTGCGCGAATTGGAATTAACGAGGCACGAGAAAGAGTTAGCGGAGCGCGAACTGCGAATGATGCGGCGTGAATTGGAAGACCTACGGGCTATGACTTCTGCAAACCAAGAACGACGGATTGAATCGACTTCTAAAGCAAGCATCGGTGCAATAGCGGACGTACTCAATTATTTTGAAGGTAACGGCGAGCGACTCAAGCAGTTTTGACAAGGGTAGCTGATACATTACGACGACGGTCAAACTGTTATGTTATTTGATGTATTTTTAACTATGTACATATATTTTCATTAATAAATAATTGTTAATAAAGCCAAATTATAACATCTAATTAATTATATCCCACAGAAACTTAAACCAAACCGATTCGCGGTGTTTGTAACCTGGGAGGGCTACCGCTTAAAGTAGTTTAATATGACTGTGGATTATCTAGAGAAATATCGCAAAATGTATGTTAAATTTTGAATTGGCAGTGAAATTTTATTATAGAAAATAAATTATTTACAAAACTTAATAATAAATTTAGTGTTATTTATAATAGTAGCGAGCGTTATAAAAAAAAACTTGGAAAAGAAAGGGTTTTAGATACCGGGTAATAATATGTACCTTCCGATAAAAAAAGGCTGTGCATCAAAGTTTTAAACAATTACTACCATCAACATTCATGAATTAATCAGATATTCAGGAAGGTTATTCTATTTTGTTCTTTTGCAATAAAAACACAACTCTGAGCTACTACGAGTATAAAACTACTAACACGTACTGAAATGTAAATTATAAAAACTTCTCTCTCTGTAAGTTTTAATTGAGTATCAATTTCGCAAGCAATTAATTATATATTTTCAAGTTTTTGGTTGTTATATATAAATTTATTATATAAAAAATTTATGAAGAAACTTATGAACACGTACTCTTACTAACGTAATACGTTTTCTAAAACGTATATTTTCATTAATAAATAATTGTTAATAAAGCCAAATTTATAACATCTAATTAATTATATCCCACATTTCTATAAGTAGGGTTCATTTTGTTTCGAAAAATTTCCGTAAGCTATTTTTTAAGTACACGACGCTGTTTTGTTTTTCTCAAACAGCTTGAAAACTAAGCAATATAGGGCTTATACTTTTATTAACCCGTTCTGTATTAATTTCGTGTAATAAGTTCTATGTATGAGCATTTATGGGTTTTACATCTCAGGTAGCTTGCTAGGCTTGCCTTTCGATGTGTCTTCACCCTGTTTTTTTATTGTTATGATGGCAAATCATTAGCACAGGGGGATCGATGACTTTACGTACCCTCAGAAGCATGAAAGACGGTCAAGATATTTTAGACTCTACCCGGAGCAGATACCTTATTTCTTTCGAATTCTACATAAGGAAATAATTTTATAAGAAAGTTTCAACGATTGAGATTAAAAAATTTGAGGTATTATAGCTCAGAAAATTCAAAGTCCATGTTAAACAAGTAGGTCCCCTGTATGTGAAAACACTTCCAACGCGTATCACATGCATAGAAAGAGCGAAAATTGGAACTCCGAAAATTACATCATTAAAAATCTGCAAAAATTTAATGGAATACTACCATAGGATAACACATGTCATAGTTTTAATATTTTTAACGCAACTTTGAGATAAGAAATAAAATTCAACGTGAAATTCGAAAAATCCTATGTTATTCATATGGGAAAATTCTAAGACTTTGGCAGGGCATTTAAAAATTGAGATTGAAACCTGAAATGTTTACTACATCTTTTTGATCTATTTGGAGACATTTAAGCGAGTACAAAAAAATTCCCATGCTAATAATATATTAGCGAAACTAGCCAATAATGGCTACATAAGAGAATGAGTGGTTCGCATAAACTAAAATCCATTAACTGACAGATTATAATGATATTCAGTTATAAACGCTATTGAATGCAAATTGTCAGGATTCATATTCAGGTAAACCTCAAGGAAATTTATTCTAGTAGGTGTATCGATTTTGATAATTTTTAGATATGTAGTACAGCATCGACTCATATTTTCTTTAAATACCTACGGAAAAACTGCTTTAGGGGGTGTAATCGCCGTCCGAAATTAGAGTAAAATAGATCGAAAGATTGTGAAAGAAATCTTTTAAATGATTTCAAGATTATAAGCATCAATTTCTGCACGAAATGATATGCATAAAGAAGAGAAAATCGGAATGAAAACGAAAACGGAAAACTGACATCGACTGCATTAGCAACATCTATAACCATTTACTTATTTCAAGTTTAAACGACATTTTATAAACGTTGAGTTTTTCCTATTTTGATAGAAACCCAAACTATGTTGCTTCTTAACTCTCAAGCGTCAAGACTTTATGTCAATCACCAACCAACATCACACTTCTTGATTTAAGAACAAGATGTTGTGTTTGCGGAAACAAACAAACTGTTTGTTTCTTTTTCATTATTTTTATAAATGATATCTACCCACCCTGTACAATCTAAACTACTAATAGAATTTTCTTGTCTTGTGTGGATTTTCAGTAATTCTCTAGAGATCAATTGAGGTATTTGTAACATTATAAATCAATACTATATAATACTTATACATTTTTTTGTTATCATTCACAGCGCAGGGTTTAATAATTGTATTAAAAATATCAAACTCGGGGTTTTAAAGAATAATACACCCGAAAGATATATAATAATATTGAGCATTTGACGAGTAATTGGTGCTTGACCAATATATCGCAAGCATTATTGAAACTTGGCAATTCTCGTGAACAATTTTAACTAATCGCTTGATTATGAGAAAATTGTAAACCATTTCTGTGTCACTTTTAAGAATACGGTATGATAAATATATGTACTAATAT
Organism: Podabrus alpinus; assembly: GCA_932274525.1. Taxonomy (NCBI): domain Eukaryota; kingdom Metazoa; phylum Arthropoda; class Insecta; order Coleoptera; family Cantharidae; genus Podabrus; species Podabrus alpinus. The sequence goes on from OW026451.1 coordinate 24,205,512, forward strand.
ACGATATCTGGCGCAAAATTTGATATTTTTCAGATTTTTTCCTTACAAAAATTGTTTTTTAAGTTCGTCTTTGAAACAATAAGATCTCTAATGCATTGAGACATGAGTCAAGCGTTTACAAACGCAAAGAGGATTACTTTTGCAAAACCACTCGTGTTTTTGACGTACTAAATAGCATCTTGTTTTTCATTGTAAGCTTACAGTACGAAATAATTTTGCACCAAACTGGAAGTCTAAGTTAATTAAGTCGGGAATTTTATTCAGGCCATACAGTGAACTGTAATTTAGTTATCGTTAACTTAGAGGTAACAAACAAATAATCGTTTAAGGCAAGCTTAGCCAGTAAAAAATCTATTTCATGTAGGTACATAATATTTACCAACGTAACTTAATGTTAGTTAAATATGACTTCAAGATTTTATAGACAGAATAAAAAAACAACAAAAGAAAAATTATTAAGGAGGTGGAAAAATATTGAAGATATCAATAAAAGCTGATACCTTAAAAAAAAGATTTAATTTTTCCATAATGCATCATAAAAGTTTGAAATCGAATGGTTTTTGTGAAAAAATATTACGTTTAGAGGTTTGAGAAGAATTTGTAAATATGTATAGGTAAGCAGATTTCAAAACTGTAATTTATTTCCGAGAAAAAATCTAATATACTGCCTACATGTTAAAAAAGCGCGAGAGATTTTATTTTTGAAACGCGATAATAATTCAATAATACGCTCGTCAAAACCGATATGAAATACAAATTACCTATATCTGGTTTTAAATAGAAATAAGAATTTGAAAGAATTTTTATTTTTCATAACAGTGCAGAATAAAAGTTTCTTATGAACCTTTAAATTCCTACACTTAACTAATTTTATGCTATGGAATTTTAAAATTTTCTGTGTTATTTTGAATTTTCCAATCTTTCGTGTCAAATTTTTAGGCCAAAAGAATTTTGTAATTATTTTATGTTATTTTAATTAAAAGGTATCCAAGACTTACAAAGGACCCTGAGGGTTGCACACTACGACTAGGAGAGCGCAATAACAAAATCTCTCGAAAAGCCTAATGCTTTACAGATTTATTAGCAAGTCCTATGTCCACCTTCCACGGACCCGCACAACTGGGCGAGTCAAACTGGGCGACGTATAACTGGGCGACGTGTAACTGGGCGACTGGTAAACTTGGCGACAGGTAAACTGGGCGACGTATAACTGGGCGACTGGTAAACGTCTATTGAATTTGTTCCCCAAGATGACATTATTCATGCAATAACAAATCTAGAAAGTCATTTGCCGGAAGAGCTAGAACCTATTTTGGAATGGTTCACCAACACATATTGCCATGTATCGCTACTGTAAAATTAGAGTTTTTTTGATTTTTATAGCGGGAGTGAAATGGCACTTAATTGATAATGCTCCCGACCAGCTTGCATGAGACTCTTTAAATTTTAGGTCGAAACTTGGGTCCTTGTAAATTAATCAAAACACTCTTAAATACGCCACCTTAACCTGTGATCTTTCTCATAAAGATAGTACTAACGAATTGGAACTTGTGTCTGCTTATTCTTTAACCTATGACTACTGTTAATAAATGATGAAATCAAAGTCAAACGTTATCAGAACCAAAATATAATGCTATTTATTCCACACAATAAAAATCTTTCAAGACAAAATATTAGTTTCATAAAAACCAAACAAATTAAATTTAACAAAATTAGATATCAACAAAAAATCCCCATATTAAATTTACGCGCCCGAATTCCACACGTTTTGTATATTTATTTAAACTGATCAGTGCGACTCATAAAAACTCTTACCGAACAAGAATGTTTTCTGGAGTTTATCGATGCGGCCGATATGATGACGCAGCATCCAAGCACAGAAGATTGAGATTGGAATCAGCTCCGAATCATGAACAAAAACAAATCAGGTATGAACGACCAATGGGTACCTTTCTTCCTCCAAATAACATAACCAACTCCAGGTAAATCAAACCAATTTCCATCAACGGTCCCAAAATTTCCAAACAATATCCAAATCCAAAAACTAATTTTTCAATTATATTACTAGCGCGTCTTTAATCATCAAACGCTCGCTTAGGAATCTTCAATACAAAACAAGAAAAACTATTTTTAAATTCAACAGCGCGTCTGTACTATTGGACGGCCGACTTCGAAGTTTCATACCAAAATTACTCTCAAATTAAACGATCAGCACGTCTTTACTCGTCGACGTCCGACTTGGAAGTTTTTTGTTTCTTTTTCTATCATTTTCGCACCCCACCAATTATCCACTCGCGCGCATTCGCAAATTTCACAAATTATCACTTATTGTTTATTCAACGAAAAATCCTAACTTAACAAACAAACCAACTGAATTCAATTTGTTTTTCATATTTAATTGAATCAACAACCACCAATATTTCATCCCTTACAAATTTCACATCTTTTTCAGGTTCTAATAACGTTTCCATTCTCATAGGCAAGTGAGGCAAAAGCAGTCAACAATTTTACAATCAAAGAAGATCCAGACACAATCTGATAGTTGCCTGTTATGGTCTTATTAAATTATTTAAATTATAGGTGTTTTGATTAATCGACTCAAATTACGTCTTATCACCCCCCATGATAAACAGAACACCGCATCATATAGGATGCCTTCGAAATAATGGAACACGAGCTATCGCAATATTCCCTTCTGATGTTTGGTCCGTATATCAACGGACTTTAAATGGAACTGATAGAACTAATAATTTTGCAGAAGCACGCCATCGAAAAATAAAATTAGACTTTGGTAGTGGAATTTCTCACCCCAGTTTGTGAAACTTTATTAACAAATTGAAATCTATTCAAAAAAGCTACGATGTGGAATACGAGAGAAACGTTGCTGGCCACTAAAGATGGGCTTAGGCACTTCCATAAACGCGTTTATGCTACCCTTCACTTAATGTAACATAACGGAACATAATTTAATGTAATGTAGTAGATAACCAACTTTTTGGTGGGTTTATGCACAAAATTTAACGGAACGGAACGTAATGTAATGACGCAATGTAACGTAGAGAATAATATGGGTGTTTATGCATTTTTGTAATTTAAGAATAAGGCATGCGCACTTGAGAATAAAACATGGCTACTTGCAGTTTTATTTCGTCAGTCATCGGTTGTTGTCAAATTGCGGTTATTTTTGCTAGTGTGATTAAAGTTTATACGTAATACCTGTTTTAATTAAATACCAAACAAAACGGTATCTGTTGAAATTTTGTAAGTAAAGTTGTACCAACACTTGTCAAATGTCATGAGTTTGCGCAGATACCTCCATTTAACGTAACGTAATTTAACAAGATAAAAGTTGGTTATCTACTACATTACATTCCGTTATGTTACATTAAGTGAAGGGTAGCATAAACGCTTTTATGGAAGTGCCTAAGCCCATCTTTTATAAATTATTTTACATTACGTTCCGTTCCGTTAAATTTTGTGCATAAACCCACCATTTATCTTGTTAAATTACGTTACGTTAAATGGAAGTATCTGCGCAAACTCATGACATTTGACAAGTGTTGGTACAACTTTACTGACAAAATTTCAACAGATACCATTTTGTTTGGTATTTAATTAAAACAGGTATTACGTATAAACTTTAATCACACTAGCAAAAATAACCGCAATTTGACAACGACTAATGACTGACGAAATAAAACTGGAAGTAACCATGTCTTATTCTCAAGTGGGCATGCCTTATTCTTAAATTACAAAAATGCATAAACACCCCGATCTATTCTCTACTTTACTTTACTTCGTTCCGTTACGTTAAATTTTGTGCATAAACCCACCATAAGTCACATTAAAAAGGAAACGTTACTTGCAAGCTGACATAAGAATCCTGAATAAGGTTACTAGTTACGATCGTGAAAATATAATTGAATACCTTCGTGGCATATCTTATAATTATAATATAGACTAGCTGACCCGGCAGACGTTGTCCTGCCCGAATTTAATTTTTATTTAGGGATTAGGATTTATTTAGGGATTAGGGGAAATCAGATATCAATTTTGGTGATTATCGATGAAGTTAAAAAAAAAACTTTTTTGTGCGGATAATTAAAAAATTTTTTTTCGTATTATTCATTTAGATGATTAGGGAGAATCAGATATCAATTTTGGTGATGATCGATGAAGTTCCAAAAAAAACTTTTTCTGTGCGGATAATTTAAAAATTTTTTTTTCGTATTATTTATTTAGATGATTAGGGGGAATCAGATATATATTTTTTTAAATTTCTGAGTGTTTAGTCCAAAATTTTGTGGTGGAGGGGGAAAAATTTATTTTTATAAAATTGTTTTATGTTACCTATTGATATACCAAATATGAAGAATTTATTCTAGACTTTAGTAAAAACTCTTTAAGTGGGGGTAAATGTCAAAAAAAATTTCCACTTTTAAAAAGGGCGTGTCTAAAGACCACCAATACGAGGGCGGATTATTAAGTCCTTAGAATGAGAAAGTAAAAACAATTTTTTTGGGAAAATTTCATTTTATTTTTCAATATAGTCTCCTTTTAGGTCGACACATTTGATCCAACGCGGTTCAAGTTTTTGGATGCCATCGGTAAAGTAAGATTTCTCAAACTCTCCAAAATAAGCATGTGTTGCATCTATCACTTCTTCATTTGACGTAAATCTTCTTCCTCCGAGCCATTTCTTCAAGTTTGGAAACAAGTAGAAATCACTAGGAGCTAAATCAATCTGGTGAATATGGTGGATGTGGAAGCAATTCGTAGCTTAATTCATGCAATTTTGCCATTGCAATTCTTGATGTGTGAGCTGGTGCATTGTCGTGATGAAACAGGATTTTTTTTCTTGTTTAAATGAGGTCTTTTTTCTTGGATAGCAGTATTTAATTTGTCCAATAATTCAGCATAGTAGTTCCCTGTTATTGTGTTTCCTTTCTGGAGGAAGTCAATTAACACTATTCCATGAGCATCCCAAAAAACAGTTGCCATAACCTTTCCAGCTGATGGAACTGTCCTTGATTTCTTTGGAGCACTTTCACCAGCTTCCATCCATTGTTTTGATTGTTCTTTCGTTTCTGGGGTATAGTAGTGAATCCATGTTTCATCGACGGTTATGAATCGGCGCAAAAATTCTTTGGGATTACGCTGAAATAATTCCAAACTTTGCTTTGAAAGATCCATTCCATTGCGTTTCTGATCGTTTGAAAGCAAACGCGGCACCCATCTCGCAGACAACTTTTTCATATGCAGTGTTTTATGTAAAACATCCCAAACACTTTTATACGTTATTCCACATAAGTCAGCTAGCTCACGCAATTTCACTCTTCGATCATTTAATACAGTACGATGGATTTTTTTGACAATGGCTGGAGTAACAACGTCTTTTGGACGTCCTGGCCTTTGTTCATCACTTGTGCTTTTACGACCACGTTTAAATTCATTATACCAATTATAAACAGTTGCAGTCGACGGAGCAGATTCACCCAACACTGAGTTCATATCAGTAACTATTTCTGAAGGCGTTAAGCCTTTGAGATACAAGTACTTGATAACCGCACGATTTTCGTTTTTCTCCATTTTAGCAAATTTATACAAATTGTTCACTTTAAATGACTATCAAAATTCAACGATTTGACATAAATGGATGAAATTAGAAACTTTAACTTTCCAAGGTTGGTACTTCTCAAAAATAACACTAAATTGGCCAGAGTGGTGACATCTCTGTTTCACTCTAAGTACTTAATAATCCGCCCTCGTATGTGAATTTTATTAGAAACAAAGAAGAATTTGATTTGGACTTTGGCGTAGGGATATAGAACAATTGGCTTTCCCTGACGTTGTATTGTAATTGGGTCACATAATCTTAGGTGTGAAATTTATTTCGGGTAGTACTATATGTGTATTATTTCCACTTTACTTTATTAGTGTCACTCGTATGTTTTTCACTTCACTTTCCGCCACTTTGACTCTTATCAGGGGGCCCGGGGGTACTCTGCATGTGTATTATTTCCAATTTACTTTATTAGTATCACTCGTATGTTTTTCACTTCACTTTCCGTCACTTTGACACTATCAGGGGGACCGGGAGTACTCTACACCAAAGAGGTCTCACTGTGTTACGATAGTAGTTAATTCTGTCACTTTGACACTATCGGGGGGCCCAGGGGGTACTCGACACTATCAGGGTCACTCTAGGTTATGAAAAGGGGGCCCGTCTTGCTAAAACGCGACTATTTATGTTTTACCCTGTATGTGCAAAATGATTTTAAGGTTATGTCAATGTCATTTTTAAGGTTAACATTCTTATGTCAAAGTTGTGCCCCCTATTCTCGAGCCGCTACTGACTATATGTCAATGTCATTTAATTAAACTTTTAGTGTCAAAATCGCAACGTAACTATGACAACGACGTTGACCTGAAGCGTTTAACTCCAGATGACCGTCTTATGATGGCGAATTACTAAAATCAAAGACGACGAAAAGTTTACTCTTGAACCTCACCAGATCTCGTGAAAGTTTCAACGCCCACAGTTACGGGCCCAGTTATACGTCGCCCAGTTATACGTCGCCCAGTTATACGTCGCCCAGTTATACGTCGCCCAGTTTGACTCGCCCAGTTGTCGCGTACCGACCTTCCACGTGGTAGCACAAACAGAAGAGGGCAACAGGCGAGTTTCACATAAACTTGCCATACATAAAATCAAAAGAGGTCAAACAATCTACAGAAGAACAAAGAAAACAAAATAGTCTCAACACACCCGAAGGAAGATGAAACGCTATTTCTATACCAAATTCGATTCAGTAATAAGCTGGTACAAATGAACGAACGCACACCAGAAGTCCTATACAATAAAATAGTAAATGTCATACGATTATACATAAAACTGCACGTGACATCCTCGGCGTTATAGAAAATATGTAAAGCAGTGAAACGTACTGGTGGAATGATGAGATAGCAGAAGACATATTGGATAAGAAAACACTTATGAAAAGACAGAAAGCTGTACGTTAATTAAGGAGATAAATTAAGAGGAAAATAATAAGAACAAAGAACGAAACTTAGGCAAAACGATTCGTAGAAATTGTCAGATGCATTCATTCATCAACTTGATGTTCTTTAAGTCTCTCCTCCATGAGGGGGAGGTTCAGGCCATACGATACCATGGCCAAGTGAGAATTGGTAGGACGCACATCCAGCGGGGCGTTCCATTTTAAATTAGTCACCACGCGATCACCCATTCAAGTGCAAACCGCGAGCAACCCTGCTGGACTTTCGTGATCTAGTGACTACGAGCATTTAAGGTATATTGCGCTACGTCGCTGCGAAGATGCATTGAACATGCAAAATCACGAGAAGCTTGGAAATTTATAGAAAGTCCAAGATCGAATGAAAAAAAGTTGTGGCAGGCATTGTTGTATGGCACTTACAATGTTCAAAATATATTTAAAGGATGCATTAAAAGGGTTGATAAGAAAATGTGGAAAAGTAGAGTTGCAGATAATATGGCGATATTATTCTCGTTACATTTCGCACAAGATGATTAAGTGATTATCGTGAAGGATGAGGAAGATACCCCACACTACATGTTAAAAAAATCAAGTGAAGAATATAGGTAAAAATTTTACAAATAAATTATTGCAAGACTGAGTATAAGGTAGTGTGAAGAGAAGGCACGAATCTAGAAATGGAAGATGGATTGATAGTGAAAACCTGCAATAATAAGAATACGTGGGTACCATAATATCCAACAAAGCGGGAAGTGCAGAAGATATATAGCACAGATTGGGAAAATGTAGAGTAGCAATTAGACCATTACACACCATAATCTGGAATAGCAACTCTACAAACAGAGTAAAGAGAAGTATATCTAAAGTATAGTCGAGAGTATTGCTATATATTATATGGAGCGGAGGTGGGGGGATAACAGAAAGGAATAAAAAGAAGCTAAAAGTTATAATAATGGACTTTATAAATGGCTTAACACTCGTGGACAAAGTGGAAAACAACACTATAGACTTGATCGAAGAGAGAAGATTGAGTTAATATAGACACATGAGAGGAATGGAGAGTGAAAGATGGCTTTATGAGAAATTGCATTGAATACTGGCACAGAGAATGAAGTAAAGAAGACCTAAACCATCAGGTGGACCATCAGAAGTGGAAGATACATAGGCTGCAAGAAACGCCTTATGATGTAACCGCACCCGCAATATACAGTGTATATGTATGTACCTACATAATATATAGGATATCTTACGTCATGGAAAATTTATTTTTGCACTTTGAATTTTATATAATTATTAGGTATATTACGCATAAAAAGAAAATTTACTTTTGTTGTTCATTAATGGCTTCTGTAGCCATGGTTGCGTGCAATTAGTATAAGCATGTAAAGCAAGCGCCACAACGTAAAACCACAAAAATAAATGTCATTTGTAATAAACACGTTATTTTTAACTTTAAAATTTCCAATCAACAAAAAATGTTTATGAATTACATAAATAGATACGGTTAATCGATTGGCTTAACATAACAAGTGCGTAGTCATATATTTAACATTTTTTACAGCTTTTTTTTAAAGAAAAAATGCAATATTGGGTTCTTGAAATATTTTACCTTCTCATTATTTCTTTTACATAATTTTCCTTTGCGATACCGTTAAAATAGTACTAATTGGCATAAATAACTAAATTTTAATAAACAGACAACCAGCAGGCAAGATGTTAATAATTATTGTTAATTAAAATCTACATCAGTCTTTAGTTTTTTAAGACAGTCTTATACAAGTTTTTAAACTGAAAACCTTCTTTTCTTTAGAACAATAATAAATTTATTAAAAAATTGTTTCAAAATAACCTATTAAGCAAACTTCTTAATAATAAGCAATAAAATAAACTTTACATAAATTTTCCTCGCCAATTGTTGTATGACATGGGGAAAATAAAGGATAACTGTTAAAAACAACAAGATTTTCTGAATATTTTAATTTGTTCCACAATAAATGTCTGTTTTTGTACTACTTATAAGCTAAGTAAGTTTAAGCCGCACAGAATTCGAGGATTCACACTGAGATTTGAAAAGTTCAAATACAGATTTGAATTTTAGTTTGCCAATATACCTACATTACAAAATATTATACAGACGATTCTAATGGTAACGTAAGGCTGAAAATTATAAATTCATTAGTTTATTATAATAGTATTAATTATAAATTATTATTTACAACTTACTTAATTAACACAAAGAATTGAAAGCTTTCTTTTTTATTAATACTCCTTTTCGATTACAATTTATTTGTTTTATTGTCACTGTTTTCAAGAAAGGGACAGGGCTTTAAGAGATCATTCGCAGACAGCGTTTCACAAGGTGAAGCGGAGCTTGAAATTGTTAAAAAAGAACACTAAAATTAGCAAAAGTACCAATTGAAGAAATATAACTTAAATTGATAAAAGACATCCAAATGTTTAAATCGATAATAAGATAATTAAGGAAGAAATGTAATTGTTGAAATAACGTTAGAGAATAATAGAGCGAATAAAATTCAAAGTAGATACTACGTACTACATCGGTTTAAATGTCAATGGAAAGCTTGCAATTGACGTAATATAATAGTTGAGAAGAATTTCAAAAAAATGATGATAATTATTTATATAGGGTTAAGGTTAATCATGTCTATATCATAAATAAATGCAATATAGTCCAGGACGTAGACCTGGTTCTGAAGGGAAAGTTGAGTACAGAGAATTCCTTTTCAGAAATGCTTAATAGGTGTCTTAGTATAGTATGTTAAATTACAAGAGACTAAAGCTAGCCATTTAATCTCACGTTCTAAGGGGATTCCCACAATAGCGCCAAGCGCCAGCTTGGTTCACGTATTTTTATTTTTACGAAAAATTTGGCGCTGCAGTAGGTAGTACTACAATACATATGTAATAGGCAAATTTTTAACTTTGTTTAATGGTAATTTTTCGTAAAAGTAAAAATACGTGAGCTATAGGCGAAACACCGCACTTAGGGGGCTAAAATTCTCATTTGGGGGAACGTCGGCTTGGGATTTTTATGAGACATTTTGGGGGTTTATTAGAACACTTCAATATACGTACATCTTTGGCAAATTTCAGCTTGGCCGGACCTTCTGTAAGCTCAAACCAAAATTTCGGTTTCGTTACTTGGATGATACTATAACTTGGGCAAATTTTTTTCTTCATTTTCCAACCTTGGCCACAATTTCAATTAATTTATTATTAAAAGCATTTCCCGTGCCCGAAAACATTTCTCTCCCTGCAACGAATCAATATTGTGCCATTTTAAGGGTGGGTCGTGTTTTCTGTCAATAATTTAAGTATTAGTGTGCCATGGAAACATATGAGAAAAAACTATTTTATAGAGAATTTTATGCTCTTCAATTCTGGTCTGATCATAATTTTTCATACAAGCATAAATAAGCGAGTTATCGGCAAAAATCGCATTGGGGGAGCTAAAACCCCGTTTGTGGGGGACGCCGGCATGGGATTTTATGGGACTTTTGGGGGATTCATTAGAACACGCCAATGTACATCTCTGCCAAAATTCAGCTTGCCCGGATTTTCTGCAAGCTTGAGCCAATTTTTCGGCTTCGTTGCCTGGACTAATTATTATTCAAGTAATCAATCAACTGATTATTAACTAACTTTTCCAAAATTTTCGCTGAACCAATACCATAATAACTGGCCGAAACTCCTCACATTTCATCGAATTTTTTACTGTTTCGATAGGAATCACTATTGATTCCTATTGAGAATCACTCTCATTGACTTCAATACCAGCTGCAAATCTTCAATCTCCACTGATTTAAATTCAAAAGAAATGTGAACATCTACAATCCCGCCTACATATTGTCTCACAGGAATTCTATTCCTAATTTCAACAACACTATCAACAACAAATTTATTAAATCTGTTCGTGATTATCAAACTGTGAACACACTTTTGATTATCAAAAATAATCTCACCAATATCACCCCCTGCTGAGGGGACTAGTATTTGATAATCTCTTAATCTGTTTAATCTTTTTAATCTGGCTCCTTGGTCAGGGCCGGCCTTAGTGTCACTAATGTTCTCCTTCTTCTCACATACATATTACAGTAGAACCTCGATTATCCGGGCCAGCCGGGACCAAGCCTTCGCCGGATAATCGAAAACACGGATAATCCAAAGACCTCATTTTTATTTTTTTAATAATTTATTCAGACAAATACATGTGTAAACATTACGTTTACGCTTTTCATTAGCACCGGTACGCTGCATTTTGTGCGTCTGTTTACGTTTAATAATGGTTTAACTAACGAGTCGGTCGGCAATTGGCGAAAATAATAAGTAAACACATAAACGGGGGATTTTCCGAGCCGAACTTGGGTATTCCCCGAGACGAACGCCTGCACGGTGCATTCAGCGTTCATGCGCTAACCTCTGGCCGTCAGCCACGGATAATCCGCGCACGGATGAAATTTTAAAATACCGCACGGAAAATCCGCCGCCCGGATAATGCGCGCACGGATAATCGGGGTTCTACTGTATACTTATATATACTCATTCAATATTTGTTGGTTGCTACGATATTATAGAGTTTTATGTTTTTCAATTTTAACTTTCCTCTTATACAGTGAACAATTTGAGCTCCACGTGTTGTGATTAACATCAAGATCATGTAATTTCAGTTCCTTCTTAGCCTTACAAGAATTTACACATTTACTGCTAATGTCTATACGTTCCTTAGCAATATGACCACTGACTCCATATTTGTAGCACGGCCACGGACAACTCGGCGATTCCAACTCGGCGATTGCAACTCGGCGACGGACAACTCGGCGACGAACAACTCGGCGACCGTGCAACTCGGCGACCGGACAACTCGGCGACGGACAATTCGGCGACCGGAAAGCTCGGCGCCGGAAAACTCGGCGACGGACAACTCGGCGACCGGTCAACTCGGCGACGGACAACTCGGCGAGTTTAGTTATAACATATAACTGCCTGTTCATAATACATAAGACATAAGATTTAAAAACGTCATAATTTTAATAAATAAAGTTGAAATCATCAAAAGTTATGCCGTATATAAATCTTATGTAATTCTTATGTTTTATGTCCATTGTGAATAGGCATATAACATATCATAACTCGGCTTAGTTATTTTATGTTTTATTTTTAGAAAATCATAAAATTAATGTTCTGCATATTTTTATTGAAGTCTATTTTAAATTTATTATTAAGTTATTATTAATCTAAATTATTTAAAATATTTTAATCCATAACATAGTTGTGGTATATAGTATATACCACGAAGATATTCAATAATATTTTCCCGATCATACGCAACAACCTTATTTAGAATTCTGTTATCGGCTTCTTGATAACGTCTTCTTTTCGCTGGACCTTCGTGGCCAGCAGGGCCGTCTCATCCAAGGGTGCAAAGTGTGCGTAGCACACGGGCGCAGAAACATTTGGGGCGCCGGCCAGATGTAGACGTTCATAAAAACCAACCTTAAGATTTTTTTTATTCGTGCTTTATTTTTAAGGCATCAGCTATCTTTATTTTTCAAAAAAAACTAACAACAAAGCACGTTTGCTGACTAACACTTTGTGTTTATAATCAAACTTCTACAGGGCACAGGTTAATTTTTATGCTTCCTGCCGTAGTACATTTTTGTTGTGCAAGTAGTACATATAAATATCAGATTACTAGATTACTAACTAAGCCGACCGCCTAAGATCTGTGAAAAACACGATATCACAAGTCAAATTAGCCGACTACAATATTGTTGTTATCGTTTTGCAGAATTTCTTGTAAGCATTTTTAATCAACAAAGTAGGTAAGTATGAAAATATCAGAATTATTTTTATTCATAATTCATTGTCATTCACCGCTTAGACATCGTTTACTTACTTCGTTAATTTCTCGTGACTGTGACTGTGATGGTGTAATAAACTGAATACCAAAAAAGTTGCGAAAATTTCCTATTATTAAATTAATAGTGCCGACAAGTTTGTTGCACTGTCTTTGATTGTTGCATTTAAACTTAAAAGGTAGGTAAGTTTTAATTTTTTTTAAACTCTTCTAAACGTCAATGACCTTGAAAATTTGAAATTACCGCCTGCGGCGCATGGGGGCGGCAAATATAGGTTTGCACACAGGCGCCAAATACTCTTGAGACGGCCCTGGTGGCCAGCAATATTTCTTTCATAATCGACATCATACATTTTGAGAAAACATCTTCAACGGCTTGTGCTCTTATTTGTGCTGGGCTTTCCATGGTTGTACTTGCGAGGTGCTTCACTTTTGATGATACAGTTTGGAGTAAAACATTTGCTGCATTTCCAGTGTTACTACATGTATGGTCATTTCGTATAGAATTAAAAGAACCGTCCGCTATATTCGTCTATTTCCTGTGTTCCAATATGCTTGACCTGAATTTCTTTTAAATCTTGTCTTTCGCGAACAAAATTATGCCTTTTATCAATATGTTTTGTTCTACATCGATATCCTGCGTTTTTGCTTAGATCAATAATTGCTTCTTTGTTAACACAAAATATATCGATATTAAAATATTTGTAAATAATTTAGATTAATAATAACAATTAAAATATTTGTAAATAATTTAGATTAATAATAACAATAAATTTATAATAGCCTTAAATAAAATTATGCTATTAATTTTATAATTTTCTAAAAAAAACATAACTAAAATACACTTGGTGTCGCCGAGTTGTCCGTCGCCGAGTTTTCCGGTCGCCGAGTTGTCCGGTCGCCGAGTTGTCCGGTCGCCGAGTTGTCCATCGCCGAGTTGTCCGGTCGCCGAGTTGTCCGTCGCCGAGTTGTCCGGTCGCCGAGTTGGAATCGCCGAGTTGTCCGTCGCCGAGTTGGAATCGCCGAGTTGTCGCGTACCGTTTGTAGCATAACGCACCCACCGTACAATTCTGAGCCTTATGATTCAAGCCACCGCACGTCAAGCATCTTATTATGCTAATACTCTTGTAAACTCTACGTCTGTCCCACATTACATTTTCTACTCTGCCAATTTTTAAATTAAAAATTATTAAAATTAAATTTAAATAAAGCTGTCAGGTAAATTTTAAGCACATCACTATAACCTGTTATTGTGTGAAACCACGCTGTTATTATTTCATTAATCTCCGTACATTGTCAATTACCCGGTGTATCCAAAATTTAATTGTGGTAAAATAATTCTAGCTTTCTTGCAATTTTGAAGCTAATTTTGCTTTTTTCAGAACGATTTGCAGTTTTTTAGTGCGGTATGTTGCAAAGGGACCAGGACAACTTCAATATATATTTATGATTTTAATTTTTTTCCTTACATTTTTAAAATGTTAAAACAAATTAAATATGTCAAGAATTTCCACGAAATTCTCTTTTTTTGATTACGAAAAAGAAATTGTAATTTTGTTTCAAATTTAAATATAACTTCAACATAAAGGTTTTTTTTTAATGTTCAAATAAAGTTAATCAAAGTAAAATGTAACTTCACCGAATACGCGAAGTTTTAAAATTTTAATTAGAATATAGATTTTACTAAATTTTTCAGAATGATTTACTTACGTAGCGTTTTACAAAAGAATTTTTAATGCGAGTAAAACTTTTAAGCGCTTCTACTACTCTTAAATGTAATTACATAATAAGGAAACGAGTAAGCAGTCAGTGCAGACAAGCAGAATTATTTTCATAAAATACCCTATTTGGAAAGTATTAGGAACGACGAAGCCTATATGATGAATGACTATTACATTTTCCCTAAAGGTATACACGTAGCATGGTATACCTTTTACTACATTTGAAATTTTTTTATTTATATAAGCGACTCAAGAGATTACAGTGATTTTATATCATCTCAAAGATTACATTTTTTAAAGCATATAATATGTACAACAGCACCAATATAAAATAAAATACAGTGTTGGGAAAACGTGAGAAACACACTAAAATAAGAAAGTTAAATTATTCTTTTATGATTTGAATGTTAAAGTTTGTTACATTTTGCAAATCTTTTTTTGGGGGAAACACCCCAAAATAAGAAGGAAAAAAAATTATTAATTTTATCACTTTTTCGGCAATACACGGCTTATTTTCCATTTTTTGGATTATATTTATTACTAATATCCACTAATCACACCCCCAGCTATCCGAATTTTGAAGAAAAATTCAAATCGGAGCGAAAAAATTTCACTCGATTTCAAGGGACCGCTAACGAGGTATGTGGCAGCGACCCGTGTCGACCGCATGCAAGTCGCGACTTTCCCCTACTTTTCAAAAGTCGATATTTTGGTTATTTTTACAGTATTCATACAAAATATTTTTTCTATAGCCTAAAATAACCCTGTTCTTTAGTGTGTAGCTGAAGAAATTTTTTTTCAGCCGGTTAGAGTAACCCAACAGTCGCCGATTATAGTACATGCCTGAGGATGACCTAGCAAGATCGACATGTTAGCTATCGTTTTTCTATGTCAATAGTTCCGTATTCAATCTTGATTGTTTTTGGAAATTTTATAATTCTACATTTGGTTAAAAAATTTGTTTGCAGTTAAAATTAAATTATGTTAACGATCTAGTTATGTTATTGTTAAAACCTTTGTACTTATTAATTACGCTATATTAATAATTTTAAGATAGCGATTTACTATCTGCTTGCTTTCATTTACACAAAAGTTAAAAATATGTCTGATTTAAAGGTTATACCATTTTTGCTTGTCCTTATATATTATTACCTATGTATAAGGTGTTCAGGTAAAATATCCAAACTTAAAGCATGAATTTAGGACATTAAACCAAGAAATATTTTCCTCTAGAGATTTCCGTGCAAACGCTTAGTTTAATAAATAAGGACTTCCGAAGTTACAAGAAGAAATGAAATAAAATGGTAAAAAATTAAAATAAAATTTGGATAGAAAAGCCAAAAAATAATTAATTGTACAAATACAGAATTTTTTTAGCATGCTATTTAATTATTCTGTTTTGTTTTAACGTGTTTCATTTTCACCAAACTCGCAAAAAAATGTAGAGGTAGGTACAATTGAAAATAAAAAAACCTAATAGGTGAATAATTCACATTCACATACTTGTACGCCTAAATCTAAGGTTTACATATTATATTATCATGACTCATGACACATAATAATATTATTAAAAAAGTCAAGTGTGTGAATTTAAACACAAATTCAAATAGAAATTAAATTTTGTAAGAGCACTGCCGTGCTCGTAATTGATTGTAGTTTCACCTCAAAGTGGTCCCACGAAAAATACCTTGTGCTAACAGCAAGGGGAGGTATAATTTTTTAGTGAAATTACTGTCAAACATTTTTGAGCTCCGCCATAAAAATCGTTTGGACAATACGCATCGCGAAGTTATTCCTGAAAACTTTTGAGGGAGGGCTGTAGAAACGACAGTCCTCCCCATCACGAATTTTTTTTATAAAATTGGTGTCAGTCGATAGAAAATAGTTTGAGCTCTCCAATGAGCTTCAATTTCCGTCGTTTGAGCTATAAAGGTTTTAATAAAAATTCAATTCTTTAGAACAATTTGGGAGGGGCTGTAGATATGCTTTTCTTAAGGCGTGATTATTTTAATAAACTTTTCAATAAATTCTCAATAAATTTCATCGTCAAATTTTTTATAAAATTGATGTCAATCGATAAAAAATCGCTTGAGCTCCAATGAGCTTCAATTCCCGTCGTTTGAGCTTTAAAGGTTTTTAATAAAAATTCAATTCTTTACAACAATTTTGGGAGGGGCTATAGAAATGCTTTTCTTAAGAAATGATTTTTTCAATTTTTATTTCTTCCTTATTTTGAAAAACATTACACGCCTATTAGTTTTCAGTAAACCAAAATTCTTAATTAATAATTTTCCAGATTAAAATTTCATATCTATAATTTTCTTCCAGGTACAATCGCTAATTATCATATTTACAAAGTCGATATCCATGTTTCTTATCTAACAATTATCCGAGTCCTATTTTTTTGTAGCATGTTTCCACCGGACACGCTTCCATAACTTCATCGTTATAATCCATTTCTGATTTCTAGTCTCCATCTTCATTTCAATTATTGTACTACCAAATTTTATTATCCAGGCAGTATAGCTTTTATTATTATTACACTGGTTGTTTTAATAGATTTTACTTTTTTATCTCTGTGGCTTTTAAATATTACTTTTTTAATTATTTTAAAATGTTCTTGCTTGTTTTTAACATGCACTGCCTCAAATATTAAATTTTTGTTAGAATTAATTGTTATCAATTTAATCTTATTTGCACCCTTAGTGTCTTTTAAATTCTTATGCTTCTTTCTGTTGTGGTTATTATTGCAATCTCGAACTTTGGAATTTCTAAATGTAATTTTACTTTTCCTTTTTTACGCCTCTGGACTAGTATTTCTTTCTTGCAACAATTTTCTTTTTATGCCAAATTTTTCGACTGAACCTTTTTATACCCCCTACAATGCAATAATTTTCTTTTACTTCCATTGGTTTTTCTTTTTCGATTAATTCATTCATTTGAAACGGAATTTCCTTAACATCAAAAGGCTATTGAGAAGTAAAAATAGAGCTTCATGATCGAAGAAATCAACTGTAAATTTTTGGAAACCGCAGTAAAAACAGATGGTTACAGATGCAAAACAGCTGAGCTGAAGATTGGAACATCGCGAGTACTCGAAGAAGGAAAATAAAATTTTGGTAGAATATCTAATTCTGTTATATAAAAATCTACAGGTATTGTGAACTTTTTTAATTATGAAATTTGTATTTTATGTGCCGACAAAAATTTATAAACTTTCCAATTATTTAACTTATATGTCAAATATTTTGTAAAAGAAATAAATTTTTATATTTTCAATTAAATATCTAATTTCAATTTCATTTAATTTTAAAAGTTAGAATTCAATCGATTCCATTCAATTTACTAATTTTCAAATTGTATAAGATAATATGGCAATATAAACAAAACACGATACACCTAAAACTTTTTACAAGATCACGATACTTCATCGTTCTCTTCTCCTTCCTCTTTATTTATATTTTTTTATTAATCAGATCATAATAGATATTGATTGGTCCACGTGATTAAAATGGCACAATTTCATTTGCTTCAATAATGTATATTTAAGAAAAGTGCAGTACTTCCATATGTAATTAAAATTACTGTTTCTAAAGTGACCTTTAGTCTGCCGCAAATATGAATTAATATTTATCAACATTGACTCTTATGGGGATTACTAACCAAACCTGAAGTTTTGAATAACAATTTATATAATTTTCGTAGCTGTATTTACGTATTATTTAATTCCAACTATTGTTTGTTGATATGGCTAAATAAGTAGCATATGAATTTGCCACTTACAAAGTGTTCTTATACTACAATCATTATTAGATTATGATCCATTATCGTAACTTCAAGATTATGACAATTTAAAGTGGATTATATAATAATACTATATGATGATAGCTATAAATTTCTCGGTACCCTAGTAATATGGGTTAATTAATCAGTGTAAAGTAGAGATATTGATTTTACTAGTGAAATACTTCAAATTTTAGATTAAGTAAATTTCAGTTAGTTTTATGAAGTCTGAGCCAAAAATTCTATCTCATTGATAATAAAAGTTCAGGTAATCTCTGATAATAAAATAAATAGTACATACACAAATAATATTATAGTTACAATTCTTAATTTGAGAATATTTACTAAGAGTTTTATAAAAAGTAGACTTTATTTTTTTCATAAAGTACTTTCATTTACTTTACAACAATCTGTAATAAATGAATTTCTATTTATTCGATCAGTATTTTTATTTTTAATTAAATAAAAAGTCAGTACCTATATAAAAATAATTTTGGATAGTATAAATAATTAAATATCAGTAGCAAATAGTATTTCGATACCTTTTTGGCAAAGTATCGTAAGTGACATTTTTTCCGAAAATGAGATTTCGCGGCTATCGTAAGCATCAGACGTTTATACACGTTTTGTTAAAGTATGGTAATTCTATTTTAAGTTTGTGATGGTCTAAAATCAGTTTTATTTTATCGTAAGCAACAAATTAATGCTAACAAATAGATGCTAACCGCGAGTATTGTCGTAAGTATCAGATTAAAAAGACACACATCCCTGAAAAGTATCGTAAGTACCACAAAAACAATGGGGAAGGGATATGTTTTGCAACTTACGATATAAGTTTGGGTACCATTATTAGTGTGTTAATCGTCTACGTAAGTACAATGTCTTCATTATTTCCTTTTAAAAATGAATAAATAACAGAATTTACGTTTTATAGAACCTAATGAGTTTTAGTTTTCAATCTTTACTTTATTAAAAATATTTGTATATTCATTATCAATTTGAAGTGTGCTAAACTATGTTTTCAATTAAAAATCATTATAACACAACTACTACACTGTGAATTGATTATGAGCATTTATTTCCATGTTTATGAGGTCTTCTAATGTGTTATTAGACGTTCCAATTTTTATTTTTTCATAGGTTCACTTTTCGCGTTATTAATTAAATAAATCATGTCTCCAAAGATTAACAACTGTAAGACTAGAACAAAAATTATAATGGAAAATGCTATTCGAATACAAAATGACGAATTATTGAAACAAAACGAATTATGCCTATTGCCTATTCAGTATTTTGATAACAGTAATGATCAGTTATTCACCGAAAATGAGTTAACGATACTCATGATCAGATGATCATCACCTGATGATGATCGAATAAATTGATCGAAACGTTGGCTTAACGGTATTAGTTGTTTGATTGCATTCCCTCACACCCAAAATTAAGTTATTTTCAATAATAATTATAAGTTTTCCATGAAAATAATGACTATGAAAATTATTTAACAAATTAATAGATCTTGCCAAAATATCGTAAACATGCCTGCTATAAAAATTGTGCATGCCCGTGTATCGTAAGTGTGTCATTTACAATAATTATTTGATTACAACACATTAATCTTGTCCTGCCAAAATAACTTAAGTGACATAAAACATAGGAAAACGTGAAATTTATACCAAAATTAACCTGATTTTCGCAAAGAAGTTACCTTAAAACAATAAATAATCCACTTTCATAGTATTGAATTATACAAAAATCAAATAAACAAAAAAAAACGTCTCCTGTAAAATTCACTAAAAGTTACTTACGATATTTTGACAAAAAGGTATCGATTTGGTCAGAATAATTTTGAATTTTGATCGGTATAACTTTGGTTTTTGGTGAATAAATGTGCCATATCTTTGGTCAGTATAAATATTAAAATTACAGTAAGTACACAAACGGATGTTTCCGCTTTTCAAATCTTCAATGCTGAAATCTTCATCGCTATAAATTTCCAAGTTGCTTTTCGTAATTAGTGTTTTACTGTTTTACTTACAAAATTAACTAATTACTTTGGAAGGTGGTAGGTCTTCTTTTCCAATGTCATAAATGAAAAATAACTTACATACTCAAAAATTTTAAGTTTTTTTGTGGTGAAATATTGATTTCCTCCCCTAAAACACTAAATTCTTCATAGGGTGAAGAAAAATATTGAACTGATTACTGTTGAAATGTTCAGGTTCAGGCCCATCGGTATAACATTTTGTCCATTGATACAGTTCACTTGTTGTCACTTGTATATTCTTTTGACCACTTTTATTAATAAAACAGTAAACTATGGATAACTCAATGTTTACTTCAACTCGATTAGTTATTTCTAAATAAAGCATAAGAGGTTGTAAGTTGATATAATATGGAAATAGTAATATAATATCTATTTTTACTGACGGTTCTTTTACTGTATACGGATATTTTACTATAAATACTGACCAATTAGGTTAAAATACTGGCTATCTATTTGAAATACTAATAATTTAATTAAAATATTGACCAACATTTTTAAAAAGTACTGACCCAATAAATATCAGCCAAATAAATGTAGGGTGATGTACAAACGCAGAAATCTAATATTATAAAATCAAATCTCTGTTTGAATAATTTTCTATTCTTTTTTTCAATAAATTAAATCGAGAAATACCTATATTCAAAAAAGAACATCTTTATTACAGAATGTTTTCTTATAATTTATTTGTACTACATCCACATAAAAATTTAGGTTTTCTGTTAACAACAAAAATTGAACTAATAGACAATATCATTAAATGAATTCATCCACAAATTATTTAAAAACATAAATGTGTATGTATGTATATCGTAACAAAGATTTTTTATTTTTATTTATTTATATAACTTTCAACGAACGAATTGAAAAATATATTGTTTTGTTGTTTGTGCGCACTCATTATATTTTTGTCCTAAACAAATAAAAAAAATTAAAATAAACAGAAATTTTGATAATTGTAACGTCGTTGTACACAAACTATCAACTGCCCTTACATACGTACGTATGTATACATAATATAATATATTATACTACATAGTTACTACTTATATTATTTATGGTATTCAAAAGTCTATTTTCTGTCACAAAGTGACGTCGAGAAGACCTTTTTACCACTTTAGTCGTAGAAAACAATTTACATAATAGGAAATTTACATATCAAATTTACTGTATAAAATATAAGCACAGATAACGACTATTATACAAAAATATGTGCTTCAAGATAACTAAAAGGACATATATTAATAATAAATTTGAACTTTGAGTGAAATAAAAGTGGAATAATAATTATCACTCTACTTTTACATTATTTATGAATTTAAATATAAAGCTTGAGTTAAAAAATTTCCAAGCTAATTAATTACACACAATAAAAATTTAAATCTTTCATAAGCTTTTAAATTTCCTGAACATCAGCTTTAAAATTCGTTGTAGTCGTTTGCTTCCAGCCCTCATCAGGAACCGTCAGGTAATGAAAATTGTCTGGCTGATTGTTTAACTTTTTGCCTGCTTGATTTATTAATATTTTTGAAATGAAAAATTAAAATGTTATTTTAATTCTTGTTTATGCAGATGCATGAATAAAAAATATTCGAATATTTTTTATTCGAATTGCTAAAAAGATGATTAATAACAATAAATTTTAACTTTGGTTGCAAAAGTAGATTAATGGTTGCAGTACTCAAAATTGCAACATGGAATGCTTGTGCCAATATGCACAAGAATTTGAAAATTTTCTACAAATGCATTATAGTCGTAATGTTGATCTCCAAAACACATTTTACAATTATTAAAGTGCCACATTAATAACTAACTTTGTACTATACGATACTAACTAAATACCCAGATGGAAATGCACATTGTCGTGGTAGAGTAGTAATTATTAAAAATAACATTCAACACCATGAAATCGAAAAATACCAATGCTATTACCTTCAGGCTGACACTGTGGTTGTCGATAGTTTACAGTTTACAGTTCACCTAAACACAACACCAAGAAATCGATTTTTTGATGCACTAGGAAATAAATTTATTGCCGGTGGTGACTTCAATAGGTTTCAAGGACAAGAAAAGGTTAATAAGCAACAATTTTCCATTTTATCGTTGGTACGACAGACCACAAATATCTATCAAGATTGTACGCCAAAATTTACCAGTATTAATTTGTATATTTAATGATCAAAATATGGGGCTACACAATAATCACATATTTATTCAAGATAATGATGTGAAGCATAAAGCTTATATAACGGGACGTGGATCCTTTATAGCACACTAAAATATTAGGAAATTTCTCCTCAAAACCCAGACATTAATCATAATATTGAACATTTATGTGATCAGAAAAAAATTAGCACAAGACAAATAAGAATTAATAATAATTCAAAAACAAACAAAATTTAGTAGAATTTATGACTAAATATTTAAGGGCAATTATTATAAAGGCTAAAGACAATTTCATTAAATATGAATAACTTCTTTAACTGCGTTTTTGAGTTATTTAAGTTGGGATGTCGAGTACTTTATTCGCGTGTATAATTGTGGTTTATTCCTATTTTATTTTTTAGCCAATGTGTTTGAATTTTTTTAAATATACAAAGTTAAATTGTGAAAAGATATGTTTATAGTTTATATTGAATTTTTTATTTTTAAAATTACATATAATTTTGAAAATTTAAACCGTTTTTTATTTCAACATATTAGGTGACGAATACTTCGCACTCACGTATACTGCGCGACATCAACACTAAAAAGGCACCTGGTTATGATTTGATAATAGGTAAAGTGATAAAAGAAATAACACCCAAATGTTTAAAGTTCATTACATTAATTTATAATTCAATTCTGCGTCTGAATCGCTTGTCTGATCAGTGGAAAATTGCACAAATAATTCTCCTATTACAATCGGGAAAAAACCAGACCAAGTGACCTCATATCGACCAATAGTTTGGTTTAAATTTTATCAAAGTCTTTCGGTACTAGAAGAAAAAGCTCTTATCATCAGATTGGCTTTAGAAATCAACATAGTGCTATCGAATAGTGAAAAAAATCTGCGATGATTTTAAATGAAGGAGATATTGCTCTGAGCACTTTTGGACTATTAATTACTATAATAAATTTTCATTAAAGTTTTGATGTGAAATAACAAACATAGATTATTTGTAGCAGTAAATAAATATCCGTCGCGTATACTTTAATTGGCTGTAGAAATGGTAGGAAATATAAAATCACAGAAAACCGTTGTAGAAAGCTTGTTCATTATTTTTTCGAAGCAATATTTTGAACTTAACAATTTCCACAAATACAGCATTTTGTACTTTAATAAACTTTTATTAACCACTATTACTGTTCAACTTTCAATTTCATATTTCGCACCAACAGCTACAACCAATCATAACAAAAATACGCTAAAGAATTTATTAATAACAATTATTTATAGTATGTCGATGTCGAACATTTCCAATGTTCACACGCACAAGCAAGCCCTTCCTTATTATCAGTTATTAGTAGTGTAGCTGTTAGTGGTAAACTAAATATTACACTAATTTTGCAGTCAATTGTATTAAATTTTCGAACCCGAACGTGGACTCGGTTTAGCTAGATTGATTCTAGTTTTTGAGAAAATGAAGTAAGAATATTCAAGAGTACTTAACGGATTAGAAGTAAAACTCATGTTTTATGTAATTTACTACTACCAGAATCTTATAAAATTAAATGATCGCTTCTTCTGTTTCTTAGAGTGCCGTGTTACCTGATTCCATAGTTGAAGACGACCTCTCTCCACTCTCCTATAGGTATATAATAAAAATTGCTAGTCACCACCAATCTTGAAACTTCTGTGCGTGTAAGTATAAAGAAAATCCAATTTATCTACTATATAGGAAAATTGCATAAACTGAAAATTAAGATTTGAGGATTTCTAACACATCATTTTAATTTTTTTGCCAGTCGCCTACGGTGTTATTGTGGAAATAATTATTAGGATCAGCTGAAATTAATTTTATTATATTTATTTAAAGAATAAACTCCGGATTTGACTGCCATATTGGAAAAACTACGCATTCTTATTGATATAAGGTAATTGAAAATAAAATAGTCTAAATTATCCACAAAAAACATTTTCTACTTTGTTCTTGTTAATCGATCGGTTGCAGAGTTACGGCCATCAGAATCTGCGGTGTGCATTTGGGAATTTCATTATTTTTGATCTTCTGCGCGTCCTAAAATATTTTTAATGTCTTTTTTGATGCGGTTTTTGCCAATGTAACGATAAAGAAATGCGCATATATAATTACTTCCTTTATATAAAAAAGGGTAAGGAAAAACCTGAAAATGTCTATTTGATGACAACTATGAATTTTATGCAAATTCAACGTTTAACTACATTCATTTATCTTTGGTGTGTTGTTAAGAAAAGAACAAAAGGTAATTAATCTTTTTCAAATCTCATAAGTAACACTCCAATGGATTTATATTAGGTGCCCTGGGAAGTCCAACAACTATATCTGACAATGTTCCTGAACGCATTTCATTCATCCTCTATAAATAAAGTAATTTTTTAACACAATAGATGAAGGTTTACTGACAGTTAGATTTCATTTATTTAAAAACTGAACCACCTCATTTTTAAAATCATTAATTTTAAATTTCATACTTGGAAGTAAAAATTTATTGTATTTGATGTGGAGTTGTTAAATTTTTAATTAGTTTTGACGTTTGATGAAATAACCTTTTTCAAAATTGTTTAAAATTAATTTTATACCTATCTGAAATGGTCAAATTAAACACAAATTCAATTTGCGCTGGCAAAAGCATTCAATAAAATGCAATAGATAACAATTCGACAACTATGCCGGATGGGTGACCGCTTGAGTGAATC
The DNA here is from genome assembly GCA_932274525.1 of Podabrus alpinus. Classification (NCBI taxonomy): domain Eukaryota; kingdom Metazoa; phylum Arthropoda; class Insecta; order Coleoptera; family Cantharidae; genus Podabrus; species Podabrus alpinus. The sequence continues at coordinate 24,230,836 of OW026451.1, forward strand.
GCGTGTTGTTGTCAAAACATCCAGGCAGGTTAACACCCTACTAGAATGAATAATTCAAGTGTTCCAAGTATCAATAGTGCCATGAGTAGACGCCTAGAAATAACAAGATCAAATCCTAAATTAAGAGGAAGAAAAATAAGATACAGACCCGGCCATGGGCGTAGCTCAAAATAAACGATTTTCTAAACTTACAAATATTTTAACAATAGTTTAATGGAAATTGATCTTCAGTTTTTGTGCACATTTTGAAGTAAGAACTTCTCTTTTCGGGTAGAACTTTCTTATTACTCTTTAAGTTATCTAACTTTTCTCATCAAATATTATAACTCATGTTAGGATTAATTACATTACACCACTTGTGAAATTATAACTGTAAATGCTATATTTCATAATATAATATAATTATATTAATGTTTCGGTTAATTTAATTATTGTAATATGTAAAGCACAGAGCTAGGACAGCTAAAAACAATTACTAACGGCGATGATCGGCAATGTCTATTAAGTGGAAATTTAGAAATTTATATAAAGACCCAAAGCAGTGATTAAATCTATTGAGACAAGGGTGGTTTACGGATAATGCCTAAATTCTATCGGGAAAAGAATGTACTTAAGATACAGTACATGCGTTACAATTTAGAAAGGGTAGGAATTAGGACAGTTGTTCGTCATGCTTGATTGGCTATAGCAGATATATGTAGATTGTGTTTTCTTATCCCCTTTTATATTCTACAATATATTCAGATAAAATATTTAACTGTAGATTTATCGTCTAGAAAATAGACAATAATTTTTAAAGTAGACAAGTCTTAAAAACTGAAGTTTCAAAGTGATTTTACGAGCATTCGAAAACCTCTTATCAACGTACATTCTTCTTATGCAGATTGAAAGCAATTTAAGCGGATTGATAGCATAATGTGAGATTACAAGTGTTACAATGTTGAAATGGTTGGGTCTGAAGGCGTACATTTTTAGTTGTCACCGTTTCGTTAAAGTAAGTTCCCTGTGTGCACCTTGATGTTTTTTATTCCCGAGATGTAAGGAATGAGAATTTTAAAAATAACCAGCTTATTTGGGATTATTTCAGTTAATTTTCGTCGGCTGTTCATTTGGCATAAATCTGGGAGAGGTATACGGGAAGGGCTGTTAAATCAACACTATTAGAACGTTCGAAATTCTGTCTTACATTCAGAAACATAATCTGCCGTCTTCCTTACAAAAATATCAGCAACAACCGATTTTAGTTGAATTGGTATCAGGAAACAGTTAATCAATTAAAATTATCTCCATATTTTAGTTAATTTTTGGTACGAAGGCCAGCTAAAGCGATTTAAGTAGATTAATAGTCTTGGGGTTGATAGATATAGAGGATATATATTTAGATAAATGATAGATTGAGGTCGATTGACTCGAATGAAAGGGAATAATTTTGTTTGTTGTTTCGAACTTGTAAGGGTTTTACCAGATAAATCATAAAACTTGAAATTTATACAACTAATGACCATATCATTATTTTAAAACAAGTAAAAAATTAACAAAAAATATTCAGAGCTAAAGAGTACATAAAATTTTCACATGTAAAATATACTCCAAGTATGTATTTACAAACATTTATGTTTTCGTTAGAATATTGTAACATTACCACTGTTTAAAAATTTTAATAAAGCGACTAATTAAACAAAAAATTTTGAGAATATTTTTTTAAGAATGTACAAAATATGGAGAGTATTAATTACAATTTAATAGCGAAACAAATTGGAAACTTTTTGTGTGCTTTTCTGGCACGCGCGCCACTTATAGTTTGCTATCGCTGCACTAGTATGTAATCTTCAAGCAGCAGTCGAATTGGAAAAAATCGAAAAATTTATGTGAAATTAAGGGTAAAACTTCGGCGAAAAACTATCGCCTTCGATAACTCACTGATCTATCAACTAGGTCACTGGGAGCCCACGGAAAAGGTGAAATAACATAGACTTAAAGTCATCCTAGAACCACTAATTGGGTAACATTGACGTTACCTCCGCACAGATCTGCAACTCGCGGTTACCGCACTGTTTTCGGTGAGCCCCTCCCCTACCTTAGCCATGTTTAAACTTTTTTAACCACCGATCCATACCATATTAATGGATAATATTTTGAAATGCGCATTGTTTACTTTTAATTATAACTTCGTAATTATTTTTATTTCATGTTATTTTTATATTTAAAACTCCTTACAGTGTTTTAAGAAAGTAAGTGATGTATTTTAATATTTTGAATTAATTTGGTATTTCTTATATAGACCACTAAAATTGGATTATTTACAGTAAATTAATTTGTTGTCTTTATAAATTTACTAGCGCCTGCGGCGCTAGACATACGTAGAGTAAACAGAACCAACACATTATGAACAATTTTTTTATTATTTCAACTTTAAAATGACTGTGGGCATGTAACCGAAGTTGGAGAAAATGTTTGTTGCTCCGAGTGAAGTCATTTGAAAGCATGAGTTGTACTTGCGAATGTTTAGCAGGAAGTGTTTTGAAATTGCAGTGCTGCCAGTAAGGTAATTTAGAAGCGGCTCAGGTGGATCAATCAGCGGTGGCAAAACAACTTTGCCGTTCGAACAACACATTCCTGGTATATGTCACTGAGTATATGTCAACTGTCATTTTTAAGGTTAACATTCTTATGTCAAAGTTGTGCCCCCTATTTGTCGAGCCGCTACTGACTGTAATATGTCAAAGTCATTTAATTTTAAAAATATTTTGCAACTCCACTGAGTATATGTCATCTGTCATTTTTAAGGTTAACATTCTTATGTCAAAGTTGTGCCCCCTATTTGTCGAGCCGCTACTGACTATAATATGTCAAAGTCATTTAATTTTAAAAATATTTTGCAACGCCACTGAGTATATGTCATCTGTCATTTTTAAGGTTAACATTCTTATGTCAAAGTTGTGCCCCCTATTTGTCGAGCCGCTACTGACTATAATATGTCAAAGTCATTTAATTTAATCCCAAAAACGGTTAGCCCGTCCATTTCTGGCGTAAATAAGAGCGCTACATACGTCCAAAGTTTTTACACAATTTTCACTTTTCAATTAATCTTCAGGTAAAGTTAAATCTTCCGCAAAGAGGTGGATCTTCCACGAAGAGGTGGGTCTGCGTCTTCTTGCACAATTCCGGCGAGTTTTTCTTTAGAAAACCAATTAAAAACAAATTAATCTTCAGGTAAAGTTAAATCTTCCGCAAAGAGGTGGATCTTCCACGAAGAGGTGGATTTGCGTCTTCTTGCACAATTCCGGCGAGTTCTGCGACCTATATAAAGTTTTCCTCACAGGGGGAAGACCATAATAGATCGGTGAAGGCCATAGTTGTTCGGCCTTCGGCCTCACAGGGTGAAACCATAATAGATCCGTGAAGGCCAAAGTTGTTCGGCCTTCGGCCTCACAGGGCGGACAATAATAGATCCGTGAAGGCCAAAGTTGTTCGGCCTTCATCTGTCATCCGTCATCTGTCATCTCATCTGTCATCTCATCTGTCATCTCATCTGTCATCTCATCTGTCATCCGTCATCTCATCTGTCATCCGTCATCCGTCATCCGTCATCTGTCATCCGTCATCTGTCATCTCATCTGTCAGCTGTCATCCGTCATCTGTCATCTGTCACCCGTCATCTGTCATCTCATCTGTCAGCTGTCATCTGTCATCCGTCATCTGTCATCCGTCATCTGTCATCCGTCATCTGTCATACATACATACAGACAGACACACATACATACACACATACATACATAATCTTCACGTAAAGTTACATCTTCATGTAAAGTTAAATCTGTATGTGCAAAATGATTTTTAGGTTATGTAGTTAATGCCGTCACTTTGACACTATCGGGGGGCCCATGGGGGCTATTCAACACTATCAGGGTCACTCTCTAGGTTATGAAAAGGGTCTTGCTAAAACGCGCACTATTTATGTTTTACCCTGTAAAATGATTTTGATAATTTTAAAAATATTGTGCAACGCTACTGACTATAATATGTCAATGTCATTTTTAAGGTTAGTCAAAGTTGTGCCCCCTATTTGTCGAGCCGCTACTGACTATAATATGTCAAAGTCATTTAATTTTAAAAATATTTGGAACGCCACTGAGTATATGTCATCTGTCATTTTTAAGGTTAACATTCTTATGTCAAAGTTATGCCCCCTATTTGTCGAGCCGCTACTGACTATAATATGTCAAAGTCATTTAATTTTAAAAATATTTGGAACGCCACTGAGTATATGTCATCTGTCATTTTTAAGGTTAAGTCATTTAATTTTATAAATATTTGGAACGCCACTGAGTATATGTCATCTGTCATTTTTAAGGTTAACATTCTTATGTCAAAGTTGTGCCCCCTATTTGTCGAGCCGCTACTGACTATAATATGTCAATGTCATTGAATTAATCTTTTAGCGTCAAAATCGCATCGTAACTATGACAACTACTGTGACCTGAAGTGTTTAACTGCTGATGACCGTCTTATGGTGACGAATTACTAAATTCAAAGACGACGAAAAGTTTACTATTGAATGTCGCCAGATCTCGTGAAAGTTTCAACGCCCACAGTTACGGGATTTAGGCGTCTATGCGGAACACACACACATACCCACATACCCACATACAAGCATTTTTATATATAAGATATATTACATTAACTTAAATAGTTTTAAAAGATATTTAACGATGGGAAAACCGGTCGAAAATTTTGTACACTTCCAGTTCCAATTCGACTAACTTCCATTAACTTCCACTGACCTTCATCGTAATTAATTGGTTTAAAATATGAGTTTTAGTTACGTATAAAGAAATCTGTTTTGAGTTTTGATGGATACAAAGTGGCAACAGGAATTGTTGTCAAAGTGTGTAGTAAACACCTACAAGATCAAGGGTCAGAGATGCTGTAGCCTAATTAGATGCTGTTTATGAAGAGTTGAGATTTCATAAAATTTGATATCGTAAGAAAAATTTATTTTTATAGATTTTACGGAACAAATGATAGTTTTACAAAACAATAAGTTAATAAAATAGGGAATTAATAATAAGAATTAAAACTTGATTTGCAAGAAGTCAACTAAATCGTTCAACCATTTCAAAAATCTTACTGATAATTCCACTAAGGGTCATATTGTAGTGGTTCCGACCAATCAGCGTGCGCTATTTTACATTGTACTTATATGGATACGACGCATTATATATAGTGGGGCGTAAAAGAATTCATACGTGACGAACGCACCTCGCACCAGATGTAGGAAACCGGTTATATACTAACATCAACGCATTCGTTCCCATCCGAGTTGACTTAAAGCAATGTACTTCTAACGAATTTTATATTACAAATTTAGTGCGATTATGCTTCCATTTATTTCGGTACTTACGGATTTTTGCAATGATTGTGGTGCGATATGGTCAATTTTTTCTTCGGGGAATTATCATCTAAACAGCAACGCGTGCAAAGAAAATACTTCTGATTTCGCCTTGTACAGGTTAAAACGGATACCCGCACTCGCTTCCGCTCGCGCGGTATCCTATAGATATTTCACTCGCTCTAACGAGCTCGTGCAATATATAAATAACCTGATACTCGGCTCATCATGAGTATTTTCCTTACCCTTGGTCTGTTACATACGAATACTTGACGAATCAAATGAAATTATTTAAACACAAAACTTTTGTTTTGTAGTGATATTCTTCTGAATAATTTGCTGATACACATATTGGGCTTTTTGTTAAATGCTGGTGTTAGCCGATATAAAGACTGTCCCAGAAAAAAACGGGTCACTTTCAGTTGCATGGTTTAAATGGAATTTTTATAATAACCATAATATGATATTATATTTGTATTCAAATGATTAGTCTTAAAAGATATGGAGGGCGAACAAGTGACTAACTGTAAATTCAGTTTTGTCAAACACTTACAAATCTGTCTTAGATTCAATAAAATCACTTAAAAATCTAAAAAAAAAAATGTTACTAAGGTAATTAGCAAAATTATTGATATTTCTCAAGTCAACTGGTCTAATCTTGTGTTGTGGAAGTTAGAGGTTAGATATAGAAAAAAAGAAATCCCAAAAATTGCCTTATTTGGCAAGCCGTTTTGTGCCCTAAAATCTAAACCCTTCATAACAACCTGGTTCAAATCAGATTCAAAAATGGCAACATTTATTTAATGTGCCTCAAACAAATTTTGTTTCCCTTTCTGACATCCCCAAACGACATATCGTTTTTATTCAATTATCACTTCTCAATTTAAAACGCTACTATAACTGTTACGTTAATTTATTACGTATGAAAATTTGCAACTTTTTGAGTTTTGCAATTGAAGGGCTTAGTGTGAAACAATGACAAGCCACACATTAAAAAAATATGGGTTTTGTTCATTTTTGAGGTCTACTATAGTATAACAAGCACCAGAAGAAATAGTTTAATAAAATTCTTACAGATGACACTGTAATATCAAAGTAAATTGAAGAAAAAAAATCAACGTTTTTTTTTCTTGCAACTTACTTTGATATTACAGTTACATCTTCTGTAATAATTTTATTAAACTATTTCTTCTGTTGCTTGTTATACTATAGTAGACCTCAAAAACGAACAAAACCCATATATTTTTAAAATATGTGGCTTTTATCATTATTTCACACTAAGCCCTTTGATACGATGTTTAAACCGTGGTGGATTAAATTCGTGCAGCCGCTTATCTCAGGGGCGGCTGGGCAAAAAAAAAGGCTTGCCCCTAATGCTAGCTCACAACAGCAGGGCAGGAGACGCTTACAAAAAAAATAATGAAGCATACAGAGCCGATACTTCCTCTAGATGTAGGGGGGTTGTACAGGGTGCGCTAAAAGATGAGCTCCAAAGAGCAAGCGAGAAAGGTGTAGTTTGGGCGCCACGCAGCTTAAAACCACCCTGTAAACAAATATAGCAAACACTAGCGAAACTGCGGAATAAGTGTTCCTGCAAAAAAAAGGTAAAGGGGTCTGATGCTTCAAGATCAAAAATGGCGCTGATCAGTTTTAAGTTCAGATTTAATTGATAACTAAATATGTACAGTTAAGCGCAATATTGGGACAATCTTTAAACTCGAAAATAATGAATAATGAATAATTAAACAATTATGAAATAAATGTTATTAGCGTTCGTGGTGTAGCTACCGCGTATACGTATATTCGGTTTACAGATAACTACGCGCTTCTGTGACTGGGTCACAGAGATAAAAAAATAATGAGTTTAATAAATTTCGTTCTTATAAAATCGTAAATGCGTCCATAAAGAACGGCCCAACAAATGTAATCCGCGCAATAATGTCAGATAGCCAAAAATATAACAATCAAATCCGAATAAAATAAAACAAAGATCTTATCTGAGAAGCTGGTGGAGTCTTCGATGTTGAAGTTGGTGGGGTCTTCGGTGTTGGAGGGACGAGCAGTTAGAATCGAGATAAAGATGTTGGTTGCAGGCAGAAATGGTAGTCGGAGTGGATCGGAATGGTGAATCGCAGAATGCTTTCCAGATGGCTTCGGAAGCAGGGTTCAAAACGTTGGATTTCCAAAACCCAAACAAATACTGATCACAGGTGTTGTTGGAGGGTTTTAACAGTTTCAGATGGTAATCGATTTCCTTCGAGATGTTATAAGTTCGGACGAAATGAATCCTTCGAATGAAGTACGGAAAATTCTCCCAAATGCTTACAAAATGAAGCCGGTACGGAAAATCGTCCAAAACCAAGTGACCAAAATAAATCCCAAATAATTGGATTGAAAATAACTCGAAGTTCAATAAATATTAGTCACTGGAACGTCCAAAAAAATAGATTTTTGTTCAAAAATTCGAACACAATACACTTTTCGAAATCGGAAAATTAACCATCTCCTTATCACAATCGCCCGTGATAGTAAAATTTATTCGAATTAAATATAAAACTTGCATTCTGATGCCGAATATGAGATTCTCATAAAACTAAATGGAGAAATCTTCAATCTTTCGAAAAATATATCCGTGAGAAAACAGGACCGTAACAACTCCCCTCTTACCAAAAAAAAAATTTTCGAGACTAGCGAGAAAATTTGAATAAAATCGCTGACTTACGTCAGGAGAGTATAATCATAAAAAAAACAGCTATAACAAAATATCCTAGCACAAAAAATCCAAATCAGAAAACCATAATCGAAATACAAAAATAAGATTAACTTACAAGTTAATCGCACATGAAAGGTTTCAAATCTTTAGCATGCCACGTCCCACAACGTTTCCCATCAGGATCCTTAAGTTGAAAAACCCAAGGCGAAAGCTTTTTATCGATAAAGTAAGGACCTACAAACTTTGGCGCCAGCTTGGCGGTAAACTGCCTAGCTGCGTCAGATAAAACAAAATTCTTTCTCCATACCTTTTGATTCAAGCAAAAGTCAGCTGGTCGACGCCGCAAATTGTAATGCTGGCTTGACTTTTCGTAAGCTTTTGTAAGTCGGGACGTAATATTAGCATAAATTTTTTTGAAATTATTAGAACGGTAACTTAGGTCTTGATCCCTAGCAAATAACAAATCTTTCCCATCGTCTAACTCGGTTCGCTCTAAAATTATCTCCCTACCAAAATTTATAAAATAAGGGGTGTATCCCGTTACCTCATGTCTCGCAGTTCTAATAGCGCATGCTGCGGCCGATAAATATTTTTCCCAATCCTTGTGATTTTCTTTCACATATGATGCCAGCACCGTTTTTAGGACGCGATTTATTCTTTCGGTAGGATTTGCCTGAGGATGGTAATTAGGTGTAAAGGTGATAGTGCTACCGTATTTTCTCACCATATCACCAAAGTCACGACTCCGGAATTGGACGCCGTTATCGCAAATGATAGTACGGGGAACACCGAACATGAGAAATACATCTTCCTCAATATGCTTAACCACGTTCTTGGCTGTTGCTGTGCGCAAGGGAAACGTAAGCGTAAATTTGCTAAAGCAGTCGGCAACAACTAGGATATAAGTATAACCGTGAGTAGAGCGGGGAAGAGGACCAACAATGTCCGTACAAATAACCTCCCATGGAGTAGAAATCTGAGAATGACCCCCCATCGTACCAACTGAAGCTTTTTGCTCTGGTTTGGCACATGCGCATGTTAAACAATGTCTGACGTAAGTGGCAACGTCACTTCTCATTTTGGGCCAATAAAAATTTTGCATAACCCGATGATACGTTTTGTGAACGCCCATGTGCCCAGATGTCGGGTAATCATGCATTCTCTTAATAATGTGGGTACGATTCTCTTTGGGAACGACTTCTCTCCAATGATCTTGATCGTTAATCAAGTTTATGCCATTCCGACGAACAATCTTATACAATTTCGAACCTGAAGCACGCCAAAGGGGAAACTTATGAGGGGTAGCTTTTACTTTTTCGAGCATTTTTAAAAACCATTTATCGCGGGGTTCATCGTCGACTGGAGTAACATCAACCGCGTCAATAATAGGGACCGAACGAGACAAAGCATCTGGAACAACGTTAAGCTTACCAGCTCGATGAACGACTTCAAAGTTAAACTGCTGTAATCTCACAGCCCATCTAGCTATTCGACCAATAGGGTCTTTGATGTTGTTTAGCCATTTTAAGCTGTAATGGTCGGTGACGACCGTAAACTTAGTGCCTTCCAGATAAGGTCTTAATTTTTCTATCGCGTGAATGACGACCAAACACTCCTTTTCGGTCACGCTGTACTTACGCTCGCAGCCGGTTAACGACCTACTAATGTAGCAAACTACCTTTTCGCCTTCCGGATGTTGTTGGGACAAAATTGCGCCCAGGCCAAAATCGCTTGCGTCCGTTTGCACGATAAAAGGTAAGCTCCAATCGGGACAAGACAAAACTGGGCTAGTTATCAGACGCTCTTTTAGAGTATTCAAGGATTGACTGCACGACTCGTTCCATAAGAACTTTTGGTTCTTTCGCAATAAATTTGTTAATGGTGCGATAAGAGTCGAAAAATTTGGTATAAACCGTCGGTACCATGATGCCATACCAATAATTCGCCGAACTTCCTTAACGTTAGAAGGAGGAGGAATCCGCAAGATAGCCTCAACCTTGTCGGGGTCTACAGCCAAACCGTTCGCATTAACAACATAACCCAAATAACGAAGCTCCGGTTTACAAAAATGGCATTTCTCACGATTAAGCGTAAGATTCGCTTCTTTAAGTTTAGCCAAAATTCGTTTTAAAACCTCTATGTGCTTTTCGAATGTGGGTGTCGCGATAATTATGTCATCCAGGTAGCTAAACGCATATGGTTCCAAATCGGGACTAATAATCTGCTGGATCAAACGACTAAAGGTAGCTGGGGCGTTATGCAATCCGAACGCCATACGTTTAAAATGAAATAAACCACGATTAGGCACAACAAAAGCGGTATATTTTCTCGAAGGCTCAGCAATAAGGATCTGCCAAAACGCAGACTTAATATCTAACGTCGTTAAATATTTCGCGTTACCTAATTGGTCGAGAATACTGATAACATTTCGCAAAGGGTAAGCGTCGGGAATACTAACTGCGTTAAGACGACGGAAATCAACGCAAAACCGATAGGTCTGGTCTTTTTTCTTGACCAGCAAAATAGGTGACGACCATGCCGAGTTTGAGGGTTCCACAATATCATCAGCCAGCATTTTGTCAAGCTCTGAATCGACATGTTTTTGAAGGATAGGCGATATAGGGTAGTATCTTTGTTTAATAGGAGGTGAGTCGGTTTTTATCTCGTGTTCCACCAGATGGGTGTAACCGAGTTTACTACCTGGCAGTTCGAATAAGGCTTCGTTCAAGAGATCTTCTAACATCAGCTTCTGACTACTTGAAAGAGTTTCGGCGGGTTGTAGTGCATCAAGCAAAAAATTTTCATCGGTATTCGAAAAGCACCACTCACCGCTACGAAGATTAGGCACTATGCCCATCCTAATCCAGAAGTCTGTGCCGAGAATAAGGCAATGTGGCAAGGATGGAATCACTAAAACTTCAAGAAGTACTACCTTATCTATTAACTTAACCGGTAGCATAACTACCCCTATACTGGTGCAAGCCTCTCCATTCGCAACAATACAATCTTGCACGTGTGAGCTATCTAAATAACATTTGCCGCGTAATATGTTCCAACCCGGACCACCTAAAATCGTTCTGGAAGCACCAGAATCCAATAACCCCAAAAATACTTGAGCAAAAATCGTCACTCGAAGATAAGGACGCTCATCATTAATCGCGCTAGCTAACACGAAATCTAAGATGGCCTTGTTATTTATAGGGAGATTCTTATCGTTGACCGGATGGTAATCATCAGAGTGCGATAACCGGTTTATCGTCTCTGATTTCCGTTTCCCGAACACCTGGGACAAGAACTTACAGTGTAACCCAAACTTCCGCAACGAAAACACATAACTTTACTAGGCTTTGTGCAGGCAGCTCGACGATGACCGATTTCGCCGCAATTCCAACAAGTGTCTCTCGAAACAGGAGTTTGTGCTGTGGAATCGTGAATTGCACTCAAAGTTTCGTTACCGCGTGTCGATCTACGGTAAGCCAGATTGGGTTCAAGCATTAATTTGAAATTCGTAGGAGGAGGACAATATTGGTTGGAATAAAATTCAGTCTCTTCGACTGATCGACCGTAATCGATAAGCTGACTGATGGTAAAAATTTTCTGAGCTGCTAGACCACGTTGCAGGTTCGGTAGTAAATTGCCTCTAATTGTGGTTACCCTATCTAGCTCGCAAGGCTTGCTAGCCAACTTATTGAAAAGAGATTCCATGATGGAAACATATAAAACTAATTTTTCATCCGCACCTTGTGTTCGTTTTTGGATCTCGACTAAGAGTCGCGATTCGTACCCTGGTGGGAGGAAAGATTCTTTTAATTGGCTAATCAAGTCATCCCAATCACAAAAAAGATTCTTCCTAGGACGATACCAGGTTAGAGCATTACCTCTAAACAATTCTACAGCCGACCTAAATAATTGAGATTTTGTCACGCCCCTAGCTTCTCGTAACTCCTCAATTCTCTCAATAAAAGCCGTAACGCTACTATTCCCGTCAAAATAAACATTCCACTTATAAATAGGTGGTATTTTCACTGCAATAGAATGAGAATTGGTTTCATACTGCGTACTGCTACTATAACGTCGAGAAGGGTCGAATGGATGATCGTTAACATTAAAATTTTGCGATACAGACTTGGTATTGTCCCTATCACTGTGATAACTTGTGATATTAGGCCCCGAATTATTCGAATCTTCAGCAAAAGATACTCGTCGGGTATCTTGAATTTTACTCGGAGTAGAATTCACATTAACCTCGCGAAGGCGCTTGATCAAATCCATGACATTGCGATTTGCCGTTTCACAAAAATGATTTTTATTCGAAATGGAACTAGTAACAGGTACAATAGGTAGCTGTACAGGGTTAACGTTTACTAAAGAATCGCGAGTTACCGAAGTCTGCGCTGCGATACCGTTATTTACAGGACGTGGGGGTGTTAAAGATGCAGACGGCACCGAAAAATCTAATAAAGAACCGCATAAGTGGGATTCCGGGATAGGGGCGTCGATAAGTGAATCTGATAGTGAAATCAAATCCTCATTCTCACTAGTATTCAACCCTGATGCAAAATACACCTCACTAAGAGATTTCAACAAACCAGCAGCTATAATAGAAAGATTCTCACATTTTTCTTTATCTTCCGCGTGGTGTAAAGGTAATATAGCCAAACGACGTTGTATGTGTAGAAGTCGAGCTTTTATTCGCTCTTGTTCATTATCCCTATTTGATTGATCAAAGTCCTCTATCTGACCTCCTAATTCGATTAATTTTGATGATATTGTGTGGAATTCCACCTCTAAATTAATATTTGAGCAACTTATAACAGGTAAACCCTGCCTTAACGCATTTCTCAATAATTTACGCTTCTCCGCAACCGTATCTCCTACTTCAATCCCTCTCCACTTCAATTCATAAGAGAGTTCGTCGCTTAACAAACGATTAACATCTATCGTGACTAAAAAAAATATTTAGCAAATTTACAAAGAGAAACTGATAAAATACTCGAAAAATTTGAAAAAGAAATAAAAATTGCCGAAGGGAATTTCACTCTCCCTCCCCCAAGAAAAAAAACCGAAGACGAAATATAAACAAAATCGGTAAATAAAAAAAACTATTAAGCAACTATCTCCCAATACTAAAAACCAAATACTCCAAAAGCTGACCTTATCGGAAAAATAATCAACACCACTTTGATACTTTTTGACGTTGGGCGCCACTGATACGAAATTTAAACCGTGGTGGATTAAATTCGTGCAGCCGCTTATCTCAGGGGCGGCTGGGCAAAAAAAAGGCTTGCCCCTAATGCTAGCTCACAACAGCAGGGCAGGAGACGCTTACAAAAAAAATAATGAAGCATACAGAGCCGATACTTCCTCTAGATGTAGGGGGGTTGTACAGGGTGCGCTAAAAGATGAGCTCCAAAGAGCAAGCGAGAAAGGTGTAGTTTGGGCGCCACGCAGCTTAAAACCACCCTGTAAACAAATATAGCAAACACTAGCGAAACTGCGGAATAAGTGTTCCTGCAAAAAAAAGGTAAAGGGGTCTGATGCTTCAAGATCAAAAATGGCGCTGATCAGTTTTAAGTTCAGATTTAATTGATAACTAAATATGTACAGTTAAGCGCAATATTGGGACAATCTTTAAACTCGAAAATAATGAATAATGAATAATTAAACAATTATGAAATAAATGTTATTAGCGTTCGTGGTGTAGCTACCGCGTATACGTATATTCGGTTTACAGATAACTACGCGCTTCTGTGACTGGGTCACAGAGATAAAAAAATAATGAGTTTAATAAATTTCGTTCTTATAAAATCGTAAATGCGTCCATAAAGAACGGCCCAACAAATGTAATCCGCGCAATAATGTCAGATAGCCAAAAATATAACAATCAAATCCGAATAAAATAAAACAAAGATCTTATCTGAGAAGCTGGTGGAGTCTTCGATGTTGAAGTTGGTGGGGTCTTCGGTGTTGGAGGGACGAGCAGTTAGAATCGAGATAAAGATGTTGGTTGCAGGCAGAAATGGTAGTCGGAGTGGATCGGAATGGTGAATCGCAGAATGCTTTCCAGATGGCTTCGGAAGCAGGGTTCAAAACGTTGGATTTCCAAAACCCAAACAAATACTGATCACAGGTGTTGTTGGAGGGTTTTAACAGTTTCAGATGGTAATCGATTTCCTTCGAGATGTTATAAGTTCGGACGAAATGAATCCTTCGAATGAAGTACGGAAAATTCTCCCAAATGCTTACAAAATGAAGCCGGTACGGAAAATCGTCCAAAACCAAGTGACCAAAATAAATCCCAAATAATTGGATTGAAAATAACTCGAAGTTCAATAAATATTAGTCACTGGAACGTCCAAAAAAATAGATTTTTGTTCAAAAATTCGAACACAATACACTTTTCGAAATCGGAAAATTAACCATCTCCTTATCACAATCGCCCGTGATAGTAAAATTTATTCGAATTAAATATAAAACTTGCATTCTGATGCCGAATATGAGATTCTCATAAAACTAAATGGAGAAATCTTCAATCTTTCGAAAAATATATCCGTGAGAAAACAGGACCGTAACACCTTTTCAATTATAAACATTAAAATTTGAATCTCTACCGGCCCAAACTTGATTTCGAAATCTTAGGTAGTGTTTTTTGTTGCCAAACTAAGGAGTTTAAGGGAAAAACATTCTCTTTCTGTATTATTTCTGTGCAGACCTGTTTAACATGTTTACTGCCCCATGACAGAAAAAAGTCATTTCCTAGATGCCCACATAAAAGTATTCTTCTAAAAGTAAACTTCCATTAACATCTAACATCCATGAGCTTGAACACCTTACTTCCACTCCGGTTTGCCCCTCGATATTTAATCAATGAAAAAGTTCAAAATTTACTTGAACTTAAAATGTCTTGCTTTAGTTTAACAATTCAATTATCTTTTTATGATAAAAATTATTATAGTATATAGTGGAAAAACAAGAAATCAAAAACCATGCCAGCTATGTAGTAAATAGTTAAAAAACTAGATGTACTACAACTTATTAAAATTTATATTTGCAAAGTATCGAAAAAGTAATACGCAGGCTATAAAGAATGTAATGAAAAATAAATTCATATTAATTTAAAAATATGTACCTACAAATATTTACACCGCATAAAACAGGCATACCTTTAGGAAACGCTTATAGCTCGGCAATTTATAAAGATTTTTAATAAATTTGTTTTGCTCTCTTTGAAACCCTTCTTAAAAAATTTGAGCTATAAGTTCTCATTATGTATAATGCATATCCATAAAAATAAACGTGTTATACACAACAGCTGCGTTACAAAATATTGATCGAATTTGTGGTGCTCAAAGTGGCGTAACCCTTTCATTAATTTAAAGTATGCTTAACAGAAATTCATAGAAATAGATAGAAATGGGAGATGATGTTATATTCTTTTAAATTTTTCCAAGAAAAATTAAGTAAAAACCCCAGAACCTCGATAGTGCCTTGCAATGTTAGAAGTTAATATATTGCTATTAAAATTTTAAGTAAACATTTATATTTACTGAATTTCAATTTATTCTAACGTCCAGTTTAATGTAAAATGTTTTCGAGTGGGAAGGATACCATAATTGTTTAGTTTGAGTTCATAGCCAATGTTTAGAGTATAATGTCCCCGTCGATTAAAAGTGACTATGAATTGTTAACATGAAATTTTGTCTTGGAAATTATTGGCTTTAAGCACAATTCACGTATGTCCTTCAGTGAGCGCCAAATTTGGAAGGAAAAATATTATTTCACCAATACTCTTCAACTTATCAGCACCTTCCAACTCCTATAACGATCCTACAGCTTAGCTCACGAAAAAGATAGGAGGAGGGTAACATTCGGTCAACTCCTGTTCAATTTTGTATTTTATTTCATTGAAATTTTTTACCAAGCATTTGAAACCTTACTGTAACTATAACCATTGCAAATTGGTTGAAATGTCAATGTTGCATAGTATTGATATATGCAAATTATAGATAATAAAATATTAATTAAGGTACATACATAATAGGTTTAATATGAAAAGCACCAAATTTTTCAAATTCAAAATCTGGGTACAAACTAAGACTACTTTAAAAGTTAATATGTCAAAGTAAACTAAAAACCAATTTATACGATAACATTTGGATAGAAAGATCAACAACTTATTGAACATAGAAAGTGTGGCAATATTTTTCAAGTAAAAATAAAAATCCTCGTTCTTTGTAATGTCGCTATTTTCGGCATAATATTCTATATCACAACACCACACTGACACCGTTTCAATCGGAATCGGATTTACTTGCAGAATATTATACTGTATTTTAACAATTTAGACTACCAAAATCTTTTTCTATTCAAAATTCCACAAATTTATATTCCAGTTCATTTTACATCCAGCGAGAAATATTTTAAAAATCATTATCTAATCAAAATATGGAAATTTTTTATGTCGAAATTAATATTAAAATAAACTTTAAAAGTTAACCAGTTAGTTAAGCAAAAAATTATCATTTTTTTGTTATTCTTAAGCTTTCAACAATAAACGTTATATAAACAAAACATTTTTGTTGGATTTGAAAAAACAAATTCATCCGTGCGATTCTGATTATGCATAACAATATGGTTACATTACAAAACTTTATTCAATTTTAGGTTAATATTTGATTTATTTAGATTTGATATACTATAAAATAATTATATTACAGTATTTAACCTCAAAATGGGCAAAGGCAGTTTCGGTGCGAGCAATTCGGAGCAACAAATTTAACAAATAATTGTTACGATCATTGCTAAAGTTGGAATCAAATAAATTGGTCCCTGCATGACGAATTTCTGGTTAAGAAATGACAGGCTACATATAATTTATGACGTCTTCTTCCGCTTTGATGTTCTTTCAAACATCTAGGCCACTTTCGGACTATAAAGGGTCATTCACATCCACGTAACGTACGTTCCGGACATACAATACGTAACGTAAGGAAAGTTGAAATGCATTGTTTGAAATAGCATCATTCACATTCGAAAAAACATGGCAAACGTAACGTAACGTAACAAAAAGTTCGTTAACTTGTACGTTATGTTTTCTATGTTTGACCAATGGAGTATAACGGATTTTGGATTCTACATCCGTCATTATCAACCTTTTACAATCAATTTGTTTGGCCACTGCCATTTCATTTCAAATTTGTTGAGATGGTAGTGGAGACACTTCCATTTTTATCTTTTTCCTGAGCGTATCTGACCTGCGCGAGGCATAAGGAGAGTCTTGGGTGAATTCTCGTACGAGAAGGTCACGTTTGAAGTACTGTGAAGTGATTATGGGGTTGGTTTCGAATTTTACAGGATATGGTTACGTTTGTGGGGATTACAGTCCGACAATCCGAATATTTTATGGAATATGTTTGTTTTCCATCCCAGTAGGGGATTTTGATTCGTGATTGTAGGATGATGGATTTTTTTGCCGTACCGTATTTTCTTGTCGAACCACCCTTGCCCATCATTTCTGGGAAGGATTTTTATCCGTTGGCATTGGTAAGTCATCCAATTTTTCTGTTAATTACTTCACAGATACTTGTTATTCAATTGGCCGATTTTTTGCTCCGAACAACAGGAGCTCGATGACGATCAGATTCGCCCTTGGCTCATTCATGTTTTTTTATTTATTTATGTGTTACATTTTGGTTTTTCTTTTTGCCATGCAATTTTATTTGCAGAGTGGTTGCCGAGATTACGATTGCGGTGCAGGTTGTGTATTTCTGCATCGTGGTGATTAAGGCAATCTAATCTAATTTTGCGTTCGCATACGTGGAAATAGATTGAGGTTTGAATTTTATGTTTGATATAATTATTAATTAATAATTATTTGATTTTATTATGCTTTGTTTTAATTAAATTCGAACTGAGTATTATTTCCACTAGCATAACATCGAGCGGCGTTTGGTATAATGCATTGGCGAAGGGACTCCAGAGTGGTCGTCGTACGTTCAAGTCTCGTAATTGAACTCTTATGTTTCTTGTTTTTTTTGTGTTTATTTTTTGGTTTTATGTTCTTTTTATAAAGGCTGCGATGTGCGACATATATTGTGATGATATTTGGGGTATAACTATTGTATCGCCCAAATGTTGCTTTAATAATCACGATCTCTCTCACCTCGACTAGCTCCAGCACTTGAGACTCTTTTATTGTGACACTTGTAGAATGTTGAACTGCGATGGATCGTCTTTGCAAATCTGATGCAAATCCTAAGTTAGTTGCTTTAATAAAACTGCAACTCGACATACGAATAACAATAATTCGTTGATTTACCTTGATTTGACTATAATAAATTCCTAGTACTACTCTGCAAATGTAGCCCTTTTTATTGAAATTAAATAAAAGAAACAATATCTCATAAACAGTTGTATTGGTTATTATTACAAAACCAGGTGAATATTTGCTGTGGCTATAGAATAGATGTAAATTTGAAGATATAAAATTACAAAATACATAAAAAGTTTTGTTACACAAATATTGTCCACGATTATTAAAATAACTAGATGATACCCCGTCCGAGGACGGGCAGCTAGAAGGACGGGCAGCTACCCAAGGTCATATGGCTTTTGGATTGCACTGAGAGCTTTCCTTAATCTTCATTCAACTTAAGTTAACTTGGGTAGCTGCCCGTCCTTCTAGCTGCCCGTCCTCGGACGGGGTATCATCTAGTTTAAAATAAGTAAAAAAATTTTAAATATTGATTAAGTTTAATTTAATTTAAAAAAATATATGTAAGTTTTTTGTTTATTTATTTAATGTTGTTCTCATCTCTTATTATAAAAGGCCAAGTCCTTCCTTCCTCCTGTCTGTCCCACGGAAATACCCGAAGCAAACCGAACCGAACGCATAACGGATAATTTCATAACCAATCGGATGAACGTATCATCGTATCAACGTATCATCGGATCAACGTATCATCGGATCAACGTATCGCATGGGACCGAGCGTCAGCAGCTTGCCGCGCTTGAGTTTGTTCCAAAGTTTCACGTTGTCGACGTATCGCATGAGACCGAGCGTTAGCTTGTCGCTGTGATCGAAGCTGTTCTTCTGTGTTATTAGCTCTTGTACGTGCTTTTCTCTCACGATTCAATCGTCGTCGCTTTGCAGCAGGATTTTCAAAATTTTCATTATCCATTATGGAAGTTCACATAATGCTTTTTTGGAAATAGACTTACCTATATAGACAAAATGATACGATGATACGTTGATCCGATGATACGTTGATACGATGATACGTTGATACGATGATACGTTGATCCGATGATACGATGATACGTTGATACGATGATACGTTGATACGATGATACGTTGATACGATGATACGTTGATACGATGATACGTTGATCCGATGATACGTTGATCCGATGATACGTTGTGCGTTCGGTTCGGTTCGGTTTGCTTCGGGTATTTCCGTGGGACGGACAGAAAGAAAGAAAGACTTGGCCTTTTATAATAAGAGATAAGATGTTTTCGAAACTTTCCAAAATGTTTTAATTAAATTTAAGCAAAAGTTACCTTTATTTAGTGCGTCACTGGGTACGATAATCTTCGCTTCTGTAGAAACTAGTAGAACAGGTGCGTTGTTATCAGTGAACTCAACAGATGTGTCAGTGTCCTTGGATTCAAACAACGGTATCACGTTCAGATGATGTTCAATGGTGTATCCATAACAATCAGGCACGTAGTAATCAATTGTAATATTTGATTTAGTGATGTTGAAATTTATTACCTTTGACCAAATTTTACTTTCAGGTAACCTCCAAAATTCATCCAACGAAACAAAGTTTTCAAGCATAACCAGGCCGTGCTTGATATAATACACAGCAACAAAATTTTCCAACTGCTGTACAAAATTGCTCTCAAAAATAACCAGCATAAACCAATATCGATTAAATTCCAATAATTTTATAATCAATCTCGAAATCGCACAAAACTTCTGCCAACTATGAAATTTTCTCTCTCGTACCAACTGTTAATTCTAAAACTAACCAAAATATTCTGAATTTTTACGATATTTACTCGAGCACATATCAAATACAACTGAGCGCGGTTAAATTGTTCCAAGGCCTTTTATAAACTTCGTGCGTGGACCGGAAATGGTTGGATAAAAGTTGCAAAAAATTCAAAATTGTTGATGGAAATCCCAGTGATCCGAACTTGATAGACATTTGGTAAATATTCTTTTGATTTTTAAACACACACTGCACTCATAATTTTAATCAAAACACTAATTTTAACATAATTTTCAGATTCAAAACCGTAATCATAAACATCATATCAAATATCGCCCTTATTAAATTTTATACAAAATTGGCGCAAAACCACAGCAAAAGTAATGTTACATAACATAACAACAATACAAAGAGGTAAGTTCAAATCTACATCATTAAAAACTTAAAATTTATTGAAAAATAATCAAAGCAAATATTTCAGTTCAATGACCTCGAATCACAGCTGCACAGATACCATTGATCTGGATTAATGAAGAGAAATTTAGCTACCTAATGTTTCGCAGGGATGTACCAGGAAAATATCAAATTTTTGCTCTATTGCGAACAACATGAACTCAAACGTAAAGTCACCGAGAATGAGTCAGATCTGCAAAAACTTAAATTTCCAGTTCAATATACAGGGTGCTGCATTGCATCGGGGTCGCTACCGTTTGGGTTTATCGTTGGGAGTTCGATGTGGTTCCATCTTGGTGGGATTTTTATATAACCACTCGAACGTTTCCGTTGGTGGATTTTCGGGGGGTGATTCCTGGTGGCTGTGTCGTGCCACTGTTTGTATTCTGGTCGGCTAATGCACTAACATCCGACATCGCTTATGTCATTGCCTTCCAACAATGCACATCTTATTGTTTATTTTATCTTATTGTTGTTGATTTTATTTTTGTGTGCGTTAGCAGAGCTGTTTCCTTGAGTTTCTCCGGGGCGTTCTTTTGACACGACCCGCGGCCTTCGCAGACCGACGTTAACATCATACGAGCTAGTTTACCTAAGATCAGGGCCCCACGCAATTTAAAGTAGAGGGTTTTACCTTCTGCGTGGACGTTATCTCTTCCGAGCTATCCTCTCATTAGGGATAGTGAGGAAAGATTTCGTTTCAGGAGATGCTTTCATTTTATTAGGCAACACCCCTTTTACTATTTTCAATTTTAAGGTAAAGTCACAACAATGAATGCTGTCAAACTGTCAACCGATAGCCAATGCAAATACAGGTGCCCGTGCTTTTCGTTTCTATGGAAACATAGTATAAACATAGTAAACTAAGTGGATGTGAATGGCAAATAAAAAACTACGTTTTCTACGTTACGTAGTCTATGTCCGGAACGTACGTTACGTGGATGTGAATGACCCTTAAGCCTCTTCGTCCATGAGGGGGAGGGTTCAGTCCATACCCTACCACGCTGGCCAAGTGTAGGTCGGTCGACCTACTTTTCAAATTAGGCACTACGCGGTCACCCATCCAAGTCCAAACCGCGAGCAACCTTGCTGGACTCTCGTGATCTATTGATCACGGGGATTTGTTTTACATTACATTTCTTTATTACATTAACATTAATTCTATTGTACAACTACTAACTTTTAAATTTTTGCATCTTGTGCATCCGACTTATTATGAACATAACCCAAAATGTTTAAATCATCTCCTTAAAAATGAAATTCCTTATCACGTTCTGCCAACATTGCAACACTTTGAATTTATAGAAATGGAATGTACCTCTATAATAATTAAGCAAAGACAAATGTTTAATTTAACGTTCAAATTAGAATACCAAATGGCATCACATTGTTACATAACAATTTCGTAATCATATTGTTGTACAGTCATGTTGTTATGGAAAATCAGATTCGCACCGAATAATAAACATTGTCGAAAACATTCTCCACAGTAGTGGCTTGGGTGATCGTTGGTTGAGTTACGGTGCGGATATTGTGGGTTCGAATTGCGGACTTCCCGAAATTTCTTAGCACGGCCCTCCGGTGAACATCAACACTCTGTGGTTGAGTAAGGGCGAACGACGAGATATTGAATAACACGGCCTTGTCTTCGCAGAAAGGGGTTATAAAATAAGGGAGAGAGGATGAATGAAGAAGCCTTGGGGCTGCACGGTCTGTTGAGCTAAATTGTGTATTTCATTTTAATATAATATTTAGCCATAATATAATAAAACTTTGTTAAATATTATAGATACTGTAGCATTGACATAATAAGATTTTACTTAATTATTTATGAAGTGAAATTACATATAAGGTACCGGGTACAAATAAGGCCCGGCTAAGAGAAAATATTTTTTATTTATACAAAAACAAGCTAAAAATTAAACATTTTCGTAGAGGAGTTTCTGTATATTGTTTACTATCAATAAAAAAAGTTTAGTTGAAAAAATCTGCATGAAAGGCAAAATAACATGTATTAAAAAAAAAACAAAAATGGGCCTTATTTCTGCCCCTACAATAAATAAGGCCCAACTACTTTTCGCAGGTATTACATATTGCGGTATCGAGATACCACGTCAATGGAAATATTTTATTTAAGTTCCGGTAAAATTTTGTTATGAATTAAAGCATGTAACTTCTCAAAGTAATCGGAAAAACTTCGTCCGATACCAAGAAATTTAGTTCAAAGTCAAATGATTCGTTAAAAAGGGACATAAAACAGGTTTGAATAAAATAAATTTGAAATGTATCATTTAATAATTGTCTTAGTTAAAAATGTTAATTTATAGTAAATGAAAGATTGTCAGTAATAAGAAAGGTATTTTAAAAATTAGAATTCTGTTAATTAATTGATTTATGTAAAAATCCATGTTAGCGTTAAATTTAAAATAAGTTTGTTAAATTATTACGTGAGTTCGACATGTCACAACTTAATGAACTGCGTATGGAAATTTCATGTCCAGCATCTTTATTTATTCAATCACGAAGCACTCGGGAAGAAGGCAATCCAATCTAAAATATAAAAGAAAATTTTACTTATAAAATTTCAACGAACCACAATGGGCTTAGTCCATACCTGTACTGTGAAACTTCAGATAATATTGATTTTTCGATCAACCAATAAATAACCGTCTATGCAAACATCGAGATTGCGGTGAATTTTGAGAAAAAATTAATAAAACAATCGAGAAGGTTGGTGTTAATTTTTCACACGTGAATGGTGGCGAATTTTGATCGTCCTGATAAAATTGATAAATTAGTGAAAATAATTAGTAAAAATACAAAATACAAGTGTAAAATTAATCAGAATAATTACTTACCTGCGTAGAACTGGAAACTAAGTGAAAAACGTGAAGGATTGGAAGTATTTTCGAAGAAATAGAAATCACGACAAAACGAGGTCAACAAACTGCAACTGGAAGTTTTTCATGGTAAATGAACCCATTGAGTGTATTTAGGTGCGCAATTGTACCATCTCCCATTCAAATAAAAGAAAACATTCCTGAATTTATTAAGGTAACGTGCACATTGAAATACAATTTTAATAATAACTAAGTGCAATTTTGCGGACTCCATACGACACGTGTTTTTCGTAATTTAACGTTCAGAATTTTTTATAATAGATTTAATAATAGAACTTTTTGATTATAACAACATCTTTATTGACAAATGTGTGCTAAATAAAAACATTAATAATTTTGTAACGAAGGACATTTATTTTGACCTGTTCCACGCCATAATTTTATTTACAGTATTGGTAACGGAACGAACCTATCCTGTACAAGGTAAGATACATGCACTACGAACGAGCTAAGCTGAGGCACATCATTTCATTAAATTGTATTTATAAAATTTCACATATTTTTCCATTGACGGGGTACAATTACGTACACCCATATAAAACATTAACGAACAGAACCTATAACTCCATAAGCGAGGGGGTACATAGCAATATATATTATGTATTCCTCGTCGTCTGAGGCAGTATAACCCAAACATTCTTCATGAGCCCACGTACGGCACTTAAGGCATTGACTCATATCTTTTTGCGAGAATTTTTCGCAGATAGGGCAATACCAAGCATCGCTTAAAGTTTCTTAAGAAGTTGAAACCATTTGGCGCGAATATTGCGGAAAATTTTCCCCATGATAAAAGCCTACGCAGAAAATTAACATATTTGGATAGGTTTAGCAATAAAGCCCTCGAGACAAGAAGAAGGCCCCCGTATCAACAGGTGCGGGCCTTATTTCTAATATGCACAAGGTTAGGTTATTTTCAAAAAATACTTAAATAATGTCCAATTCAGCCCTGATTTCTTTGTCAATGGTACATGAATACTATACTTCCTTGTTATAGAAAAAACTGTTCCTTCTAGAATTTTAAAAAGTAAATAAAAGCACAATTTAAATATGCACAATTTTATTAAAAATGCACTTGCAGCACTAACACCTGCAGTTTTTATCATTGGAGTTGATATAGAAAACTTTTATATTATATACCTATACGAACTAAAATATCCTTTTTTTTAAATTTTCTACTGTTACAGATATCTTAAAATCGATAATGGGCCTTATTGCCTGCCGGGCCTTATTTGTCACAGGTACCTTAGTATTGGGAATTTACATTAACCATGCGCCACCACGCGTCCATAATATTAACTACTCCGTTAAGTATACCCGCAAATATTACTGCAGTTTTGACGTGGATTTGTTGATTAATTTTGTGTTAGGATTTCAATTTTACCACTATTACAACGCAATCGACTAGCTATATTAGTAAAACAAGAACATACTATTAATTTATCGTACACATTAGAGCAATATGTAAGTATTAGTTTACTTTTTTGGTGGTTTAATGCTAACCTAAAAAATGAATGCTTATATTTGCATATCATTAATTTACAAAAAGTAAACCATCTACTGCTAGCTGTTCTGCGTTTGATAAACAAGGAGGGTTTACCTCATCAGATTGAACAATTTCAGAAGGCAATACCTTTTCAGGAGTAATCTTTGTCACCCTATTTAAGCAACGTTGGGATCTACATTTAGGCTTTGGTCGTGTAAAACTTTTTACTGGCAAGTTTTCCGAGGGTACTGCAGTCTTCTTCAACTGTGGCTTCTTGCTCTTATATTCTAAAAGAAATTAATAATAATTGTAAATGTAATTAAAAAATCAATTCAAGTATCTACCTGGTAATATGTAATCATCATTTTTAAAGTGCAATGAGCATACTTTCATGGAAACGGTTGGTTTTCCAATTAAAAGCTTCATTTCCCAAACCTTTCTGCGATCCACTTTTCCTTTAATGCCAAATGCATTGGTTATATAAACATATCTTTCGTTTCTCTTGGGAAATTGATGAAAACTTAAATGTTGTTCTCGCCCCTTCTTGGAATGACAATTATACACACAACAATTGATGTTACAAACGTTTTCTTTGTTCATGGTTAATAATAATAAACTCCTAATACACAAAACCGTACAATACGCATATAATAACTTATGTCAATATCGTGATATACTAATTAGAACGGCCATTTTGAAGGCGACGCTAGCTCCCTCATCGGTGATGTAAATTCCCAATAATATGTATAAATCATGTATAAATTAAATATTTGTTGCAAATGAAAGTTTAACCGCGTTGTATGATATTATACACCCTACCTCCACCCTACAATATTATTAAAATAAAGTAGTATTAAATATTATATTATCGTATATTAAAATTTCCATTAAGTGAATTAAAATATTTAGAAATTCCATCCAAAAATTGTTAATCAGCAAATGAATTTGTTTGTTTAACAATAAAACTTTCTAGCAGTTCATTAGTTTTGCAGATATTTATCCTCTAAATGTAAATAATTTGTCAGATTTAATTTTCATTTAGACAGTTTTCAAAAGGTAAAATATGTCAATAAATAAATGATGTTTTGTAACCTGAAAGTTGAGAAATTTCGAATTTCATAGATAAGTTGTTAATAGAGTTAGAATACTTTTAAGATATAATTAATTACATTTCAGTAACCTATTCCTGAAAGTTAATAAAAAAAATTTTGATTTTTACTTTTTACTTTTTTGTTAGCTCATTAGTAAATGAAATACTTTTAACAGAAGTTTTATAGTTTCATACCTAAATAAATGGCGGTTTCAATAAATAAATCCCTGTAAAAGATACGGAAGACCGAAGTTCAGAAGTGGACGAAAAAGAGGTTAAAAAATAAAGTGATCCATCTTGTGATGTTGGCTTTCTTCCTGGCTTTTGCTGCTTGAAGGAGTGAGTTGATAACCTGAATTGAAAGAAAATGAAAACTTTCTAGATGAGTTAATTTAATTAACAAATAATTTAGTATCGTAGTTTATTCATTTTGGTCAAATAATTTATCCATTTGGGGGTGGTTTCACAATCGCAGTATTATAAACGAAAGAATGAACCATTCCGGGTATAATATATTTAAGACATTCCTTGCTTTAACAGCCAATATAATATTTATATTGCGGCGTACAGGTGGAATATTTTATACTTGGAATAGTTCATTCTTTCGTTTATACTACTACCACAGCTACTACTATTTTAACATTGTTTACTAATAAGTTTATAGTTTAATTACCTTATAATTAGAAGAATAATTTGAAAACGTGACAAAATTACATCACGAGTAAAGAATAACTATGAAAGGCTGATTGATAATGCCCAAGTATTATTATTTTGTATTCCTATGTAATAAATTCTTTCCTTTCACTATAACTCTTTTTTTATCAAATAGCCCCAAAATGACTTTTTATATCATCGTTTGAAACTTAAACGTCTATAATCAATAACATAAGCAAAAATAAAATTCTTGTCTTTTATATTTGTTGAAATTTTTTCAAAGATTTCCCAATGTAAATTTCCAACGAAATATAGTACATATATTAAAGGGAGATTAATTTGGAGTTGTAGAATCTAAGACTATTTAAGAATTTCCCCTTTTAGAATACCAATATATAAACCTTTATCCTATAAAATTTATTCCCTGACAGTTTGAGTTATTTCATTTCCCACAAATTGCAAAATATTTATTCGACAACTCTTACATTTACCAGAAATGTCATTTATTACAATCTAGTTTATTTTTAGAGCTACAGTATGGTGTAAGTAAGCATTAATGTAATTTTTCTGCATCCGTTTGGAAATTTACCTATTGCCGATAATATTTTAAACTGAAAAATGCATATTTAAGTACACATATATAAGTAAACCGGAAAAGTCATTCAACAAACCGACAAGAGCTTTTACCGGTCTGTAAAATAAAAGCAGAAAAGCAAATAAAATCATCAATCAAGTAAGTGCACTTCCTACAATGGCGATGAGTTAATTTCTTATTATTTTGTGTTCTTAGATAGTCACCATTATGCAATCAAGTTGAGTAATATTTTGTATTTTATTGATGACCGCAGAAAAAATATATCCAATAAGTGGTCTCGCCTGCGACTCATCTAGTAAAGCAGCGCTTTCAGGTTTTGTTAATACCTATGTAGGTACATTATTATTAAAACGGTTTTCTAAATATTAAATACAAACAAGGGCCTGCTGTATTTAAACATTTTAAAACCTGAATTTCAGGAATACTCGCAATTACTTAAATGAATCTAATTTATTTAGGTTTGGTTATTGCGATTGTTTCTGAAAAGCATAGGGAGCATGGGTAACAGTGAGACGCTTTTTCCTAATACCTCAAACTAGGTTATCATTAGTCATAATTAAAATTATGTTTTACTTAGACATTTTAGCATAATATATTTATGGTTGTTAGTTTCCATTAGTCAATTTGGTAATGAGTGGAATACTCACAAATTCAGATAGTTTTAAATTCACATGCGGCATTCGTTTCACTGTTGCACACATGTATGTAAGAATGAAACATTAATGTTTGGAATCAGTAAAATATATTTTACTATTTATTTATCAACATAACGTATGTACATATTGCCATGATTCAATCGGCAATGGGGATTAACAATTATTAGGGATGCAGATAAGCAATTACAGATCGCATGAAAATTCTTCTGCGATTTAGAAGGTTCTCCGAAGTTACATAAGACTCAAAGAAAGAGTACAATAAATTTGGTTATTAATAAAGACAGGTAAGGAATGGGAAAGTCCAAGAATGATACTGACAAATATAATCTAATATCCACAAATTAATTCACATAAAAATTGTTAGATCGTAAGAAATTGTTATTAAATAAAAAAATGTATAATTAGACTAGATTAAGTTGTGCGTTAAAAATAAGAAATTACGTGGGTGTTTGAAATCGGTTGAACAATAATGCAACGGTGCTTGTCCGGGATGTTCGAAAGATCGCAACGACAAACGGATCGTAAGGTGAACGCTAAAACAAAAACAAAGGTGTAAATAATTTAATGACATTTATTAAATTAATTAATTATCAAAAGTGCAAGGAAGCTTACCAGGTAGAAAATATATCAAGTGGGATTAAAAAAGGAATTTTTCAAAAAACCTAGCAACGGATCGATAAATAAAAGCTTCTCACACGATAGCCAAAGCGAGGAGCACGTGTAAATTTCGGCACCGAGAAAGTTTGATAATGGATTATTAAATCAAACTTACGTACAAGTGTGTAGAACTATAAAAAAAAGTAAATCAGTATAAGCATGTGTAAAAGAGAAAAATAAGTGTGGTTATAAAAAGTGCAACAATACTTACTTGGTATAATTTGGAATGATGGTATGTAGATTGGATGAAACGATCCTATTATAATCACAGGAGCATAGATGCACAAAAACGGAAACGATATTGGAGACAAATTTCTGGATCCTGGTCAAAGCTTGGAGTACTAGATAGAAGGCGAAATAATATACTTAAGGAGCGACATCTACGGGTGGTAAGAACACAAAAACTTAATTTTTATAACGCGACGTGAGTGCGTAATTCAAATAACATTAAACCGGTTTCGCGGAGACACGAGATTAACTTTGGGTTGGAGTTCGATTTAATTGTAAGAATTTGTTGTTTGTATTAAAATTGTTTATTATGTTTATTATTATAAGGTTTGTTTTTGAATCAATTAATGAAAAATAAATTAAATTAACAATTGTACAAAAACATAGGCGTATCATTCGGGAATTTTTCTATCCCGACAAAAATATTCAATTTCAGAATAAGAGCGTAGGAGCAAACGCAGAACCGACTACTAGAGAGAGGGGTTTTCATGCAAGGTAAATTTTCAAAGAGCTAGCTGTGGAATTCAATCATTTCAAAATTAATAACTAAAAAAAAATATAGCGGGTGTTTTAAATACATAAAAAAGTAATTAAACCAGAACACCGCATATTGGGTGAGGCAAAGAGACACCGCAATATGTAGATACGATATTAGATGCTGAGTTTAACATTTCGGTGAATATCTAATATAAATTAATTAAATGCTCTTTTTCGCAACCGGCTCTTTGAAAATTTCTTTTACGTGTAATTTTTTCGTCATAAAATAAATCGAAATTTTTCCTACTACACCAAACAGATCTTAAAATATAGTAATAAGAAATCTTACCGTTATCCATTTTAAATGTCTCACTGTTACCCATATCGCCAAAATTTTCAGCTAAAACAGCTAACTTTACCTGTTAATTTAAAAATATAAAGGCACTTATCCTAAGTCAAATATACTAATTATTCACTAAACTCATTAAAACTTGAATAATATTGATTGATTTATGCACGATCACTTCAGAAATTACTACTGAAAATTACTTTTGCCCTTCGAACACCAATCACCTCATATGATTACATAGTGTATTAATTATTAGATTCTTTTTAACTTATCGGTATAAAAATCAAAAATTAAATTACATTTCTAATTTAAAACGACAAATAGCTTTAATTGATTGTCACAAATCATTTGATTTTCCCAATATTTTGGACTTTTGTAATAAAATTAAAATTAGTCTTTTTTCTCCAAATTCTTTATTAAATTACGAGACGCGTTTCGAGAATCGATAGCATTCTCATCATCGGTCGTTATTAAAGGACAAAACGTAAGAGTTGTCAAATTTTATACATCAAATTAATAAGAGTCGGTCAGTATATCAAATAAAAATTAAAATAAAAGACAATTACTAAAAATCACGTTTAAGGAACTAAAATCCCCAATTGGGAAAATAAGCTGAATGGGGTTTTTAGGGAACTTTTGGGTGGTTCATTAGGACAATCAAATGTACACATGTCTTCCAATTTTTTGAAATGTTTCTTCCAGGACGACTATTAAAAAAAAAATTTAAATCGATTTCTATATTTCAAATAAAGTTTTTCAAACTGAATGGTGGCTGCATTAGTTTAAGTCTGTAAGACTTAATTCTGACAGCTGGTTTTCGTACATACTCCTAATTTATGTTTAACTTAGTATGTTAATACTCGTATAAGGATACTCCACCATGAGTTAAAAATTTCCTAAATCATCAAATATATTAATATTAGAAAACGTAAATTAACCTATTAAGGAAGGAGGAAATGTAATTATTGAAATTTCAGTTTGTGGCTAGTTTAAAGGTACCACCTGAGACTTTTCTTTCAGAATTCGGCGATGCTTAAAATCCAATCCTTTCCCTAAAGCCACCTCAATATCATAACTTTCAGAAATATTTCTTTGAAATTTGAGATTTGCCCTTTGGGAAATATCCTATCACTTTTTAATTTTTAATCAACTTCAGTAGGATTAAAATTTAAAGTTGATTTTTTGGATTTACCGTCATAAATTTGCAGTAAACATATGGTTGAGCTTCTGAGTGGAGTTTTAATATCTTGCAATTTTGCAAGATTTGTGGAAATTAAAGTTTTCAAGTTAGTGTTACAATCGAAAAATAGATATATTATTGTTTAATAATAATTAATAAGAAAAACATCAAAATGTGTAAAAAAATTTACAAATAGGTAAATTTTGCGACGTTATGCGATGGTCGAATATACGATGATTTGATGAAATTAAAACGGATTAAAAACTACTGTACTAAATACTTACCAATAAAAAATTAAATACAACAATTAAGCTCGAGTTAAGCCCGTTTTATAACTAAAGTACCTTATAACCCCGATGGTATTTTACAATGTTCTTATAGTGATGATTTATGTCTCATGACTATTCTATTAAATTACTACTATACTAGAAGTTGTCAATGACAAAATTGATTTGTGAAGCCCATCTGCGTTCTATTTGGAACGAATTCGTCCGGAGAATAGTTATTCCCAAGTTTATACTGAGGTTGTAAAATTGACACTTGGAGAAATGATATTTGTGCTATATTTGATGTCTTCTCTTAAGGTCCGAAACCCTTTCGAGAAGTTTATTTCAAAGTTAGCAACAGATCAGTACACATTGAAAAAAAAAACAAAACTTTGGCACGATGTGAAGACAAAAGAAGCTTTCACGCTCTTTTTATTACTTATTTAAGTGTTTAAAAGGATGTCATATCTCTCGTCTATAGAAAGTTTATTTGCGGCTAAAGAGGTTGACGTTGAAATTTACAAGCAAGTTCTTCCAGTATTTATCAAGATATTATAATGAATTGCTTTTTTAAGCATTCATAAAGTAACAATTGAAATGTAATATTAATTTTAATTTTATGAATTATTTCTGTAATATTTTGTTTTCAAGTAACTTGGATCAAGCAAAGTAGCGTCAATTAAAATTTTGTAAAACTTAATTTCAATCATATTTTATGACAAGTAACTAACCTAAATATTTTTTGGCTTTATTCGTAAGTATACTTCATTATATTTTCTCTCTCTTCTTCCATTGCATTGTTATTTCCGTTTCTTTTTCTTGATTTAATTGTACATTCTGTTTTGTGCCTATATCCGTGTTAATTACTAAAGTCGTCTTTGTATTTCCATTCGATTTTCTGAGGTTTTCTAGTTTTTGTGTCAGTTTTACTTCCTACTTTTACTACCACTGATCCCTTCTTTTTGTTTTATGCATATTCCTTTCCATTGGCCTCTATGTTTTGGTAACTAACCTTGATTATTTTCCATTCTCTCTTTCTCTTTTCGCCATAATATTAAGCTAACGTTGTATTTCTCTTTCTTTGGGCGTTACGTCATTAGCTATGTAAACCTTCTGATTTCCGAGTTTATTCTTATTAGACATTCTCTCCATCTTTTCTGCTCAGGATCCTACTTGAGCTATGCTGCCGTCCTACGCTAAAACGCAGTATCTCCATTTTTTACGAATTTTAGTTATATCGCTTTTTAGGATTATTACAACAATATCTGTGATCCTGCAACACTAAGAAGCAGTAAGACTACTGGTTATATGCAATAATAGCCTTAGATATTGCAGTATCTCCACGTAATATCAACAAGTCCTACGCTAAAAAGCAGTAAACACCATCTATTATTATGTATTAACGGATTAAAAAGATTAAAAAGATTTTTTGTTGGCCCAACCATAAATACCTAAATGAGCTGGATAGAGGATTTTTTAGTACTTTCTCCGCGAATAAAACAAAGATGTACTTCTGCTACCGGTTTCGCAAATTTATTTGCATCTTCAGGCAGAAACTACAATGAAAATACAACCACTTAGCGCTAAAAAACATATAAAAATACAAAAGAAGCGTGGCTCACCAGTCAAAATCTCTACATTAACACACATAAGGAGCTTTTCATTGTCATACATGAATCACACGTTGCACAAATAGTTATGTGACATAAAACAAAATATATTAATTAAACAAAATAAAAGAAAACGACTGCATTTGTCAAAAATATAAAATTTCTGTTTGAGATTAAAATAGAAATAGAAATAAAAAATAAAAATTCATGTATGACAATGAAAAGCTCCTTATGTGTGTTAATGTAGAGATTTTGACTGGTGAGCCACGCTTCTTTTGTATTTTTATATGTTTTTTAGCGCTAAGTGGTTGTATTTTCATTGTAGTTTCTGCCTGAAGATGCAAATAAATTTGCGAAACCGGTAGCAGAAGTACATCTTTGTTTTATTCGCGGAGAAAGTACTAAAAAAATCCTCTATCCAACTTATCCAATACTCCGCTTCTGCACAAGATTAATATAACCTAAATGAGCGTTTTCTCGAACAACGATTTTGGAGATACTGCTTCTTAGCGTAGGACGGCAGTATGTAAGTCTGATAAATATATACGCGCCTACAGCAGACAAAGACGACAATGAAAAAGACCAATTTTATGCCGACCTAGAAGAGATCGTAGAAGACGTGTCTAGACAAGATTTGCTGATCATTCTAGGAGATTTTAACGCCCAAGTTGGAAAAGAAGACCATCATAGCGAAATAGCGCGTAAATTTACACTTCACTAGGACACTAATGACAATGGGCAACTTAGCAGCTGCATTACATCTGATTATATATGTAGCACAAAATTCAAATACAAGACATTACACAAAATAACGTGGATGAGGGCAGGTATAATAAGTAGCGGAAATGGAAATCAGACAGACTACGTATGTGCAGCAAAAAGAATCTGTGATGCTAGAACTTATCAAGAGGTAAATGCAGATACGAAGCACTCTCTGGGGGTAGCAAAGGTGAAACTAAAGAAAAATCTGGAAAACAAAAATGAAATTAGGAACAATTATCGTGGGAAAAATTCCACAACAAGAACATTCAAATTAAGTACCTACGTAGAAGACATCGACAAAAATTTGATAACAAACAAAAAGAAAAATGAAAATGTCAAATTAGTAATGAAAGAACAATGGGGTACAAGAAATATGGTAAAAATAATATGTGTTTTGACGATGATCGCGAAGAGAAGGTAGAGCATAAGAGGGAAGCGTAATTGAGGTGGACAATCTACAAACAAAGAAGAAGACAAAAGTAGATATCGTATATGGAGAAAATGACCAAAGCACATAAAATTTGGTAAGAAAAGAAAAACAAATAACTGTAAAATTAATAACGCTAAAAAGTTCTACCCTATTATTAATCAACAAAAAAGATAAAGACAGAAATGGAAGAAGAGCGAACAGCGAAGAGGAAGGATCAGAAATCTAGAGAAACCATTTTCAGATATTGCTAAATGAAAATGTAGAAAAAAGACCACAGAAGAAACTATTGTAGAATGAGAGGAAAATGTAGCGGAACCAACATATTAATGTCGTCTACAACAACCCTTAAATTTAATTCAAAGCCCCACGTTGCCAGGCGACCATAAAATGTCGTGATCTCGAGCCTCTAATTTGAATAAGCACTTAAAAAAATATAATACCAACAACCTATCTGCTCTGGTCCTAGCTCAGCTCAGCAAAACAACAGAAGTGCAAAACCCAGAGAATGTTCCCACAAATAACTCATCAAATTGTTTAAATGGCTGCTTATTAATAGCGTGGATCTTTGTTAATTTCCTCACTTTTATGAGACAAATAAAATATTGTTGCTTTGAAAATTTTTATATTCAGTTTATAAAACTTTAAAGTTACCCTGGTACCAGTTAAAAATACAAAGTAAATGTTGTACAAAATTTTATACTGGGAAAATTCCCTTACAAAACAATAGAATTGTTGAATTTGTTGCCACTTCTTCTTCTTAAATTCTTTGTTCGGTGTTGATGTAATAACAACACAGATGTGAAATGTTTTTGTTAAATTTGCGTTAATTTCTTGACTAAATATCTTTATTATTGAATGAAATAATGAAATTTTATTTAAATGTTTAATGATAGTCGCTATCCAGTACCCTTGAGTTAGATGCGACACCGTAAAGTTCAAAAATTTGATTTTTAATGAAAATTAAATAAGAATGTTTAAAATACCTTATCGCTTTTAAAACTCGTTCACCTTAAGCCGCGTCTTCACTGCGTCGGCTTTTGTTGAGCGGCTCGCGTGCGGAGCCA
Source organism: Podabrus alpinus (assembly GCA_932274525.1). Classification (NCBI taxonomy): domain Eukaryota; kingdom Metazoa; phylum Arthropoda; class Insecta; order Coleoptera; family Cantharidae; genus Podabrus; species Podabrus alpinus. Next base: position 24,265,792 of record OW026451.1, read on the forward strand.
GAAAAAGGTGTACGGCACGAAATGTGTGCACATAAATACGTGCAATAAAAATTACGCACACCTTTTTCTGGCTCCGCACGCGAGCCGCTCAACAAAAGCCGACGCAGTGAAGACGCGGCTTGATGTTACACTATGACTCATGCTCCGCATCTGCGCAGGATCAAGGATTGATAATTTAGTTAAAATTTCTTTCTTCAGTGTGTCGAGTGGTGTACCAGTTAGTTTCTTGCATCGATCAAAATTCTCAACATTTTTCGATGTTATCACCTCCAATTTAACGAAGTGCTACTGTTTAAAATAGCTAATAGATAAAATTACTAGCGACTTGTCTTTAAAAATGGTTATTCCATCTACTTCACTAAAACAATGCATTTAGAAAAAGATATTAATTAAGGTAGCAAGGTATCTCAAACGTGAGCTTTGCTGTTGCATTCCATCCACGAAGTCTCATAACAAAATGTGCAGTCCAAAGTTTCATAACCTCCAAATGTAAGGATCCAAAATCAATATTGGTTAAATTCTATCATTACCGGACTTCATCGGTTGAACGCTCCAAGCAAACTAAAATTTCTAAGGATCCAAAATCAATAACCTCCAAACATAAGGATCCAAAATCAAAATTGGTTACAGTTTAACCGCACGACCTGCATTGGTTGAGTGCACAAGACAGACTAACTTTTTCCACCATCATGTGAGAAATTTTCAAAAAATTGTGTCTATTGTACCACTTCTAAATCTTAATTATATCCAAATGTTCCAAATATCACGTTATTAAATTTATAAAGCGTCTGAAGGTAAGTCTTTATGTAATTTTTAGAGTTTTTAAACTATTTTAAAGTGTTTTATGTTCCAGAATTCACTGGTTTAGCTGAAGTATTTGTCGAGACCCGAGTCACTTCCATGTTTATCACTTAATACACTGAATTACGATCTTTATTGCTAGATTACACAAATCCAGACTCTTAATGTACTAAAATGACTCTGTGAAGAATTCTAGAAAGAATACAATATCTCACAACTTACAAAGTTTGTTATTTTTACAATGATTCACCTTTTTAGAACTTATACAATTTTAGGTTAAAGATAACGAAACCTTCCTACAAAATTTTGATTTTCATTGCAACAATATCATTTCCTTTGAATCTGATGTGACAGATTCCTTCATGAGATCAAGTAGTGAGCCTAAAATACATTTTTCAGAGTTCCACAGCTTTATTCGGTTTCCAAGTAGAAATCGTGTGAAAGTGAAATTTATGATAGTTGAGTTATCTTTCTAGAAACCCCTTGCATTCCGCTATTAAATCATGTTAACATGGTCATGTTGCATTGCCGAGCTCAGCTACCCATGAACAAAACGCTTGCTTGCATAAGATACAAATACAAGATACAAATTCTATCGCATGAGAGAAAAACCCTTTACAAGGAAAGAAAGAAGAGTGTGAAGCTTTTCACCTATGTGAATTTTAAGAGGCCAGCAAAATACGACAATATATAGAGGTGAAGGTGTCCATAAAGAAGGTAAAAACGGAAAAGCACCAGGCAACGATGAAATAAGCGGAGGAATGGTAAGAAACGATATATAAATTGATAGTGGAGATCTGGACAACTTAAAACGAGCCGAACGAATGGAAAAGTGGAAGAATAGTCCTAATACACAAAAAAAGGGAGATATGGAGGAATGTCGAAATTGCAGAGGCATAACATTGTTGCAAGTTATTTATAAGATTTTGTTGACGTTCATACATAATAGATTAGAAGACGAAACAGAACAAGTAATTGCTGATTACCAGCTTGGTTTTCTGGAAGGGAGATCGATGCTAAATATGCTCCATGTAATGAAGCAAATAACCGAGAAACAATACAATCACAACATAGAGCTGCATCTACTGTTTGTTGATTTTCAGCAGGGTTTCGTTACAATTAGCAAAGAGATGCTATACGAGACTATGCAGGAAATGAATGTATCAACAAAGTTAATAAGGTTAATTCAGATGACGATGAGAAGATCGAATGCTACAGTCAAATTCAAAATCAACAGCGGAGTGAGACAGGGCGACCAACTGGCACCTTGTTTAATCTGGCAATTGAAAATATTGTGAGAAAAACAGACTGCAGTAGAAGAACAATACGAACGAAGGAATATCAAATACTAGCATATGCAGATGACTCAGTAATTATTGCCAGATCAGTAAAATCAATGACTAAGCTCATGCAACGCTAATGGGACTAAAGAAAAACGAAATACATGAGGTTTGCAAAAAAGATAAAAAACAAAAAATTGACTTGAAAGTAGTCAACCGAGTGTTTGAGGAGGTCCAAAAGTTTAAGTATTTCAGAGCTCAGATAAACAGCGGTAACGACCGAACAGAGGAAATCAAAGAGAAAATTAAGATGATTTGAAAATAAGAGGATGCTTAAAAATAAAGCTATAACATATTCTTAGGTACACATAGACCAGTGATAACATACGCTGCAGAAGTGCTCAAGAGAAGAAGAAAAGCTGCTAAGAATTTTCGAAAGAAAAGTGGTAAGAATAATCATGGGTCAAAAGAAAATGAATGAAAATGCAAGAAACAGAAAAAAAGGTGAGAGTTACTCGTAGATGGTTGAATGAAGTAGTGGAAGATCTCGGATCCGTGAAGATACAGAAGTGGAGAAAAGAGTGGGAAAATAGGAAGCCATGGCGAAAACTGGTGGAGGAAGCCAAAACATGCATGAGGCTGTGAATTAATGGAAGAACAGAAACTGAGAAGTGATCCGCCTGATAAATGGATGGTAAAGATTTTTAACTGGAAGTAGGCATATTCCATGGGGATGAATGCCTTTGTAATTGTAATTTCAACCTAAATATACAGTGTCCAGAATAAAAAAGCATAAAGAACTTTTTATATGCCTATTTAAACCTCGTATTAAAATTACTTATTAGTAATTCGAGTTTTAATATATTGATAGTATTTTTGTAATTTTATATTAAAAATAATCCTTCATCTTACTCTGTTTCAAATATTTTAATTTTATTTTAATTGAGTTTTCATACCCCTACCCTCCTTTAAATTTAACTATCAACTTTCTTAATGTACTTAAGTAGCGATTGATTGATGGAATTGCGTATAATTGGTTGAAATCCAACCTTATTGTGTTGCATCAAACATCATTAATTAAATTTAAGAGCATTAATTTTGTTAAGATAGGCGTGTAATAGAAAATAAACAAAAATACGAGGCATTGTGGAAATGTGTTTTCTTCAACATATAAATAATATGTTCTTTATTGTATTGTACATTATTTTATTATATTGTTATTAATACTAGAAATACATTTTGCACCGCTAAACATAATTTTTAATATTCGCAGACACTTTTTACGTTAAGTAAATCTCAAAAATTTATTGAAACTTAATATAACTTGGGAGTGTCAATCAAAACAAAATTCTCTGATGAAGTGATCATGAATGAAACACTAAAACTTCATTAAACAGTAAAAAAGTATTCAACAAAGAAACGATTTCTACTTACAAAATAACATTAAATTTAACCTCCGGCTCCGGTCAAATATCTAACTTTATCCAGTGTTGAGTTTCACAAAGCTCTTATAAAAAAATATATTCAATCATATACAAAAAAAAACAGATTAATCATTTAAAATTCAACTATATTTTGTTGGCGTATAATATACACTACTTCCCAGCGGCGGCTCGTGACTTTTCCATTTGAGGAGGCTAATTTTACAGCTTAACTACCTTATAAAATAAAACTTACAAAAAAAATTTAATAACATATTATTTAATCTGCGGTAGACACGTGTTTAGAGCCCGTTGGCTATCTTCAGTACTGTGTACAATGGAAAAAATTGTTCGATGAGTGCAGAGTGTTTTTTGGAAAAAATGCTGTACAATATAAAGATTAATATTATTTTAAGTCATTCGAAATTTATGAAGCTTTAAACGTAAGAGGTATACGGCGATTTTAAGTATTCGCGAAGTGATCGATGATATTCTCGTAGAATTCATTATTTCGAGACAATAAGGTAACGAATTCCTTTTCAATAGACATTACCGCGACGTTACTTAACCGATTTTGGTTCATCGTATTACGAGTGTAAGTTTTAATACGTTTTAGTGTGGAAAAACTTCTTTCAACCGAAGCCGATGTTACCAGTATGGTGACGACCACACATAAAAGTTTATAAAATTCAGGCATACAACAAACTGTGTAAATCATTTTTGAAAGTAAAATCTAATATCTCTGATGGAGTCCTACATTGTCCAAACATTTCGGGGTCATTATATGCTACCGATAATTCATTTTTGAGTTGGATTTGATCAAAAAATGGATACTGCTCTAATAGACTATCTAATAAATTTTGAGGAAAGTTTTTCCTATAATCCGAAAATTTAGCAAATGTTAATAGATCAAAAAATTTTAATTTATGTAAGTCTGCAAATCTAACTTCAATTTGCACGATAACCGTATCCAAAATTTCCGCAAAAATTTGTTTATAACTTTGACGCATATCTGGTAAATCAAATGTCGTTTTTCGTTTTTTCTGAGCCGACTCGTAATTTAATTCTAAACTGTTAAATATGTTGTCAAAATACAAATCATCACTACGGTATCTGTGCAGAGTTTCGATTAATTTTGTTAAACGACATTTGGCGAAATTAATATCGGTTAGTTTACTTTGTAAAATTGAAAATACTACGTCTGTCTGTTCAAAAATTAATTTAAAAGTTTATAATAATAAGCAAAATTTTGATTCATTTAAATATTGTTTTAAACCTACCGCTTCTCTAATAGTTTGAGAGTCGTTTTTAAAATCATCGCTGTCGATTATAAAATTAAATACGTCAATTAATTTTTGTTTTCTTAATTGTACTGTAAATACTGCTCGCGAGGTAAAATTCCAACGTGTAGCAACGTTCGTCGGTAATTTACTGCCACAAATTTCATTTAAAACATTGGTCCGTTTGGTCGATTTTGAAAAAAATGCGGAAAATCCGTTCAAATTTGAAAAAAAAATTCGGGAATCTTTATTCGAATTACATGCCTTACTCAAAACTAAATTTAACGCGTGAGCATAGCAGTGCGTAAAAAGTGCTTGAGGTGCAATCGATTTAATTTTGCTTTGTAAACCGTTTAAATGACTTGCCATAACTGCTGCGCCATCATATGTTTGAGCTATTAATTTATTTTTAAAATCATATTTGTCGCAACGAGAGATTAAAAAATTAAACAAATCTTCCGCGGTCCGACCTGAAGAAACATCATAGAAACCTAAAAATCTTTCTACGACTTGACCGTTTGTAACGTACCGAGCTACAATTGAAAGTTGCGAAACGCAAGAAATGTCCATCGTTTCATCTACTTGCCACGAGAAAAATTGAAAATTTTTTATTTCTGCATCTATGTGTTCATTTAAAATAAATGACACGCAATCTATCAAGTCATTTTGAATTGTTTTTGACGTCCCGGAAAAATATATTACCACTTACAAATTTATTAAAATTTTGATCATATTTACTAAATAGCGCAATTAATTCTTTATAATTTCCCCGATTAACCGATGTTGCTGTTTCATCATGACCGTGAAAAGCCAAATCTTGGGATGCCAAAAATATTGTCAAGTCAATTAATCTTTTTAAATTATTTCGATTTTCCCTAACCTGATCATTATGTAATGAAATCGAATTTAGACGTTTGCTGTTTAATGCAGTTGCTATATTTTCTTTTCCAAATAATTTAATTGTACACGACGAAGAAATATGTTCTTTTGATTTTGTGTGACGTTCAATACACCGAGATAAATTTTTCATATCGGAAAACCCGATTTTTGACCAAACTGAATTATCCGCTGAAAAAAGTAAACACGGCCAACAATACAACTTTTCTTGTTTAACAGAACCTGTTAACCAAGCACATTTATTATACCATTCAGTGTTAAAACCCCGATTTTGTCTTTTATCCGTGTATTTAAGTGTAATAGAATTTGGACGGGGTTTCATTACAATATTTGCAATATAAACTTTGTTATCATAGCTTAATGAACTAAAATTATTATGTACTAGCTAATGTACAATATCATCTCATTGTTTGATTTCGCATAATCTATCCATAATAACTAATTAAAAATAATAACCAATTTAAAAACAGTCTCAATAATAAAATTTAAAAAAAAACCTGTATTTTGGTCACAAACTTGAAAAATGTACCACACTTTTAGAAGTTCACATACAAGTGATTTATATTTAGAACATATATTGCTATGATTTAAAATATCAATAATTTTGAATATAAATATGCACTTGAAAATCACAAATTGCATGAGGTTTCTTGAAAACAAAAGTAAAGTTCCAACAGGTAATTTGAAAGCTCTGATGAAGTCAGGTCATTACGATAAGTAAGAGGCAGGATTTGTTCATCAATGATACGCAATAATAATAAAAATTTATGCATTCCAAATTTAGTATTTAATAATTCACAGAAAATTTGTTTAATTAAGGTTTAGATTTGTAAAAAGTAGGATAGATTATCAAGAAAGCAGAATACTTGCAAAATAAAAATATATCAAAGGGTGATAAAAATTTAAATATCAAGAATAACCCGGGATACGAAAATAAATAGGCTTCTCACATAAGTGCGACAACGGGACGGACGTGTAGTTTTCGTCTCCGTAGAAAATTGTATTAATTGGATTACAAATCCAAAATAAATGTGTGTAGAACTAAAAAGAAAAGTATATAATAAATTTGCAAAATTTGCACAGATCATTAGTAAGGTTAGAGTAAATCAAAAATTAAAGATACCTACCTTCGATACTTAGTGAAGTGATTGTAAGTGAATTACAACGAGAATTGCAGTAAATGGTTATTGGAGCACAACAAATTTCAAAAGGTGATTCAATAAGAAAAATTTGGAATTATTACCAAGCGTGGATCATTTGATGCACACAAGAAAGCCAAGGTAAACAACACTGACATCTATGGTTGGTAAGCCAAAATTTATTAACTATTACGCACTAAAAGTGAACGTTTTGAAACATAATTCGCGTGAAGTTCGAGTTTATTTGCGCATGATTAGATTTAATTTGATTGTTAAAATTTGTTATTTTTAGTTTAAGTTTTTGGGGATTCAATATTTATTTTTCAATTTTGTTTATGTGTTTATTTGTTGAGAAAATTAAATGGTTTATATTTTTGATCCAATTGCGTATTATTGAGGAACAAATTTTCCTCAACAAACTTTTTTATTTCAGAATAAGCAAAGAGCTAACCCTCGAGGAATCGACTACTGGGTTTAAGTGTGTTTCATGCAAAAAGTCTTAATTATAAATAGAGCTAGCTAAAAGAATTTTTTACTCATACAAAAAGATTAAATTTTTACATGCGATCCTTCTATAAGCGGAAGGAAATCATAGAAATATGCATGATATGATAATGCAAAGATTTGCAGGTGCATTTGATAATACACCCACGCATTATGGGGGCAGCCTCCAAAGCATGAAAAATAACTATATACACGCATATAGTAAAATAACACATAATAGTATGCGCTTATGTTACAAGCTTATTACTTACAATTCATCTATTAGTCGCTCATTTTAATCATAGATCTTACTAAGCAGTAGCCTCTATGACGTAGGTATCTCGAACGTAAAAGATGCGAGTAAAGATTTATACCGTATTCTGGGTTGCCTAACTCTGTGCTAATAAACTAATATAAAGAAAGGCTAGCCTCTGGATATTATGTAGGTACTATTTCGAATTTATTTCAAGCGTAAGTCAAGTTCTTAAGCTAATTTCATTATTAAATTAAATTTTGTTTTAAACAAATTCAAAAAAAATTAAAAATTGGTAAAAATACTAATTTAAAACGAAATATAAATAGCAAGTCCGTCCAACAATTTGAGAGGAGGCTAAGCCTCCCTTGCCTCCATTGACAAACCGCCGATGCTACTTCCTCAATGTATGGATTTAAAATCAAAATCGATTAACACGAAAATAATAAAAGCAACCCTCATTTAAATATGCGGAACAAAAAACATGTTTACAAAAAATTACATAATTACAATGAAAAGCACTTGTTTGCACTTAATAAACATTTGTGTTGATAATTTTAAATTAATTTTAACGCTCATAAAAAACGGCAATACTTGTATGCTTTTAAAAAAAATTAAGCCTTAAAGCTTAAATTAATGCAATTAAGAGGCTGACTTTATAATTTCAAAGTTAATTTCAAAATCAAATTAAGTTTTATTAAAACAATCGAATAAATAATGTAAAATTACGAGTAAGTCTAAATTTGTTTTCCACTTGAGAAATATTCAAGATTAAAATTTTTCTCTTATTGAATAAGGTAATAAAGATGGAGAGAATTTGCGGGTTTCGAAATAGAGAAAATTAAAATTTTTAAAGGACTCTTCTGGGTTCTACAGAATTGAAAGTTGCCATGTTAAATAGTTTATGTATATTAATGAAGGATTTCTAATCAGACGTTAAAAAACCCTCCTATACACATTTTAAAAGTGTATATAAAGTGCTTTTGATATGAGGTCGTATTATTAACAAAGAAATAATAAAGAGGTTTTCATTCATTACCATAAAAATGTAAATTTGTTTTACATTCAACGCAAATTAAACTTAAAAGTTTCTTTATATCGTATTTACAAAAATTAAACATTTAAATTTCAATCCTTTCAAGAAATTGTGTTTTACTTAAAATTATCCTCAGGTTGTGTATCAGAAATTTAAAATATCACTTTTTATAAAATTATTAAAAAAATTTGGTTTAATTTAAAACGCGCAAGGAAGCGCCATCGCCATGCGTCGTTGTTAATTTGCACCGCTTCTTTGAGCACTAAATTGCAACTTTTTAAATGTGTACTTGTAAAGTAACCGGTTACTGTGCAGTTGTTATGACAGCTCGAAACAAAATTTCTTCTGCTACACACTAAAGAACACACTTATTTTAGCATATTGTAAAAGTAAAACATATGAATCGGGTCCAAATGACCGAAATATTCGAATTTGAAAAGTACGGAAAAGTAGCATAAATCATGCAGTAGACCCCGGTGATGCCATTCATCGGCCGGCCGGCGCATTTTGTTGACGGTACGTGCACTGGGATATACTCTTACACTTAGAAAATTTCGCACCGGCAGCCGATGTACAGCAGTGTACATAATCAGGTCAGTAAACTTTTATTAACCTAGGTTATTTTCAGATAATATTATCGCAACATAACGTAATATTTTCAAATCATCAAATTCTTTTCAAGTTCATTCTGATTAAAATTTATTTCATTCATCAAATTCTTTTCAAGTTCAAGTGCATTTAGATAAACTATTTCAAGTCAGCAAATTCTTTTGCATTCAGTTAAAATCAAGACCAAGTAGATAAATTTAAGGTTGCCTCACAACATTTTAAATATTTTACAGATTTTACAACATAATATTATTTTAAAAATTTATTTTTATTATTGAATTATTTGTAAAAATGACGACTGACAAAGACACGCTCCAACAAAACTACGAAAGTCTTCTCCTGCGATTTGACGAACAATTAGCCATTTCAACCTCCCAGGCTGCCACAATTGAACGCCTAAGCTTAGAAGTCAGCAGACTAACCGCTCTGATAATCGCCAGAGACGAACCCCCCAAGGTCGTGCAACCACCTCCGGTAGCACAATCACCCCCGACTACCCAAACACGCCCGACTGCCCCTTCAGGGAAAAAGAAGGACAAGACCCCCTTCACCCCTCTACCGACTACCTCCGCCAAAAAGACAGTCCCAAAGACAAAAACAACTAAAACAGCCACGACCACCAAGAAAGCCGACCCACCGCGCCCCCTTATGGAATCCAGTATTTCAAAGCCGATAACACGCTCGCTCTCCGCAGTCAAGACTGCACCAACCCTCTCCACCGCCCAACCTCCCTCAGAGGCAATGGAGACCCACGCTTCCACCTCCACTGGTGGTGACACCTTCGTCACCCCCAGCGACCGAAACTTAAAACGCGCCCGCTCCAATGTCAGCAATGACAGTGAAACTTCAGGGCCAGCTACCAAGAACAGGTTCTCCTGTCTCCAGGTAGATGACACCCCCCCCGACACCCAAGCCGATTGCGATGACGATGACGGCATGGACACTACCAGCCCCCCAATCGATACTAACGCCCCCCTCTCGAACTCCCAGGGTGCATCACACCCAACATATACCTCCGCCAGCCGAATCCCCCCTATTGTCCTACGGACAAAGGAAAACTGGCCAGCTATTAACCGTTTGATCTATCAAGAACGTAAAATCGCCACAACTAAAATTCGCACTCTCGTGGATGGCATCTCCATCCAGCCAGCCACCGAGACAGACTACCGGGCCCTCAGCCGTTTACTTGAGGAAAAATCCCTCCCCTCACACTCATTCTCCCTCCCCCAAGATAAACCACTCAAAGTGGTCATCCGTGGTCTTCCGATCACAATCACCCCTGCCGAGGTCAAGGAAGACCTCGAATCTCAACATTTCGAAATTCAGTCCGTTTTCCAGATGCGCCAAGGTCGCGACAAAAAACCCATGCCACTATACCTTGTCCATCTAACCCACAATTCAGATGCCAAGAGAATTTTCGACATGACTTCGGTCCTGTCAATAAACACCCGCACCGAAACTCCCCACAAACGTACAGAGGTCGGTCAATGCCACCGTTGTCAACGGTTCGGACACGCCCAAACCCTCTGCCGCGCCCCCCCCCCAATGCGTCAAATGCGCAGGGGATCATCTCACTCAGGCTTGCCAAAAAATCCGCGAGGACCCCGCCACCTGCGCTAACTGCACAGGAAACCACCCCGCAAACTATAAAGGTTGCGTTATGTTCGCCAAGCCCAAGCGGCGAGAACTTTCAGCCCGCGAAGCATCTTCCCGCTTCGCTGGCCGCCCCACTTACAATTACCCCTCCTCCCAAGGCCCCAATCGACCATCCTATCTAGGAGTCGCTAGCCAGCATGCCCCTCACAGGGAAGCAACACATCCCACCCCCACGCCCACCACCTCCTACGATGAGGCTCCCTCCCGACAAACAAAAGCAATTTTTGAACAACTTCGTAATTTCAATGCCAATGCTGAACTCGTCCGCAATATTGAAATAATTATGAACGCCAAAGCCACTAATTTCACACCCGTTAATGTCTAAACCCAGATTCCAACCCACCACTTTGCAGACGGCTTTTTGGAATGCCAACGGCCTTTCAGCCAAACGAAATGAACTTCTCGCGTTCGCGCACGATCACGACCTTGATGTAATCTTGGTCAACGAAACCCACTTCAGAGCTGGCCAACTGGCAAAACTCCCTTGCTATTCACTTTATAGGAATGACCGTGACGGACGCGGCGGCGGAACCGCAATTTACGTAAAATCATCCATCGAACACGTCGCAATACCGACCCCCGACCTAGAGTACCTTGAAATCACTACGGTGAGCATCCACACCGCACATCACGGTTGGTTGCAAATCTCCTCCGTCTATAATCGCCCTCAGCAACGCATCCTCAAAGAGGACCTAGAAACCCTCCTCGAAGGCCCCGACGCGAAGATCATCGTCGGCGATTTCAATGCTAAACACTCCAACTGGTTGTGCAAACACACAAACCATGTAGGACGCGACCTACTTTCACTAGCAGACGAGCTGGACTTCGCGATCATCGCTCCCACCTCCCCCACCCACTTTTCTAACGCAGGTACGCCGTCCATCTTGGACATAGCCATTTTCAAAGACGTAAAACTCCAATACGATATCTCCACCAGCGAAGAACTAAACTCAGATCACTACCCGGTCCTTCTGACACTCGGACCGTTGTTACCCCCAAAGGGCCCTCCCACGAGAACGACAACAGACTGGACCTCTTTCAAAGACAATCTGTCAAAAAACCTTGGACCAATCCCATTCTTTGAGTCTCCCACTGACCTAGACCAATTCATTGCCAAATTCCAAGACAACATCAAAAAATCCGTTGACGAAACCTCTTTTCAAGTTAACACCACGGACGTCAGAGACAAACTCACTCCCTCCCTCAAAGATCTTATCAGAGCCAAAAACCGAGCGAGGAAACTCGCTCGGCGAACTCGCAACCCTGATGACCAAAGGTCATACAACCGGCTCAAAGAGCAAGTAGACGTTAAAGTCAAAGAATTTCATGACAATGAATGGTTAGACACCATTAACTCCCTTTCATTTAAAGACATGTCCGCATGGCGCATGGCCGCCGCCCTCCAGGGAAAAAAGAAAGTCACCATCCCAATTCTCTCCCGCCCTGACGGCAATATTGCCTGGAGCGATCTTGAAAAGGCTGAAATCTTCGCCGACAGCCTCCAAGCTCAATGCTCCCCCAACACCACAAGATTAGACCAAGACCATATTAATTCGGTCGAAAATTATGTCACCACCACCCTAAACACCTCTGATGACACACATATCACCCCCGCCTCCCTTCTGGAGGTCACCATTGCCATTAAACGCCTCAAAAAGAGGAAAGCCCCAGGTCCCGATGGCATCACCAATACTACCCTCAAAGAACTCCCCCAAAAAGCCAAAGTTGCCATCACCGGCATAATTAACGCATGTTTTCGACTCAACTACTACCCACAAATATGGAAAACCGCTGACGTAGTGGTAATCCCCAAACCCGGTCAAAATCTCAAACTTCCGAAAAGCTATAGACCAATCAGCCTGCTCCCTTCCATCGGAAAAGTAGTTGAAAAAGTCATTCTCATCCGTCTCCAAGAAGCCATGTTCGATAACAGTATTATTCAAAACGAACAATTCGGCTTCCGTGCTGGACACAGCACGACCCACCAAGCCCTCCGATTAGTTGAGCACGTCACGCAGGCACTCAACAAAAAAGAATTCACCGGCCTAGTGCTACTCGACGTATCGAAAGCTTTCGATAAGGTCTGGCACGAAGGCCTCCTGTTCAAAATGCTTCAATCTAAAATTCAAATTCCACTAGTCCGACTTATTGCCTCCTACCTTCACGACAGAAATCTCCAAGTCAAACTCATGAACACCAGATCCACAAAGCGCCCCATTACCTCCGGGGTCCCCCAGGGTTCGATCCTTGCAGCTTCACTGTTTAACATCTTCATGAGTGACATTCCAACCCCCTTAGATCCCGCAACAAAAATTTCACTATATGCAGATGACACTGCAATATACACATCCTCAATCCACCCGGACATAGCCACAACCCGCCTCCAGGAGGCGATCACCGATCTCGGAAGGTGGTACGAAACTTGGCGCATCGAGGTTAACTCGAGCAAAAGTTCCGCGATCATGTTTCGAAATCGTTGCAAGCCTCACAACTCCAGTGTCTGGATGTTCGAGGAGCAAATCCCCTGGAAAACCAAGGTCAAGTACCTTGGCATTACCATGGACCGGCGCCTCAAATGGGACGCTCACATTTCCTCCGCAGCCGGTAAAGCCAAATGCCTCTTCAATAGACTGTTCGTCCTCATGAACGCAAAAAGTACCATGTCCCCCGCTAACAAACTAAGATTATACAAAGCCATAATCCGCCCGACAATGATTTACGCCTCCCCTGTCTGGGGATATGCACGCCCCAGGGCCATAAATAAACTTCAAGTCATTCAAAACAAAAATCTCCGAGCTATTTTCAGCGCCCCCTACTACGTCACTAACAGGCGACTACATGCAGACGCCAAACTAGACCTCATTAACACTCTTAATCGTAAACATGCCACCAATCTCTACAACAAATCCAAATTCTCAGAAAACCCACTAGTAAATCAACTAGGTCAATACAACCCAGCCGACTTCTTCATTCCCCGTCCCAAATCACTCCTGACCACGGACAACTCCTGACCATAACTCACCCCCACACAGACTAATGTATGTTCATAGGTTTAACTTACACAAATTCTCTTCGAAAGTGAATTTATTCACTAGATTTGTGTAATTTTTCGATCAATTATCACAAGCTTCGTTAAATCACCCCCCATAGCATCACTATAATCCCACTAGTCGCCAATTCTGACTAGTTCCAAGTAGAAGCCACTCACTCCGAGGTCATCAATAGAAATTAATTCATAATTTCTTTCTTCGAATTAGGGACTCTACTATATCGGCAAACGTAAAAATTTTCTTTTTCTTCTCATATTACATATTCACAGTCACAGCTCAGGTTTTTACCAGTCAGTCCGCCAAGCGCCAATTCCCAGAGACCCACCGGTCTCTATAAATTCCAATGTCACTAATGTATTCTTTCAGATGAAGGAGAAGGCCGGCTGCGCCGGGATGCTCCATCAAATACATATCAGGTAAAGGTAAAGGTAAAGGTTTCGCACCGGCAGATGCAGCTCGACGCTCCTACATGTAACATCGCTTATTTTTTGTTTTTACGCGATTTTTAGGGGGTGAAACGTAATAGTTTACTGCCCCATACCGCGACTATACTTTTTAATGCTATTTCGAGAGGGTCTCTCACATCCCGGTTGCATAGATCCCGGTGTTCTTGATCGGTGGCGCTTCTCGTATGTTTAGCCTAGTAACCAGAGTCAAATCCGCCCTGGAGGGGTGCAGAGCGGAGCGGCGCCCCGTAAGGGTAGGATTTGACGATGGATTACCCTCCTTTTCGAATGCACACCCCTAAAATTGGAAGGCAAAAAAAATTTAATTTTTTCACTTTTTAGGCAATACACGAGTTATTTTCCATTTTTTTGATTATATTTATTACTAATATCTACTAATCACACCCCCATCTATCCGAATTTCAAAGAAAAATTCAAATCGGACCGAAAAAATTTCACTCCATTTCAAGGGACTGTAACCGGATATATGTGCAGACCCCGGGTTCGACCGGCTACATGAATTTACTTTTCCCTTCTTTTCAAAAGTCGATTTTGGGGTTGTTTTTACTCCGTTCAGCCTTTTTATTGTTTTATTAGACAAATATAAGCCTGTTCTTTAGTGTGTAGCTGAAGAAATTTTTTTTCAGCCTGTCAGAGTAACGGCACAGTCGCCAAGTAACCAATTTATATAATTATTATTTCGTATCTTTTTCTTAAAGTGCGTATCCGATTTCAGGGCGTAGGCGACCCCTGACCATTATTATTTAGTATAGTATTTTTAAATTATATAAAATATTTGTATCTAATATTTAATATAATATTTAAAAAATAGATTTTTACAGGACAAGTTTAAATCTGAATCGTTTTTCTATTTGTTAACAAATTTCAAATAATCTGTTATTTATCCATTGTGAAAATACAATAGACAATCAGTTAGACTGAATATTTTTTATTTATTAGACGTTCCAGGTAAGAATTTAAGCAAAGCAGGATAATATAATATCTATAGGATTTTATGAAAAAAAACTTATTGTGGAAGTTAAAATGATTTACAATTTTTTCAATTTTATCTAAAAACAAGAATTTCGATTATCTCGGAAAGAAGGAATATATTTATAAATTCACAAAATAAATCATTTAACCTCTTGTTGCCGCTTGGGTCAAATTAGGAACGTCCTATATTTTACCTTGAAATAACTAAACAAATGAAATATAAGCCTAAAACATTTTTTATGCAATACATATTTGTGCATTTCAAAAAAACGGAATTGTGTCATACTTACCATTTCACGAATGACTTTTCATATTTATCTGCCTGCTGGGCCAAATCGGGGCCAAAAAAAAAAGTTTTTCCGTTTCTTGTTAAAAATTAATATATTGGCACCGTAACTAAACGATTTAAAAAAAAAATTTTTTTTGCAAGGAAAATAATTCATGCAACAAGAGGTTAAGTGGAAGTTCAAATGCATAAAACTTTGGTAGGAACAAAGTTAATTCGAATGTTAATTCGAATTCTTGAAAACAATTTCATTGTTTGTAATTAGTGGTATATTTGAAAAGATAGATTTCTACGCATTTCACAAATTCCGTGATATATTTTATAATCAGGAGTTTTTTCGGTAGTTCCGTTGTGTATTGTCCAATCTAGGATCGTTGATGTTTGTTGATTCTTCCTCAATTTTAATTTATTTTAATTTAAAAGCTCAATATTATACTTAATTAATTTGTTGATTTTAATAACAGAAGTTTTTTTGTTTTATTTAGTTTAACATTAGCTATTAAAATTTAGTTTCACATTATTTCTTAACTAACTTATTTTCCATACAAAGTAGTAACTAAAATAGATAAATAAATTTATTATGCATATTATATTTTATTGTAACTTTTTAAATGCAAATTCAACATTTTGAAATTTACATGTACATAAATTATTACATTTTTACAAAAAACAAAAGTAACGTAAAACCATAAAAACATTTGTGAATATTACTTAAATTATTACTTAAGGAGGTTGTTCCGTTTAATCATGAATAAATTAACACTTGAACAACGCTACCAAATTGTGTAAATGTATCGTATTTTCAAAGTCAGAGCTCCGTTCGCGAAACTTGTAGAGCTCTTCGCCCATTTTATGGTAGACATAATCGACCTTCTCAGCAGGCTATTGGTGCGGTGATGGATAAATTTCGTACAACTTCTTCATTGTATGATGTAAGAGACCACCAACAAGACAAAGAAATGTACGTAACGAAGAAACTATCGCTTCTGTGAGTGAAAGTGTGCAAGAGAACCCAAACATTTAAATTCGCCATCGTGCTCAACAACTTGGGCTTTGTCCGTCCACTACATGTGAACTTTTACATCAAGATCTTGGTTTACATCCTTACAAGATCCAGTTGGTTCAAGAATTGAAGCCTAATAATCATTGATTGCGTCGTGCGTTCGCAGATTGGGTTCACAACCAATTAGAAGTGGATCCATTTTTTACCGCCAAATTTTGTTCAGTTACGAGGCACATTTCTGGTTGAATGGGTATGTGAATAAGAAAAATTTCCGACCAATCCGGAACATTATCTTGAGACTCCATTGCATCCTTTAAAATTGACTGTTTGGTGTGGAATACACGCCAACGTCATCTTCGGTCCATATTTCTTTCGAAATGAGGAAGGAGCTACCGTTATGGTGAATGGTGTGAGATATCGACACATGCTCAATACATTTTTGTTTCTAAAAATTGAAGAGTTAAACATCGACAACTTATAGTTCCAACAGGATGGTGCTACGTGCCACACAGCTATCGAAACCATCGATTTATTGAAAGGACAATTTGGCGAAAACATTATTTCAAGAAATGGTCCTATCAATTGGCTTCCAAGATCGTGTGATTTGACGCCTCCAGATTATTTTCTTTGAGGCTATGTTAAATCCATGATTTATGCTAACAAACTAACAACTCTGGAAGCATTGGAGGTCAATACTCAGCAAGCCATTTATGAAATAAGGCCAGAAATAGTGGAAAAAGTGGTCAAAAATTGGACTGATTGGATGTGCTTCGTAACGATTAGTCGTGGTGGTCACATGCCAGAAATCATTTTCAAATCATAAATGGCATTACATTAACTTTCATAAAAAAATAATTAAAAAATCTAAATATATCTATCTATATCTAAATCTAAAAATCTAAAAAAAAATTTAAAAAAAAATAAATAAAAAAAAATCATTAAAAAAACAGTCCATCAATTTTTTAATCTTTTATTTCAATTTGAAGTTATCATGCAGCTAAAAAACACCCCATATATAAATTTAGCAACGCCACAACCATTAAATACGGAAATTAATTATTAGAATCATCTTCAGACATTTTCGAGCATTGACGGTGATATTATAATATAATCTATCAAGTTAAAAATTTATTTGATATTTGTTGTTATTTTAAGATTTGTTCTCCATTCAAATTTTCTTTTTCTTTCAAAACGGCCTTTAAAATATTTTCATAGGTTATGGACGACTTGTCGTGTCAATAAAATTATGGGTATCAACTGTATATTGTGGAAACAGAAATTTTGATGAAAAGAGACTTTGTCAAGTATAATTCAATCCAAATGATGAATAAAATTGAATATTTTTACAACATGTAGTAGCTCTGTGTTCAGAATGTCTGGGGTGCCCTGTACAATACATAATATGCTTGTAAGTACATATTTTGTGTAGGTACCTACATTATTTGAAACTTAACCACCTTCATTTTATTAGAAAGAAAATAATCTGATGTAAATTAACTTGTTCAAGTAGCTTTGTTGTTTTTCTTTTCTATAAGATTACGGATGTTCCTTTACTAATACTAGTTTCAAAAGAAAACTTTACTAAAAGTTTGCAGGTTCAAAACACAAGTGAAAGTTTAAATTAAATTAAAATCAGTATTGATCAAGTAATTACTGTACATAAGCGTGATGTTTCGCTGTTTTTGTTCGTCATCTCGTGTTACAAATGCGTCGTGTTAATATCGTATTACTACCCTCATAGCATTGTGATTCGATAGGGAATTTTGTACAATCAAAGTTAAGTGTTTTTTACAGAGAAGTCCAAAAGTTAAATTTTGTAATATCTATTATATACAAAATATATAGTTATTAAAACATTTTCAAAATAAGATTTTCCGTTCAGAAAATAAAGCACTTCTGATGCCCAATTAAGTTTCATAATGACTTCATTATAACACTGAAATAAATGAAGAAATTTTTAGCTTTTGTGAACGAAAGCCATAGATCGGTTTTGAATTAACATATAAACAAGTCATTACACGACGGCATAACATTGCAAAATAAAAACTAAACTTTATATAAGGTATCTGTATTTATTACCTACTCCAATGGATCCTCATGAAGAGACAACTGCACATTCCAACGTTACGACACGATTCGACGTTCAGGATGAGAATGTAGACAATGTAGAGGCATTTACTTCAACTTTTGCAATATATATTTAAGGGTACCTCAATGCTCAATGTTGTGTTTCAAAATCTTTGTAGACATTTGTAATTTGTAAATAATACCTAGTTAATTGTAAAAACAAACAGTTTCCTATTTGTAAATAAATGTTCGAAAACTGTTTATTATTATTATAACAATTGCGCGAGGCATTATTTTTTCACAGATTAAAATCTCATTTTCATCAACCATTAATTACAGATATCAGATTTGTGTTGGAAGCTATTTTCGTAAATATAGTCGCTATATATATAGGTATAGTTTTTTAGTGTCTGATACAGGTTTATTACATGTAAAAAATGATGTGAATGTTGTTGTTTTTACAGAATTGCAAGATAACCAATTGAGGTTAGCAAAATGTAAACATGCATCGTACAACCTGCCAAGAAAAATGATAATGCGCCACAAGTAGAATTGCATTGCGACAAATCGCAATTAAATCCAGCTATGGCATTAAATTACCTGCTTTAATACAACCAGAATGCACGGGTAATGCAATAACAGCCAGGGGCGTACTTACTCCAACCAAAATGCATATAATTCCAATGATATACTATATTATAAGCATGATAAACAACAACTTAAATCCCAAAAAATCCCCTGGGTATGATCTGATAACTGGTGTAATAATCAAGAAATTCTCGGATAAAAGTATCAGGTATATAGCACAATTATTTAATGCCATCACAAGATTGAAATACTTCCCCATGCAGTGGAAAGTGGCACAAATAATTATTATACCAAAACCAGGTAAGCCATCTAATAACTTGACCTCATACAGGTCCATCAGTCTTCTCCCGATTTTGTCAAAACTATTAGAGAAAATGATCCTGAAGAAACTGCAACCTACCATCGAGGAAAAAGGTCTGATACCAAATCACCAATTTGGATTTAGACAACAACATCAATTTACCAAGCGTTAGAAACCAAAAACTCCTGTGCTGCAGCATTCCTTGACGTATCCCAGGCGTTTGATAAGGTTTGGCATGATGGCCTGCTACATAAATTTAAAAAAATCCTTGCTCCACAACCTATACCTATTATATACCACAACCTATATAAAGTCTTATTTGCTGGAGAGACACTATCTGGTAAAGCATCGGGATGAACACACGTCGCTATTCCCTCTTAACTCAGGGGTTCCTCGGGGAAGCGTTCTTGGTCCGATTTTATACATCCTTCATACGGTAGACTTACCAACAATGGAAAATACAGTAACTGCTACATTTGCTGATGATACTACCCCACTAGCAGTACACCAAAATCCAACCATTGCCTCGGAGATGTTGCAAAGACATCTAGATAAAATTCAAACATGGCTAAAACAATGGCGCATTAAAGTGAATGAGACGAAGTCGGTCCATGTAACATACACCACGGGAAGGGAAACATGTCCACCCGTCTTCCTAAACAAACACCAACTACTACAAAACAGCGAGACCAAATATTTAGGAACGCACCTGGACAGACGACTCACGTGGAGTAAATACATATTTGCCAAAAGAAATCAGCTTGGCTGGATACCCACCATAATGTATTGGCTGATGGGATCTACAAATCCATACTGAAACCCATATGGACGTATGGGATACAACTTTGGGGTTCGGCTTCCATATCTAACATAGAAATTCTTCAAAGGTTTCAAGCAAAGGTCTTGAGGTTGATCGTTGACGCTCCATGGTATGTGCCTAACAAACAGATACAACGCGATCTTCACATAAACTCGGTGCAAGATGTATCACAAAATTCAATAAGAACTACTTTGGCAGACTTAGTGCTTACCCTATGTTATATATGCACTATAACTAATTCCTCCCTGGGTTAGCCCTGAGCTAACCCAGCAGTTAAGTACCTGAGATTGAAGTGGTACCAATCACACATGTTATAATTTGTCTATATACCTATTAAACTTTTATAACTAATAAACATATTTCAACAATTCAACTTTGCGACTTTACATTTCGACTGTGCGATATTTCAACTTACGTTTCAACCTTTCAACATACACGACAAATTGGCGACGAGGATAGATTGAACCTACAATATTTCAATTATACGCGACGGTATTCAACTTAATAACAACTTACGAAAATGACTACTACGATGGAACAAGTTATGGCACAAATGGCGACCATGTTGATGAACATGCAGAAAACACAAACCGAAGCTGAGAATCAAAAAAAGGATGCACCGGCATATTTAGATTTTAAGGAAAACTTACAACCATACGAGGAAAATAATGAAACGTTCGATTCATACTTACAAAGGCTAGATAACCATCTAGAACTAAAAGGAATTCAAGGATCGACGCCTGAATGTGATAAAATTCGTATAAGAATTTTAATTAGTTGTTTAAGTCCAAAGGTTTATACGATACTGACCAAACTTACAGCACCAGATGTTCCAAATACGAAGACATACGCCGATCTAGTTACGCGACTGAAAGAATACCTCTCACCTAAAGCTAGTATAATAGCAGAACAGCATAAATTCACGCTTCGATTACAACATGAAGGTGAGACAATTTCGGATTATGTGGCAGAACTCAAAAAGATGACAATAAATTGCGAATTCAAGTGCGAAGGCTGCAGTGCATCAACAATTAATACGCACTTACGATCCCAATTCATTCGAGGTATCAGAGATAGCAGTATACGCGAAAAGTTACTCCAACAGGAGACTACAGTCAAATTCGACAAAATGGTGAAAATGGCAAACGTTATAGAAATATCGAAAAAGGAAGCTCAGCAAATGCAACCTGAAAATATTACAATCAATGCGGTACGAAATGATTCGATAGAAACAACCAACTTTTGGAAGGCACAAGATACAGGAGGACGTAAAAGTAATTACATGTCGCATCTACAAGGGAAGTGTTATCGATGTGGAAAGGAAGGCCACAAAGCCGATACCTGTTACGCTAAACAAAGTTCATGCAACGCCTGCGGAAAAAAAGGGCATATACAATCGGTATGACTAGGAAAAAAAAGAAACTAAATTCAAAAACCAACGCCAAATACAGAATTGGCGAAAGGATAACTCCAGTGACACAGAGGAAGAGGATTTCTGCACAATACGAAAACTAGCAACGGTAAACTCGATCAATGCGGATAACGGTAAGCTAATGATACAAGTACGACTAAACGATAACCAATGCCAAATGGAACTTGATACGGGAGCAGCGGTGTCAACGATGTCACTCAATCAATTTAAGAAGGTATGTCCAGGTATAAAACTACAAACGACTACGACTAAATTGAAAACGTATACCGGTGAAATTGTCCGATCAATAGGAATAGCAAGCGTCTCAGTAAATTTCAAAAACAAAACTGCAATGGGAACAATTTATATTGTGGATGATAAAGTTGATGCAATATTTGGTAGAGATTGGATACGTTTAATGAATCAACGAGTCAAATTAGAAGAGATACAACGAATAGAGGTCGACTATTTATCCCGAGCACCTCTAGAAGTAGCAAAAACAGCATATGATAGAGCAGAAATATTTCAAATAACCCAAATTGAAAACTTACCAATAACGCATAAAGAAATTCGAAAACACACATTGAAGGATACGGAATTGCTTCAAATTTATATGGCCGTAGAAAAAGGGACCAAAATACCAAACGGATATGTAATAACAGATTTTACGCTTCAAGACGGTTGTTTATTGAAAGGAATTCGAGTAGCTATTCCAAAACCTTTACGTCACAGAATATTGGAAGAACTTCATTGTGCACATTCAGGAATTGTTAAGATGAAAGCGTTAGCAAGAGGATATGTTTGGTGGCCAGGAATCGACAACGATATAGAAAAAGTAACAAGGGAGTGTACCGCATGTTGCAAAACTCGTAACAATCCAACCAAGATTACTGTACATCCCTGGGATTACGCAACGACACCTTGGCAACGAATACACTTGGACTACGCAGGTCCATTTCATGGGACATATCTACTCATATTGGTGGATTCTTATTCGAAATGGATTGAAGCAATACCGACGAATTCGATCACGTCAACTACTACTATTGATCTTCTACGGGATATGTTTGCTCGATTCGGCTTACCTAATGTTGTTGTGACTGATAATGGAACCAATTTCAAATCCGCCGAATTCGAAAACTTTTTACAACAAAATGGAATTCTACATAAAGTTTCGGCACCGTACCATCCAGCCACAAACGGCCAAGCCGAACGATACGTTCAAACAGTGAAAAGAAGCCTGCGAGCGGCTTTAAGTTCGAATACCGATATAAAATTAGGTCTTTACAAATTCCTACTGCATTACAGGAAGACACCACATTCGACTACTAATATTGCCCCTGCCGAACTTATGTTTAAAAGAAACATTAGATCAAGAATCGATTTGGTACGAAGAAATGTCAGTATTGACATTTCAGAAAAACAATTAACCGAAGGAAATATAAAAGAATTTAAAGCGGGCGACAAAATCCAGGCACGAATATACAATAATCCTGAAAAGAAGTGGTCTTTTGGGACTGTTATTGAAAAAAGAGGTAGGTTAAACTACGATTGCAATATTGAAGGCCGGATACAACATAGTCATGCAAATCAAATGTTACCATATGAAGGAAGAATGCCTGACGAAGAAGATACAAATTATATTTTGGACGAAGAAAGGGAAGAAATAAGCAATTCTACTGGAGAAACGGAGCAAGAAAACGACCAAGAAGAGAAGGTAAGAAGTTCAAGGCAAGACGATAACCAAAACACCGACGTACAGGAAGAAACTCCAAGTTTAAGAAGATCGACAAGAGTGCGAAAAGCCCCAGTTCGATTGAGCTATTAAGGGGGGGGGGAGATATTGTTATATATGCACTATAACTAATTCCTCCCTGGGTTAGCCCTGAGCTAACCCAGCAGTTAAGTACCTGAGATTGAAGTGGTACCAATCACACATGTTATAATTTGTCTATATACCTATTAAACTTTTATAACTAATAAACATATTTCAACAATTCAACTTTGCGACTTTACATTTCGACTGTGCGATATTTCAACTTACGTTTCAACCTTTCAACATACACGACACCCTAATACCCTAGCAGTTTTTTTCCTGTTTCCTCTCTAGGTTAACCACCTAGAGAGGGAGTATATTGATGCAATTTGATACATACATAAACAATAAAACTTAACAATACATTGAAATAACGAGAATGGTGGTGATAAATGGTGGTGAAAAATTAATGTTGATGAATTTAACAATTAAATATTTAATTATGAATTATAAATGAAATTAGACATATAAGCGCTACTACGGCAGCGGGTTAATAAGAGAAAAATTAACATTTGAAATGAATTGTAAAAAAAAAGTTTAACAAGTATTGTTAGCTTGATTAATATGGGTGGAGCATAAATCCCTATTCACTAACTCCGTTTTCGATCGATCGAATCGTTAAGTATTCGATGGATCGAAAAGAGTGACAATTCGTATCCAGTAACTAACGAATCGAGACGTTATCGTTCGGTCGATCGTTAAAACTTCTCGATCGATCGAATGTTTTCTCGTGACGGAGAAGGGTCACGTTAAGCTTCTCGATCATCAAAAAGTCCAATGCCGTGCGCATTATAGTCAGATAACCTTTAAATTTACGTGTTTGTCAATATTTATTTTCAACTTTTTGAAATTACTACCTTGTAGATAATTTGATAAGCGAGTGATCTATTGATTTATAATGGATTTATTGATTTGATAGCATTGGGATCATTGGGATTATATTTGTTGCTTCTCGATCTATCGAAAAGTCCAGTGCCGTGCGCATTATAGTCAAATAACCTTTAAATTTACCTGTTTGTCAATATTTATTTTAAACTTTTCGAAATTACTACTTTGTAGATAATTTGATAAGTGAGTGATCTATTGATTTATAATGGATTTATTGATTTGATAGCATTGGGATCATTGGGATTATATTTGTTTATCTTAAATACGTATTATTGCTGCAGACATTTTGGATCAACAAAACAATTTTTAGCAATTATCACAATCACAACTAGATAATATAAACTAATTCAATATTATAATTTACATATTCAAGTTCAATTTGGTATATTATATTATGTATGTAGTTGCAAAAGATTATAATATGACATAACTACCAACCTAATTTTTTTAAATTTAGAAATTCCCTTCAGATTTCTTTATTTTATAGGTTATGATTATGTTTACAACAGTGTTGCCAAACGTTAAGCTTTTGGCGTTTTCCATATCGATAAAGTGTAGTTACAGAATACGAATTTTTACCACAATCGATAAATGACACATCTCGATCGCCTACTTTTCGATGATCGAAACGTTTTCGATTGAAGTTAGTGAATAGGGGTGTAAAACAATTTAACACCCCCCTTAGGCCCAGTTGTTCAGTATTAGGTTATCTTTTAACCTGAATTATTTTCCATGGAAACAATTCTTGAAACAATCATTTCTATGGAAAATAACCCAGGTTTAAAAATAACCCGAAACTGAACAACTACACCCCTATTCACTAACTTCAATCGAAAACGTTTCGATCATCGAAAAGTAGGCGATCGAGATGTGTCATTTATCGATTGTGGTAAAAATTCGTATTCTGTAACTACACTTTATCGATATGGAAAACGCCAAAAGCTTAACGTTTGGCAACACTGTTGTAAACATAATCATAACCTATAAAATAAAGAAATCTGAAGGGAATTTCTAAATTTAAAAAAATTAGGTTGGTAGTTATGTCATATTATAATCTTTTGCAACTACATACATAATATAATATACCAAATTGAACTTGAATATGTAAATTATAATATTGAATTAGTTTATATTATCTAGTTGTGATTGTGATAATTGCTAAAAATTGTTTTGTTGATCCAAAATGTCTGCAGCAATAATACGTATTTAAGATAAACAAATATAATCCCAATGATCCCAATGCTATCAAATCAATAAATCCATTATAAATCAATAGATCACTCACTTATCAAATTATCTACAAGGTAGTAATTTCGACAAGTTTAAAATAAATATTAACAAACAGGTAAACGCTGACGGGAAGTCGCGCAAGACCATGACCAAAGGATGCATCCAAGGCTCTGTTTGCGGACCTACTTTTTGGAACATTATACTGGATGAACTTCTCGATGTAGGTTTACCGGAGGGATGTCATCTGCAAGCATTCGCGGATGACGTCGTTCTAATCGTGAGTTCGCCCAGTGTAATGCAGATGGAAAGTCGTGCCAACGCAGCCCTACTTGCGATCAGTGAGTTGGGCGCAGGTGTTAAATTAACATTTAGCGCTCCGAAAACTCAAGCAATAGCCTTCACTCCAAAAACCAAATTTTGTAGAATTTCCTTCGGCAACACTGTTTTGACTTATGAGCCTCACATTAAAATTCTAGGTATTATTTTAGATCAACACTTGAAATTCAATGAACACGTTCGACACATCATAGTCAAAGCCAACAAAATTTTTAAATCTTTATGTCGGTTCGTACGGCCCACGTGGGGTATTAATCCACGAAATGTGGAGACAATATACCACGCGGTCATCGAACCGACCATTACTTACGGTTCTTTTATTTGGAGTGGAGTGCTAAGATACAAGTACGTGCTGGGTTGGTTGCGATCTTTTCAGCGGGCATTCGCCGTCAGGGCTACGCGCGCATTTCATACGGTCTCGTCAATATCTGCGTTGGCCTTAGCTGGATTTACTCCAATTGAGCTAAGGATAAAGGAGGTGGCAAGGGTAGAGCAAGTGAAAATGGATGGTACTTTCGATCGACTTCCGGACGACGTCGTCTTGCAAAATCGTACGTCGCCAGCGGAGATGTTACATCCCCGCTATAGACAAACGATCAGTTTCGTAAAAGCAAACGACTCGCTGGAAGTCGATCGAATATGCGACCAGGTCGATGTTGCTATATTTACCGATGGCAGCAAGCAGGAAGGTGGGGAGGTCGGCGCGGCAATCGTCATATACCGTGAAGCTCGGCAAGAGACCCACAAGTACCGGTTAAACGGTACTTGTAGCGTGTTTCAAGCCGAGTTATATGCGATTGACGCCGCCCTGACTTGGATCTCCCCCAGGAGGTTACACTCAGTGTGTATTTTCTCCGACAGCCTCTCTTCGCTTGTTACCATCGCTAATAGGAGTAGCACCGTACCTTTGGTCACCTCCATCCATCGTTCACTGCTCAAACTGAAGGACCAAACGATCATCAGGTTTGCGTGGGTAAAGGCTCATTGCGGCATTGAAGGGAACGAGGTTGCAGACCAATGTGCCAAAGATGCGGCTGTTTCACACAGTCGCATGGCATACAACCAGTTCCCTCTTAGCTATGCAAGAAGGATGATTCGTCTTGAGGCGGCATGTACTTGGGATACCGAGTACAGAAATGCCGTCCAAGGTTCGACCACCCGGCAGCATTTACCTACGCTACATGATGTTCGCTTGTTCCGAAGTGCCGTTGATACCTCCTTTGAAATGACGCAGGTATTGACGGGTCACTCGTTTGCGCGCGAGTATCTATACAGATTCAAGATCAGTCCTGTTGACGTGTGCCCCTGCGATTCAAAAAGTAGGCAGACTCTGCATCATTTATTGTCTTCCTGCCCGAAATACGTCCAACAACGCCATACCTACACTTCACATTGTTCCTTTTTAAATATTTCACCTTTTACAATTTCTGAAATCATATCAAATAAATTCATCACCCAAATTTTTATAACTTTCTGTAAATCAATTATCAACACTCTAAAACAATTTAACACCCCCCCTTAGTCTGTCTAAAATGGATTTATGCCCCACTGATGTTACATAAATAAAAAAAAAACTGTTAAACTAACCAAACCCAGTTCAAATTTAAATTAAAATTCAAACAACTTCAAATTTATCTTAAATTTTAATTTTTGTCTTTTACCCGCTGCCGTTGTAATGCTCGTTTGTCTTTCTAGTTATAATTTAATATTTATCCAGTTATTAATTATCATATTTAATTCATCAACATTAATTTCACCAACATTCATCACCACCATTTTAGTTTAATCAATTATTGTTAAGTTTTAAGTTTTTTTATTGTTAAGATTGTATCGAATTGCATGAATATACTCTCTCTCACTCTTGAGAGAAAACAGGGAAAAAAAACAGGTAAATTTAAAGGTTATTTGACTATAATGCGCACGGCACTGGAGTTTTCGATAGATCGAGAAGCAACAAATATAATCCCAATGATCCCAATGCTATCAAATCAATAAATCCATTATAAATCAATAGATCACTCGCTTATCAAATTATCTACAAGGTAGTAATTTCGAAAAGTTGAAAATAAATATTGACAAACACGTAAATTTAAAGGTTATCTGACTATAATGCGCACGGCACTGGACTTTTTGATGATCGAGAAGCTTAACGTGACCCTTCTCCGTCACGAGAAAACATTCGATCGATCGAGAAGTTTTAACGATCGACCGAACGATAACGTCTCGATTCGTTAGTTACTGGATACGAATTGTCACTCTTTTCGATCCATCGAATACTTAACGATTCGATCGATCGAAAACGGAGTTAGTGAATAGGGGTGTAGTGTTAATGATTGATTTGCAAAAGGTTATAAAAATTTTGGTGATAGATTTATTTTCGATTATTTTCGATTATTTCTGAAATGATAAAGGGTGATATATTTAATAAAGAACAATGAGAAGTGTAGGTATTGGGAATTTACATTAACCATGCGCCACTACGCGTCCATAATATTAACTACTCCGTTTAGTATACCCAAAATTTTATACGCATATTTGTTAATTAATTGTGTGTTAGAATTTGAATTTTACCACTATTACAACGCAGTCGACTAGCTATATTAGTACAATACGCATTAATAACTTATGTGCAATATCGTGCTATACTAATTAGAACAGCCATTATGACGCGACGTTAGCGCCCTCATTGGTGATGTAAATTCCCAATGGCGTTGTTGGACGTTATTTCCCTAGCAGGTTAAGCTGACTAACGCCAGTAAAGTGCATAAACTAAAGAAAGTTAAGACCCTCGGATTTAACTTCGAGATTCCAACGTTGAGGTACAATAAGAATTTATTGTTCTAATGATTTAATTTTGTAATTTTTCATATCACACTAAACCAACTCTAGTCACTAAAACTATTAAGTTAAGAATAAAGGGTGCATCATTGGATTCACTCCTACATGTCAACTTTCATTGCCATAAAATTTACTTATTGTTGTAATGTGAACAGATTGTAAATACTAATTAAAGACAATAAAAAAAAGGATATATTATAATCAAAACTAACAGCCACAAGGGCCGTATCTCCCTCAGATTGTGTCCGATAATCATTACTTGCCAAAGCAACAAAAAATTAATCCCATTTATGGATTGCAGTGCAGTGCACAAGGTACCTATCAATATGCAAATTGGGACGCAGGGTAACCTTAATAGAGCATTTTTAATACTTTGATCCACTCTCTACCAATTATAGGTAGACCTGAATTTTTAATAACATAAAGATTTAATTTGGTATACACAGGACAAATTGTCGATCGAAACATTTACATTTAGTATGTCAAGAATTAAAATTTTGTTTCCCACGTAAGATTATGACGTAAGTTTTTAATTGCATATTTCTGATCTGGAAAACTATGTACAATATAGTTTTTCAGAAATAGCTGAGTTTAATATTAAATTTTAGTTCCTAATATGCCACATATTGTACCTTATATATGGCACACATTAAGTTGGCATTATATGTGATATACGACTAATCTAGCAGACATATTTACAACAAGACCAATAATAATTATTGATTGATCATCAGTATCATAATTTAATATATTACAATGTGATTGCAATAACGGATATCTCCACATTAAGTAAAATGTAATTTCTGTAATTATTATTGCTTTTATTATTGTTTTTATTTAGTAATTATCTATAAAATATGTAAGGTTATTTTATGGCAAAGAAAATGTTGAAAAAGGATTTTAGTTGGTAGACATTGCATCATCTAGCAAACTTTCTTTTACCAGGACCCTTTACACTTTAATTGTTGCCATTTTCTTATTTTCTCGAAGTTCTTGGTCCTCATATTTAAAAAATTTAAAGTTTTTGTGGCAAGTACTTTTTACTTAGTATCAATATTCAATCTTCAAAATAAGGATGTTCCTGAAAATTTTCCGAGATATTACCAACAATAATGTGCCAGGACTGTCCTAAAAATAGTAATTCTGGTGGCACACCCTTATTCGAGTAAAAATTTATTGAAAAAAAAAGTTATTATATTTTGATGGCTTGAAGGAATATTCTGAAAAAACTCATAAAGTTGATCTATTCCAGGGTTTACTAATGGCGGTAGATTATGGGCATCGAATATAATAAAAAATGTCCTAATGAATTATAAAAATAGTAATTGTTTTGACAATGAAGTACTCTTCTGATCGCATTTAAAAAAAAATGGATTACGTAAGGACCCCAAAGTAGAAAAAAGATTTGGCGATTTTATCAGGACGATAGTGTTTAAAAACAAATAAAAAATTATTTTCAGTGACAGGCAGTTGAAATTTTGTTTTAAGATCATATAGATCTACTTCATTATTTTTTTTTCAGAATATTCGGTCAAGCTGCTTTAAATATAATACCTAATTATTTTTTGTTTTTTTTTTAAATAACTTTTTAGTCGAATAAGGGTGTGTCCCCAGGATTAATATTTTTAGGACACTTAAAGTATGTACATTAGTGGTAAACCTACTACGGTCTGTACCGAAATAAATCTTTATAAAAAGTAGAATATCTTCATGAAGTTTAATTTCGGTTTTAATTTAAGATTTAAAGTTTCGGTTATGCTTTTTTAAATTAATTTTTATAAAATCCAATTTTACGAATCCACAACTTGTAAAAAAAATTAAAGCTATAGCAACCTCGCTGGCCGTAACTCAACGGTTATAAGATTCAATCGAGCTTAAATGGTTAACGGGACACGGCAGGTTGTTAAAAAAGTAAAAAATCATACGTGATTTTATTTTTAAGCTTATATACGAGTACGCAATATAGCGAGAATCCTTATGATTTGGTTTATTCGCAATTTATTTTATTCGGTAGATAATTTACTATAAACAACCCAAGTATGTACGAAGTTAACAGTTTTAGGGGTTCTGATTCTAGCAAAAAACAAAAATCTTGAGTCAGGGAATATAGAAAATGTCAAAAAGAATTAATTAGGAGATTTATTGGCTTAATTACCATTGTAACTGTGACCACTGTGGAAGACGTCACACGATAATAATACTGCTTAGATAAATGAGAGAGAATTATGTGCGATTAAGGTCGAATTTGCGTGCTATATTTTATAATAATAACTACTAAATTCAAGTATTAAGACAAAGTATTATTTGAGACAATTATTTTCGAAAATCAATTATATCGAAAATATAAATATAATAACAAAACAATTATGTAAGAACACGCAAAAACTACAAAACTTAAAATTATAGGAATAAAGTCAATGGGTTTGACATGCACAACTCAAAATTACCGCAGAACTAGAAACTCGTAATTATATTACTATTATGTCGTATAGGTACTAGAATAAGGCAGGCTTCATACGGGTATAATATACTTGCACAAGTAGCCACATCTAAGAAAAAGCGGTTGCTGTTTTAAAAAAATTTGGATGACGTCGTCCATCTGATACGGTAGAAGTCACTGATTTACCGTCAACATTAAAAGTTAAGTAATACTTCAAATGAGAAAACGTGCCCATGGATTGATACAAAAATTGGATATATTCTGAGATTTCCACCTTGTTCCAATCTGGATGAACATATTTCAAAAACCACGTAAATTTAAATTAAAAAGTGAAATTGCAAATAAAATGAATTGTAAAGATTAAGTTACCTGCCAGAAGTGAAAATTTATTGAAAGTTTTATATTTCAGGAGATAATATAGGAGGACGAAAAGAATGGAATGTCAAAGTTATTGGGATGAGGCAGAATTAAAATTGAAAGTATTATCGAATTATATAGTTGTATTGAATACTAAAATAATTGGTTGCCGTATACATTGAAGTTTTATAAACTGGAACAAGTTAATACTGATAATTATAATTCCAAACCTACAAAAACTATAATGGTAGAAGCAAAAAAAATTGAAACATTTGATTAGGACCTGTATGCAACAAGTGTAATAAACAGTAGCTGATCGGTACCATCTTGGGAAAAATTCAACTTATCGTGCGGCAAGGAACTGTTTTTTATAGAATTATTTTAATGTTGAATACAAAAACCAATTAATCCTACATGGTGTACATGAAATTTAGAAGACTGTATTTCTACCCATTTTTAAGAAAAATTTGCTCTACATATTTTATAATTGTAATTTTGTAACATTTTTAGTTTTCATTGAAGGTCAATAAAGAAAATAAATTTACTGCTGTCTGAAAAATTTGACGAGATTAATTTAAATAATTTAATTTTTTTATACAACCATTTTTGTCAAAGCACAGTTTTATTTATTACAACATCAGAACCATAATATCCGTCAAATGTGAAAATTTGCGCGTTATTTTGTGAATATAATCTCTTATTGAATGATTTATTCTATTTAGACCGAAGCACATTAATTTGTTGTTCAAAATTTTTTTGAAGTATAGATTTTCTAAGCAGCCTGGGGCATAAAAAACATGTTTGGCTTGTAATATAGCAATACGTATAATATAACCCTCTGGGGTTTGTCAAGTAGCTAATATTTATTGAGAAAATTCTTTTTTGTCTTGAAATGTTTATTTTGTGATTTTCACTTTTCGTCTTAGTTTAAAAAATAAATGTTATAATCTCGCAGAAAGGATTTTAAAAAAATTAAAATAATATGTTAATAATCTAAAAACTTGACAGAAAACTATAGCCATTAGCCACTACTATTAAATATTATCTGCGCAGAAATACTTACTGATGCTTATAATAACAGCAATAATCTTAATTGTTTTATGTTTTAGGATGTTCAAAATAATTACAAACTTCATTTATGCATATTTCGTATTCAGATTATTAACTTAGTTATTTGAGCTTTTCAACAGGGGCTTTGGTTTTCGATAGGGGCAATTTTGGATGTGGTGACACAGTTTTGTCATTCTGTTTTTTGATATACGTCAAATGGAAGGTCTACAATTAATTATAATGTCCTTAATTTCAATCGCATGAAAATAATTAAAATAAAAAGAAGTTCAGATATTTTTGGTCGTTGTCCTCCTGAGTCCGCTGTTAAAAATTTGGTGGTTAAATTTTAGTTTACTGGTTCGGTACATAACATACCAAAAACAACACGTATTCGTCCGGGTCGAATTTTTTGAAAGCCAAGTTGGCCCAAGAAAATAAAGTTTTAATTTTCCACATTTTTGAAAAGAAAATCCCAAATTTTAAGTAAATATTAAATCTGAAAATTTAAAAATTAAATTGCGTCGTTCCCTTTGGAGTTACAGAAAATATTGTAAGGAAATTTTCGTGGGGAATGATGCACTTTAGAGCACTTATACAAAAGATATTCTTGAACTAAACGAGATTATTTATGCTTTGGGTCATTGCATTGATAAAATTGAAAAAAGTGTTATACCCAATTTTTATGGACTTGTCAAATTGTCTTGATGATGTCTAAAATATCTAAATATTTTCACCGGTCCATTATGCCGTCTATAAATACTAAACTTCCGACTCTTACAGCCGAAGTGATCCTCCAAACTAAAAGGTTTCCTAAACAATGTTTTATTGTCCCACACAAATTTTCATTTCATAACTTTATATTTGACGATTTGAATTTATCATATTAAATTTACTTTCGTCAATGAAAATTACATCATTCCACCAAGTAGGTTCCTTGTTTATTATATTCTTTAGCAAATTTTAATCATTTCATCTTGTACATGTTTTTAATATGTGGCGTTTTCTGTGTGCTGCTTGCTTTTCTATTTGCCGTTATACCTCAGCTGCTAATTTCAGAGCATCGCAACTATGCGAAAACTTTTGTTGTTCACTATTACCATCTATTACCAGGGCCCCCGCTACCATATGTGCAAAGTGTGCAATGCACACGGGCGCCATCCTTTAGGGGCGCCAAAACCCTTGCAAAACAAATGCAAAGTGCTACAATTAATATTAAAGTATGCCAAACCTACCTAAAAAATTTAGTTGATCACTTCCAGCAATATAGATCTGACCAATCATTTCAAGAAATTCTTGTACAAGCGAAAGAAGTAGCACTCTCTCTCGAAATTGAAGAAGACTTTCCACCGTTACCAACGGTCAGGAGGAAATTCAAACCAAAACTGTTTGACTAGGAACACCGAGATGAGACCCCTCATGATCCAAAAACCGCCTTTAAAATTAGTTTTTTCTTAAAAATTATAGATCAAACTTTAAGCTCTCTAAAAAACCGATTTGACTTATTAAATGAGTATGATAATATTTTCGGATTTTTTAGCGACATATTCAAATTAAGTGACAGCGATCTTTTAAAACGTTGTTCTGTTCTTGAAGAACGACTGACAGATCAGGATAATAAGGATATAGACTCCAATGATTTGTTTAATGAAATTAAAGCGTTAAAGTTGTTTTCATTACCTGATGATACTGACCCCTTATGTATTTTACAATATATAATTGAAAACAATTTAATCTCCACCCTTCCAAACGTAAGCATTTCACTAAGAATTCTTCTGACATTGCCAGTATCTGTAGCTTCTGGCGAGCGATCTTTTTCAAAGTTAAAAATCATTAAAAATTATTTAAGATCGACAATGCTTCAAGAAAGATTGTCTGGGCTAGCAATATTAGCAATTGAACAAGAAATTTTTGATGGTATAAATTTTAGCGATGTAATTAATGAATTTGCAACAGCAAAGTCTCGGAAAATATCGCTACTACAATAGCTATTTTTTATTTTTCTATTGTACCTAGCTATCATTTTTGATTTTATAACGAAGTTACCTAGGTATTTGTTATCAGAAGTATCTGCATATTTTTTAAAATATCTAAGTATAAGTAGAAAGTAGTACTTATATATATAGGTAGATATTAGGCAATATTTCTGTTATTTGTTCCTAAAAAAAATGTGATTTTTAGTTTTGGGTTATTTTCTAGTATTTATAAACAACGTGTCTGTACCCCATTAGTTAAGTAAATGCTTTAAAATGGGTGTGAACAAGAATTTATTTTAATTTATTTTGTTATGATTTTATTCTGTTTGTTTCATTTTGATATTTTAGTCTACAAATAAATATGACTTCTAAAGTTCAGTTTTTTGCTTTATTTCAAGCACCTACCTACCTACCTACCTTCAAAAAAATAAATAAAAAAACATGATCCAAAATGCCTTAAAGGGCGCCAAAATCCTTTTTTGCACACAGGCGCCAGTAGCCCTTACGGGGGCCCTGTCTATTACCTATATACAAAATGCAAACATTGCTGGTTGTATGATCGTTACAATTACTTCATCTTTTTTGTGAGGTTTTATGAAGTTAATTATGCATTTAAGAGAAAACAAAACTATGATAATTGGACGTAGTTATGCAGAAATGATCCATCCCACAAAAAGTAAAAAAATGAGTTAACCACGCTATTGCATACACCACGTTAAAATTTGTATTATGGTAAAACAATCTTAATATTATTGCCGATAATAACGATATAACAATATTATTTCCGATATTATTTACTCACACGGTTATGCAAACTCAAATGTTTGAAGCTAAATTACTCGAAACTTTACTTATGTGGGTTGGATCATTTCTGCATAACTACGTCCAATTATACTTCATTTAATCAATAAAGATAATATAAAAATTGTACTTACCGAAAAAGCAAAGACAAAATACAATTGAATATATTGAAATAAATATTATTCTGATTAGTAGATTGTCGAAAATGTATTCCTCTTCATCATAATTGAATTCATCTTCAAAGCTTCTGAACGAATGATTAAGGGGTGAAGAAGTCACATTTAGAGTAATGTTATCCATGATACGGTATTAAAGTTAAACGAATAATTAAAATGTCAAGTTAAATAGAGTAATTTCCAAGAACAAGTCCATATTAATCTGCAATGAAAACAAAATAATTAAATTGAATAAATTTAAGACTTTTATTTAAAAATTTGCAACGATACCAAATTCTTTTTAAATATTTGAAAATAAAAATTTAATGCTGAATACGAATTGTGTTTAAAATTGTTAAAGTTTATTGGGAAAATAAAAATTTTAATATTAATGCATAGACAGTATCAAGAGCGCTCAAATGGATTTGATACAAAATGACGACTTGACGAAATAAAACAAAAAAGTTCGACTATGAAACTTTTTACGAATTTCAAGTTAACCTAAAATGGAATTGGTGAAATGAGCAAAAAATCTACAAGTAGGTACTACAAGCAATCAATTTTTACTTGAAAAGGTAATAATACTTATTTGAGAGTTTTCCATTCCTTCACTTCTTAAATCGTGCAGTATAAAACGTAGTATCGCTCTATCAGTATTTTAAAAACTTGATGCAGTAGCATTTGCAAAAAATGTAGTAATAATCTTAATCTATATTATTAAATAGCATTATTATGTATGTACGTACGAACTCGTCACTTATAAAAAATTAGAGATGGTCAATGGATTAATTAACAAGCATCAATTGAGTAAGTCTCAATTAAGATATTAGAAAAATCCCGTAACCAGAAATTTCTGTTTTGATAACGATCAAATTTTCTTTTTTTTTGTTGGTTCTTAATTACGCGCAACTGATGAATATTAATGAAACCGACCTCTATTATAGATCGCATACATAACAGAAGATTACAATCTGTAATATTACCCTATTACAATCTATAACATTTATATCTTTCGATTTTTCACGCAATTTTTCTATTCAATGTCCTCCTTCGGTTATTTTTTTTCTGCTTTTAAATTTTTTCTTTCAACATTTTTTAAATTATTCATTCAATCTTAGGAATCTTAGCATCCTACGAGTTATTTTCATCATTGCTTACGCGCATGGAAAATTTTTTTCTCTTTTATATTTTTTCAATAACATTTTCTTTTTGTGATTTTTTTGAAATTTGACTTTCATACTGTGCTGTATGGAAAGCGTATAGAGATAAGCTTTCCTGACGAGAATCTAATAAAATTCAAGTGATTATTGTAATAATATAGTATCGTTATTCAAATTTTCATTAACTCTCCCTGATTACAATTCAAATACCTATTAATCCTTTTCCATTTCACATTTTCATTTTCTTCATGTATTTTTACTTAAATTTCCGAAATAAACTATAAAGTTTACAAAATTATTTTTGTAAATTATTAATAGGGTAAATAGTAGCAAATTATATTAGGGGTAAATCACAAGGGAGATAATATGGTTCACACGAAGTAGGAAATATGTCCGATCCCTGGCAAAATTCAGAGATTTGGAGTGCAGGAAATGAACGATGTATAATAAATTGAATACATTTTAAAGGTTTATGTTCAAAATTTACCTAAAACAACGGCCCGGAAAATTTTGCAATTTGAATTAGTTTACAATGTTATATTTTATTATTTTGCATAAAGAACAGTTTGGTGTAAAGGATACGTGGCGTATGCTTTTTGTTGATCGTTTACCCTTTCATGTGCTTACATGCTATAACTACTATCCATAATCTACTTATAGTATCTCTTTTTAAAGTTACATTTTTTCCACTCAACTCGGCGACTAAACAAGTTTACTTTTGCAATACATTTTCTGAGTAGTACTAAAAGGCGATGGGAAAATAAACTTTTAAATTAAAGGAAACTTTTAAATGATAATATACACTTCCGCTTTTATTAAAAAGTGGATGAAGTTCGTTTATATAAGCTACTTTGAGTATTCTTTCTTGGTTTAGTTATTTCAATATTTATTATTATATTAGTAATTTGAACTGTTAGAATTTTTGCAGTTAATTGAAAATTACACTGAAATTAGTTTTTATCTTTAATTTTCTTTCAATATTTTTCATTTGAAGCGGTGGTTGTAGTCCAGTAAATAAAAGGAAAGAAGGAGTATGCATACTAATACGGGTATGCTAGCTGTCTTAGAAATTGATTATTCAATCAGGTAACGTCACGAAAACTTGGTTGTGATTTTTCACGAAAATTCGGCTCTTTTATCGATTTGGCATCTTGAAATTTATTTTTAGTGCAACTCATTTCCATGTAATTAAAAATCGAGTTTTTTAATTAAATATAACACTTCCAATTGCATGCTATTCGAACCTATTCTGAATTTTGATTTTTATAAAATAAAAACTTTCTGAAACTCTACTACCACAAAGATTTAGGCAATTTTTGTAATTGTCTGTTTAATTACCATAGTGCTATCCGAGAGTTTCTTAGCAGTTAAGATTAACAAATCTATTTAGGGATCATTAATAGTTAATGAATCCACGCAATTTTAAGTACTTTTTTAACCCCCCCCCCGCCCCATTATCGTAATTCTCCACAAAAGCGTAAACCCCCATAAAAAATAATGAACATTCCTCCGTTTTAATAAGGAAGATGATAATAGTTGACGAGAATATTTAAGTTTTTAAATCAATTTATAGTGCCTGTACAACGCTCATGTTTTTACAGATACGGTTTAGAATTCCAAGTACCTAATGTGGAAAATTCAGATTCGCAGTAGGATTGTATACGTCATTAATACCGGAGACTGAATTGGATCAACAGATTAACGTCGTATCAGATAAAAAAAACGTGCATTGAGAACATTTCTCAAATTGTTTTTATCGTTATAGTTATGAAAACAAATAGATTTGGTTTCCGATAGAAAATTTAATACCACAATTTCGTTCTATTTCCCAATCCCATTGACTTTTGCATGTACGAATGGATTAGAACCACCACCTGAAAGTGTCGACGAAATAGTGGTAGATGCTAGATCTACCCATGTTTATGGATAGTTTTACTGCACAAAAACAAACAATGCAGATGGGGAGT
Organism: Podabrus alpinus; assembly: GCA_932274525.1. Lineage (NCBI taxonomy): Eukaryota > Metazoa > Arthropoda > Insecta > Coleoptera > Cantharidae > Podabrus > Podabrus alpinus. Next base: position 24,304,623 of record OW026451.1, read on the forward strand.
ATTGTGAAATGCTAAACAGCGATCGAAAACTTTACTGCTAAAGTAAAAGAGCAAAGAAGTAATGAGGATAATCAATTTAAGATTATAACGTAGAATGAATTTTGGATGTAATGAAATACTCAATTTTACAAATTTTTATACGAATATTGACTTTTATAATTAATTATTCTTGCCGCATTTTAACGAAATAAATTTCGATATAATGAAAATGTTTATTTTTGTTATCGTTATGGTAATTTGTGGGGTTAGACTTTCTCCTACATGCACTTTTGATAGTAGGAAACATTCCATACACCAATATTACACTTTTGCGTTTGCGCTGCTCTATCAAAATTCGCTACACTTTTATAAACGGACGTGGTCTAAAATTACACTTGTTAAACTAAAGTGTAAAAAGTGAGTAAACTAGTGATGACATAAGTGCACCTTAAAGACTCTAAATTTTGAACTCCACCTTCCCATATAATATTGTAGTGATCTTGAGCCTCAAAATTGCCCCTCGTACGGAAGCTAATATAAATGTCACAATTATTACTTAAAAAGCCCCACGTTGGCCAGCGTCAAATAAATGTACTCTACAACCCCTAAATTTTAATTCAAAAGCCCCACGTGACAAGAAGCCATTTTAAATGTCATACGAAGCAACCCTTAAATGATTCTTTATACTTACATTCACTCTGCTCCGGTCTAGCTCAGCCCAACGATAAACAATTTGAATGCAAAACTGTGAAATGCTCTCAAAACAACTCATCAAAACCTTTTGTATGATAAAATTTTTGACTGTGGATCTCTCCCAAAAACTCCCACTTTCAAGCAACGAATAAAATGTAATTGCAAAGAAATTTTTATATTCAAATTTATTAGTATCATAGATTTATAGAAATTTACCTGGTACCAGTTTGGATTACAAACTTAATATTATACAAATTTTCATGGGGAAATTCCCTTACAAAGAAATGAGTTGGTTGAAATTTTGCTGGATTATCTTCTTTTTTGAGTTGACGTACTGTCAGCGCAAAACGTAAAATGTTCTTTTTTTAAAATTCGCGTGAAATTAATTTTAACAGTCTTTGTTGCTGATTAAATGAATAAATTTAGTTAAATGTTGATTGGTAGTCGCCAATTTTACCCTTGGATTAATCGTGACGCCGTAAAGTTCAAAAATTTTGTTTGTAAAATCAAATAATAAATTTTTTTCGAAATACCTTTTATCTACAAGTGCACCTGTTGTTAAGCGATGACTCACGCTGGACATCTGCGCAGGATCAGAGCTTGATAAAATTTCTCCCTCAGTCAGTTGAGTGTTGATCTCGTAGGTTCATGGTATCCATTAAACTTGTCCACATTCTTTTGGTGTTGTAACCTCCAAATTAATGAAGTGCTAACTTTTAAAATAGCTAAATAACAAAATCACTAGCGGCTTGTCTTCAAAGATGTCGAATTGCATCTACTTCACCAAAACAATGCATTTTGCAAAACGGATAAATTGACAGTGAAAGATATCTCAAACTTAAGAGCTGCATCTGCTTCCCATCTATGAAGTTTCGTTACCATCAGCGAGGTACAAAGTTTCTAACCTCCAAATTAATGATCCAAAAGTTAATATTGGTTGAGTTCGATTGCACGCAACCACATCGATTGAGTGCACAATGCATACTAAATTCTGGTGATTTTCTCAAAATTTCGTAAAATTTTGTGTCTATGGTACCGCTTTCACTTCTTAATTCCATCCAAATTTTCCAAATGTCACGCTATGAAGTTAAATAAACGTCTGTAGGTAAGTTTTTATGTGATTTTTTTACTCTTAGACTATTTTAAAATGTTTTATATTGCAGAATTCATCATTTCCACCGAGATGCAGCGACGAGACTGGAGCCACTTCCATTTTTTTGTACAGAAGACCTTTTTTTATAACTCCGTTACTAAACCGCACATAACCAGCTTCTGAATACTTTTAAACAACACTATGAAGAATTTCTCAAAGAATGTTATACCTCACAAGTTACAAGATTTGTTATTTGTTACAAAATTTTACATTTTAGAATCCATGTGATTCTAGGTTAAAAGATAACAAAATTTTACAAGAATTTTTGATTTTCTTTGCAATTACCTTGCCCTTGTGAAATCTGAAGTGACAAATTTCTTCCCGAGATTGACCAGAGAGCTTATAACACATTTAAAAGATATCCACAGTCTTATTTCTTTCTTTATTAGAAATCGTGTGAAGTCAGGATTTTGATTTTTGAGTTGTAACCCTTGAGACCCCTCTGGTTTCGCTGCTAGATCATGTTAGCATAGTGCTGCTTAATCACTGAGCTCAGCCAACCGTAAACAAAGCTCCTGTTTGTACAAAACATAAATGTCATTGCATGAGAGAAAAACTTTATAAGCTTGTCAGGCTTTTCACCCATATGAATTTCAAAGGACCCAGCAAAATACGACAATATATTGTACTGATATTTTATAAGATCCTCTACCACGTACCCTTTTATGTTTACTTGACTAGCTCTGGTCGGTAAGACTCTTTACAAGGTGCGAGTTCTAAGGTTGTTTTTAATTTTGCATCCGGTAGATGAATACTATTAACTTTACTTAATTGCCAAATCCTGTAAGATAACTTGGATATTCTTATTTCAATGAAAGAAGTTAATTAATCAAAAATAAGTTTATATTGGTTCAAAATTAATCGCACTGCGCATATAAAAAATAAATAAATGTTAACAACTAAAGTAGACCGGAGTCTACACCAAAAATGGTTTACAATTTCATTAACCAAAAACAAAACGTATCCTGTTCCTTCTTCCTTTCTTCTCGTGCTTAGTAAATTTATGTCACGATGTATTAGCGAAACCGGTTATCCAAAATTAAAAAACCATTTTTACTAATAAGATTTACATCTTTTTAACGTATTATTTTTATTTAATTTATAGGTTAAATTTTTTTGTCGTGTAAAGCTAATTCTGGGTACAGCCATGTAAATAATTGCCATTTCTTTATCGTTTTACCTACTGAGCCTTTTTACGCATTATCCTTTCAAATAGAATTACAGGTTATCTGTGCTGCAGTTCGGAAACACTTCTCTTCTTCTTCTTCTTCTTCTTCTTAATCTAGGACTACGTCCTGTACTTCCCAACTATAGTGCCTCTTATTCAAGGCACTGTTGGTTCTATGAGCAGTTTGGTTTTTACATCTCAGGTAGCTTGCTAGACTTGCCTTTCGATGTGCCTGCACCCTGTTTTTTTATTGTTATGATGGCAAATCATTAACACAGGGGGACCGCCTGCTTAACGTGCCTTCCGAAACACGGAAGACGGTCAAGAAATTTTTAGACAATACCCGGAGTCGAACCGGGGCGCCTTGCGTTAGCAGTTGATCGCGCTAACGTTCAGACCATGACCGTCATGAACACTTCTCGTGGTTTGCAATCCACGTTTAACAAGTAGGTCCTCTATGTATGTGAAAACACTATAAACGTATATGGCAGATCACGACGCTTCCGTTAAGAAGCACAAACGAAGAAGGAGAAGAAAGCCGTATTTCAAAAACTATTTGGTTACATTTTTAATTTTCTATTTTTATGTAGAATTATACTCTATATTAGAAATAATGTTTAATCTTGACATTTAACTAAAAAACTGGAGAGACAAGATTACAATTTTTTCTGAATTACAGTACATGGAATAATGAAATATTATTTTTGCTAGACAAAACAGTTTAATTTGATTGGGCCGGATGGTTTTAAGTTTTTAGCGGTACAATTGAACTAATCCAAAAACTTTCAATGAGTAGGAAAACACAACTCGGAGGTGGCACCGTTAAGAATGGCTTTAGAAAGACGCTAATAACAAGTAAACACTAGTACGCGAACATGCTGCAAATGTGTTAACTAACTTTGGAGAAAAAATCAAGGAACACATTGAGAATAACTATAAAATGGTTTAATCAGAAAAATAAAATACTTATGAATTGGTTAGCACGTTCTATGGATCTCAATCCGATTTGAGAGTCTTTGGGGTATAGTTGCACATGAGGAATACAAAAATTCAAAACAATATGCTGACCTTGCAAGCTTAAAAGAGGCCATCAGACTCGCGTGGACCAATATTCCGTTAAAGCTGGCCCAATATCTAAATTTTTGGTATGAAAAATATAATTTTTCAGGTAATATTCATTGCAGTAATTTATTTTATTTGTACTCAGTTCAAAATATAAAAAAAATTGGCTGAATTTAAAAAGATTTCGCATCTTTTCAGGTAATTTCAGGTAGAAAAGTTTATAAATGAGAATTCTTACTCGATAACCGGCTAAAAATACATATTGTATTTGTATATAAACATTATTGACCTACGGATGTACCTAGTACATACATATATATTTCCAAAATATAATTTAATAGTGGACTTATAGAAATTTCGTTCACTGTAGGTATATAATAATAATACATTTTTTATAGGGTATAATGCGTCTATAATAAAAATATAAAAAAAATTTGTCATCACAATAATATCAATAATGGAAAGTACATACTGGGTAGACCTGTATATTAAACGTAGGATGTACGTAGGATAAAATATAAAACTTAAAATTTGCTCAAAATTGTTTGACTATCCTTGAGATAATTGCATTCAGTGTCACATGATGGTCGTTTCGACCAATCAGCGTGCGTTAATTTACATTGTAGATAAACGAATACATATCGTGCACCTAGTGCAATATCCAGTTATATTGAACCCTAGGAATTTATATTCAACAGTAATATCCCAAGTGCATAAAAATAGCCGATTAAATTTTGACGTTTTTAAACAAAGTTTTGCTAAGCAATATGTCGAGTAAATTTGTCACGTAACAAAATCACGAGTGCGTAAATATTGCTTAGCAAAAATTTATTCAGGCTATTTTTAAGCACGTGGGATATTCGGCATGATTATTTCTTGAATAAATGTATCTTGGAACGATTGAATTATTTATTACAATTTACATTGCTGCAATTAATGAAAAAATTACAATTTTTTTGTTTGTTTGTCTAAGCACGTTTGATAATGTTCGAAAAAATTTTAGGAAGTGATTATTTTTTGACATAAATTTACCCGCTGAATATTTTCCATAGCAACGTAAATATCTACTATAATAAAATGGTTGCCTAGATGTTTCGCGTTCTGATTGGCGTATATTATAATGAAGGAAATAATCAAATATAATCCTACGAATATATTTCAAATAACCTTTGGTCAATTTAAATATTTTAAATTGTTTTGATAATAATTTTTAATATGAAATAAAAATTCGCCGTCGGCAAGATTCGAACCTCGGATGTTCACATTGCAAACCGTACTATCACCATTTCGCCACAGGGGGTGACATACAAAGTAATGCTTAAAATTGTCAAATCTGCTACAAAATAACCATAGAAACACTACTTCAATTATATTTAACCTCCAAATTCTAATGCGTCTTAGGCCCAGTTGTTCAGTTTCGGGTTATCTTTTAACCTGGATTATTTTCCATAGAAATGATTGTTCAAGAATTGTTTCCATGGAAAATAATTCAGGTTAAAAGATAACCTAATACTGAACAACTGGGCCTAATAGTCATAATAACCATAGAAACACTACTTTATATAAATTTTTTGATTTTTATTTCATATAAAAATTCGTTTTTATTCGAAGTTGTGTCGTTTCTTCAGGGAATTATCATCCAAACAGCAACGCGGGTTCCGACAATATTCAAAGATTCATCTCGTACAGGTTTTAGCTGCGGAGATTGACACTCACTCCGCTGCGCTACGTTCGTGCAATCTCCGTGCTAAAAACCTGTACTCGCTGAATCTTTGAATATAGTCGGAACCCTTATGCTGTTACATACGAAGATTTTTTTAAATTGGTATTTCATACTTGACGCCCACTATAAACTTGTAATTGACACATCAATAAAGGAACGACATTATTCACACATTTCAGATGTATTGCATGCGTTATTAGTCAACGGGATATTATTTAATATTGATTTTTTCATTACATATAATTTTTCTTATAAATTATAAAAATATTTCCAGAATATTTATTACTATGTAACATAAAAATTTGTCATATTATATTTCCATCAAGTATTTTCCAGTAATGGGATAGTAATTATATGTATTGTTAAATTGTAAATTTTAACATTAACCAAGAACAAAAAATATCGATATGAAAACGCTGAAAACACCAGTTGAACGTTTGGTGTTGCTTAAATTTGCGTTTCAACTCCGGGCTTAGTAAAACTTTATTCTGACCGTCTCCCCTCGGAAGGCAATGGCAAACCTCCGAGGTGTAATAATATGCCTGGAACAGCCTCTCTCGAGATGAAGTGTGTACACTTCCCGCGGTTCGGAGCCCGCGTTAAGCAGTAGGTCTCCTATGTGTGTGATAATCTGATAATACTTCAAACGCACAACACACACATAGGAGAGAGGTCGCCAACGTCTGAAATCAGGCACGGCACTTTAAGAAGAAGAAGATATTATTTCATAGATTAAATTAATAACAATCGGTCTCCTTTAAAGCTATTTGCGAACATTTATTATTTTGAGGTGAATAAACAAATTAAAATAGGTGACGTTTTTATTTAACATTTATATTTATGTATTTAACCCTTGTAGCTCCGCCCCGTGCACCTAGTGGTTCATGACAAATGGAAGCATGTCTACTAAAAGAATTAATGTTAAAAACTATTAAACCATCATAATAAAATTAAGTGAATATTTGTTTCGGATAATTGTCAAATATTTTCCCACTACCCACTGGAGACATTATTTAACATGGTTTAGTAAAAGAATGTAGTTTGTTTTTAACAAAATTAATTTGTAATTGATTTTCTACATGTAATAATAGTTACAAAATAACTCACATTTTAACAGTTGGAAAAATTAAATTGAAAGGTTAAACAAGTTTTTGTGCAACTTTTAAAGATATCTTTTAAATCTAATTAATTTTTATATTTTGAACAATTTTGTTATGGTGATAAATCGTTTTTTTCTTCATTGAAACCATTTATTGACTTCGTTTGGAAATTAATTTTCTAATCAATCTGTTGAAATAATTATACATATTGACGTGTTCTTTTCAGTCCAGCGACCAACCATTTATTTTTTTGAATCCGCGAATTCAATTTTTCTTTTCCAATTATTTTATTCTCTTCAAATCAAACTAAACTCTTATAATTTTAAACCAAATTTTTCTTTTTTATTCGCAACAACATTTACTATACAAATTTTACAATTCACTCGCTCAATAGCGTCCTATCCGCTCGACTCCTCGGCGTGGACTTCTCAAGCGTCCACTACCATTGCCTGCCTAGAGGTGACTGCCCCCTTCTTCTTTTAACGCAAAAGTTCTTCGTCTGCGCACAAGGATATTTCTTCACTAATTCCAATTCCCCCTTCTTTTACATTTAATTTTACAATATTTGTTACATTTTGATTTTTTAAACATGTTAATTTTAATTTTTATTTTTGAAATTTACCGAATTTTGGCTAACCATTGAAATGCAGTTCAATATATTGTAAATAAAGAAGATGTAATTTTTCCTTGTTTGAAAGAAAAATTCCTGGTTATTTAAAATAAATCATCGTAATATGGCAATATGGCTACACAAAACTTCTTAAATTGAGGCCTTAACGACTTTTTGGAACGAATAATACACTAGGGCATCGATTTGTGTTGGGGATACGTTCCGGAAAAGTACACTTCAATTCGATACGACTCAAATCGAATCACAATTTTCCAAAAGATCGCATAGTAATTTTCGAGATGCGTTCTACGATCGTCATGAACTTTTTATCATAATGGAATAAAATCACAATTATGCTAAAATAACAATGGTAAGTAATTTAATAAAATATGCAATAAAAAAGGAAAAATTAAATTATAATTGGATGTATTAGTTACGCAAAAATGATTCAACCCACATACTAAGTGAAGTTTTGATGCCCGTTAGCACCACCTACACTTAAAATTGAAGGGTCTCTTAAATCGTTAAATGCCTTTTATTCCATTGCACCACTGAATTAAGGAACCCTTAATTTCTTACGGAGCACCTCAGAAATCTACCTACTAATATGTCTTTAAGTGGCAGTAATTTGTGAATAATGTTATGATTTTACTATTTATGTGCACAGTAGTTTTTTAATTATATTACAGCTTCGAATTTAATCAAAAATAATTAATTAATAATAAGTTTTTATAAAACATTTTTATGATTTATAAGTGTGTGCTAAAATCCACCAGTTAATAACATTTTTGAATATTTTTGTTATAAAGCTAATAACTTATTCCGACGTAATAATATATTTTAAGTTGATAATTTAATTTTTTACAATGATGAAAATATAATGAAATTATATAATTATTATAAATTATATTTATAAATTTTTAAAATTATTAATCATGGTTTTCCAAGACAAATTTATGAATTATGGAAAGACTGTTCGTAGTGTTACATGCATGGTTTTCTTTCATATTTTAAGATTCCGACTTCGCAAGGAAACCGTTATCAATGTGTTAACAGAAATTGGCACTATTTTAATATTTTTTTCTCTTGTACTGTTCTTATATTCTCTTACATTTTAGTGTGCAAAAAATTTTCGGAAGATAATATCGGCAATATAAGTATGGAATATCGTAGTGTAGTATGATGATGCAGGGTAATTATTATGTATCGTGTGAGACCGGCATTATTGTACCGCACGTGTATTAATTAGTAAGTAGAACAGTATAAGATTGCTAATAATGCTTAATATACAAATAGAACATAGTTGGTATGCAGACCACTATTTGTTAATATGTAACTATTGATTATTAAGCTTATTACGGATTTTATATAAATAGGAGCCATAATTAATACGAGAGTAGTAGAGATAGTAGTAGATAAGGATAGTGAATAGATAGATGTAGTTAAGTTAAGTTAAGAAGAGTATTGTTAGAAATCAAGTATATGTACTATGTCCAAGATGTAACAAATAAACGATACACTGCAAGATAAAGTATTACTCCATTATCTCATGGCGATCTTACTCCTTTATCTCAGTAGCTTAGAGTAATTAAATTTTTATGTCAAATTGTTTTTGTGTAAACTTACTGTATCCCACTTAATTTTTCAATAAACACTGTTGGATCATTTTTGCAAATATAAGAATTAAACACAATTTTAAAAAATTTATATTTATAAATATCCGGTAGTACATGAACGTAATATTTTTATAAAAATAATATATAAATTTAATACATAATAATAATAAAAGCTCAATAATTACTACAATAAAGTCAAATAGAAGTTGAACTTTCTGTTTAAATCAACATTTTTCATTTTCTTTCATTTTCACCTCCAAATCCATCAAGATCATCACGAATATCTGAAGAACCTGGCAATTTTGTATAAACATGATGGTAATCTTTTGATACAAGATACGTAGATCTCAATTCTGCCAACTTAGCTTCCGCAATTACCTTTCCAAAAGGCCACAATTTTTATAAAGATTGTTTATTAAGCTTATTGACAAATTTTCCTCTGCCTTTTCACAGTGGCGGATTGAGGGGTAGAATATTGGCCAGGCCAGAAGCTTGTTAAGCATAACTAGATTTTGTTGAATGGGGGAAGGATATTTTCTAAAGTTATATGCAGGGTTTCCCACTGACCAATATAAAACTTGAAGGTGGTAATAGAAGTCTCTTTCTTAAGAAACAATTTCAACTAAATTTTTTGCCTAAATGTATACTCTCAGGGGCAGTCTCTTAATGCTTTTTTCTTATTTCTATCTTAAAATGGTGGTAGTACCAAAGCTAATTATTTTTGAGTGATAATCATTGAATCCTTTTTAAATATCCCGAAATTATCTACAAACAATTAATAGTTGCTTTCAGTTTAAATTACCCTAGAATTATGGCGCATCATCACTGTCGCTAAATGAACTATTTTCATAGACAAATGCAGAAAATTTTGTGATTAAAACTCTCGAAAAGTAATAAAAATAAATTGTATTTAATAATTATTAATTACTATATAATTACAAAAAAAATAGTATTTATGTCCACATTTGCCTTTTCAATGTTTAGACAATTCTTTTTATGTTCATAATAAATTAGTTCACTATTATTTTCACTTCAGGTAAAACCACGATAAAACAAGATCTTTTTTAAACTTTCTGCAATTAAATAAAACACTGATAATATACGTAGGTCTACAAACTACAAAGATAGATCACCAACAACTTCTAACGAAAATGTATTTTTCTTTCTGCAAAACTTTATTGCAAAACGTATCAACCCGATTAGATTCGTCAACGTACCTCTTTTCAAGTAACTTAGATAATATTTTGCATTACAAGTACTATTATATAAAATTAAATGCAATTTTGTTAAAGTGGTCGATGATGTTTGAATCGTTTACACAAATTTTAGAGTACTTCTGGTCACATGGTCGAGATTTTGCTACAACGATTCATGCTTTTTGAACCGTTTTAGTAATATCAATATCAAAAGTCCTGAATTAATATACCTATAGTAATAATATTCCATACTGCTTGAACCCTTCTTACAAAATAATGTTTTTAGCCATTGGAAATGAATGTCCTGTGGAATGAATCACAGCATCATGCTCTTAAAAGTGAGATGTAGCTTAGATCGTTTTACCATAATACAAATTTTGATGTAATGTGTGCAAAGGCGAGTTGATCTCATTTTTAAAATTTTTGTGGGACAGATCGTTTCTGCATAACTACGTTCAATTTCAAAATAATAAAAATTTAACAAACCTAAAAAAATTATTTTAGAAAAATTCTCCAAAGTTTACTGTCTTGTATTTTATTTACGTTTACTTTAGTGTATAAATCTTTATAACAGTTCTACATACATAGTATATGATAGTATTCTACTTGAAAATAATAGTTATTTACGTATGAGCAACAGAAATATACACTTTATTTATAACAATAATTAAAGAATTGTTTCTGTGCGAATCACATAAATATAGGTACAGCTTTTTCTCCAGGCCAAGTCCTCTTCCGAAATAAAAAACGAAAACTGTAGTAAAATAATGAAAGTAATATTACAAAATATTTTTTTCTTGTAGTGATTTTGTAAGATTTAAATGTAAATAAACATTATATTATTTACAAATTAATATATCATTGTTAGAAATTAAAATAATAACTTAGCAACTTAGTAGCTACCAGCAAATACTAAAATGGGTATAGTACTGCAATGACCCCTTTCCTTAATGATATAAATAAAGCTTATGATAAGAATGAGACCCTTACCTGGAATGCTTATCCCACAATGATAACTTACGTGTGGAGAAATTTTGTATTTACCTCGGCTAGCTCAAAAGTGAAAGAAATTCTTTGATTGTTTGTAAAATTTACCTTACTGCATTCGCTCATCTTCAGAATGAACAAGATTCATATTTTCACACTGTTTATAAACTTGATTTAAATTCAAATAAAATAGAATCATGGCAATTTGATTTTTAATGAAATTAATAAATTTGCACAAATTGTCGTCATGGAGACGAAAGAAAATTTTAACCATGTGCTTTAAAACTAAATGTAACAAATTCTTAATTCTAACTGATAAATCTAAATAAATGTTTGTAAATAAAAAAGATTTTCTGATTTTTAATGTTTTAAATTTCCCGCACTTGGATATTTAAATAAAAATTACCCCACTTCCGAATTGCATCACAGTTCGTTTACTTTTCTGTGATCATCCAGTTAATTTTCATCAATCATCCAAATATTTCCTCGGCCATCAATACCAAATTTTGAGTTTTTGGTGAGTGTATTAATATTTTTTTAACATTTTCAATATAATTTAACCTTTTCCAGAATAAATCAACTTTACTTTACCCTACTTGGGTTTTAAAAACACATTTTTCACAAATTTTCTGGAGCAGCACAAAATTTGCGTCCATTCACTTTGGGTTATTTTATCGTTGTTCTTTGTTGTTAAGGTAAACAAATTCGTCGCCAAGGATATAAATTTTCGTTGATATTTCAACGCATGCCTGTTTTTGATGCAGCAAGTTTTTATTGGCCGGTCACTTTAATTAAATTTTACCACACTTAATCTTCATTTAAATAATGTTTTTTAGGAAAGACTGTAAATTGGAGACACGATACACTTTAAAGTTTAAATTGAGGCGAATAATCGTCCTTTTAATTTATCGCACCAAGCTGTTATAACAAATGTCATCACGAAAACCTTTTCAGTGTGCTTAACACAACTAATTCTAAATTAACCTAGTTTTAATAACAATATTTACTAATATAATTATAACTAACAAATAACAAATAATTTTAAGATGATATAAATTTTATAATTTCTATAACGAGTCAATCGTTATATCGCCTTGCCATGATCTCTCTATAATTCAACTTTTATTTAAAATTTGACTTAAAACTCATTCATTCTTTTGATTTGCCAATTCAGCAGAGCAAAGAACATCGCAGTACCTTTATTAATAAATAAATTTCTATTTAAATAATATTTCTTATAGTAATGCTACTCGTATAGCTGTAGTAGCTGTAGATAAGAAATATAACACAATTTTTTTATTACTATAGGAATCACAGCCATTTTAATATTTACTAGTAGCATGACTAGTAGATACTTAAGTTGACTATGCATATGGCTGAAAATATTTAATGTAAGCTTTAAATCAACAAAACTTTAATATGATTGCATATTAAACACCATTGTTGTAAATTGTTAAGCGCTACATACTAAGCGATAAGGTTAATTACAAAGTGCAATTAAAAGTTGCAATGTAAAACGCTTTCTGGTAATAACTATAGTGGCATGAATGTACGTAAGCATTTAAATAAATCATAAGTGTATTACAATACAAACTAAAATTTTAATTACAAAGTCCGTTTAAAATAGTTTAAATAACTATTTAATACTAGTAACCTGATATAGGCCGTGTTCGGTCTGGCGATTTTTTCGTTTTGAAACTCGATCGAACATATTCTGATAACTCGATTTGGAGCTATTCCACGCTTGCGAACGCTATAGTATCATCCATTTCAGAAGCTTAAAGCACGCTTAAAACAAGTTCTGAAATGAGAGCAAATAAAGCGTGAAAAAGTGGCAGACCGAACACGGCCATAATAACATGCTGCGAAAATATTTACTCTCGGGGCATGTTATATCAAGTTACTTTCATTACATAGATCATACCAGAATTGCTGACTTTCGCTGCGATAAATCGCAAAGGAACATGTCATTTTCTGCAGTCCTGGAGAAAAAAGATATTAAATTACAATTAGAATTTTACGTATGACACTGAATATGGGATTGTTTTATTTGCAAGGGCGCAAATTAAATCATACGGACGCATATCAAATTTTCTGTCCTAAATTTTTGATGGGCTCAAATCGAGACTCGAGTGTATATTAATTATTGCATCATTATTAATTAAGGACGATTACATTTTTATTTAATATAACAAACTGATTTGTTTATCATTATTTTTATTTCAAATTTAGGAGGCTCTTTAAATTTTATTAAAATACAATTTCTTTAAATGTTCATGCGATTATCTTGCCAAACATCCCGCTAGACAAGCATATCTTCTGACAATTTTTTCCGCTGTCACACAAGTGCTTGTTGTAACAAAAACTGCCCAAACATAAAGCGCGAGGGCAGGTTTTAGGGAAATTCTCAAATACATATATGCCTGTCCCTTGGGATGTAGTATATGAGAATATTGTGTATAGCTAAATGTAGGTAAACCGATAATAAATTATATAAAAAAATTACTAATTAATGACAGTTTAAAAATGCTCACATCAGCCAGGATTGCACTGTTAATTTATTGTTATGTACCTACTATATAAAAGCTGGCAGATCTAAATATGTAAATGAGGTTGATTTTTCTAAACGAATTCACGATAACCATTCACGAATTTTAATTAAATCATTTTTCATTTGCATTTTAACAACTAATTTTGTTCTGTACTTGAACTATAATTTTAAATTGGATGCGTCAATTTAAGGTTTACAAATATTTTGCCAATTGAAGTTGTAAAAGGCCGTTCGTGTTAGTTTGTATTCGTCAGGATTACTGTACTTTTGGATAAGACCTGAGCAATAAAAAGAAATTTATTTTCGTTTCTTTAGTGGTTTTTTAAGAGTTACTGTGTACATAGCCAGTACAATAATTTATCGGTCTTCTAAAAAAATAAACTTTACTCTTTTTGCCATAGATAATTTTTTAAATAAATTTACAAGCTTTCTTACTCCCATTAGAACTTGCCGTTTTCACCCAAAATCTTGTACGAATTTTAACAAATTACTTAATAATGATGAGCATAAACATCAAAAATTCAGTTAAAATATTGTCATATCATTCGACGTATAAAGTTGAAGCAAAATAATATAAACATTCGTACTTGAAAAACGAAAGTCAAATTTTCTCAAAGTGGAAATCCCTTAACCGGAAGTGGTTTCTCGCGTGCGACGATTTTTCTTTTTCTTAACACATAGGTATGTATTTTGAAAACGGATATGTGTTCAAAGAATTTATTGAACATAACTTATATGTAGTTGACGATATTGTTTCCCAAAAGTTTTGCTGAATAAACTTTTTCATAACAAAGCTGACTTGAAATATTTGGAATAATTCACTTAAAGAATAAAAGAGAAGCCATGTATTATTCAAATAGAATATTTTTTAATATAAGATTTCTATAGGTACAAAACTACATAATATATCGTCTAAAATTGAATGGATATGATTTATTGTAAAATCGCAATTCAAACCATATATTATGTAGTTGAAAATCGTTGAAAATACTTTCAAGATAAATTACAGAAACTACACAATAAATTTTATTTAATAGAATCACATTCTTCAGAAACATTTGTAAATCTTTAATAATCGTGTAACTTTTTGATCTCCTTCTATAAATTTTTAATAACACTTTTTATCATTATTGATCAAACATTTCTACTCAAACCTTTCCCTTATTTAACAATACATTTCTAATAATGAATAAAAAAATGATTTTTTTATTTCAACAAAGGATTTCAACGTCAGTCACTACAATATTTAATGCTATTTTAACTCTATTCAATTTTTAAATTTTGTACGTCTAATATTTAGTCTAATTCAAATTTAGAATCTAAAATATACATTCTATTAATGTTACTATGCCGAATTTAAAATATTATTTTATTAGTTTTAGGTTTGTTTACTTAAAGCTCTATTGATAATTTTAATAACTAAAAACATGCATCCTTTACAATAATTATAACAAAAAATCTAAAAGATATATATATATATAATTTGTTTTCCTTTAATTTCTAAACCCAGGTCCAGTATTTTCCCCAGCCGGAAATTCACCTTTCCTACCATTTCTTCATACAAAGAAAACATCTTCCGAACAAACTTTTTATTCTAGGAAATTCTATAATATCTCTCCATCTGCACGTCTTTATTTGATTGATTCTAAAATAAATGAGGTCAGTGTATTCCAAAAAAATTTAATATCATGGTAGTTATTAAATTTTTTTGTCGCTGCACTGCCAAACATTGAATAGCGGCGGCATAGTAATCCACGAACCACTGATAATATCAAAAGCTGTCCAATTTATCTAAAAATGTTTATTTTGCGTTGGCGCTGTTGAATATTTTTTATCGTTCTGTTATAATTTTTATTGACAATCAAGTATTTGTAAATTTTGAACAATTTCAACTCAATTTGAAATATCCGACAATCTCTGTATTAGGTTGCCAGTAACTTCTATCCTCGGTTTATTTATAAGGATCGTATCTCCTTATTTTTTAATTTTTTTACGAAAGGAAATAAAAAGACGTAAAACGACTTTATAGAAAAATTCGGGACACGTATTATTATGCTTAGAAAGGATTTCGTGTAAACCTGATGTAATAGTATTGGTATAATGGTATGTTACTTTATAAAAATATTGAACACTGCCGAATGCATCAGTAACTTTTAATCACAATTATTTCTTCTTTGTCCATAAATTTTGTAAATATTCAGAGTAAAATATTTATAAAGCCTATTATGTTATTATTATTAATTTTAAAATATTACGATCTGCGAATTCCAACGGCGTATTATTATGTCGCTATCTTACTAGATCCTCATGAGTACCATAGAATTAAGGCCCTGATAGCATTATAGAAATATTTTACTAAAAGGAATCTTATCCTTAGCATAAGCTCGATGTCAAAAAAAATCGAGAGCGCATTGCGTTCTCAACACAAATAAGTCTCTCAATATGAAGCCCTCTTTATACGCTTTACTGGAAATTGCTTCTATCGTAAAGCCACGTACTTATTATTTAATCTTTTCGTAATTTTTTAAAAGAAAGAGAGGGAAAGAAAATCAGCATCATAGATCAATCAAATTTTATAATTTACTGATATTCTAAGATTTTAACTATCTTTAATGATTAGTAATTACGGCCGTATTAGATGGATCAAAAAAATTCCATTGTGCACTGATACTACCAAATAGTCATCTTAAGACTAATTATAAGTTTTCTTCATCAAATTATAAAATTTACAGTGAAAATTTTAACTAAATTATTTCTGTCATGCATTTCAAGCCATTCAGTTCAGACACAAAATTATCCTGCAAAAGGAATATTCAAAATTGAAGTTCAAAGTTTACTTAAAATTTAGTTTTTGCTTTGTGACTCTCTTGGAAAATCCTAATAAAATTTGCTTGTAATTGAACTTTAATGCAGTACTATAATAATATTTGTACAGGATGCTTCTAAAATGTGTAAGCTACCTTTGGGGGTAAGTTTTTTAAAAGAAATTGAGTCTCACGTATCCGTTCGATTTTTCGAATTTTTCCATTTAGGGAATACAGTTTAGACCTCTAAAATGAGAAACAACTGCTTTTCTATCAGAACTTACGAATTACCTATATTAAACTTACGGTATGAAGCTAAATTTACATTATAAGCTTCAAGTGCTAATATTGTTTTGTATTATTCAAGTAATAATGGGTCCACTCAGTGATATTATATATTGTACAAAATTAAGTTAACAAATAACAAGTAGCTTATATTATGCATCAATATTGGCTAGGTGCGGATGAAATTTAAAATTCTATGAACAATGGAAAGTGATTTAAAATTCATTAAAAAGCGTGAAGTTGCAGTAATAATGAACGACTTTAACACAAAAGTTGAACAAGATAGAAGCGATGTTGATGCGGAGTAATTGGAACTTTGAGAGTAAAATAACGGGGAGATCCATTGATAAAGTTTCATCAGCGAAGAATTTATGATAGCTAATATTTCAGTAAAACTGTCAATGCGTAGATTCTATGCTTGGAAATTCTGAAAAATCACATAGACTATAGTCTCATAGAATATAGACTACCAAAGTTGCTGTAATCTCCGATCACGTACTATATCACATAATATAATATACGCTGTATAAAATCAAAATCAGTAGTTAGGTTAAACTCAGTGGCAGCTCGTGACTTGTTTCAATGGAAGGGCACCAAATTTAAAAAAAGGGAAAAATTTTGATTTCCTGTATTTTTATTTACTTTTACCTATTTAAAATTATTAATTTTATAGTTGTGTTTCCGATTTTGGTTAGGAGGGTACGCGCTCCCTTATTCCTGTAAGCCGCCACTGCTCAACTCAAACATAACATAAACATCATCTAACGAATCAGAATGATAAGGCATAAGTTCTACACTGTCTCATTTATAGTGAACTGTCTAGCCAGAATTTGTTTATAGTATAAGTAGTGAACTGCTTGGGGAAGAGGGGGAGCGAATATATCCCAGCTCCCGGGCGATAGGACCCCTGGGAAGACAAAAGTCTGAATTATCATCATTATCGACATATATCATAGCTTAAGTTTATTTGTGTGTGTCTGTAAAGCTAATTGGAGCCTATGACCCGTGCCCTCAGTGCGACCACTGGAGGAAAGTTGGAGTGATCAACCTGGGGTTATGAACATACAGCTAGATAAATTAATACGTAAAATTTTTACGAAGTGTACCTAAGGTTGTTATCTTTTAATATATTTTTGAATTAAATAAATTAAGGCTACCATAATATTATGTTTTAATAATTCACTTGAAAAATGAAATATTAAATCAAAATCTAAAGATTATGATTTATTAAAAAACGAAATAATCTGTTGCTGAAAGCTTCTGAAAAAAATTGAATTTTTAATGTTTACTCGTTATCATTTCGGGGTGAAGTGACCTATCTCTAACTACTCGAAAAAAAATTTCTTCTGCTACACACTAAAGAACACAGTTCATATAACAAATTGTCAAAATATTTTGCGAGAATTTATTATCAAAATTTTGAAATAATCGAATTTGAACTTAGCAAATTTACATGTAAAATTTAACGAGATTCCGCGCGTCGCTCATTTTGTTGACGGTCCGTGCAGAATGAATGACCCTAACACTTAGAAAATTTCGCACCGGCAGATGCACCTCGTCTCTCCTACATGTAACATCGATAATTTTTGTTTTTACGCGATTTTTTGGGGGTGAAACGTAATAGTTTACTGCCCCATACCGCAACTATACTTTTTAATGCTATTTCAAGGGTCTCTAAGCTCCCGGTTTTTTAGATCCCGGTTTTCTTGATCAAAGGCGCTTCTCGTATGTTTAGCCTAGTAACCAGAGTCAAAACCGCCCTGGAGGGGTGCAGAGCGTAGCGGAGCGAAGCGGCGCCCCGGAAGGGTAGGTTTTGACGATGGATAACCCTCCTTATCGAATGCACACCCCAAAAATGGAAGAATAATTTTTTTTATTTTGTCACTTATTCGGCAATACACGGGTTATTTTCCATTTTTTTGATAATATTTATTAATAATATCTGCTAATCACACCCCCACCTATCCAAATTTCAAAGAAAAATTCAAATCGGAGCGAAAAAATTTTACGCGATTTCAAGGGACCGTCTTTGAATTGTACGCGTCTGCCTGGGGTGTGCGGCATATTCGATGCTAATTTCCCGTACTTTTCAAAAGTCGAAATCTTTTGATTTTTTCAACGGACTCACGCAAAATATTATTTCTATAGACTAAAATAAGCCTGTTCTTTAGTGTGTAGCTGAAGAAATTTTGTTTCAGCTAGTTAGAGATAGATAACTCTCCCCTTATGTTTTAGTAATTAATTTGTGCAATCAATATTAAATTAAAATTTAAAAATTATTAAGATGAGTGAACATTTTTTCATAAACTCTCAGCAATCGGTAATAATATTATTGAAAACAGCAATAATCGATATAGTGTTGAAAGTTTCTGAAAAAAATCAGAATTTTAATGTTTACTAGTTGTTAATTATTAATTATTAATTTAATATCTTAATGATTAATTTATATTATAAACGTGCCTACTGGTTCTAAAATATAATATTAAAAATAAGCTCGCAACTTCCGATTTGGGGGGGGGTGTATCTAACTTACTCAATGAACGCTCGTAGTTTGTTATAAGGAGGGCTATAAATCAAATTTTTCACTTTTTAGGAAAGCATTTTAAATCTGTGCCACCGTTTATGGTCAAAGTGACATTGAAGTGTTCAAAATTCAGCTTAATTCAACTTAACGACTATTGTGCAAACGATGCATTATCATTAAAAATTACTATTCTGAGTTGCTGCTCTGGTTTGGGAGGGGGACGCCCCGTCGCCCTCACTGTACCAGCACACTGGTTAAATTGGCTTGAATTAATTTGTTTCGCGATCTAAATATTTACTATTCGAGGAAGTAATTCTTTATAATTTTGTTTGTTTAAAGTCTTATCTTACCGATAACAGACCATTGTAAAATACGTCTTCACGTTCTGTATAAAATTCTCGAAGCAAACCTATACCATTATATTGCAATCGTTTCGAGTAATCACGAAAAATGTATATCGTTATGCAAAATATTAGAAAGTTGTAAATTCCGAAATCTACCAAATGAAGCAAAATAATTATTATTACAATAAAACTAACGACTTGATTGTTGACTTTTTACAAAGCGGAAAAAATTGGTTCCAAATGGAAGTTTGTGAATACACAATCTTGCTTTTAAGCTAGCGAAAGTCAAAATAAACTGCACATGTCCAATTTTGAATCTGAAAGGCACGTAACACATAAATATGGCATGAGTGTTACCTAAAACATAAGGAAACTTCCAAAAGTATTGGTCGCCGACAGTTACATGATAATGGCTCATAAATAAAACGTATATAATAAAGCGGCTTTATAAAAAGAGAATTTCAGTCAGGCCCGTTCCTATAATAATATGTGCTGCCTAGAAAAACAGTTTTATTGCCCTTTACAGTCTTAAGAAGCTAAACAATAATTATTTTCTATAACAACCGAATATATCGAAATGTTTCTAAGAATAATTTAAGTTGAAGTACCTTGTTAAAATTACATTCTTTCAAGATTATAATTTAAAATTTTTTTTAGATTAAATTTAATAGGGAACATGACTTTAAAAGCAAAAATTAAATGTGTTTTCTTTTATAAACTTTGTAATACTTGCTAATGGATTCAGTATGTAATCAGTTAAATTTTACTTGTTTGCTCGTTAAAAAGTCGCTTAAAGGTATCTGGTGCGTTAGATACATTTTTTAATATGAATTTATTTCTAGCAATTTAAAAAATTGTGCGTAGGTACCCTTTACAATGATTTTAATTAATTTAAAAACCGATGTTTTTTCAAAATTTTAACAAATAGATTGATAAAGCAATAAATTACATACAGTATTAATAAATATATAGTATATTGTTAAAGCAACTGTAATATTTTAAAAGTCCCAGTGAGGACGAAACAACGTTGTCGTAGTTTCATATTTGAACAATTACCATAATTGCATGAAAGTAAAATTTCAATAAGTTGAATTTTAAAAAGTATATTTTACAATTTACACAGCGTTCTGCACAGATTATGACCATAATTATTATTACGATCGTAATTATTGAGGTGTAAAACGAGTTTAAGATACAAATTTATTGTTTGCCGACTATTATATTTAAATTTTTATCGATTTTCGACTTTGGAATTAATTAGATGTTTAATTCGGAGTGAACGTACTTCTTGTGACTTATCGAAAATATAATATATTATCTGAAAAGAGCGACAATACGTTAGCGAAAGCTCAACAGTGGAGGAAAATATAAAAAAAAAACGACAAACTAATCTTGTTATTTTCCACAGCAGTAAAAAGTAATCAAACCCCCATTTAGAAGGCTACCCAAGGCAAACGACGAAACAGAAGGCATAAAAGAAATTAAATCGGGTTAACAAATATAGGAAAGGGATATTAAAGTTCTGAAGAAGCAAAAAAATGTTAAAAGGGAGAATCGAAACTCTTGAGAACACATTAAATGAAACAGAAAAGAGGGAAAGAAACAATAACAGTAATAAACGGGGCAAAAGTGAATGAAGAAAAAGTAAAGAGTGAGATAAAAAATTTCCTAGAGATTGAACTGAATATCAAAATTGGATGCATGGCAAGATAAAATCGTCGTGATGAGACAAAAACCAAGTTGAAGGGCACAGTTACAAATAGATAAGGATGGAGATGCAACAGTGGGCTATGGAAGGGTTTTTATAAACCGTGCGAGCTAAGTAGAACTGAGATCAACAAACAGAGGGTGTAATTTTAAAAGTGGGACCCTTTGCACCAAAAACTAATAGAGAATTGCACGGGATGGAAAATAAATATGACGATAAATGCAAAGAAACGGAATCATAAGCATAGAGGAGTTCACCTATTTTGGAAGCGGAGGTCAAAACAGAAGATTGCCTGTTTATCATAAACAAAGGTATAAAGCTTTGTATTAAAATACCAAAGTTTGACATCAAAATCGTGTTAGGAGATTTCAATGCAAAAATAGGAAGAGGCAAAATATACAAGCCGCCTATAGAAAATTTCAGCGTACATGGTGAGATTAACGATAATGGTACGAGTACACGTAGTTTGGTGCGGTGGAGAAGGAGTTGAACTGTGGACCTGATAGTTTGAGTTCGAATCTAAGCTACTCCCGAATTATTTGTGCCGTGTTTCGGATTCCACGTAAAACTGTAAAACTAACTTTGTTGGTGTGGATTTATCTTTAAATAAAATGATTTATCCGTTGATACCGTATAAATATAGATTGGTTGAATTTGTATAGAGAAAAACATGGAAATTAACAGCACCCATTTCCAGCAAAGGAGGTTCATAAAAGAACATGGAAAGCGCCAAATGGTGAAACAACAAATCAAACAGACCCTTGATTAATAGAAACAAAACACGCAAAGTAAATTAAAATATTGTTATTAGTGTTAAATGTAGAAGGAAATTTGAAACGCTGGTTTCAGTAAATACATTTTTATAATACATACCTACCTGTACATAATTATAATATTCTACAAACACAACATATAACTACGCAATGACTAAATGTGTCCAGCAAATGAATAGCATAACAACAATATTCCATTGTACATAATAATATATTTTCCCAATATAACAACTAAGTACATAATGGGTACTCGCATTTCCATTACATATGAAAAGCTTAAAAAAAGGATATTTTTATTCACATTTTTTAATTGTAAAACATTTTTAACGATTTCTTCGGGCTCTTTCAGAAAAAACACTAATTCCGTTATTTATTGGAGATATCACAATAAATAAAATTGTAAAAGAAACGATTGTACAAATACTACAAGGGACCTTAATAACCTAATGATTTTTCCACCATTAACTTAAATACCAAACGATTTTATTAACCAAAATTACTGCAGTTAATCTTGAGGCCATTGAGCACTACTACGAATAGCTCCGAAAGCTGGATTCAGGGGAACTTAATTGGTCATAAATAAAATTATATGCGTGAACGTCACTCCTACTTTATATAGGAACCTTACGGAGGGGGGGAACTTGTAAATGAAATTAAACGTTGGAACCTACATATTATTATTAATTCTATTCCGTTACCAATTAAATCAATCAACTGTACACGGTTGTTAATTACTTCATTAATTACTCAATTGTAAAACATGATTTATAACTAACAAACAAAATTAAATAAAATTTGATCACAATTGCTGTATGATCACAAACTAATGCCTCGAATTCACAATTTAACTTTGACTTTTCTGAAATCATAAATGTACACCCAAACTAGTGATAGACCGGCTACTTGAATTTTAACTTAAGATTAACAGGGGCTGCGATCTCAATCTTATACGGAAGAATGGAACGTGAATGGGGAAAACGGGGGTAATCAAACAGGAGCGGAATTTAATTAGGAATTTTATGAAGATTATTTTACTAACAGTTTTATCCTATCATTAGAAGTCGCCGGAATGTGCTGCGGTAGCTTTGAAAGGATGGTTTACCAAATCGAAAACATCACTTTCAAGTAGCTACTGTACCTCAGCGGGACTCCGTATTAGGGGTGCGCATATAATCGATTAATCGATTACGTAATTCGAATAATCGATTATTTCATAATCGATTATGATATTTTATAATAATCGATTAATCGATTATTGAAATAATCGATTATTCATAATCGGCTATGAGTTCATAATCGATTATGAACTCGTAATCGATTATGAACCCATAATCGATTATGAATTCATAATCGATTATGGACTCATAATCGATTATGGACTCATAATCGATTATGAACCCATAATCGATTATGGACTCATAATCGATTATGAACCCATAATCGATTATGAATTCATAATCGATTATGAATTCATAATCGATTATGGACTCATAATCGATTATGAACTCATAGTCGATTATGAACTCATAGTCGATTATGAACTCATAGTCGATTATGAACATATAACTATAATAGGTAGGGCTATTAAGGGTTACTAAATTACTATATAATTTATTATTTTGCTAATTGTGTTACGGTGGAGCTAATAAGAAGTGTTGTTAAGCACCAGTTGATAACACATTACGGTCCGGTATCAATCTGTAATAACTTACCTGCGTAGCCGATTACAATGTTACTTACAGGTGTGTTGATGAGAATTTACGACTCCTTCATAAAAACGCTGATTAAATCTGAAGTACCAAATATTTTGTTTTTAAATTTTAACTGAATGTTACTATTGTATTATGCATTATGTAATTAATTTATTGTTAACAATAATCCATCTAAAAGGCTTCTAATTAAAATTCATTTTGTAAAAGTATACACTTTCACTCAAAATATCGGACAAATAATTTAAATCCATATTGATGAAAAAGGGTTGCAATCTTTAATTGAAAAGCAAAAAAATATTTTTTAAAAACTATCAAATTTATAAACAAAAATACCTAAAAGTTGAATGGCAAATCCATATTTTGAATTTTGAATCCAAATATGGATTTACCATTCAACTTTTAGGTATTTTTGTTTATAAATTTGATAGTTTTTAAAAAATATTTTTTTGCTTTTCAATTAAAGATTGCAACCCTTTTTCATCAATATGGATTTAAATTATTTGTCCGATATTTTGAGTGAAAGTGTATACTTTTACAAAATGAATTTTAATTAGAAGCCTTTTAGATGGATTATTGTTAACAATAAATTAATTACATAATGCATAATACAATAGTAACATTCAGTTAAAATTTAAAAACAAAATATTTGGTGCTTCAGATTTAATCAGCGTTTTTATGAAGGAGTCGTAAATTCTCATCAACACACCTGTAAGTAACATTATAATCGGCTACGCAGGTAAGTTATTACAGATTGATACCGGACCGTAATGTGTTATCAACTGGTGCTTAACAACACTTCTTATTAGCACCACCGTAACACAATTACAAAATAATAAATTATATAGTAATTTAGTAACCCTTAATAGCCCTACCTATTATAGTTATAAGTTCATAATCGACTATGAGTTCATAATCGACTATGAGTTCATAATCGATTATGAGTCCATAATCGATTATGAATTCATAATCGATTATGAATTCATAATCGATTATGGGTTCATAATCGATTATGAGTCCATAATCGATTATGAATTCATAATCGATTATGGGTTCATAATCGATTATGAGTCCATAATCGATTATGAGTTCATAATCGATTACAAGTTCATAATCGATTACGAGTTCATAATCGATTATGAACTCATAGTCGATTATGAATAATCGATTATTTTTAATAATCGATTAATCGAAAAAAATCGATTATTTTTTATAATCGATAATCGATTATGAAATTCCATAATCGCGCACCCCTACTCCGTATTGATAGCAGCGAAGTGACTAAAATGCCTTGCAAAACTAAAGACATTTAGATGCCGGAGGTTTGAGATACCTTGTCAAACTAAGAGTATCTTGAGGAGGATCGGAAATGCTTTACGAAACCGAAGACATTCTGATGTTCGAGATACCTTGCCAAACCGAAAATATCTCGGGGAGTTTAGATGGCGTGAGAGCGCCTTGCCAGACCAAAAACCAAAAAACTTCTTTGAAAGAAATACGCCTTGTGAACCAAAGACATAATATAGGAAGTCGAGATAACTTACCAAACCGAAAACACTCTCAGAATTAAGTATGTTTTGCCAAACCGAAAACATACCTTCTCGAATGGCATTATGAAAAAAATTTTTCCAAATCCTATGTTGCCTAACAAATTGGCTTGGGTGTAATATTAGAAAAATTAAATAAATTATGTATCAAGCTCGATCAAGCTATATTAAACTTCAAGAGTAAATGCAAATAACCTTTCTCCATCTCATTCAATCACGCACGCTATTCATCCAATTGGAAAATGTTCAAAACTTTTTCTACGTTAATTAAAAATGTATTGGATAACATACCTTATGTACATCCGTACATCATTATTTTACACGCTAGTTGTTATATTATATAACTGACAATTTTTCATACTTTTATTTAAAAATGGGTGCTCTGCATCTGACCCTTTTCATTTACTATTCATATTTGTGATGCTCAGAGGTTTAAATTATTTATACGCAATTATACACAAATTTAAATATTAAGAAATTCTAAATTTCTAAAACAATTCACAATAATAATATAAGAAAAGTCCAAAAGAATTGAAAATTGGGTCCACAATCAGTTTTAACAGAACCATAGAAAATTGATTACATTTTAATTACTTTAATTTTTGATATTACGTAAGTTGCTATTTAGATTGGATTCATTAATTTGATGTTAATTTGATAGTCTTATTGATGCAATTTTTAATTTATAATACACGCACTATACTGAAGTTCTAGAGTGATGGTGTTTGAAACTTAGCCATTTTTTATCGTATTCTGAAGAAGTAATGAATTTATAGGATTTCTTCAGAACTTTTGTAAATTTCTAGAAGATAATTTCATTGTGTTAATAATACGTTTTATAATATTTGGGTTTCATATTTCGATATTTTTGTTTTCATTAAATCTGTTTACTCACGAATTCACTTATTTGCACCACCTGGTGTTGCCTAACTTTTTAGGGTGTGTTGCTCAACTTTATCTATACAATTATATAGTAGGGAGAGAATTCTTAAACAGGCAAGCTGATAGCACACTGATAGTTTCAATATTAACTTGTTTTGTCTTATATGTACATGTTCAGTTAAGTTCTTAACTTCACTACTTAAAGTTGTAATTGAATTAATCGCTGAGTGTATCTCCAGTTGTTTTCCAAATATATCCGAATTTAGAAAAACAAATAAAATATATACTGTGGGTGATAAACTGTTATATTGAATGAAAATTAAGAATATGTATGGTTTTTTTTCAAAATTATTACTTTACTTTCAAAAATGTTATTTCAAATTTTAATCTTCGGTAATTAGTTAAGCTGTACCTTTACTTCAAATTATAGTAATATAACCAGAAAATAAAATTTTTATTGTTTATAATTCACTTTATTCGACTAAAAGAATATTCTCTTTATTTTTTACCTAGAATTAAACCTCTCTTTGTTATTTATACTGTTAGCGTTTTATATCACGTTTTTAATATAGAAGTCGTATCTGCTATCTTAAATTTTTAAACAAGAGTTAATTCGTTATGAAATTTTCATGCTCTCCACAGTTACTATTCTTAATTGTGCTTTATAGTCGTGCTTTGCTTTAAGTTCTTTAAAGTTTCTGTACTTATAATTTTAATAAACAACAATATATCAATTTAAAAAAATGTTACTGATTATATCAAGAGCGGATATAAGTGCATTGTAGTTGAGGTTATATCTACTGAAGTTTCCGTTTACTTTGAGGTATTTTCATTTACCAGTACGGATCTGAGGAAATGAATATCACACCAGTGGAGTAAAATATCGAATAAAATAAGTCTCCTTGAAAAAAAAAATTTGAACAAAACGCGACTTAAATATTCTTGTTAAGTACATACATTAAGTACATTAACGGGTAGTTAACAAATTTGCAGTGTTTGCTGAAATGTCATATTCCTTTCTTATTCCTCTCCCCTAATAGCACGCTTCGTCCTCAGTACGTACAAGTTTCGTTCATTTTAAGTACATTCGTCCACGTACGAATTTCAAACGTACGTATAACGTATTGTAAAGTACGTACCTGTACGTACGTGTATGTGCGTACCTATTTCGTACGTTTTTCGCCCATCTTACGTACATTCGTTTCCGTACCTTACGTGCACGTACGTAGGATGCACTTTGAAGTACGAACGTGGTATGTACAATTATGTACGTACCTA
This sequence comes from Podabrus alpinus, assembly GCA_932274525.1. Classification (NCBI taxonomy): domain Eukaryota; kingdom Metazoa; phylum Arthropoda; class Insecta; order Coleoptera; family Cantharidae; genus Podabrus; species Podabrus alpinus. The sequence goes on from OW026451.1 coordinate 24,332,315, forward strand.
TTTCATACGTTTTTCGCCATCTTATGTACATTCGTTTCCGTACCTCACGTGCACGTACGTAGAATGCACTTTGAAGAACGAACGTCGTATGTACAATTATGTACGTACCTATTTCATACGTTTTTCGCCATCTTATGTACATTTGTTTCCGTACCTTACGTGCACGTACGTAGGATGCACTTTGAAGTACGAACGTCGTATGTACAATTATGTACGTACCTATTTCATACGCTTTTCGCCATCTTATGTACATTCGTTTCCGTACCTTACGTGCACGTACGTAGGATGCACTTTGAAGTACGAACGTGGTATGTACAATTATGTACGTACCTATTTCATACGTTTTTCGCCATCTTATGTACATTCGTTTCCGTACCTCACGTGCACGTACGTAGGATGCACTTTGAAGAACGAACGTCGTATGTACAATTATGTACGTACCTATTTCATACGTTTTTCGCCATCTTATGTACATTTGTTTCCGTACCTTACGTGCACGTACGTAGGATGCACTTTGAAGTACGAACGTCGTATGTACAATTATGTACGTACCTATTTCATACGCTTTTCGCCATCTTATGTACATTTGTTTCCGTACCTTACGTGCACGTACGTAGGATGCACTTTGAAGTACGAACGTCGTATGTACAATTATGTACGTACCTATTTCATACGCTTTTCGCCATCTTATGTACATTCGTTTCCGTACCTTACGTGCACGTACGTAGGATGCACTTTGAAGTACGAACGTCGTATGTACAATTATGTACCTGACGTGGACCATGTACACTTGAAAAGTTTTGTAAGTAACCCTGTATGTTTAAGATGTTACAAAAATTGAAAGATCCAATTTGATCCAATCAAATCATTCGAATTTGAGCCACCCTGTATGAACTTCCAAGTCCATGAAACGATTTAATTGGTGAAAAAAATTAAATTATACAGGGAGTTTATAAAACTGTTCATGTTATGTTGGTAATAAGTTTCTTGTAACCCTTTGTAATGACCTAACCTAACCTTTTTGTGTATTTATCATAGAGTGTATTTATTATAATATTATCTAACAGTTAAGTTATATAATATTTTATATAAGGTAAGTTATATATTATTTTCTTCAAAATTATAACATTTTTTTTTAGGTTTTTAATTCTACGATGCCAAAATACAGATTGTCCCGTAAACTTTACCATCGAGCACAAACGGCGTCTAACTTGGCGATTAGAAATATTAATCACACAAGTGGGGTTGTAATTGGTGATTTAAATAACGATAGCGATATATGCAGTGATAGTAGCGATAGTGATATCTGCAACGATAGTAATAATAGTAATAATAGTAATGAGCTCCGAAGCTCATTACAAACCGCTTTTGTGGAGCTACATACAGCTATATCGGCAAGCGAGAAAAGAAAGCTTTTGATGTGACAAAGTTACACGTGTTGTTAACAAGTAAGTAATCAATTTTATTTTGATATATAAATTAAATGTTAACTTTTATTTTAGATGCTGGTATGAAAACCTTTCCGAACGTGACTGAGAAAGATGTCCAGGTGGGAATAAGCAAATGGATCCGCAGATGCACCGAAAGGGGCAAGAAGGAACCGAATTAGAACAAGGTGTAATCTTGGATTTTATTATAATATTTTTTGTATTTGTTTAAATAAATAAATTAAAAATAAATAAATTATAAATAAATTTTTTTGCGAATTATATTGTACGAACGAAGACGTACCTCGTACGAAAAACAGGACGTGCCTCGTACGCATACGAACGTACCTCGTACAAATAGAACGTACCACGTACGAACGAGGACGTACCTCGTACGAAACAGGACGTGCCTCGTACGCATAAGAACGTACCTCGTACAAATAGAACGTACCACGTACGAACGAGGACGTGCCTCGTACGCATAAGAACGTACCTCGTACAAATAGAACGTACCACGTACGAAACAGGACGTGCCTCGTACGCATAAGAACGTACCTCGTACAAATAGAACGTACCACGTACGAACGAGGACGTACCTCGTACAAATAGAACGTACCACGTACGAACAAGGACGTACCTCGTACAAATAGAACGTACCTCGTACGAACCCAGTACGATGATTATGCACACTTCTGTACGATTATATTCGTACAAATTTGTACGTACCTCGTATAAACAATGTACAAACGTGGTACATCCTTGTTCGTACGAGGTACGTACAAATTTTAACGAATATAAACGTACAGAAGTGTGCATAATCAACGTACTGGGTACGTACGAGGTACGTTAAACTTCCGCACCCGTACGTACACGGTATGTACGTGTATTCGTCCCAGATATGTCCAAAATTCGTTATTGTGCTATTAGGGTCTGGATTTAAAAGAGTGAATCTTTTTAAGCATATTTTTCTCCACTACACCTTATTAACATAGAAACATGTAATCCGTTAGAGTTATTTTAAATTTATAATGACTATTGTATTTTTCTTTAATAATGATTTAGAAAACGGCCCTGACTGTTGCTCATTGGTATGATAAAAAATGAAAGGATCATAATATTAATTTTAAATATAGGTTAATAAATTGACCGAATACCTCAATTTGCAACCAATTAATATAATTTTCTTGTTTATCTAATTAATAATTAAAACTCGTATTCACTCCCAACTTTAGTAACCAATTTATTATAACAATCTAATTACAAATTATTTACTGACTAGATTACATGGTTTGGCAGAGAATATGTGTAACCACTAAAATTTTCTCCATCCAATCCACCTTATTTTTATTTACAGCGGTGTAGATTCCTTCCTTCTATACAAATATTTACAATTATAAAATTAACAAAATGTTAATATTTTTAATTTCAATTAGAACATGAAACTCTTGATTAAGATATAATATTCCGAATCTACCGTAATATGAAAGATTCCGATGTTCAGCTCAAGATAAAATTGCAAGACCAAATTCAAAGTTAGCAGTACTTACTAACTTACCATTAGTAGAGATATTTCCCTAGGGTAAGGAAATCTTTGCTGAATTAAAATCCCATTAGCTGTTGTAGTCACAATTTAATGTTTCAATTCGTCAAATAGGACGTGATAACCATTTATACATTTTGATGGAAACTCAAATTAGAAATTTGTATTTTAAGAAAATATTTTCAAGAAAATTAGTCGCATGCCAAGGGTTTGAATGTAGATCAAGGAACATTTTTTCAGTACTTCATCTTGATAAATTAAAAGCAAATATTTGATGTTATCTGTTTTATTCTCGGTTGGTATGACAAATAAAGTAAAAAGTTGCCTTTTTCTGTTATACATAAAATTCTGAGAGGTTACATTTATAATTGGATACTTAACGTTGCCACATAATTATTATATTCGAACATCGTTACATGAAAACTTTGCAATAAGAGGCGGTCGAAAAACATGATTATTATACATTTTTTAGGTGAGCTTAACAACTTATTCAGTTGACAATTTATTCAAGTTTACAAGGATGCTATTTTTTTGTTATTAAAACAAGTATTATGATAGAAATTGTGGTTTAGAGTTCAATTGCTCAGTTTTAGGTAAATCCCGAATAATTCCATTCAACTCACATTATCATAGGTTTGTAAATTGCTGAGTACAGTATGGGATATTTGCGCCTTAGGGTAAATTATTAATTATAGTCCAAACTTCTTCCTGAGTTCTTGGACAATAATTACTAAACCAATCATTAAAATTTATATTAGCTTTGTCCCTGGTTAATTACGCCAACATTTGGTACTCAAATAAGACATTAGTTATATTGACTTGTTAATTTGAAAGGTTTTACTTTATGATTTTATTGTTCGGTTTATTTTATTTTAGATAGTTAGTATGTACCTAGTCGTAATTATTATACTATAAAAAACATTGTTTCCAGAACCCATTTTATTTATTTTATCCGACTCGTTTCAAGTCAAAAAGAGACAAGGTAAATTTTTATTACGATTTAATCAGATTTACGTTAATGGTTTATATTTATAATCACTTTGACGCTAATATTTTAGATTCTTTCTTAGTGCTATATCAAGTAATTCATGTTTTATGTCATATACTACTTCCAGAAATACTTCGACTACCCTGACAGAAAACCCTGTTCTCCAGGAGCGAGTTGGGGCGATGAGCCATTACTTAAAAAAATATATAACCGCTAAATACGCTAATGTTCAACCTGGGAATAAGGACGGAAACAATTATTGACGACGATTAGCAATGAAAACGACTATGAAATATAAATGTAGGTAAAGGGCTTTTCAACACGACTTTGTTTTTACATTTGAGAAGGAAAAGCCCCTCTCCCGCTGATGCAGGCTTGAGAAATCTCCTCCCACGCGAAGTGGAAAACCACCTCACTTTTTAACGTGGGGAGCCCTGGATGGAATTGACTAGCTCCTCTGATGGTAACGTCGGTCTGCGAGGGACGTGGGTCCAGATCTCTAATCTCACTGAAAAGGCTTAAAGGTATCCCCTCTTCCAGGGAAATAAAATACGGTTTAAATAGAACAATTTAATGATCACAAAAATCAATCAAAAATGTACACAAAAATACACAACGGTGGCAACAACCTTCGGTGGCAAATATAAGTAAATACTGACTTCTGATGGAAGTCAGCCAAAAATACAAAGCGTAAAGCAATCCTCCCCGTGAGGGAGACCCAGTGAACTACAAAACTTGAGGTGTCAAAATAATAGAACCTCTTAATGACGTTAAAAAAATACTCGTTAAAGATATGTTGCAATCACAACCAAACAGAAATAGTAGTAAAAATGTCTCACCTGAGTACTCAGAAAGCTCACAAAATATTGGTGACAGGTACCCCAAATCCGCCTGGATGGATTGCACACGAGTGTTGTTGTTGACTGGTCCGCTAAGCCTCGAATCACTAAGAAAGGACCGCACGCTATTTGTGATGACGTCCTCGCAGCGACCCCACGACTTGGCAACAGAACTATGGCTGGACTTTCCACCCCAGAGAGTTGTTCCAATATACTCTGGTATTATTTGGTTCCAGCAAAATCCAATTCCAATGTCACGCAGTCCGTTGGCTCGCCCGGTTAATTGGCGGGTCGTTCCACAACAAATATGACAGTTCGACGATAGCACAGGCAACGGACACGACAATCAAGACTCTTTCACGGAATTAACAAAAGCGGTTAGATGTTGAATAGATGTAGCTCGATGTAGCTTTTGTTGACAATACTTGTTCAACTCAATCCCCAAAGAGGGCGCTCTAGCATGCGCAGATTGTAACCGGATCGAAAAGATAATCGATGTACAAATAATGGTGGACGGCCAGATGTTTAAACGAAAAAATAATACGGCAACCTCCGTATTCCAAAAAATATGTGCCAATCTCACCCTCGTGCACTCGACGTTGAAGCAGAATTAACTCGGTATACTAATTTATACTTGCACCCGCAATTAAATTCACTTGATTACAACTACGCACACTTTTAGAACTACTCGCTCAGCTGCCCGGAAAAAAAGTGAAGATAATCCACCAGCATGGCCGTCGTCATGCGCTCTCTACGAAAGACACGAAAAATATGGGAGTGCTCAATAGATTTGAATGAAATAGCAGTGTTCAACAAATTATTGCTGTAGGTTGATTGATAACGGATATGAGGTATAAAAATCCGTTATACACCCCCCCCCTAAGCGTCTTTGCCGGTATGATAGGGCTAAAGGCTCAAAAAAAATCGCCTGTGGCTCAAAAAAATCAACCGATCTCTAAGTGTCTTCCGTGAGCGCAAAACGCGCCCGCTGAATGGTAAAGAAGAATGTCGCTTCGCTCAATGTAAAAATTCCAATCGTAATAAAATTAAAATCTGTAGTAATAGGTAGTCTTTGATTTCATCATGGCAGGGACAGTGGAATAAAAAAATTCCAAAAAAATATCATAAATATTAGCTCAAAAGTGATGACACATCACCTTGAAAGCCGCATAAGCGTGAACTAAGGGTTAAGCGTAAATCGCTATTGAAAACCACAAAAATTGTATGTAATTTTCCGATGGCATACGCATCCATTCGGAATTATCATTGAATGATAAGCGCACGGCTCGCATCGGACCCGCACCAAAACAAAAAACTGAACAGCAAGATTCAAACAACACTTGACTGTCAACTAAGAGAAGGGAACACATAGGACCCCTCCTATGAGTCGAAGGAACGCTCTCGCTCCCCACAGACTTACTATGTATTCTGATGCAAGGCACTCAACGACCTTAACATACAGAAAAGAAGCTAATAAATCTAATACTCGGTTAATGAAAACCAACAAAAACACTGCCATGAGAAAACAAGGATGTTCCTCAGAAAAGATGGTATAGCTAGCATCTGGATGTTGTGATTACTAGCTATGTTGTAAAAACCAAGGAGAAAAGAACAAAATATACCCTGAACCCAACCCTGGAAAATTTAAAAGGTTCCCAATGTGAAAGAGGAAGGAATGTTTGGTAGGATTGAGGTAAGTGGAGTTGGAACTAAGGAATTGTGGGAAAGGATAAACAACCCTAATGGCCGATGCGTCCCCACCCCGATGATATGAGCGATAGCTCGTCCTCGCGTATGGGTGAAAACAACGCGTCGTGGACCGCCAGCTAACAAACGCACACCACCGAAGCGAGAAGACAGCGGGCACCAGGCCATCTTTGAGGATGGGAGGAAAGGTTAACCCCGGGGAATGACAGTATGTCATTGAGAGACGTGAAAAACTCACCCGGTTCTCTCTCAAAACCGGGATCACAGTTGGGGAATGGCTGAAGGCACTATGGTCTCGACGAAAATACGACCGACGACCCCCCCCACCCGTAACAGGAGGAAGACTTGCCGACTACCAACCAGCAAGGATTGACAAACCCCACTGCCAACAGTGCAACGGCACGCCTAACCTAAGCAGGGCGTGCAGGTGTAGCCAAATCCCACCGATGAAGCAACCGAACAAGCTCCCTTTGTTCCTGCACAAGGCAAGGAGTCCGACGGCCCCCATAAACGCCAAGACCGAAAACTAATTTGGGTCGGGACTTGTTGACCCCACGGAAATGGTGAGTCAGTAAACTGACTTACGGAATACACGGAACACAAACAAAGCCATGATCAAGTGGTAAAGCGATCATAAGTCAGAATGTCGCCCCGAGGCCGCACGAAGACGATTCAAAACGCAAGTTGGAAAAAAAATTGAATCGACGACAGGAAACACGCTGTAGTTATGATCTGAGATATTTATAGACCAATTAGTGACATACATTACACCAACCTCCCCCCTAAGCAATGTGAATCTACCCCCTATTCAACTCTTGTACGCTCCCCTCGTCATCGCCCTCAGGATGCTGCTTGAGATCTTTCGCATGAAATATACCCACGTCTTTACCGCGCTCATTCACCAAACGATAGGTTAGAGGACCCGTGACCTCGCGTACCTTGCATTTAATATATTTAGGTGCTAACTTACTGCACCGTTTTTCGCCAGCGTTGGATAAAACAAAATTACGACGCCAGACTACGTCGCCGACCTTGAAACTAACAGGCCGTTTTCGAAAGTTGTAGTGTTCGGCGTTCTTTTTGTACGCATCGTTTAAATGCTTGGTCACGTTCTCGTAAACCTCGTTCAGTTTACGCATATCCCATGCAACGCCCTCGCGACCATCGAAAGCCAAGTCACCCTCCCCTAAATCCCTTATGCGTCCGTAATAATCTCCACTAATTGGAACGGTCCGCCCCAGATTCAGAAACGAAGGAGTGAACCCAGTAACTTCGTGCGTCGCGGCTCTAATAGCGTGAGCTATTTTGTATATTTCGACATCCCAGGTACGATGATCGCTTTTTACATAAGACCTCATGGCCGTCCCGATAACTCTGTTGTAACGCTCGACGAAGTTGACCTGCGGATGGTAGTTAGCGTTTCTCCAGACATGAGAAACCTTGTATTTAGTCATGAGTTCCCGAAACTCCGCGCTTATAAATTGAGCACCATTATCCATCATGCAAATCTGGGGAACGCCAAATAAGAGAAACACGTCGTTCTCCAAGAATTCACATACCGACTTAGATGTTGCCCGTCTCAATGGTTTAACTAGCACGAATTTCGTAAACCAGTCGCAGACTACAAGAAGCATGGTGTTGCCCTTCGCCGAACGAGGAAAGGGACCCATAAGATCCACGGATATGCATTGGAACGGAAACCTAACTTTCTTTTCGCGTCCCATTAACCCAAAACGAGCTCCCTGGCAAGCTTTGGACGACAAACACACAGCGCACCGACGCACATAGCGAGCAATATCAGCGCGCATCTTAGGCCAATAGTATTGTTCGCCAACCTTACAAAAAGTTTTATAAATACCCAAATGAGCTGAAGTCGGGTCATCGTGACATTGTTTTAAAATGTCCTTCCGACGCGACTTGGGTATGAGTTGCTTCCATTCAACTAGGTTTGAAGCAATATCGTGTTTATTGGCAACCAGCTTGAAGAGCCTACCTGATTCGATACGCCAATCAGGGTAATTATCTGGCGTTTCATTTACTTTCGCTAACATGCGCCGGTACCACCTGTCCAAGTCGCCCTCGGACAATACCAAAGATGAGACGCTCAATGGCTCGCGAGATAAGGCGTCGGGGACCACGTTTAATTTCCCTTTACGATGCCGGAGATCGAAGGAATGCTGTGCCAAACGGATTGACCAACGCGCAAGCTTGTTCTTGGGATCCTTCATGTTCATGAGCCAGAGTAAGGAGTAATGATCGGTGATAACCGTAAAAACTGTACCCTCCACCCATGGTCTAAACTTCTCTATCCCAAAGATAACCGCGAGGCACTCCCGTTCGGTAACCGAATAATTTTTCTCGGCTTTATTCAGGGTACGTGACGCATAGGCTATGACACGCTCTCTCTCCCCTTCACCCTGCGTCAAAACGCAACCCAACCCCAGGTCTGATGCGTCACACTGTATGTAAAACTTTTCCTGAAAGTCAGGACTAGCCAAAATGGGAGCCGAAACCAACAATGACTTAAGGTCATCAAAACATTTTTCGGCTTCCGGAGTCCATTTGACGGTCTGGCGCTTAATGCGACCCTTGGTAAGCTCAGTAATGGGAGCAGATAAAGTTGAAAAATTAGGGATGAAACGACGGTACCACCCCACCATCCCAAGGAATCGTTTGACGCCAGTGACGTTAGATGGTTTCGTCAGTCTGGTGATAGCCTCCACTTTGGCCGGATCAGTGTGGAGTCCAGACTTGTCAATAACATGACCTAGGAAAGTTAAACTGGACCGACAAAATTCGCATTTGTCCAAGTTGACAGTTAGGTTGGCGTCCCGGAGTCGTTCACGGACTTCTTCCAGCAGACTCATGTGCTCGTCAAACGAGTTTGACACGACGATAATATCGTCCAAGTAGATAAAAATTTTCTCTCCAATGAGAGGTCCAAAAATGTTGTCCATGAGCCGCTGCTGCGTGGACGGAGCATTCGAAATACCAAATGGCATGACCGTGTATTCGAACAAACCCCGACCCGGAACGGTAAACGCTGTCTTTTCGCAAGAGTCCGGAGAGAGAGGAACCTGCCAAAATGCCTTTTTTAAGTCAATGGATGTTAAAAATCGCGCATCCTGAAGTCGCATTAAAATGTCCTGTAATCTCGGCAAGGGATAAGCGTCTTTACGGGTCACCGAATTCAATTTTCGCCCGTCAAAACATAAACGATGAGTGTTATCGGATTTCCGAACCAAAAGCATAGGCGAGTTCCAACCAGATGAACTAGGTCGCACGACGTTCATCGCGAGCATGTTATCGAGCTCCTTGTGCGCAATTTCCTGCATTGCAGGTGAAAGGGAATAAAAACGTTGCTTTATGGGACGCGCATCCCCCGTGTCGATTATGTGCACGACCTTGTTGGTACGTGTCAACCTGTCATGAGCTATCCCCTTAAATTTTTCTTTGAGTGCAGTGAGAACAACTTGCTGCTCAACGTCGAGGTCATGATGAGACTTAATTGCCTCCAATGAATTAACCTCTCCAACTAAAAATTCGTCGCGTCTAAAATCAACGCGTACGCCAAAAAGTTTACAAAAATCGACTCCAAGAGTCAGGCCAACTTTAATGCTACGGCATACCACCACGCTCAGGCTTTTTGTAACCCCACATATCGTGATGGGTATATCAACTTGGCCCAACACATCCTGAGGAGTACCGTCCGCCGAACGCAGTGAAAGCGCCGCACCACGCCTAAAACTTAAGTCGAGTTGGTCGATTATATAGTGAGCTTCCGTACCCAAAACGGATAGTGAAGCTCCTGAATCAAGAAGAGCAGTCAAGCTGATCCCACGCACTGTCAAATTGACAAAAGGTCGCGCATCTGATGTAGGATGAGAAAATATGGCGGAAGCGCGCGGATCCGATCTGCAAAAATCGCGAACACGCCCCAACCATTTCCCCCATGTTAAAGCTTCGGCTTTTCGGGCACGCCTGAGGGATGCGCCGTGACATCGCCTCGCCCCTAAGCGTTTTTTAAATGCCGCCTCGGGCAACTACCCGTTGTGACCCCCTTACGTCCGCATCTCAAACAAAATGTTCCCAAGGGTTCATCGCAATATGTGAATCGATGGGGACCCGAGCAATTCCAGCAAGCACCGGGGTATTTCTTTTTAGAGGGTCCGGGCGTAACCGTCGCCGCCGCAGGAGATTCCAGCGTTGAAGTCGTGGCCTCGAAAGTAGAGGTCCATTTTATTAATTCCTCGGCTGAAACGGCAGCCTCGGACAATTGCTCCATCGTTAAAATGGGGTTGGTACCCATTGCAAGAGAAATATTCGGAAGCATATTTTTTCGTATTGTTAAAATACGCTTAGCTAACGCAGGTACGGGCGACAATCGCGAAAACATTTCGGACATGACTTCCAAGTAAGAAAACACTGACTCGTTGGTTTGTTGTTTCCTATTTCTTATCTGATCTTCGTAATCAGACATAAAATCTCGCGATAAGAAACGAAGTTTAAGCTCATTGAGCAATTCTGCCCAATTATTAACCCTTGAATTTATTGTTCGAAACCAACGTAGTGCTTCACCGGAGAAAAACTCAACCGCATGGCTGAAAAGTTGTTGTTCCGAAACGTTCCGCGACCTCGACAACTCGCTAGCGCGGTCCAGAAATTCGAATACTTCCGCAAACCCCCCAGTACCATGAAACTTAAGGTTCCACTTGTATACCGGTACTTGCTTTGCGGTACCCACATCGCGGTCAACCAACCGATTTAAAATAGCTGTTAGTTCGGCGTTATGCCGGTCATTATCAATTTCTACATCAGCTCTAGGTGAAATTACAGAGGACTGTCCTCTAGGAGTGCCTAACAGCTGATTATGTAAGGGTTCCTCGACTTCCGGTTGTTCAACTTCGCCCCCCACCGACTGTTTTTGCAAAATAGACTCAAGTTTCTCGCGCATTAATTTTAAATTATGTAAAAGCGGTTGTCGTGCTTCATTAGCCGATTCCTCTAGGGCTTCTAAGCGAGTGGAATAATGCGCCATTCTATCGAATGTCTTTTGCAACAGATCGAGGTTAGGCAAGGTCTCTAAACGTGTTACCACACCCATCAATTCGTCAATGTTTCCCTTACACAAATTTATCTCTGCCGCTAAATCTGAGGGTTTGTTTTTTAAAATGGTAGGTCTTGATGTACACAGTTCGGACCGATTGATAATCGCTAGCTCTCGGCGCTTTTCCGGTACCGTTTTTGCATCAATGGATAAACCCCGCATAAAGAATTCTATATCGAGCTCCTCTGCTCGCAAATTCATAGCGTACTCTCTCCTAGGCATGATGAATGAAATTGGAAATTCACACGGTAAAAGGTTTCTCGCCGATGCGAATTCTCAATAAATCGCAATAAATCGCTTCGTTAAACCCTGGTAAATTGTTAAAATATATATTCGAACCCACAGTGAATAAGGAAATGTCACAACACGGTATCTCATGCAAAATAAGACTGATCGATAAATATAAGAAAAATGGTTTCTCACCAGTATGATCTCAACAAATATTAAAATTATTACACCCAACAACAACAGGAATACTTAATTAAGAAAAATAATTAAAATCCCACCAAATGCACACCTTGGCAACAGCCCGGGTAGTCGCTATGGCCAGTGACAGAACCCACAAACAAAGCTAACCAGCTTACAAATGGTTCTTCACCGATAAGACGACTCGTGATATAACAATACACGAACCCCGATTTGCCAAGTGCAATAAAAAGGTGTAATAATAAATAAAATAAAATATGTCGTGCCGTATAGTACTGCCCTGCTTCGCATAAACCTGCAAAATTTGTCGCACAAAAATGACAATATAAGCACAATAACCGTACGTAGCGTAGCCTTCGCCCGACGCGACTAGTTTCAAAAAAAAACAAAACTTACTAATCAGTCCAGCCAAGTTTGCACCGTCGAACGGGTCGCTGAAAGCAAAGTTATTACACACACCTACAGAAGTCGCCACCTGTGTCACCGTATGAGTGAAAAACCTTTTCAGCTCGAAGTTCGAGATCACGAACCCTCGCCAACAATCAACTAAGGGTGCCACTGAGACAACCCCAAGTGAGACAAAGCAATACAGGAGTCCCCTAAAAACGTTGGGCGCCAGTGAGAAGGAAAAGCCCCTCTCCCGCTGATGCAGGCTTGAGAAATCTCCTCCCACGCGAAGTGGAAAACCACCTCACTTTTTAACGTGGGGAGCCCTGGATGGAATTGACTAGCTCCTCTGATGGTAACGTCGGTCTGCGAGGGACGTGGGTCCAGATCTCTAATCTCACTGAAAAGGCTTAAAGGTATCCCCTCTTCCAGGGAAATAAAATACGGTTTAAATAGAACAATTTAATGATCACAAAAATCAATCAAAAATGTACACAAAAATACACAACGGTGGCAACAACCTTCGGTGGCAAATATAAGTAAATACTGACTTCTGATGGAAGTCAGCCAAAAATACAAAGCGTAAAGCAATCCTCCCCGTGAGGGAGACCCAGTGAACTACAAAACTTGAGGTGTCAAAATAATAGAACCTCTTAATGACGTTAAAAAAATACTCGTTAAAGATATGTTGCAATCACAACCAAACAGAAATAGTAGTAAAAATGTCTCACCTGAGTACTCAGAAAGCTCACAAAATATTGGTGACAGGTACCCCAAATCCGCCTGGATGGATTGCACACGAGTGTTGTTGTTGACTGGTCCGCTAAGCCTCGAATCACTAAGAAAGGACCGCACGCTATTTGTGATGACGTCCTCGCAGCGACCCCACGACTTGGCAACAGAACTATGGCTGGACTTTCCACCCCAGAGAGTTGTTCCAATATACTCTGGTATTATTTGGTTCCAGCAAAATCCAATTCCAATGTCACGCAGTCCGTTGGCTCGCCCGGTTAATTGGCGGGTCGTTCCACAACAAATATGACAGTTCGACGATAGCACAGGCAACGGACACGACAATCAAGACTCTTTCACGGAATTAACAAAAGCGGTTAGATGTTGAATAGATGTAGCTCGATGTAGCTTTTGTTGACAATACTTGTTCAACTCAATCCCCAAAGAGGGCGCTCTAGCATGCGCAGATTGTAACCGGATCGAAAAGATAATCGATGTACAAATAATGGTGGACGGCCAGATGTTTAAACGAAAAAATAATACGGCAACCTCCGTATTCCAAAAAATATGTGCCAATCTCACCCTCGTGCACTCGACGTTGAAGCAGAATTAACTCGGTATACTAATTTATACTTGCACCCGCAATTAAATTCACTTGATTACAACTACGCACACTTTTAGAACTACTCGCTCAGCTGCCCGGAAAAAAAGTGAAGATAATCCACCAGCATGGCCGTCGTCATGCGCTCTCTACGAAAGACACGAAAAATATGGGAGTGCTCAATAGATTTGAATGAAATAGCAGTGTTCAACAAATTATTGCTGTAGGTTGATTGATAACGGATATGAGGTATAAAAATCCGTTATACATTTTAAATAAAGTCCATTTTGAATGAAAGTTTGGTATTTCTTTATTGATATATTATATTGTAAAAAGTCCACAATTTACGAATGAAAAATAATACCGAAAAATTGTCCTCCAAGACCACGTCTACTGAAGTCAAATCCTTTTGTCAAATTTTCGATTACATTTTTGCACAATTTCGACTCTACCTCACCAAATCCTACCATACGCGTCGGATTTTGGTTTTCTATCCATTGTGTGCAATGGATTGTGGATTACCCACATAGACTTGATCTTTTACATAGCTCCACAAGAAATAGTCTAACGGCATTAAATCACACGATCAAGGCGGTCAATTGACTGCAAAATTACGCAAAATTATATGATCGAAAAATTTCGTTCACAATAAATTTAATTTTCCAGTAGCTGTGTGGCATTTAACGCCGTCCTGTTGAAAGCAATCTCACTCACATCCATATCATCAATATAGGTCAAAAAATATTTGTGGAGTTTCTAGTTTCATTTAAAAAAAACCGGTCCAATCACTCACGAGTGTGTGATTTCTTCTCAACAACTTCTCAACAATCACTCTGGGATTTTCTAAAGTTCAAATGCGAAAATTTTGCTTATTAACATTACTATTTAATTGAAAATGAGCTTCATCTCAAAAGGTGATCTTTTCAGATAAACCATCACCATGTTCTAGGATGAAATTAGCGAATTGTCGATGGACAGAATGATGGGAAATGAATCAAATATACTTAACACAAAAGACAGAAAACAGCAGACGAAAGTATAGAGAAATCAATAAATAACTACTGGAAAGAATAAAACAAGAGAAAAACAATTTTTGGGAGCAGAAATGCAACTTAAAAAAATCTCAATCTGCAAAAGAGCAAACAGTAGGGTGTATGAAAACAAACAACAATAGAAAAAACTTATCTCTAATCAGTGATAATGGAAGACACACAGTTTGAATCGTTATTGGTTGAAAATAGGGAAGAATTTATGGAAAACTAGTTTTATATCGAGAATGCAACAGAACCAATATAATGTAACGATTTTTTGAATCGTTATTTTTTTTCTACTTTGCATTTGACAACTTTGGCAACACCCTGTATGGTGGATTCATTCATTAATTCTAAGGTTGGCGGGATTGCTGGGTTTTCGATAACGGGGTCGCGAGAGCGACTCGACAGGAGATAGTTTTGAAGTGCCGAAGCGGAAGGTCGAGTTTTAGGGGAGCTGGTCAATTCCTGTTTGTGATGAGGCGATAGCCATGGATGGGGGCAGGTGGCTGTGGTGAGGATTCGTTTTTTGCTTGCGCAATTCTCGTTGGAGGATTTTTTTGTTCGCGTAGGTGAGTGCGATATTTTTGCTATTCTATTGATTTCCGTTCTGGTTTGTCGTCTCTTGACCAAATTTGGGCATATGGCTTTGTCTTTTTGTATTGCTTCCGCAATTACGCAATTTGTGCGTGATTGTTATTTTTTACTCCGTTTGGTACCGAAAATTATTTTTCCTTGTGCGTGTAAATATAAGTTTGTTCTGTGTAGTAATTGTTGCCTCATACTGTATGTTTTTTTGATCTAAACGGTTTGTTTAGAGCCATTTTCTTGTGTAGTTTTAGTACTGCAATTTTGATTTAGGCAAATTTATTTGAATGGGAAACGTTGATAGCGCAAGATACGACCGCTTCGCCTACCAGATAACAACGTTGTCGCTCGCATTGACAATTCGATTGCTTTTCCATGTTAAATATTTTAAGTAATTTTAAATATTTATGCATTGTATTTTTTTATTTAGCATTATTGATATTGTGTGTATAAGTACGATTACCATCTAGGGGTTGACATGAGTGTGATGATTGTGGATTTTATATTTGCTACGTATTAGCAAATCACATTTGACGTCGCATTACATGCTCGCTTCTAACAGGAGTTCTAATCGATTGTTGGTGGTTTGTTTTTTTGTGTTTTCTGGTAGCGGTCGATCTTGCTATTTTAACACAGATGAGGTGTTGTATTTCGACGAGTCGTTATATATTTTTCTGGTCACGGGGGCAACCTCCGATCCTTGGTTATTTATTTTCGGAAGCACAAATTGTAATTTTTGTGTTTCTAAGTTCTCTCTTTATACGGGGTGAATATAATTACATGGCGCCCAGACCAACACCTTTTTTTCGCTACGTTTATGTATTCTTAGCGTCATCCCGTATAATTGTATGACATCAACCGAGGGAAGTGGGGTTCCGTTTTCTTCATGGTCCGAGCTTGAGCGAGCACTTCGTGGCATTTTCTATCTTTGTCCGACGATCCCCTGAGTTATCAACAAAGATCGTCGGGGCAGTTTTTGTCGTTCCTTTGAGTGGCAAAAATTGTTACAATAAATTACCCTAGATAAATTGACTCAATGTGTAAAAGAGATCAAACGTGGAAGATTAGCTGAACTTGAGGACATTACTGCAGAAGTAATAAAATACGGCGGAACATCACTGCTGCAAATCATTGTAGGTATGATGAATGAATGTTTAATGCAACAAAAACCACATCTCGTTATTCTACAAAAAAGGAAACAGAAAGGATCCTAATAGCTGCAGATCACAGAACATCAAAGTGGATTCGTGTTGGGTCGTAGTGGATTCGTTTATAGACCTTATGGCTAGCCCTAAAAACAATTGGAACAACACAGCATACATTAAGAATGATACATGAACTACGATATATATAAAGATAGTATGGTTTATGTTAAAATGGGAAGTAATCTTTCGGAATCCAAATATGTAACCAAAGGTCTTCAAAGAATACTTGGTATCCTTCAATTCGGTTTGTTGGGACAAGAATATCTCTAAATGCAATAAAGAGAGAATTTGTAGAACCATCGAAGGACCGTTCTTACCTACGGAAGTGAAGTGTGGACGATGAAAGAACACGACAAAGGCAGATCTAGAGCGCTGGAAATGCACTACTTACGACAAAGTGCAAGGCTATGGAGAACACAATGAGTAAGAAATTAAAGAATCTGACATATAATGGCACAAGAAGAAGACGTAGTACATAGGATAACAAGAAGGCCTTAAATAGATAATAGATGTCCAAAAAGTATTCTTGTGGAAACCACCAGGAAAGAATAAAAGAGGACGTCCCCGAAAACCATGGAATAAAAGCATGCGAGAAACTATGCAGGGTGGAGGTTTGGATTAAGAAATGGAATTCGCCTGAGAGGATTGGAGATTGTGATTGGAAAGTAGCTAAATGTTATATAATTGACGTATTATAATATATTTTTAATGTAGACATGATTAAGCCCAGTATAATTATAAACATATATAATATGTACTTCAAGAATTCTATTCTATAAATAAAAATAGTCGCTGTAGGTTTAGGATTCGATTATAATACCCTAACTTTGGCTAGATACAAAATGTTTTCTTAATACGGTCATGCATAAAAGTTTCGAGATTGGTGGTGACAAAATTTTTGTAGTTATTAATAAATTCATTCGGCATAGCTATTTTATAAACTTCATTTTAACAATTTCACTTGAAAAACCCTGTAATAGCTTTAACATCTTCTAATCTGACATCCCAAGTTTTCGCTTTATATACAGTTAAAATTTGTGTTCGTTTTATATTTAAGCAAGCGTAATATACGTTATCAAAAGGCTACAGTGCTTTAGCATTAACCGTCATCGCGTTTTATATCATGAAAAATGAATTTAAAAACCAGTGCATCTGAAACTGGTGTTATTAACTTGTTTAATTATTAAATTATATTGCTTAAAGCTAATACAACAGCGTGATAAAACGGAGCAATGCATAATTATTATTAGTCAACTCAAGTAAATTACCGCTTTTGTATGAAGTTGAAATTACCTAAACAAAAGAATATTATGCACTCATCTACGTCAACCACGTCTGCAATTATCATGAAAGACGAATAACTGTCGAGAATTGCATTGAAATTCTAGGGAAAATGTGCGAAGTGCACCGCACAATTTAACTGTAGAAATGCTTCTAATGAAAACGTTTACTGTTAAACGATATAATATAGGAACTATTTCGATATAAGCTTTTAGTTTATTCCATAAAAGATACTGAAATGGTGTTATCAACATCATGCCAACATTCAAGATTTCCAGAGTCAATGGTTTAAAAATAAGAAAATTAAGATCTCTTCCCAGCTAGAGAATTTACGGTGCACAATATGAATTAGTCTGTTCCCACTGTATCGATTAAGTGAATATCAAAAGGAATTCCTAAGAGGTGAACTTATTAAGTTCAGTAGTTTCCAAACCTGATATAAAATTTAGACTGCGTATATTATTATCGTTTAAACTGAATAAGTATATAATCAAGATAATGGTAAGTTTCGGTTAATAGTAAAGAGAAAAACAAAATATGCCTTGTAGTCCAGGCAAGGAAGGTTTTTAGTTTGCAAAAAATCCGGGCAAGCTGAATTTTGGCAGAGATGTACATTGGAGTGTTCTAACGAACCCCCCAAAAGTCCCATAAAATCTCACGCCGGAGTTAAGTCGTTTGTCCAAAAAGACTTTAAAAGAAACCAATTTGAACTAACTATTTATTTGAAGTAATAAACCTACAGCGATTCTAGCTTTCAGTGTAATACTTGATGTTTACATTTTGTAACAACGTTTATATAATATAAAAACGCTTATACAAAAATATCATATTGAATTATTACTAAGCATGGAAATTTCTAGAGCGGGTTCTCTTCTTGCATATTATATTGAACTTAGAGAATATTCCTGAATGTTTACGATGGTTTCACAACACCGGCGTCCCCCACAATCGGGGGTTTTAGCTCCCCCAACGCGATTTTTTGCCCATAACTCGCTTATTTATGCTTGTATGAACAATTATGATTAGACCATAATTGAAGAGCATAACATTATCTATAAAATAGTTTTTTTTTCATATTTTTCCATGGCACACTAATACTTAAATTATTGACCGAAAACACGACCCACCCTTAAAATGGCACAATATTGATTCGTTGCAGGGAGATAAATGTTTTCGGCACGGGAAATGCTTTTACCGGAAATCGTCATCGAAACAACACTTCCCTGCGTATTTACGCGCAGGGAAATTGAATCTTACTGACTAGTCCGGTAATATTTAGTAACACAGGTAACAATGACAATTTTCGGAATAACTATTGTTTGTAACTATGTAGTCAACAAATTGACAAACTTGATTTTAGCTCATTTTAAAAATGTTGTTCAATTAGTGTTTTAAAATTTCGATTTTTTACGATTTTCGGTAAAATTTAATACAAAATACGTCAGGAAAATGTCTCACTTTACTCGGAGCTCTAAAATACTCGGCACGAAGTGCCTCGTATTTCAACATTGCTCCTCGTCAGTAATACATCATTTTCCTGACTTTCATGTAAATAACTATTATCTACTTCCGGGAGATAATATAGCGTAACTTGCGGTCACCACACCAGCCACGTATAAAAGAACGTGTGGCTAAATAAATAAGATCAATAGTGCTCCAGATAACGCCTTTATCATGGGAGCGGAGCTTCGGCTAGCTAGAGAGCTCAGGGTGAAGGTAGCTCAAAAAAAAAGGAAAAGTTTAGTACCCGGCGCCACACGATTTTTTCCGCTCCCAACTCTTGGTGTTACCTGTATAATCGTGAAAGCTTATATTGAAAAAAAAACAAAAGCATAAATGAAGCACTAAAATTATTATAATTTATTGAAAATAAAGTCAATCAGGAAAAACAGCCAAATCAAAAATATTAAATAGCTATAACTCAAACCAAAAATTCAAACAGTTAAATAAATAATTTCGCACGCGGACAGATCTGTTGGCGTTCACACTTATCTTACAAGTACGCTAATTTTGCGTACTTATCGACCAAACAAAATTCAAAGTTAGGTTGTAAAAAAAATATATATATATGACCTTCTTGTTCTTGACCAAAAAAAACAATCTAATAGCGCAAACAGACAGTTTATAAAACAATAAAATTAAACAATATTCACTTATCTTATTGCCTCTATGCTACGCCACTGCAAAGTTTCCACGCCAATGGGTTACAAAACAAAACCTCGAATTGCCGAGTCTTCGAATATATCTGCGTTGTGCTTAACTGCTTGGGACTTCTTAAAACCCAGAAAACGAACCAAAAACAGTGAGGAGAAGTTCCAATCACTTCCAAATAGCACCCTGATCAAACCAACCAACGATAATTACTAAACCAACGGATAAACCAACTTTTCTTCAAATAACCAGGTAAATTCGTATTTCCAACCTCAAAATGTATATTAACCTCCAGAAATAATTTTTAGTAAACGTTTAGCTTCAGAACAACAGGATAAAAGAGGCGACGTCGTGGATAACCAATCGTTATAGATATTTCCCAAAGTGACGAACCAGAAAACATAAGCAGTAAGTCTTGATGGGTTCGTAATAATTTCAACAGCTCCAATCTGTGTATCGTAGATTATCCCACTTCAGTGGCAATGGATTATATTGACCAAAAATAACTACAATATAACTCCAAATTTGAACAAATAGTTAACGATCCCAAAATAATGGTGCGGAATTATAATTTTCCAATATTTAACTAAATTATTCCACTCTACACGAATTTTTGCAGGTCAAAAATTATACTACTTCAATCTACCTTTTTATCTATCTGATAATATTGTCACTTCCTGAAAACTAGGAAATATTTTTAATTCCCCTAGAAAATTATCTAAAGGATGGACAGAGATAATTTTACCGCCAACTTTTACAAATTAAAATAAGTATGGAATTAAATTAAAACCCTTATTAGATGGAAATATAAATTACAAAATGAACTTGGTCTTATAAATGTAACCTTTCCTCCCTATCATTGAAGGTTACTAGTCGGTACCCGTTAAGGTATGTAATCGAAGGTTACAATAAGTGTGTACTTAGCGCCTCCAAATAGCGCGGCTATGACGGCAATTAATTTGTTTCGTGGATTAATGTTCTTTTAACTTCCTTTAAGGGAGTTAATATTGATTGCTAGGCAACTGAATAAAAATAATTTAAAATTAGTAACTTGATTTATTTTTTAATAATTATACATTTTTTATATGAAATAAAAATTCGCCGTCGGCAAGATTCGAACCTCGGATGTTCACATTGCAAACCATGTACTATCACCATTTCGCCACAGGGGGTGACATACAAAGCAATGCTTTAAATTGTCAAATCTGCTACACAATAACCATAGAAACACTACTTCAATTATATTTAACCTCCAAATTCTAATGCGTCTAATTTATTCAATTTGCTAGGCAACTGAATAAAAATAATTTAATATCAATGTAACCCTGTGTTTTTTATGTAAATTTTTTGAATTAGCTGTAACTCGAGAACGACGCTAGATATCGAAAAACTGAGCAAAAAAATCTCCCCCCCCCCCGCCCCAATCTTACTTATTTAACCCCCCAGGGAATTGTCGGTAGGAAGGCATATGCAAAAAATCAGATCGATCGCGCGCAAAAAAATTTACTCATAGTTTACTCAAGTTTAACATATTTAGCACGGAAGTAGATAAAATAGTATATTAAACTTGGGAGATAACGTTGCATTACCGCACTCTTGTTTCAAAAGCCCTCGGGCCTTCGGCCCTCGAGCTTTTAAAACCTTCGTGCGGATAATGCACCTCATATCTCCCGCATAAATAATATACTATTAATAATAAATTAATTGAAATTGTGGCCAAGGTTGGAAAATGAAGAGAAAAAAATATTTTTCAAAATTTGCCCAAGTTATAGTATCTTCCAAAAGTAACGAAACCGAAATATTGGTTTGAGCTTAGAGAAGGTCCGGGCAAGCTGAAATTTGGCAAAGATGTATATTGAAGTGTTATAATAAACCCCCAAAATGTCTCATGAAAATCCCAAGCCGGCGTTTCCCCCAAATGAGGATTTTAGCCCCCTAATTGCAGTGTTTCGTCTATAAATAAGTCACGTATTTTTACTTTTATGAAAAATTACCATTAAGCAAAGTTGAAGAACATAAAATTCTCTACTTGTGGCGCTGCAGTAGGTAGTACTACATTACATACTGTAATAGGCAAATTCTTAACTTTGTTTAATGGTAATTTTTCGTAAAAGTAAAAATACGTGAGCTACTCGTATATAGGCGAGAACCGCACCTAGGGGGCTAAAATCCTCATTTTGGGGGAACCTCATTTGAGACTTTTGGGGGGTTCATTAGAACATTCCAATGTACATCTCTGCCAAAATTCAGCTTGCCCGGATTTTTTGCAAGCTTGAGCCAATTTTTCGGCTTCGTTGCCTGGACTATTGTTACACCTGTCACTAGGTTCATCCGGTTTCATCCGCTTTCAGCTTAAAAACCGCAGCGGTGACTTTTGTACCATTTAAGCGACTGATTTCATAAAGGTTTCGTAAACTACTATGTGTTTGCATATTAAGACGATATTTTTATTTTGTCTCATAAAACATTTAACAGTTCGATAGATTTCGTCTTTTTCAGATTTTTGCACGTCAGAACAACACGTTTTCATACGAAATTGAAAATTTTAATGTTTCAGTTTGTAATAAGTAGGCGTAAAATTAACATTAAAAAGCTTTCTGCGGATTAATCGGCAGAAAGTACCACAGTTCATTTTAGGATCTAGGTCTACATATTAGTTTATTTTCTTATCCTAGTGTAGGTACATTGTACATTCTCTAAATTAATATTATACTTTAGTTTTCAAGTACCCTGTACATATAGTAATAATTCGGCACAACCCGTGTACAATCTTAACCTGATTCTTGTTGGAATTATTACAACGAAGAAAATCATTGGAATACATTTTTTTTACAAAAAATTAATTGTGTTATCTTTCACTTCGTTATCATAATTAAACACGTTTTTAAACATGCTGCAGTAATTAATTATAATTTTATACGAAATTAATTGTTTACAATATAAACGAACAAGAACTGTTTTGTTTGAGCTTTATAAAATTTTAATTTCTTTGTGGCTAAATTAAATAGGTATAGGTAGAGTGTGTATATATGAAAGAGTGTGGCCAGTCGGTAGTGCGCCGCCATGTTTATCCTAAATGCACCAGTACATGTATTATATTCATTTTATTTTCTTACATAAAAACGTTGAATTTGATAACATGTGGCTAAAAATTTTCAGTCATAAGGTTAAAAAAAGATATTGTTTCATAAAGACATAATTATGGAGCACATATTTTTATTAAAAAGACTTTATTTTATATTTAAATGCATGGTTTGCGATTTACTTCCGCGAGCATGTTTGTTTTTATTAAATGCAATCTTTTTCTTATCTGACACTTTTAAGCGGAATGTCACAAATCTCTTAATAATTTTTTCTATAATATTGTGGCAGTCCAATATATGAAAATTACGTAGGTAACTGAATTATTTCTTTGCATTTTAACCCTACAGTGCGCGCTGATTCATATATGAATCATCTGTCGAATTCGCGAAAATCTTTGCATTGCATAATTGCAAGATGTAAATAAGCGCCGTCCCATCTATCCTTCATCCATCCTCAACATTCTTAACAGGCTGCTTATCGTATAAACTATTTTTTAACCTTAAAATTTAAATGTTTGTGGTAACATTGCACGTTTTGGTTCGAGTGGTTGTCGTGGTTTGCATTTGTGTTTCAGAAGCAATATAGATGTTATATTATTTTACGTTGTTTTTAAACACATTTGGTTTTGTTTTCTTGTATAAAACATTTCATATTTGTGCAAATATTGTTTTTATTTGAATTTAAAGTTAAATTTGTAATCATTTTGGTGCAGTGATGCATATATGAATCATACTCAAAATTGTACAAAGAAAATAGAAAAAACGAGAGTGGATTTTTTAAATTATTTTTCCTATATTTCTAGTCATGTTTTGAGTGATTTTAATTTTCTTACTTAAAAATAAAAAATTGCGCATTGTACGGTTAATACGTAAAATTTAATTAAATTCGTATTTTTGTTTACAACTAAATCACGAAATATTTTCTCAATTTCTTGAAAATATATAAAAATATGCACCTATTGCTTCTAAATGCAACATAAAACTGCAACTAGATAAGATAACGTGCAAAGTAAGTCAATGTTCGCGCGCTTTAAAAGGATAAACATGGCGCGACCAATCAGAAAGATGACGGTAGTTGGCCACACTCTTTCATATATACACACTCTAGGTATAGGTGATGTACCTTCTCGCCACTGTACTATTCAAATAGGCAAAAAGTAAAGCAAAGTTAAACTTAGTTGGTTCAGTAATATGTTAACATTTTTTTATTACTATGCCTACTAATGATACAAAAAGTTCTATAAAACAACAGTTACATTTACTTTATGTAAATCCTCTTCAAAAGCATTTAGTAATATTATTCAGTATTATGTGGGATTCTCGAGCTTTGCGTAATAAATACGTTTCTATCCCTATCCGAAGGAACTTTTTAACACATACATAATCGTTGGCCGAATAATAAATGTGCCTAATTCAACTTTTTGTCCAACATGAGTTAATGGCGCCATCAGTTAGGAAATTATTAAGGCTACTTTATGGGAAAAAAACGTAACTCCCAATTAATCTAGAAATGTTATTTTATACTAACAGAAAAATACGTAAATCTCCATTAAAATTTATCATGAAGAAATTTGCCTAACTCCTGAATAACTTATATTACCGGCTGCTCTAGGAACATTATAGGACTGAAAGGTAGAGCTTAAAGTCTTATAAGAAAAAAGCAAGGAGAAGGTATCTAACGCATAGTAATTTTTGTATCGTTTCCAAAATCGAAAGCCATTGCTTCCCGTCTAGTTTTGTTTTGTAATTTCTATGATAACCGAGAGGCATAACTGCTAATATAGTTTGGTTAAGTTCAATTAAAGTTTTTTGCTCAAATAAAGCACAGAAAAGGTCGAGCGTGAAATTTACTCTTCAGGAAGTTTCGACAACTATAGAAATATTGGAAATTAATTTAATTTTTTTATTTAATAATTTTATTACATTCTATCCAGGAGGATAATAAGTAATACAATTAACAAGATTTAAAAGACATGCAGGGATCGTCCAGTGACATCTTCCTTTCGACCACTTAATCATAACATGACCAATTATAACTGAGAAAGAAATTCACTTAAAGTCTACTCAACAAAACAAAAAAAGACAATTTCAACTGGTCTATTTGAATGGGGGCAATCTTACGTAATATTTTTTGCTGTAGTTTTTGACTTCTTCCCTGACGGTAGGCATTTGTAGGTCTCGTTGGATCACCTCATTTGGAACAAACCATGGAGCATCAGTAATCATTCGCAATGTTTTAGATTGGAGTCTTTCTAATAGTTATTTCAATGTTGGAGGTGGATGCTGGCTATCAGGCAATACTTTTTTCAGCTTATTCAGAAGGCCCATATCCCAAAACCTTATCGAAAGCTTGACTTATGTCGATGAACACCGTAGTATAATATTTCTTCTTTACAAAGTTTTTATTAATTTCTGCAGCTAACCTGTGAATCTGTTCCACAGTTGCGTGCTCCCGTCTGAACCCAAACTGATGGTCTGTAAGTAGTTATTTTTCTTCCAAAACTGGTTGAAGTCATTTTAGGAGTATTCTTTCAAACAATTTGGACAAAATGGGAAGCAAGCTAATGGGTCTATTCATTTTATAATACATAACATATTATCCTAAACACATTTTTTATTATTAGTAGGTACTAGGGGTGCGCATATAATCGATTAATCGATCACCGTAATTCGAATAATCGATTATTTCATAATCGATTATGATAATTTATAATAATCGTTTAATCGATTATAGAAATAATCGATTGTGAAAATAATCGATTGTGGAAATAATCGATTATGAAAATAATCGATTTTGAAAATAATCGATTGTGGAAAATAATCGATTATAGAATATTTTATTTTTTATTGGTAAGAGGTTTATTCTATATAAGCATAATATCTTGTTTTAATAAATACAACTTTTTAAACTTAAACGTAATCCCAACCCCAACAGCAATTAGAACGACCGAATTAATCGATTATTCGAATTACGGTGATCGATTAATCGATTATATGCGCATGCGCACTCTACTCATAATCGAGTTATGAGTTGATAATCGATTATGAGCTCATAACTCGATTATGAATAATCGATTATTTCAATAATCGATTAATCGAAAAAAATCGATTATTTTTTATAATCGATAATCGATTATGAAATTTCATAATCGCGCACCCCTAATTAGTACAGAATTTATTTGAAACAGTTTTTTGCTCTACTGTAAAATAGTGTAAAATATAATCTGAGAATGGGTAACGGATTGGTTTATATAAAACCATATTTAAATAAAAATAAATAAACCGAGGTAGTTTACGATGAGAAAATAATATCATTCAAAAAGATGACTATTTACTTGTTGGAAAGCAAACAAAAATAAAAAAATATTGTCAAAAGAAACTTTCAAGATATTATACAATGAGCTCATAATAAAGTTTAGAACAAATGCAATAAAAATGTTAAAAGGCTTTTTCAAAAAACCCTTTTTTATTTTTTAAAATATTACATTTTTCCACAATAAATATTTTTATTGGTAATTTTTTTTGAATTGCACTCGACACGGAATTTTATAGAGCACATATTTCTGAGTACAAAAATATCAAAAACATATCTTGAACAGGTTGTGAGATAATCAGTCCCAAAGCTGCAAAAAGGGATGTTAAAGTTCTGACAGTAGACCAATCATTTATCAACGACGCACTAAAAAAAAAGGACGATTTTGCATGTCATAAGAATTTTTAAGTTTATCATTAAAAATCTGTGTTTCATTTTGTTAATTTAATGGTTATCTAAACTTAGTTCTTTAAATTATTCATCATTTTGTGCAGAAACTTTAATATTATTTTTATGTTTATATACAGAAATGTTGTGACTGTCAAAAGCATATTTGTTCCAACTCCTCCTTGGTAAATAATTTTCAGATAACATATAACCTTATAGCAAGCCTGCTGTTTACTTTTTTTTAGTTTTACATAGCAAGCTTTACATGGTAAACCCTACAACAAGCTTGATACAAGGATTTTCGCGATAAGCTTGATATGAAATGCTTGTAACAAGGTTCGTGCAAAGTTTTGAGCAACAAGCTTGTCATGTAAAGCGAAAAACAAGACATGTTATATAGTTGAAAATGGCTTCTCTTCCTTGACAATATAAACTTTACGCGGTCCATACCTTTCCATAATTTTCACACGCTTACATACTTTTTAACGACAACCTTTTCACAACCTTTTGCACATGTCGACGATAAGATTGTTGCAAGATTGTAACAAGTTTATAAAGCTATCTGGGTTGGTTGTTGTCTACTTAAAGAACTTTACATGCAATGTTGAAACTTTGGGAGTGATTAGCTCGAAAACTATCCTCTTCAAGGTCATACTTTTTCGAAATTTTTGTATTTTGAAAAATATCGTATATCCAAATTTGTAAAGAAAAATAAGGATTTCAATTTAAAAATATTGTATAAATTAGAATAAAACAAAATCACTCTTCTAATATATAAATTATATAATAATTGTAATATATCTGTGAAGTTTTTCAGCATACAAACTGCCATCATCATCATAATGTTAATTTAATGTTTCCTATAGTTTGTCAGATGATGGCAGTTTGTATATCGAAATGTGTCACAAAAATATAAAAATACAGATATGATTTATGTACGAAAGGAGTGCATTTCATTTATTCCAATTTGTTATGAAGAACCTCACAATTTTCTCAATTTTATTTTATTTAAAAAATTATCAAGTATAGGATCAAAAAATATCAAGGGTGGAATAAATGACTCTTTAAAACTTAAAGTTGACGTGTTCGGGAATTTTCTGAGAAAATCCTTCTCAAAGTTTTTATTAAATTTGTTTCAAACTTCAGTGGATCACTGTATAATTTGTTGTACAAATAAATTATTTTAATTGCTTTGAATTTAATGTGCATAATCATAGTGTTCCAAAATAAAAGTCTTAAATAAAACTATTATTGCAATACAATAGTGACTTTTTAAACAATAAAGCCTGCATCTACCTGTATGTTTCAATAAACATCAATTTAAAATTAGAATTAATCCTTTTCAGCAAAGCATTCTAATAATCTATAGCTTAAAGTGTTTGGGACTATTATTTGGAAACAGAGGTGGGATTATACATATTAATGGCGAAAAAAGTTTTGTAAATTTATTTATAGCAAAATCAATATAAAGGTAATCTCCTGTAATGGACATTGCAACGTAATCGTTAATTAATAATATACTGTGAAATTGTATAATTTAATAATCTACTTTTGGTTAAAAAATACTACATAATATATTAGGGTGGTCGTTATTTGAGGTCTGATCGAATTTTTATACTGCCGCTCCCCACAGAGGCTCCAAGTAAATAAAAACATACCCTGTAATTATTTTTATATTTTATTTTAATATTTAAGCCTTGACCACAGGGCATCAAGTTTCCATTACTTGGGCTTTCGCAGTCTTTGCAGTTAGTATTTTATTGTAGGCCTAATTAATATGACCCTAAAAATTAGAATTTCTCAGAAATCAATTTAAAAAAATGTTCTTGCACGGAAAAAATTTGCCAACCTTTTACCCATAAAATTTTGCACGGGTTATTCCATATCAATGTAATATTATTTATTTAATTTTTAAATTTCATCCAACAATGTTGCTTAAGCATATAATATGTTGTTTTACATTTTATATTATGTAAAGAAAGCGAATTGTGTTTACTAAAATAGAAGTTCACTTATAGCTTATAGGCTACCCAAGTTATGCAAAAAAGGCAATAAGCAGAAGATATAATTTATAATGAATTTCTATATGGCACCTCCAGTATAACACTGAATTATTGTAAGTTCTGACTTACCACTTAAAAGGTCTGTAAAATTATGCTGCATGTAATAAAATACTGTCATGGGTCAATTTCAAAAAACAGAAACCACAACCCGACAATTTACTATTTTATAATTAATAGCTGGCACGGGCGGCATCCGCCGCCCTTAGCCATCTAAACCCAGAATAGATCCGAGTAGGCCATAGTTGTTCGGCCTTCGGCCTCACAGGGGGAGGACCATAATAGATCCGTGAAGGCCATAGTTGTTCGGCCTTCGGCCTCACAGACCGGACCATAATAGATCCGTGAAGGCCAAAGTTGTTCGGCCTTCGGCCTCACAGGGCGGACAATAATAGATCCGTGAAGGCCATAGTTGTTCGGCCTTCGGCCTCACAGACCGGACCATAATAGATCCGTGAAGGCCAAAGTTGTTCGGCCTTCGGCCTCACAGGGCGGACAATAATAGATCCGTGAAGGCCATAGTTGTTCGGCCTTCGGCCTCACAGACCGGACCATAATAGATCCGTGAAGACCATAGTTGTTCGGCCTTCGGCCTCACAAACCGGACCATAATAGATCCGTGAAGGCCATAGTTGTTCGGCCTTCGGCCTCACATACCGGACCATAATAGATCCGTGAAGGCCATAGTTGTTCGGCCTTCGGCCTCACAGACCGGACCATAATAGATCCGTGAAGGTCAAAGTTGTTCGGCCTTCGGCCTCACAGACCGGATCATAATAGATCCGTGAAGGCCATAGTTGTTCGGCCTTCGGCCTCACAGACCGGACCATAATAGATCCGTGAAGGCCATAGTTGTTCGGCCTTCGGCCTCACAGACCGAACCATAATAGATCCGTGAAGGCCATAGTTGTTCGGCCTTCGGCCTCACAGACCGGACCATAATAGATCCATGAAGGCCATAGTTGTTCGGCCTTCGGCCTCACAGACCGAACCATAATAGATCCGTGAAGGCCAAAGTTGTTCGGCCTTCGGCCTCACAGGGCGGACAATAATAGATCCGTGAAGGCCATAGTTGTTCGGCCTTCATCTTTCATCTGTCATCTTTCATCTGTCATATGTCATCCGTCATCTGTCATCCGTCATCTGTCATCTGTCATCTGTCATACATACATACATACATAATCTTCACGTAAAGTTACATCTTCATGTAAAGTTAAATCTTCCGCAAAGAGGTGGATCTTCCACGTTCTGCGACCTATATAAAGTGCTCCGGTCTTATTCGCGGCATTCAGATTAATTTGTTAGTGTTTTTTTGTTAGTGGTTTGCATTTTTCGAATTAAAGCCGCCATCCCCGCCATCTGTTGACAGTATTTTGAATCACTGACTGTACGTCAGATTAATTATTTGACAAATTAAATTTTTTGTCAAACTTGTGATTTGATTTTCGAAAAAAGCGAATAACTTTTTTCCCCGCTCGAATTTCTTCTCCATTTTACAAAAAAAAAGTTGCGCCTGGAGCTACAAAATAACTGTGCAAAATTTGGTTGAGATCGGTCCAAGGGTCTAGGAACGTATAGCGAACAAACAAACACGCAAACACGCACGCAGATCTTCCCTTTTATATATTTAGATGTCTAACTTCCATAAGTAGAACTTTGCAAGTACAATAAAAAAAATTCCAGTTATAGAAAATTCGATTTCTAGAAAAATAAAAAAATAATTTATCTGTATCAACAGAAAGCACGGAAGAAGTGGTGGAGAAATTCTACGCAGATGTCGACAAAGCCCCACAACTAATAAATAAGAGGAAGTTACAATGATTATAGGAGTTAATGGAATTTAGTGATTGTTTGGTAATTTTTGGATGTGAAGGGCAGTTGTCTACAAATATTAAAATTTTTCGCATTTGACTGGTAAATGTTTTATCTAGCAAAAGTTAACAATTTTTTATAAATTTCACTAGTCATCAACGATGTTTTATTATTTTCGTAAGAAACTGGTAAATATTTTGTACCTCTAAAACATCTTGATTTTTTCAATTTTCCGATAAAAACAACTCGAGTTTCTGGGTTCCGGTAATGATGTTATAAATAGTATGGTAATCACTTTATGATTACTATAAGCAATCTCTCACAAAAATTTTACCCCAATAACAAAATTTCAATGTTGAACTTGAAAAACAATTTCAACAAAAATGTTAAAAACCAGTAGAAGTTTAAACAACATTTCATATACGTATTTATAAAAGTATGTTAGGCGTAACTGGTTGATTGAAACGGCATATTAGCCGAATACATAACCATTGCAAAAACAAACGAAGTGTTATTTTTTAATTTTCGTTTTTGACCAAGCTTTTCATAAAATTTAACAAATTGTACGAATTAACTTACACAGTACGATCATGAATAAAGAATAAAATTTGTTCTGTATTATGATGTGAATGCGTCGCTTCGGTGGGAAATTGATACAGTACTAATGCAAAATAGTAAACATCATCATAATACATAAATATGGTAAAGGGAGTATAGTTGGACCAGGTGGAGAGATGGACCACTTGAAATATCTCGCAAACTATCGCGATAATGAGTGATTTTTTCGGCTGTATATATGTAGTTGCATCAGTTGAAGCTGATATATCCAAGTAATATGTAAGTAAAGTGTTGATTTTTGAAATATCACAAAAAATTGATTTGAGCTATGATTTTTGTTATAGATAAATGCCTAGAGTACGAAAGGCGGAGAATATTTCTGTTGCTAGAGCTATAGGAATGTCAAGGGATGCTGTAAATAAATATTTTAAAGATCTTGAAACAGTTTTCACTGAGAATGCTCTTTTTAATAAACCAGGGAACATTTTTAACACCGATAAAGCAGGAATGCAATTGAATCTTCACACTCTAGTTCCTCTGGAATGCAGCAACTATGTCAGACTAAAAAAATACTCAATGCAGGAAAAGATATAACATCAGGAATAGCACTTGATGATATTGCACCTGTACCTGTGATAACACTAGCTATTAAAATGCGTCAATCTGACCGGCGTTATAACTTCACCGGAAAACATACAAAAGAGGAAAGAAATAGATGCAAGGAAGAAGAATCAGAAACCAAAGAATAAATCCAAACGCGACAAATCTTCTTCTTCAAACTCGTCTAAAGTAGTCTTGAAAGATTCTTCCAGCAATGACGAGAACAATTTGAGTGATGTGGAAAATGAATACGTTGGCTGCAACGAAGATTACCGCTTTATCGAAAAAAAAAAGATGACTGGATAAGTGTATATTGTGTTCCCGATTGTTACATGAAGGTTGTACCACTTATACCAACGTTTGTCAAATTTACGGTCCTAACGTAACAAAGAAAAATTCGAAAAAACTGTAGGTCCATCTCTCCTACCACACATGGTCCATCTCTCCTATACTGGGTAGGAGAGATGGACCAATTTAACTATTCGGTTTTTTGATTTTAATAATTTTACGGCATTATTTTTGGTTTATTAAAGTTTACCAAAAGGACAAACATTGTTTAATGTATGTAGTACTGTATTAAAAACATGCATTTATTTTAATCAATAAAGAAGTTATTAACTGTTTTTCAAAACATAGTACATATGAACATATTTTATATAGTATAATAATAATAATTATGACAACCATATCTTTTTCGCATCTATTATTAGAATTATTTCGGATTACTATTAAAAAAGTAATGTTTCTCCATGCTGATATAAGAAAACATTTGAAAGGCTTTGAAATCGGTTTTAAAAACTGTTTACATGGTTTTTAATTTTTTAATTTCCTACGTAACAAAATTTTATTTCGACATATAAAACAAGTTTAATTAAAGAAGTTCGAGATACAGAAGCATTCTGACCTGTGAAAATTGCAAAAATCGTATTGAAATTTCGAGATATGGAGAAATTCAAGTTAAAGAAGTTCAACTTTTGGCTGCAGAGTTGTTTTCATTTTAACACTGCAGTGTCTTGCTGTGATTGCTGGTTGAGTTCAACGCGGAAATTGTGGGGTCGAATTTCTTAGCGCGGCGTTCCGGTGAATATCGCCTCTCTGTGGATAAATTAAGTTTGGAAGTAAAAGAAAATGGATTTATCCACATCTAAAAATGGATCATGAACACTTTATAATAGAAAAGCTTGATCAATCGTTTTTATTTTTAAGTTACAACACGATTTTTGACTTACGACAGTATCTTACTGGGGGTGTGGTGTGAATTTTCTGGATGTGGAAAAAAATCTTAAAAGTTTCCATCTGTTCTGTGGAACCTGTCCATTTAGGGGGTGGTGTTTGAATTTTATAGGATGAAGCCCCCCACAATGAAGAGTAACTGAGCTAGATAAAGTGAGCAGGCACATTGGAAGTAGTAGCGTCGAAATAGTGCTTCGATAGTGATTTCTAGTAATTGAATCCACATATTCATATAAATGGATTAACGAGATTCCCACTGTTGGATTCCCTCACCAAATTTCAACTTATTTCTGTCAAATTGGCTATTAAAGGCCATGTGAGTGTTACTTTTGCTATGTGTAAACTGAAAATTTTAAGAGTAGCGGGTTATTAGCAATTATTCCTACAACAGCATTCTCGTATTTTTTTGCTAATTTTTTAAATTTCAAATTTTTAGACATAATTGGTCCTACAATAAAATACTAACCGTAAAATTCCATATATTTTAATGGTGAAAACTTGATCGTTCGCGGTCAAGGGTTAATAGTCCAGGCAAGGAAGGTTTTTAGCTTGCAAAAAATCCGGGCAAGCTGAATTTTGGTAGAGATGTACATTGGAGTGTTCTAACGAATCCCCCGAAAGTCCCATAAAATCCCACGCCGGAGTTAAGTCGTTTGTCCAAAAAGACTTTAAAAGAAACCAATTTGAACTAACTATTTATTTGAACTAATAAACCTATATGACTTATTTTCTTTATGTAAATCTATTTATAGTCCAGGCAACGAAGTCGAAAAATTGGCTCAAGCTTGCAAAAAATCCGGGCAAGCTGAATTTTGGCAGAGATGTACATTGGAGTGTTCTAATAAACCCCCCAAAAGTCCCATAAAATCCCACGCCGGCGCCCCCTACAATCGGGGGTTTTAGTTCCTCCAACGCGATTTTTTGCCGATAACTCGCTTATTTACGCTTGTATGAAAAATTATTGTCAGACCATAATTGAAGAGCATAAAATTCTATATTGAATAGATTTTTTTCAAATTTTTCCATAGCACACTAATATTGAAATAATTGACCCAAAACACGACTCACCCTTAAAATGGCATAATATTGATTCCTTGCAGGGAGAGAAATGTTTTCAGGCACGGGAAGTGATTTTAAAGTAAATTAATTAAAATTTGAGCAAAGGTTGGAAAATGAAGAGAAAAATTAATTTTTTCAAAATTTGCCCAAGTTATAATAGTATCTTCGAAGTACCGAAGCCAAAATTTTGGTTTGAGCTTACAGAAGATCCGAGCAAGCTGAAATTTGGCAAAGATGTATATTGAAGTGTTCTAATAAACCCCCAAAATGTCTCATAAAAATCCCAAGCCGGCGTTGTGGGGGACGCCGGCGTGGGATTTTATGGGACTTTTAGGAGGTTCATTAGAACACTCCAATGTACATCTCTACCAAAATTCAGCTTGCCCGGATTTTTTGCAAGCTCAAGCCAATTTTTCGGCTTCGTTGCTTGGACTATAAATATTAAAATACAAAATATGAAATAATTATATTATATAGGGTTTGTTTTTATTTATTTTGAGGTTATTTAGGGTACGGTATAGGTGAAGACCCCAAATAACCAACAATAACAAACAGCATTCTTAAATTCTTTTTCTTCGTCGAAGCCAAGAAGACTTGCTAGGGAAGTGGAATTAATGGGATAGTTTTCCATTGCCTTCCCCATAGCTCATAGATTGATTATGTAATATAGATCAAAAATTAAATCTTCAAAAATATCTATTCAATATTTCAAACAGTTTCCAGAAAAATTTTATAAATCATTATTATTCAATAAAAAAAGTACTTCGGCTAAATTTTCCGAAGTTTTCTCGGCGCATATTATTGTTCATTTTCAGTAGAAGTAACCCAATGGCATTGATAATAATAATTACGAAATTGGTATATCACGGTCGACGATACCATGTTGTTCAATTACACCCTACGGCATCGGGTTGTAACAGAAAGCAACTTGCTGAGAAAGTCGTAATAATGCTCGAGAACAATTCTGTCGATTACCAATCCTTGAAAGTAACATTTTAAAGATAATTTATAAACTGTCAACGCTCTTCTTACTTAGCAAACCTATAATATTAATAAAAGTGATAAGTATCCTAAGATAAATTCATTTATTTATTGAAAAATATTTTTAATTTTTTTTGTGAAAAAAAATTTCAAAGCGAAACGATACATAAATCACTTCGTAATCGGTTCATAGATAACGAGGTGTAGATTATACGTATTTACTACTGTAATCAGCGTAAACAGCTTCTGCAATAACTGTCGTGATACAAATTGCACCCAAATTTCATTATAATAGCTGACTCAAATTAAAATTTCGGGTAGCATCTTTTAATTGTGACAATGCAAGTGATAAAAATCGTTCAGATTAAGATTTAATTTCCATGTTTATAATTTTGTATTGAATTTTTTAACAAAAACAATATTCGTTTACTGGTTTACTTTGATGTTATCAATAAAAATCACTTGTTGCATTTAAACAGTATTTTATTTCAGCAATTTATTTATTTCCACATATCAAATAAACATTCGTCATTCTAGAAGTTCTAGAATTTAATGTTAATACGAAACTAGTCAACAAATAGTTTGAATCAGATACAGTTTGTTGCAAATTAACTTTTGTCAACTTTTAGGTATCCTGCGTCCAATAGAAATTTCATCCTGAGAAGTCTCATCCGCTGAGTTTAGCCGAGATAAAATTAATTAGTAGCTGGATAAGTTCTATTAAAAAAAATCACAGCAATATTGTGTGACAAAATTTCGACCTGCAACTCGGGATTAACTCGCAAAGATTGAATTACAACTCCGCAGTTTTTACTTATGCCTCGATTACACAGAGCGACTTTAGACGCTAGTCGCTGGCGAATTTACACGCAGCGACTAAATTCGCTCTGTGTAATAGACCTAGACGCTTACACGCCGCGTCTTGAACAGACGCTGTTCGCTCGCGATTAAAGTTGACAGCCGGGCTACTTTAGTCGCTACACGCTAGCGTTTTTACACTCCGGCGTGTAAAGTCGCTCTGTGTAATCGACATGAGAGAGTAAAAACGCTATGTGCTAGCGTCTTTATATTTTTTATTTTGGCTTTTAATTGCTTTTCATTCATTTCTTCTACCAATCCTTCACTCTGAAGTTCTAAATAGAAGCTTTTACTTAT
This sequence comes from Podabrus alpinus, assembly GCA_932274525.1. Taxonomy (NCBI): domain Eukaryota; kingdom Metazoa; phylum Arthropoda; class Insecta; order Coleoptera; family Cantharidae; genus Podabrus; species Podabrus alpinus. The sequence continues at coordinate 24,368,566 of OW026451.1, forward strand.
TTCATTTTTTAACTTGATGTTGCAGTAGTCCTTATGCTTAATGTTCCAAAGTAAAGGATATTTTTCATAAACTTTTAAAAAATCAATAATATTACTGCTGTTCAACTTCATTGTTAAACTATTAAACTATTGCTAAACAAAACTAAATTTTAATTTTTAATTAACCACAGATAACTTATCAGTTCAAAAATGCGCGATTGCAACTACGAGACTAGCGAGTTTAGACGCTGTGTGTAATCGGACAGGTCGCTACACGCTCAGTCGCTGGCGACTTTAGTCGCCAGCGACTAGCGTCTAAAGTCGCTCTGTGTAATCAAGGCATTACTGACTAAACGCATGTAGAAATCGATAGTTTAACGTGTAATCTATTTCAAGGCGTAAATAATTTGGGAGAAAGCGGGATTCAAAGTTATGACCATGAGGCTTGTAGCCTCTAAGCACTTTCTAAGGGCAACGTAATAAGTACATAGCAGTGTGCCGATAATTAATTGATGAGGGTTTAACGCAACTGCGGAATTTTTCTAAATCTTGATATTTAAATAATTTGTCTCCATTTAAAGTTAGTAGTGGTAAAATTAAATTATTTTTAACATTTCAGTTAAGTTGTTATTTTAGAAAATTGTGTACTAATTAATCTAGACTTTTAGACGACTCGAAATTTGATAATACTTATATTAGTTACTAGCAACACGTCACAATTTTGTACATAATTAAATTTTGTTAAATTTTGATTGAATTACCATTAGTAACTGTTATAAATTATTATACTTTCCAGCGGTAATTGTAATGTTACATTTGACCAAATCAATCACTGTAATTCACTCAAAATAACGACATAATACAAATTGCATTGGTTGACATGCAGTCCTATGAAATAGTCGAGGTAATTACGATGGCTTAATTTTCCAATCATGACTGGAAATAGACAGAATTCATTTTTTCTAAAAAAATTTCAGCAAAATAATCTTTTTGTCTCTCATATAAAATAATATTTCATCTAACTGTATTATAATAGTACATGGAGAGTACAAGAAAGTTTGAAAGTTGTATTTCTTATGTAGTAATCGAACTTTAGTCAAAGTATGTAAATTTCAAACAGCAATGTGGAGTAAAAAATACATCTCTGCTGTCGTATAAAATCTATATGATAAATTGATAGTTTCAATGGAGGAGTAATCCATTTCATGAAATGGATTTTGAAGGCTTTTACGAAAGGAAGTCAGTGATTGATATACCAATGGAAGCTAAAACACTAAACCCAGCCCAAACTACTCATCTGTTAAGAGTATGGTAACCGGCGAGTTCGATGTTTTTCATGCTAAGTTAGAAAACGACCCAACGAATTGACTTTAAATTTTGAAATCATGTTAATAACATCTGAGTAGCTAAGAACAACATAAATTTTTTTTTATTATAAAATAATGTATGGGTATATAAAATTAATTTCAACGAACTTGATGGGCAAAGATAAGAATACCTTTTTCAGCGCAATCTAAAAATTCCATTGTTTAGAATACTTGCATTTAGTTCCACATTGAAATTTAATATTACTTTTCTAGAAAGGTCCGTTCTTGTAATAAGCTGAATATTTTTGAAAGTATTATATCTTTTAACCTTCCAGTGGTCGCGTCCATGTCTCACAGACCGAATGATTTTATTTTTGTGAATATCTTTTAAATGTGACGGTATTTTATGCTACTCTTCGGTGTACCTTACAGTCAAATCATGCAGAATAACACCCCTTTTGTTCAGTTGTGTACGAGTAGTGATAAAATCCGGGGAAGCGAATACGGGCTTGTTAAATCGTACGTGATCACTCGCGTTACTGTTTTTTTAATAACCATGTTCAACATATTTTTTTAAATAAATGGTGACAATAGATATTTGCATAACTCCATTGAGTGATTATGCCTTCAATAATTAAAATTCACGCGTGGGTGATATGATACCCTTTTCTCCAGAATTACACATTATTTTATTTTGTGGCGTCAAAATTTTTAATCAAAATAGCCAGAAATAGTTGCCGCTCGTAATCCTGAAGAAATTATAATTTTTCAAATTTCTTTGATAATAATTCTTAATGGGGAACATGCATGAATAAAAAAATTTAGTTAAAACAGTATTTTCCGATTAATCCTATATATTAAATATCAAATCAGCAAAAATAACTTCTATTTATCGTTTTTTGTTATAAATAATCCATTTTAAAATTCAATGATAATTTAAAATAAATCATGTGACCTTAAACGCAACGAAGTCACCGGCACAATAACAATAACCTCACTTTCATGTTTATTCTACTCGTGTAGAGTACTTTTTTAACTTTCTTGTTTTAATTGATTTAATTATGATAAATAACAGCTTTTAACACTAACAAACTTCAACTTTCAAAGCACAAAACCACAGAAAAATAATATAAATGAATGTAAAATTTAACTTGTGACGTCACAGGTCACTTGGCAAATTGCGCGGTCGGTTCCTTCAATTCAAATTGACGGATTTTTAAATATTTTTTAAATTATTATCAAAACGAAAATAAATAAATTAAATAGTATTAATTAGTATATTTAGTTATTTTTGATCCAACTACGCTATAAAAAAAATTTATGCATCTTCCCTATTGCATATTTTTATCATTGATCAAAAACTGTGAAACTAATAATTTAATTTAAACACACGTACTATTTTTAGCTCCAAAACCTTGGTTATATTTTCAATTATAATTTGTGTTAATTAATAAATCCTCGTTATAATGTTAGAACAGTTTATATTTTTCGCTTTTATTCGCTTTTCGATATTAAGTAATATTTTTAGTTTACCGTTTTCCTAGATATTTGAACATTAGTGTTAATAACTTTGCACTACACAAACGGAGCATGAATCCTAGCGATTCTGTTTGTAAAATGACATCAAACACGAATGTGAAGCGGAGATCAACCCGCATAACAAATCGTGCTGTTGTAAGCGAAAATGCAATAGTCGTTCCTAATAATAATACTGGCAAAGTTATGACAGGAGGCACTGACACCCAAGGTATTATAGATGATTTAGAATGTCAATATTATGCTAAAAATTATGCTAAATAGTTCATTTGTCCATTAACTAACGAAATAGTGTTCCAAACACAACTACCCCTGCCGATATCGATAATGACGCCGAAATCGATGATGATCTAATAGAAAAAAGCAATAAACAGACCCCAAAGAAGAAACTAAATAATAAACCTCTTCAAATAATCATGTCCAGCACCATCGACAACCACATTCAATTTTTAAATAGCATCAAAAAGAATGTCAAGAAAGGTTTCCTTATCCGGTATTTTAAAAACAGTACCGGCGGAATATACCTACGTACATCTATGATAAAAGATAAAAGTGAATGGGTGCTGCTAAAAGCCCAATGGGACAAAAAACAGTTAGAATATAATATCTTTCTCATACCTTCCGCGAGGAAAAAACTAGACCTAAACTACACTGCTGAAGAACTTAAGGAGAAATTAGCTAAAACTATCACGACTTCATCGTGCGGGATCAATCATTTATTTAAAATAAAGTCATTTAGCCAATAAAATATTTATATAAACCTCCAAATATGTACAACTTGAAACTGCTACTTACAACTAGGTCTTACATTTTTATGGAGGGTTGGCGTCTTCTTGGCGGAACCATCGTGGTGTTGAGTCTCTTAAGATCACTTTTCTAACTGCTCTTATTAATTAATTTACTTCACAAGAAGACTTCAATAACCCTCCACTTATTACTAAAGAATTTGCAATCAATCTATTTTCTAAAGGATTATCAATCAGGTAAACATATCCGGGGCAATCGCCTTATATGTACTAATAATGTCAATTTATCAATTTAGCACAGCCACTACGGCGACTCGTATATTAATTTTTTATACTTGTGGCAATACGACCTACTTGGACATTAAAAAAGTTTACAAACTCACAAATACTTAAAGACCTCTCTTCATAGTAGTTACAGATAATTTTGTAACTGAAATTTTTTTAAATACTACGGTGAAATATTACTTCCAAGTCAAAATAGCTTGGGAAACACGTCAAAACAACAATAAAATTAATACAGTGCCACAGATGTCAAATATGGTGCTACGCTACTGCTAACTGCAGACATGCACCTCATTCCCCCAAATGTGGTGAAGGGCACTTGACAGAAAATTGAGAAATAATCGCTGACATGCCAGCCACTTCTGGAAACTGTGCGGAGGGCCATTCCGCAAATAGCACACAATGTCCGGCATACCAAAGAAATTTAAAGGAAATTAACCCTAGCAATTTTCTATCTCTAGAAATTAAATACATCCCCGCCCCAAGTCCCTCTTCCAAGCCACGGGAAAACCAAACTATCAGCCAGCGATCAGGACAATTTGCAAACCTCGCACATCAACAAAACATTGTTTACCTATCAAGAGGAAGAGAACGTCTATCAGCTCAGCAAAGACAAATTCCAACAACTTCTAACTTTGCTAATCTAATGATGTTACACAACAAATCAATTAACTCCATTAACATGAGCGACATGTTCCAAGACTACAACAATCTATTAAGTAATAGCACTTCTAAATAATAACAAAAATTCCAGGTGACATTCGATTTTTTTCATATTATCGACACTTATGACATTCAAGTATAAAGTAAATTGATGGAACGCTTATAGAATAATTCCAAATTTTTCTTAATATTATCAACACTTATAATAAATTTAAGTATAAAATAAATCTATGAAATGCTTATGGAATGATTCAAAAAGTTTCGGAAGTTCAAAATTATACAATTGACATTCTTCATAAAAACAAAATTAAATGAAAATAAATCTATCAAATTTCTAGCGTACTTCGTACTACGGAAGGATAGGATCAATGATTTTGCAGCAGGTAGTGTTGCAATTATAATCAAAAATAACATCTCTCAGGACGTAATGACATTCACAATTTCAGTGTCGAAATCTTGGGTATTACACTGCATGATAAGACAACAAATTATAATTGCATACAATCCTCCAAAAACAAATATTAACAATAATAACGACATGGACCACCTTTTTAAATTCGGCAACAAAATTTTAGCAGCAGGTGATTAAATTCAAAGCACACGTACTGAAACTGTGACCATATGATTGATTACCCTATGGTCATTCCGTATCAAATCAATCAATGTATTTTCATGACCCTCTTCGATTTTGCTCAAATTTAGTATACTTCTAAGCTATGCTAAATAAACGCACCGTAATTTCTTGTTTGGCCTTAAAGTGGCTCGTTTACATTGTACAGCACTCCAAAATAATTCAAATTTAGCATACCGTACCCTTTAGAGACACGTTTTTTTCGTGAAATGTAGATATTGGATATTGGAGAAAGTGGATGACTTGTTTGGGTAACTCGGATATGGATGACTCGTTTATTAACATTCTTGTTCTACTCGACTACAGCAAGGCACTTGATGAGATTGATCCTGAGTTGCTAATCGCTAAGCTCGCCTATTATGGTTGTAGTCCATCAGCACTAAAACTACTGAAGAATTACCTCGACAACAGAACTCAAGTAACGCAGCTGCATGGTTTTCGTTCGGATGAGCATTTTCCTAGGCGACAAAAAATCGTGTCTCGAAGTTGTACGGTTCGGCTAGTAGAAATAATTTATCTGAGCTCCACAACCCAAATTTAACTTATTTTGGAAGGCTGTACAATGTAAACGGGCCTCTCGAGGACTAAACAAAAAAATACAGGTCCATTTATTTGGCATAACTTAGAATTTATATGCCAAATTTGAGAAAAATCGAAGAGGCACATGAAAATAATTGCAAAAAATTGGTTGATTTCATACGAATATCATGCTTCCAAATTAGAAAGCAATCTCACTAGTCAAACTACGCTCAAACCATAACGTTGTTCAATTTCTTTTGGCAACAAAATCGCCAGAAAAGTGACATATCAATCGAAAGCAATTTAGAGTCGAGCTTGATAGCAGATTAAAATTAATGTAAACATTGACACGATCCAAAAATTATAAAACCAAATTAAACATCTGACGGACGTACTAACAGATATAAAAAATAGAAATTCCAAAATTATCCTTATAGACTTGACTGAAGATCGCTTGCCTCAAGACAGCTCAATTGTAATTAGCGACAGAAATTGTCTCAGGAATTATGGCAACAGACGGGAGATTTCAACTGAACAATTTGATGAGTCAAGTAACTAAGGACATTGGAACCAAACTTGCTATTTTTAAAAACAAAAAAATGGAGTTATTAACGGCGATACTAATCCACAAGACAACTCAATTTGGCGACTAACAAAAAAACCAAAGAAAAAGTACATTCATAAAAAGAACTCCCGCCGAAGTAAAACATTATATTAACCCTTTACGTCCAAAAAAGCGCCAGGACAAAATAAAACACCTAACATTAAAAAGATTTCGAAAAAGGCTACCGTGCAGTTAACAACTGTCGCCGAAACTTTTTAATATAAACATAATAACATTCAGACATTTCAAAAAACAAACATGACCCTGTACGCAGACGATACCGCAAACAACCGCAAACTACGCACTTTCGTTCTACGCACAGGTTGCCAAACAACAAATTCAAATACACGTGGATATATTGAGACATTATTTTAAAAAATGGAAGATATAATTTAACTAAGTAGTACGACAAGACAGAAATGCTAATTTTCTCACCAAAACAAACTAATCATAAAATTTTTGAACCCCTCTTGTGACGGACACAAAATTATTGCTAAAAGGAACGTTAAATATTTAGGCATGAACATGAACTCGAGAATTAACTTGAAGGAACACTTACGAAACAGAAAGTGTAAAGTACATACGGACAAATGAATAAAATATATGGACTGCTGAAAGGACACACAATGACCGAATAGAAAAGAATTTTACTATACAAAACTATATTTCGACCAGTACTTCAACTTGGTGTAACGTCTCCAAGACGTGCATCAAGCCGTTTATGAAAACAAAACTTACGACTAATAATTGGACAGGAGCGTATCACGACTCATCAGGAACACACACATCGAATATTTCCAAACCTTCGACTTGCTCAAAAATTACGCATAAAACGCACCTTACCGAATCAAACATAAAATATCATCAAAATTTACAGATATTCAGACAAGAACTCGACTTGAACGACGAAAACGAACCAGATAACTTATAACATTGCTAAGGAATGCCCTGTGCTTCCAAAAATGTGTTAAGTTTTTACTAATCTCAAAATTAAAAAAAATATGTATGTATGTATGTTACGGGTAAAGTATTTCCTTGGCTAGTTTATAAACTAGCTGGCTAGTATACCTATATAAAGTAGCCAATCGTTTGGTTATTTTAGTAGGCAACAAAATGTGTACCCTAATAGCTGCAAATTTGGTTAGTTTATAAACTAGATAGGAAAGTTGGCAAGTTTACTACTTATCAGCATTCAAGTAAACATAATAGCCAATATTTTTGGTTAGTTTATAAACTATCCGATTTCAACTAGCTAATATAAAAACTGTTACTCTAGTAACTAATACAAAGCTAATACCTAGGTAATAACATAATAACCAATACGTTGGCTACTATTATGTTGACTAAGCAAATTAAGTAAACGCTAAATTTTTATTTTTGGTTTTTATTTTATATTAAAATAACTAAAATTTTACCGATTTATACAAATTTATTTGTTAAAGAAAATTTACTAAAAATGTTATCAGTAATCCATTAATAAAAAAGCCTGAGAATTTCAAAAATGTTAAAATTTGTAGACAGTAAACTGATATTGATATAATAATTATATACATTATATTATACTATAATGTCTGATTATATTATATAATAATTACGATATAATTAAAATGTACAAAAATAAAACTTCTTAATATAAAAGAGAATATAAATTTTAAATCGCTGAAAATTTCAAACAGATACACAGTAACCTGATTATTATTTAAAGGGTTACTGAGAACAATTTGAATTTTGAGTAAATTTTTTTTAAATCGGTCGAATTTTGATCAAAATTAAAAGAAAATAAAAATTCTAACCTGAATTGTTTATTTAATATTATACAGAAATATTTGTAATTGAATACTGAAATGTTTTCTCTCCTTTTATAATAACTGCCTAAAAAATAAGTGTTGCAAAAATTATTCATTTTTAGTTTTTCGTCCTCTTTAAGGATGAGTTAACGTAAAATTTAACGCAACTACTAGAAGGCTAATAAATTTTAAATTCCGGGAAAAATATTTTGTCGTATTTTTACCGTTATGCTCTTTTTCAGCCGAAGGGTAGTATAACAAAACCGCAATCTTAAAAGTTAACTTAAATAAAGCAATTCGTAAACAAATTCCATCAATTTGTGCTTCTCGTATCGCAAATTTTCTAAACGGAGCATAACAAAGTTAACCTGCTATAAAATTTAATGCTATGACATTTTTTTCATGAATGATAATTATGTATGTACAATAGGTGGTTTTTATTACTAGTAAAATCATGCAAATATTTAATAAGCATTGTAAACCTTATTTTTAAATCTCGCGAATTACTACTACTGATAATATCAAATATGTACCTATAATATGTACAAACTTTGGAAGTTCCCATAATTCATGAAAATTAAATTATATAAATTTCACAAATTATTCTTAAATTTTGATATTATTTATTTTAATTATGCTTTAGAAAAATAGCCGAAATTATTAATTTATTATTCATTTTACAAAATCCGAAGAATAAATTAATAATTTATTCCACTCCAGCTGATGACTACGATTATGACTTTGAATAAAAAACAATTAATTCAAACTTGGGCAGGAGATAAATGAACATTAATAATTATTTTCACTTTTTAGTGTTTTTAAAGTAAATTGAAAAATATTGTTTTCCTTTAACAAAGTTTGAAAAATGTTTGTAAAAAATTACAAAAAGTTTTAAATTGCTGAAATGAAATTGCTTATTTTCTTGTTTCTCGTGTTGCAGAACACTTGTAAACTTTTATATATGTTGGTTTTCTAAAACTTTCATCAAGTAGTACGTACAATGAATAGTGTACAAAACTTTTTTATTTTTCGGTTACTAATCTTATCACCTAACAAGATTACATATTGGTCTTAGTAAAACAGTTTCAGAAAGTTAAAAAAAGAATTGCAATTAAATATCTTAGAAGGTATTAGCCAATAAAACTCACCATTTTATAATTTAAAATCACTGAAAAAGTTAGTTGGATATCATAATTAACATAACAAGAAAACTTTAAAACTTTAATTTGTTCACTTCACGTAAAAGTTTATACGCACCTGAGAGGGAGCACCAACGTCACATGTAAGTATTTCAACGCGTGAATTGCTACTGAGCGCCGCGACGCTGGTTATTGATAAGTACAAGTTCATCCCCACTGTTTTACGGTTAACATAAATGTGATTGATAATTTTTACACTCCATAAAGTAACTACAAAAAATAGGCAGGTTCGTCTAGAAAAATTCCTATTTAAATAAACAAAAACGAAGGTAATAAGATTAAAACTTCGATATTCACCTTATAGTTAAATCTTCACCCTCCCCGCGAATAAAACACCAGGATGTAATCATTTTATCACAAATAAAAATAGTTCTCATAGAAATTGCCCGATTGATAATAGGCTTATAACTTACTTTAAGAGTAAGACAAGCAGCAAATAAGATCGCAAACAATATTCTTTATTTATGGGTTTTAATTTCTTGTTGATGTATTATTCAGTATTCAGCTGAAGTTTTCTAAAATTCTGTATACCATAATACCACTCAAACTTTAATTAAACCGAGCATTTCCCAGAAAAATATATGTTGCCAAGAAACTTTTAAGTAATAGGGTAAACAAACGCTAAATCTAAGGGTAGGTGAATAATTTCCTTTTCTTTTAATATTGTGATATAATTTCATCCATTTCTAGGGCAAAAAGTTTCCAACAGTTGATGCAGTAAATACAATCACCCATCAAGTTTTCTCTAAGCAAAATTGAATTTTGTTACTAACTTCTGAACTTCGAAATTTAATAAGAGTTTAAGGATTATAACTTCAAAAAATAACATAAGTGGTATGACATTTTTGCCTCGATTGCATGAAGAATGTAGATCTTAAAGCATAAAAACCAATATACATTACTTAATTTTATTAATAATTAATTGTAGGAAAATTTAAATAGAACCACCTTTCGATGAGATTCCAAACATCAAAGGTACATAAAAAATTGTAATATTAGAACATCAGCAGTAAAGAGCGGGAAAAATTTCTTCTTTGATGTTACACTTTTTTAACTTCTACTTATATTTCTTTACAATCTGCTTTTTACAACATTAAGTAATTTGTATGGATTAAATTTAATGAGATAAGGACGAATCAAGTTATTTACCTTCGCAATAATCTTTATATTCATGTATTGTAATATATTACGTTACGGGAAAAGTACGGCTATCGGTTATAGGTTATTGCTATTTTTAATTTGTATTTAATCATGATTATAAGTATTAGATAATAAAAATTAGAAAATGAATATCTATAAATTTATTTTGCTTAACTTATTAATTTTAAATTAATAATATGATAAATTATTTTTTCAACAGCAAACAGTGAAAATACTATAGATTTGTTGGTTTTTAATATATTTTATTAATTTTTTTTTTTTAATTAAAAACATTTCAATGATTTGACAATGTTTGTTTGTCTGGCTTTCACTACGAGTCCAAATCTTCTGCGAAATTCCAAACACGATGTTCGAAGGAGCTCCGGGCTTAAAAGCTGCCATTCTCGAACAAGTGATTTCTTTAAAGATTATAATGAAGTGTGTTTTGTAGATCAAACCTTGGCCTGGAAAACGCTCCAAATGTCAAAGTCCAGCAGATTTAAATCTGGCGAATATGGTGGCCATTTTTCAGTTGAAATGAACGCCGGAACATTCTCGCATAACCAATTTTGTGTAGACGGACTGAGTGTTGCTGAAAATTCCGGAAGCTGTTTCCGAATATTTTCTGCTTCTATGGGATCAAGTGCGCCTTGAGGATATGTTCTCGATAAATAATTTGATTAATTTTGGTGTGCATCGGCATAAATACAAGAGATGCACTTTTTTCTGATACTACCGTCCATACCACCACTTGAGCGGTTCCTTGCCGCCAATAAACTCGTAACTCACCAGAATAGTCTTTGGAACATTGCTTAAGCCAGACACGATAACTATGTTTGTTAATATGGTGCTCCAAACAGAAAACTTTCTCATTAGAGAACACCAAATTAGGTAATTGACCATTATCGCACATACGAATTAGCACTTTCGGTTTTTCAAGTCTAACTTTTTCCCGAGCGTCGTTAAGTACTTGGCACTTACTTTTCTTTGAAGAGCAAACCTTAAGCTTTTTTTTAAGTATGCGGCGAATACTGGAATTGCTAATTCCGAGATTATCTGCCAATTTTAATTTTTTAATCAATCGATGTCGATGTTGCAGGACTTACATACCATCGCCATCATATCGTTTTTTAATTGAACCAGTTTCAGCAAAACGTTTTATTGTACGTTATACAAACAATTTGCTTAAATTAATATTTGGCAGCGGTCGGCATATTTGGTTATTTGATTTTCCATCTAAATGGTATAACAGACAAACTACTATGAACTATTGTTTTAATAAAATTATTTTGGAATGCGACGGATAATAAACAAAAAAAGGTCTGTTTTAAATTTCAGATTTCTACAATGTTTCATTTAAATTTTACAGCATATTTAAATTAGGTATCACTTCGATTGATGGACCCGGTATATAATAAAACTTTAAAAACATCAAATAACAATTGCAAATCTTAACCAGTAAGCTGGAAGAATTTGTCCATGATTGCTACTAATAATAATTTATAACATATTTTAATTTTGTTTGAATTATGACATTTTATTTCAATTTTCAATAAATATGAAATATTTACATTTATATGAAATTAAATTTTAAATTACATCAATAAATAACATTTTATTAGCAATAAATTGCAATTAGGCAACATGTTTAATAATTTTATAATGATTGAAATTTCAAACTATTTTCATAATATTATACCTGAAATTAGGGAGTAACGTGCTTCGCTAAAACATTAAAAAAAAATTGCGTACCTGGTTTATATTCTGTATAAGCGATAATTTGTAAGTCCTATCTTCGAGATTGTACGTCTCTTTAATAAAATTTAGTCTAAAAAATAAATAAACTGTTATCCAACCAGATAAATTTGGAAATGGTACTGAGAGAATGAAGTTTATGTGTGCTGAGAGTCGTTTGTGCATAAAAGAACCGCTCATGTGGACTTTTTCCTTCAATTTTTTGATGAGCAATGGTTACAGATATGTGAAGTTGATGATTTTAATTCACTATCTGGTCCAATGCAATAGCTAGTATGAAGTCGTAATCTGTGAATCGTACGGCCTCTGAAGTCAGGCAAGAGATATAAAGCGCTTCACAGTCGCACAGTCCCACAGATTACATCGCAAGCTCCTTTGCCGTGTGAAGTGTTTAACGATTAGGTAACGCTAACTGCCTCCAAAACTTCTTTTGCTGGCACGAACTCCATAGGAGCTTCTAAAGATGCGAGTTATCGTTGGCATTTTTGGCACACCTTGCTTCCTTTAGAAAAATGCAGAATTTTAAGATCGTTAAAAGCGTTAGTCAGTTTATGAAATATTTTATAAAAAATATATGTGGTTCATTAAACTAAGGACCAATTTATCTATCCCCAGTTAAAATTCCAGTTAAGTTTATCGTTCAGGTAGTGCAGTTTAACGTCTTTTCATTGGACTAAAAGATATCACATGACAGATTTATCTGATTGTAAAGTTTAATTGGATATTGATAAACTAGCACTACGTTTCTCAAAAATTTAACCATAAAGACTATTTTAGACCATGAAGACTATAAGTAAAATTATTCTTTTAAAAATTATTACCAATTTAATAAACACTTACCTAATTGAATTAAGTAAGATTTAAATCACTAATATTTGTACACATGAGCAACCATTGACAAATTTGTTTCGAATTTCTTTCTATTCCCGTCAGAATGATTTAACTGGGTATAAAAACACTAGTAGATGAACTCTTAATTTATTAGCAAATATAAAATATTTTATGAAGTAAAAAGATCTTGGCGTTTCAAATAAAATTTTGTGTTAATCAGTATGAGTATTGAGACAAGGTTCTACAAAAATTTCAATAATGAGGATTTGAATGAAGCCCTGCAGAAAATTGCTGATTGCTAATTAATCATTAAAGGTGCCAGTAAAAACTACGAAATACCGTTTGGAACCTTACACAACAACTTTTATGGGAAGCACGGCAAGAAAGTGGATGAAGGGTATTTTCCGATTTGGAGAAGAAGACAATTTTGAATTCGGCATTGCATGGCATTGGATTTATTGGAAATACAAAAATGCTCGCCAATAAATATCTAAATGGAAGAATAGTAGGCAAATTTCAAAATAATCTAACCAGCAAACGTTGGGCCCTAAGTCTTTTAAAGGGCACAAAAGTCATTAAAGACACCTTGCCAATCAAAGTCGCCCATGGATACCTCTGTATAAAAATTATGCTTGATGAAATTAAAAATGGGCGGACTTGATGCATTTAGTACATAGTGAAAGAATAAAAGGGGTATCAAAATCGTCCCATTTGATCGGTCATTTGAAATTTTTTATCTAGGTTATTGTTTTAGATAATATTTTTTTTACAAATGATTGCCTAGAAGAAGCCAAAAATAAATATAATATATTGCGATGGTCCAAAATGAGTCGATTGGATTAAAATACACAATCGTATTTTTGGTTAATTTAAGAAGCTGTGAGTTGTTTGGAAAACTGTACCAGGCTTTGCAAATACCTAAAATGTTGAAATGCTGTTGGTTCAGATCTACTACGAAACTCAGATGAAGTCTCTTCAACGGGTAGTGATTCTATAATAAAAGAAATGTAAGAGACAAATTATAAAATAAGGATAAATATTTTTCACTTTACAGAGTAAAACAAATTAGGTAATTTAAAATCTGTTAAGTTAGGTAAACGCGCAAATAGCGGTGTGTGATAAATGAAGTGAATGACTGGTGAAAAATGACGGGTTTATTTTTCAGACAATTCAAAAATTAGTAAAACGCGCCTGCTCGTGATAATTTTTGGGACGTGAGGACGTATTTTTGGATTGGCTTGCTGTCTGTCGAGAAGCGAGGACGTATAATTTTTGATTATTTTTTATAAAACAACTATTCATTTGTGTACGCCAAAGTTTATGAATAGAAAGTCAATTTATAGATTTTTAAGAAGCCAGAATAATTGATAGAGATTATTGAGAGAAGTTTTACATGAAAAGTTGCATCAATCCAGACTTAGAAAATTTTGGTTACCACTGGGTGTTTAGTTTGTTGGTTATGGTATATGGTCGAGGAAGAATTTAAGTTACACAAGTTGGAATACTTACCTAATATTCAATTGGCAGTTATTTCATCAGGAAGACTTTATGGTGTTCGATTGTCCTTATTTATCACTTCAACCAAACAAGTTAAAGAAGGATTCACTTCGAAACCGGCGACAACAGAGGTGCAAACAGCTGGGTTCTTCGACGTCGGAAGTATTCGGTAAGAACTATACGCGTATTGTTTTTATTTTACACACGATATAATACGATTGAACATTAATAAGAGTGCGGTAATTTTCGGAGGGGGAATTTTAGATTTAAGAATAATTTGTACACTTGATTTGTTTTTATTTGTGTTTTATGGTTTGTTGCTATCATATTTGTGTTAATAAAATGAACAGGTCCGGATTGAGTAGATTTTATTTGAGTAAATTTATTTAATAAGATACAGCATAGGTATAAGGTAGATCCAGGTACTGATACGTAATTTAAACCGTGGTGGATTAAATTCGTGCAGCCGCTTATCTCAGGGGCGGCTGGGCAAAAAAGAAAGGCTTGCCCCTAATGCTAGCTCACAACAGCAGGGCAGGAGACGCTTACAAACAAAATAATGAAGCATACAGAGCCGATACTTCCTCTAGATGTAGGGGGGTTGTACAGGGTGCGCTAAAAGATGAGCTCCAAAGAGCAAGCGAGAAAGGTGTAGTTTGGGCGCCACGCAGCTTAAAACCACCCTGTAAACAAATATAGCAAACACTAGCGAAACTGCGGAATAAGTGTTCCTGCAAAAAAAAGGGAAAGGGGTCTGATGCTTCAAGATCAAAAATAGCGCTGATCAGTTCTAACTTCAGATTTAATTGATAACTAAAATAAATACAGTTAAGCGCAATATTGGGTCAATCTTTCTAAACTCGAAAATAATGAATAATTAAAGCAATTATTAAATAATGTGAGTTATTAGCGTTTGAATGTAGCTACCGCGTATACGTATATTCGGTTTACAGATAACTACGCGCTTCTGTGACTGGGTCACAGAGATAAAAAATAAAGAGTTTAATAAATTTCGTTTACAAAACGTAAATGCGTTCCTAAAGAACGGCCCAACAAATGTAACCCGCGCAATAATGTTAGATAGTCAAAAATGTAACAATCAAATCTGATAAAATAAAACAAAGATCTTATCTGAGAAGCTGGTGGAGTCTTCGATGTTGAAGTTGGTGGGGTCCTCGGTGTTGGAGGGACGAGCAGTTAGAATCGAGATAAAGATGTTGGTTGCAGGCAGAAATGGTAGTCGGAGTGGATCGGAATGGTGAATCGCAGAATGCCTTCCAGATGGCTTCGGAAGCAGGGTTCAAAACGTTGGATTTCCAAAACCCAAACAAATACTGATCACAGGCGGTAAGGTCTTGATCTCAAAGACGTGGTTAGAGGGTTTTAATAATTCCAGATGGTAATCAATTTCCTTCGAGGTGTTGAAAGTTCGGACGAAATAAATCCTTCAAATGAAGTACGGAAAATTCTCCCAAATGCTTACGAAATGAAGCCGGTACGGAAAATCGTCCAAAACCAAGTGACCAAAATGTATCCCAAAATAATTGGATTGAAATATACTCAAGTTCAATAAATAATTAGTCACCGGAACGTCCAAAAAAACTAGATTTTTGTTCCAAAACTTGAACACAACGCACTTTTCGAAATCGGAAAATTAACCATCTGCCTATATATCACAATCGCCCGTGATAGTAAAATTTGTTCGAATTAAATATAAAACTTGCATTCTGATGCCGCATATGAGATTCTCATAAAACTAAATGGAGAAATCTTCAATCTTTCGAAAAATATATCCGTGAGAAAACAGGACCGTAACAGTACAGACTAAAATTTTATATCATTCGAGTTACGAATAATTGGTAACAAGGCGAGGTGTCTTTTTCTTACAATCGAACCATCGACGCGCCCACTATTAGAGTCTCATTGCCGAGTAGCCGGAAGTAGAAAAAAGATCCGTTGTTTATATTTATTTTATTTTATCTTATCACGGCAATATTTTTTTGAAAATTTTAAATTACATCTTTTGACTTAAAGTCAAAATTTGGTCACGGCCTTCATTTTTTGACCTTAGTTATTTACGCAATAATACTCACCAAAAAAGCGTCATTTCAAAAATCGAGTCTCTGAGCGGTACGATTCAGTAAGTAGTATAAATAATTTATCAAAGCTCAATACGAACAAGGCAAATTTGAATTATTTTGGAGGACTGTACAACGTGAACGGCGGACTTTAGGGGCAAACAAAAAAATACGGGTATGCTCAATTGATATAACTTAGAATTTCACTAACTTGGAGCAAATTCGATGAGGGTCATGAAAATAGGTTGGTTGATTGGATAAATCTAAATAATTGATATAGGTAACTAAAAATAATATATCTGAAAATCGAGCAATTAGGTTTCACAAAAACTTCACAATAATTGTTATCAGAAAGTTTAGCTGCTAGTTATGATTTACTTAGGATCGTTTTTTCAATTCTTTAAGATTTCTTAAAGTTAATCAATAATCAACTAACATTTATTATCATATTACATTCAACTTTCCATTGCATCAGAAAATGTTTAAACCTTGAGCTGACATTAAGGAATGGGGTTACATATTTAAATCCTTTGTGTAATAATTCTTCGTTTGGAAATTCCAACTGATTTATTTTCTCTTTTCCTTGAAAACTTCAGAAAACTTGAGAAAAGTGAGTGGAAAATAGATTAAATTCCGATATTGCGGAGTTCATCGTGTATTATACATAGGTACATACACATTATTAATATAAACACTGTGATTGAAAATTTTAAACTAAAATAAATTATTTAATATTGTATGAAGGTATTTTCTTGCCAAATAATAATTAGTAAATAATTAAAATAATTATTTGGCATGGAAATACCTTCATAAAACATTTGATATTAGATACACAATGTATTTTAGGAGCCGACTTTGAATATAAATAATATAAATTATTTTGAAGACTAATTGAGTCCACGTATTGATTCCCCATAATTTGCACTGAATGTTTAGTCTACTATTATACCTAAGCACTAAATTCAACTTACATACATAATTAAGTTTTCGTCGTGTAAATACTTTATCTATTCGTCCTCAATAGGCAATGGTCTACCTTAGAATTTCACATGATTAAATACCTAACAAAATAACGTACTTCAACAGTTGTGTTACTTCATCCAAGCTTTATGTGTAGTGCATTGTGTCTACCACTTTATTTATTGTAAACGCCACGACTTTGAGCTTGACATACAACTCAATTTAGAAACTCTCAAATTTCACATACAAAACAACCGCACCTTAAATTTACCTCGAGACTTTTACCCGAAACCCTGAAAAATAAGAATAAGTTAATTATAAAAATCTATATATCGCCATATCGTGCACTTTGCAGTTGAAAGCACAAAAATTGAAAGTTGGTTAAATCTTCACAAATTGATGATAAGAGGTTTTGATTATTTACTAAAGGTCTTAATAAAAATTTCGATTTTTTAAAGCGACGATATGTAATTTTCGTTATAATGCTTTTAAAGGTATTGAAAAGTACATACTTGCTACTAAATTATTAATGTGAACAATAAACCACTTTTGTTTACATTTACTAATGAAATCAAATGATATAACATAGATGTTCAAAGATTACTATTTATGGATTACAGATTCTCTTTTAAGATTGGTAGAAAATTTTGTTCAAAACAAAGTTCAATTCAACTTCGATAATCTGTCCTAAATAAGTAATGAGATGTAAAAGTTTTAAAAAAGATCTTTTATATAAACGGTTCTGAAGCTTCATTAAGACAAACTTTTTTCAATTTTAATTATTATATTTATGAAAAACTGTTCGGATCATTGAAAATGCAATATACACTCAAACGGATGATCGGGGTATGTTGTAGCATATTCATCAAGACCTAAATTAATATTGATATGACGTTATTAATATATAGGTTTATTAAGCAATTATGCAGCGTAGAAAATGACAGACCACAGTAGATAATGAATAATTCATTATTTGCCATTAAATGATTTGTTAGTCCAACCCTATTGAACCATTGTATGTATGTATATGTTGGTGAGATCGGAACTTTCAATACTTTTCAGTTATAAATTTTTATCATTTTGTTGAAAGAACTTTTTCGACATCTAATTTTACAGTTATAAATTACAAAGTAATGGAAAGTCCACTTAAAATTCTAACAATAAAGTAATCAAAACCTTACAATAATTTTTTGATTTTTAATAATTTTTAAATTGAAAAACGCAAGTAAAGATTTTATCCAAAGTTTACTTTTTATGACATTTATTTACAACTTTGTTATAGGATCAGTTTGATAACAAATTTAAAAGACAAATACTTTATCTCTTTTGTTTGTTAATTTTGTAGTTGATCCTTAGAGCTTTATACTGATTTTTCGTATTTCTCTTCTTGTACTGTTGCGGGTTGTAGCTGTTTGTGAATGACATCAATCGAATAATAAGTTGGTAGATTCATGATAATTTTCAGTACATTATTCTGATTGTTTGTATATTTTAATGTTTGTGACCCTCCCTGCTATCCATCGGAATTCCATCCCATACGTCCAGATTGGTTTCAGAATTATTTTGTACATCAGGATCTTGTTTTCCGTTTATAATTGAGGGTTTCTTCCAATTAACCAATAAATATTTGATAATTTTAAATTTATTTCCTTTTTTTGGATTTATATTACGTATGTTGTATCTAAGTTGGCCTTTCACATAAATGTATACCCAAATACTTCACTTCTTTGGTTTGTGGTATTTGTCATTGGTTAAAGATGACGGGTGGACATGTTCCTTTTCTCAATGTAAATGTTATGTGAAGAGATTTGGTTTTATTAACCTTCATTCCCCATAATTGGAACCAATCATTGATCTCGTTTACGTAAAGTGTTACAACACGATTCGCTTCCACGACACCTTTTCAACAGATATAAAATAAGGGTGGCTAGCTCAAGCCGCGAAGGGGGTGAGTGGTTAAAAAGAGTCAAAGGGTCGTGTGACGTGATGTCGCGAGTCGTATGTCTCCAATCGACGACTGGGCAATCCTCAATCGCGATTTGAAAAATGGTCAAAATCGGTGGGGATAATTTACACGAGGGAGATTTAAATGGGCGCCACGCGTACGAAGATATGAATCTAGTTGAAGGGGACGGAGTGTCACACCTTCTAAGCTGGTACGCGACAACTTGATAATCTTTCTTGCCGATTCTCACCCCGGAAAAGCCTCGTCCAATGACCCTACCTTTACAAGAGGCGAACTTTCCTTCGGTGAAAATAACTAAATAAACATTTACACAATAATAATAAAACACCAAAATGGGAAATAACATAAATATAATGAAAATAATATCACAGGGGGGGGGGGTTGACAAAATATATATACAAAATACTATCAAATTTACAGGTACTGTTGTACAAAATTCGTAGCGAATGAACAGAAAATTCCATACGTGAGGGGTGCGTATTGAATACCACACTCCATACAAATGGTTACGTGAATGTACCACATGCAACTTCGGACAGTATTGATTACAAAATTAATCGATGAACTACTTGTCCAATTGAATACAAAATTCCCATGAACGGGAAAGCAAACTTTAGCTTTAATATTAAATGTAAAATATTACGTTAAATAACTGTTCTAAACATGAACGCATTACTGGCGTAATGAAAGTTACGTTACCTTTAGGCACTAATACCAATTAATAACAAAAGAAGTACAAGAGAGTGCGATCGGCTTCGAGGTTCGGGTTGAGAACCCGTTAATGTAAACTGTGGTCAGTGTGACCACTTAACATGACAAAACTTAAAAATAATCAAAAGTTTCTTACGTGATACTGCTAATGTTGTTCGGCCTGCAGACAAGATCTTTGGAATAGACCTCCAGAGGTGAGAATCTCGATAGATGTTGCAGCTATGTCCTCTCAATACGGAAGTGAGTTGAATAAAATGCCGGAAACCATGCCAGCAAAGTTGGTGTGATTCCCAGACTCCAAAATCTCTCCAGATCGAAATGTTGAAATGAATGGAACAACAGGGTAGTTTATTCGCCCCGTTTCCCGATAGAAAGGGAAGCACGCCCGAAAGAAGGCACTAAATAATTACTCACGAAACTGAATTTAATTGAAGCCGGCACTGTAGGAAAGCACGTTATCGTAAATGCGGTTAACGACAAAAAAAACTGCTTGAATGCAAATATGTTTCAATAATGCAACACCTGTCTTTGAAATTGGACGTTGGAAGCGAAACGCGGTCCGATCATCTGGGCGTACGGGAGTCGCGTGACCTATGGTGCACGTAATGAATGGTCACCGTTGACGACAAGTTGTTTGCATTAAGTCCGGTAATTGTTTAAATAATACTCGAAACTTGCGTTGAATACGAAATAACTCGAATACTGTTCGTAATTTGTTTAAATAATACTCGAAACTTGCGTTGAATACGAAATAACTCGAATACTGTTCGTGATTTGTTTAAATAATACTCGAAACTTGCGTTGAATACGAAATAACTCGAACAATATTCAATATTTGTTTAAATAATACCCGAAACTTGCGTTGAATACGAAATAACTCGAATAATGTTCAATATTTGTTTAAATAATACTCGAAACTTGCGTTGAATACGAAATAACTCGAATACTGTTCGTGATTTGTTTAAATAATACTCGAAACTTGCGTTGAATACGAAATAACTCGAACAATGTTCAATATTTGTTTAAATAATACCCGAAACTTGCGTTGAATACGAAATAACTCGAATAATGTTCAATATTTGTTTAAATAATACCCGAAACTTGCGTTAAATACGAAATAACTCGAACAATGTTCAGTATTTGTTTAAATAATACCCGAAACTTGCGTTGAATACGAAATAACTCGAATAATGTTCAATATTTGTTTAAATAATACCCGAAACTTGCGTTGAATACGAAATAACTCGAATAATGTTCAATATTTGTTTAAATAATACCCGAAACTTGCGTTGAATACGAAATAACTCGAATAATGTTCAATATTTGTTTAAATAATTGAACAATTAAATGTTCTGTACGAGATCGATAATACCTGTGTAATGAAGACACATACGTTAATGCACAACTGAATGGTTATTGATTTAAAATCTCGGTATATCTGCGAGACTTGTGTTCACTTCCGCTTTTCAGCGATACCACTTAGCGTAACTATACGTGAAAACGGTAATCGGACTCTTCCGAATCTCTGTTTTAATGCGCTCAGTAGCGCCTTTTATATGATTTCTGGACTCAAAAAGTGGTCGTGGGGATAAAAATTCCCACCACGCGAGTGATCTGGATCAATTTAATTGGATCTTAATATTTGAAAAATCGAGACACCAAATTTGACGTATCCTGATTGGATGAAGGGAAGAGTGTGACGGCACCTCTTCTATCCTCATTTATGTAAAGCGCATCGTGAAATTTTGCGATACACGTGTACGAGGTAAACAATTTTTTGCTCGATTCTTTAAATCAAAAAGGTTACTTTCTAATTTTTTGTGCTGTGCTCGGTCGCATTACAAAGTTGCAAATCCCTATACCCTCCATGTAAATAAATTAACACTTGGTCGCTTGTTTGCACACGTGGGCAGATAACAAAATAAAATGCATACAATTCCCACAGTTCGACCGCTGCACATGTCTGTTTTTATACCAACTCGAGGCACGGGTTTCTAGATCATATAAAAGTGTCACTGAGTCCTATTTAATGTCATAAATAAATATCTATACGAGCTGACGTGCGAATGAAATTGTCCTGAAACAATGGTTCGTCTGTTGACGATGTGAACAAACCATAAATGCTACGTCAATCTTTGTGAATATATTTCGTTCATAGTAAAGTCCAATATACGTATATAAAAATCCCTATAATACTAAACACGTAGCGGCCATTACGGATTTTATTGGTTTTCCTAAAAACTTCTTTTTAACACATTTTAGCGAATGAAACGAGCCGCCAATCGAAAAAGACCATATTTTTACAACAAATAGGATAGTTTTTGTCATCCCCATAGCAAACTAGATCGATAAATTAATTAAATTCGATTTTTATATGAAAAGTGCTGCTTAATAATATTGTACGTTTTTAAATTTTAGTACGTCTGTCACTCTCTTGATACAGGTCATCGTGTAGTTAAACGAGAGAGACGGAAAACAACGTATGATTTTTAAATTTCATAACAATAATAAATTAATTGACGTGTCAGCTGCTGTCAAAAATTACATATTATATTATAATATGCATTTTTTTCAGACGAAAATTGAAAAATCTCAAATTTTAAGAATTTTGGATACATTTCGAGGTGACAAATTTCTTTGTACATTCAAGAATTACTTAGTAGCCGTAAATTTGTGGTACGCCGCTATCGCTATATTGTTAATCCAACTCATTTTAGGTTAAAAAGTGCGGTTATAGTTACTCCGTGTTGAGTATGAAATTTCCTCTGGAAATTTCAAAAATTAGAGAAATCACACCTTTTTCTGCCGTTTTGTGGTTACGAATTGCTCCGTGAGCATCGAATACATGTGTTTGACAAGTTTTTTCGTATGGTTACGTGACGAGGAATAAATATTTTATGACAGTATATCCCGGTGCACATAAATTTTTCGTTCGGTGAAGAAAGAACTTTGATTATTTTGTTAATTCACAATAATTCCACAAACCAAAGAGTCTAAATGAAATTGAACCCCGTGTACAAAGTGCATTTAGAGAAATGGGCATAACTTTAGAAACATAAAAAGTGTTTACCACCGTCGCATATAAATGTGTCGTAAAATTTCTTCTTCGGGTGGAAGGAAAATTTTTTTATTTAATTTTTTTAATAAGTCAAATGGTGCGATTAGATTATTTATTCCACCTTGCTTTTTACGCTATACGGTAATTAAAACTGGCAAAAGCAACTTTTTTCCATATAAAAAATGTAATTATTTAAAATAAATCATTAAATAACTAGGTACCTACTATAGAAGATTTTTTATTGCAACGGAGACAAAAGTGCATAAGGTAAATTTGACTTTTACTAATGTCCGACCAAAGGCGGAGAAAGATCCGTATTAAAATTACCCATAAGTCTTTATTAATTTTTTTTTAATTCCAAATTTTATATTTTTGAAATTTGAATTATTTTTTTATCCCCTTACTTTTGAACCTACGAGGAAATGTGTAAGAACTAATTTTATAGAGGACCGACGTGTGCTTCAGCCGAATTTTTTAAATTTAAAATTCGTTAATAGATAACGTCGTCGTTGACGTTTTGGAGGTATTTTCACAAAAGTTCCAAAAATGGTCCACTTTGAGTTCAAGTTTTGGGTCGCGAAAGGATAATTTTACTAAACTTTTTTCGTTAAAAATTCTTAAAATTACTCGCCAAATGAGATTTCGTCGATAAAAATTCGATTTTCGAAACAAAAATTTCCGTTATGGTTTTGAAGGCGGAAGACTTCAAAAAAAATTTCAAAATTTTGCTTTTCATTTTATAGCTTTGCGGTACGAGATACGAAAAAAAGCTATAGAGGTAAAATTGTTTAGCCCCGGGATGTACTTCCGATGCTGGTGGAAAATTAAAAATCCGTTCGTAAATAAGGACGCTAAGGCCGTTTGAAACATTTTCAAAATTGCGACCTTAAAACTGATGTGGCGCGACGACTATGATAAAATTTTTAATTTTAAAAACGGTTACGGATGGCATTTTTGAATCTCGAATTTTTCGAAAAGTATACTTTTTTTCATGGGACGTCAATTAAGGTGGCAAATTGCAAAAACGAAAATTTTGAAAAACTGATTTAAATCAAACCCATTTGCATACAAATATTTGCGCGCAATTTTAAGCGAAACGAGTTGGTTTTTCGAAAAATTTTATTGAACACTTTTCGTTTTATTTGGCGAACTTTAGCGATACGTGCAAAAAAAATTTCAATTTTCCAAAATTTACAAATATTTTTTTAAACGTGTGTCGAAAAAATTGTTTGATTAATGTTAAATACTTAATGGGGATGCTTCATACTTGCAACAAAGTATTGGGATAATTTGTGAAAATTTTACATCGCATCCGGTAGCACTTTTGAGCCTTCGAATTTGCGATTTTGTACAATCTTTGGAAGCGTTTTCTACATTTTACGAAATTTTTCCTCTAAGGAAAAATAATTTTTCTAAATTTTTTACATTGACTATCTTAGCAAATACCGGCCAAATCCAATTCCGACGTTAAATATTTATATTTGGAAAAAAATTTTCGCGGTCGAAAATTTCGAAGAAAAATTTTTACTTTTATGCACACTCGACACCCCACAATGATGGTTCCTTTTATCTAATTAGGTTCGAAAACGTCGTTGCATTGTTCCTCGACAATTTTGCAACGAGATCATTCAACTTTTGTTCAATTTCGCCATCGACGCGACGTCGCGACACGTTGATGCGAATTTCAGATTTTTACAAAAAACGTCAACTTTGAGGTCATTTTTTGGGTCGCGGAAGAATATTTTTACTAAATTTTTTTCGACACAAATTTTTAGAATTACTCGGCAAATGAGATATCGTCGTTAAAAATTCGATTTCCGAAAAAAAAATTTTCCATTTCGATTTTGAAGGACAGCCTTCAAAAAAAATTTGAAAATTTTGTTTTTTATTTTATAGCATTGCGGTACGAGATGCGAAAAAACGGTATAGAGGTAAAATTGTTTAGGCCCGGGGTCTACTTCCGATGCCGGTGGGAAATTAAAAATTTCTTCGTAAATAAGGACGCTATGGCCGTTTGAAAAAATTTCAAAATTTCCACATTAAAACCGTTGTGGCGCGACGACCGCGAAAAAATTTTTAATATTAAAAACGGTATCAGATGGAATTTTCCGAGCGCGAATTTTTCGAAATGTATACTTTTTTTCGTGCAGCGTCAATTAAGGTGGCAAATTGCAAAAACGCATATTTTGAAAAATTTCCATTTGAAATCGCACAATTTTTGAATATAAATATTTGCGCGCAATTTGAAGTGAAACGAATTGGTTTTTCGAAAAAATTTATTAAACACTTTTCGTTTTATTTGGCGAACTTTAGCGGTACGTGCAAAAAAAATTTCAATTTTTCAAAATTTACAAATATATTTTAAACGTCCCCACATAATGGGTCGAAAAAATTGTTAGATTAGTGTTAAAATTTTACTGGGGATGGTTCATACTCGCCACAAAGTATTGCTATATATTTTGAAAATTTTACATCGCATCCCGCAATACTTTTTAGCCGTCGAGTATGTGAAATTGTACTGCTTTTGGTAGAGCTTTCTACATTTTGCAAAATTTTTCCACAAAGGAAAATCAATTTTTCTAAATTTTTTACATCGATTATCTTTACAAATACAGGCCAAATCCTAATCCGAGGTTAAATATTCATATTTTGAAAACAAAATTCAGTCGTCGAAATATTCGAAGAAAAACTTTTACTTTTAAGTCTACTCGACATCCCACAAGGATGGTCCAGTTTAGCTAATTAGGTTCGAAACCGACTTTGCATTGTCCCTCGACAACTTTGCAACGAAATCATTCAACTTTCGTTCCTTTTCGCCATCGACGTCACAACAAAGAGATGCGAATTTCAGATTTTTACAAAAAACGTCAACTTTGAGGTAACTTTTTTGTGTCGCGGAAGAATAATTTTACTAAACTTTTTTCGACAAAATTTCTTAGAATAACTCGGCAAATGAGATGTCGCTAAAAATTCGATTTTCGAAAAAAAAATTTTCCATTTCGATTTTTTATTTTTTTTATTTTATAGCATTGCGGTACGAGATGCGAAAAAACGGTATAGAGGTAAAATTGTTTAGGGTCAGGGTGTACTTCCGATGCCGGTGGAAAATTAAAAATCTCTTCGTAAATAAGGACGCTAGGGCCGTTTGAAAAAATTTCAAAATTTCCACCTTGAAACCGTTGTGGCGCGACGACCATGAAAAAATTTTTAATTTTAAAAACGGTATCGGATGGCATTTTCCGAGCGCGAATTTTACGAAATGTATACTTTTTTTCGTGCGGCGTCAATTAAGGTGGAAAATTACAAAAACGCATATTTTGAAAAATTTCCATTTGAAATCGCACCCGTTTTGAATATAAATATTTGCGCGCAATTTTAAGCGAAACGAGTTGGTTTTTCGAAAAATTTTATTAAACACTTTTCGTTTTATTTGGCGAACTTAAGCGGTATTAAGTGGCAAATTGCAAAAATATTTCAAATATTTCGGTATATTTCAAAAGTGCTTCCCGTGTATAGTACTCAAAGAAAGTAAAACTAAATGTTAATCTGTCACCTGGCTCCTCCTATAATCTTAGCTAATTTCTTTCCTTCAAAATTTTCAATAATACTACTCGTTTATAAAATATAATTTCGTCCGTTAATTTATGATTTCAATCTTTTAGTTTTATAACCCGACCTAAAAATATCCTTTAGAAAAATATTTGACTTAGAAAAATTTTTGTAAAGATAAGAAATTTTTGTTATATGTTTGCCATGATATTTTGTCAACATTTTTAAATGCGCTGCTCGCGCATTTTCAGGTTACAAAAGGTGTTGTAAAACAGAGGCTGTTACTGGATTCGATTTTGATGTCGTTATTGCAGTATGATCTGCGAATGTTGCTAGCATGGTGTTTTTGTAAATGGATATGACGGCAGTATAGATAAGATACAACACTGGTCCTAGGATTCTTCCCTGGGATTCACCGGACTTTATGGGGTACAGTTTTGAGACAGATTCGTGTTGTTTAACAAAGTAGTATCTATCCGTGAGTTCAGATTTGATCACTAAGAAATATTTGTATGGTACAATTAGTTGGATTTTGTACAGCAGTCCCTCATAACAAAATTCTAAATCTTTATGCACCTGTTCCACTGTCGAGTGCTTCTGTCTGAATTCAAACTGATGTCCCGTGATTATTCCTACCTTTATAAGTTTTGGTTGAAGTTTTTCAATAGAATTTTTTCGAATACCTTTGATGAAAGTGCCAGCAAACTAATGGGTCTATACGATGTGACCACATTTTCATCTTTTCCTGATTATGGTGTCATAATAATCTGTGATAGTTTCCACTGGATTGGAAGATAGCCCAGGAGCTTTGAATATTATTGCGAAAATTCTGAATTCTGGGTCAAGCAATTCTTTTAGCACTCTACCTGTTATCAGATCTAATTCAGATCAGATCGAATCACTATGTATATTTCCTTTTTTAATTTTACTGATCGAAGGTGATAACTAAAATGGTGCATCTAGAAGTTCATGAAGTGGTGCTTCTTGACTGGAACTACACTCTCTGCCTAGTGGGGAAAATACGCTTGCAAAGAGAGCAACAAAGAAGCTCAAGAGACCACAAGTTCATATTAGTTCCATCAAAACAACCGATCAGAAATGGGCGAGAAGTAACGAACAAAAAAGTCGACCGCATTAGATATGCTGCTCGAAATCGAGCTATTCGATATTCGCATGCAAGCAACACTTCTTCGGGCAACCACTTGGGTGGGTGACCGGCTTACAAAATGAACTGCGGTCGGCCGTGTTTCGGAGGACACGTTAAGCCGGCGGTCCCCCTGACTTGTTAGGGTCAATAACAACAAGTTAGGGTCACAAAAAAAAATTCGCCTCCACCCTCATCGACTGTGCAACGCTTCATCGGACCCTCGTCGTACGCCAGAGCTGGACCTGCGATGGTAGTGGCCCGCGGGACTCTGGAAGAACCGGGGGTAGTGTTACCGGGACTCATTGAGAAACCAGGGTCGCGACCGATGTGGGGGGTTGTTGGTGGCGTAAAGGGCCGACCAAAAAAGCGGCTTAGCACAAGGCGCCTGGCGCTGCTGAGTCTGGAGGCGAACGGGGCACAATAGGCTTGCTTAATTCAGTGCAGTGGTGGAAAGCACCACACCCGTTAACAGATAATAATAAAACAAACAAAAAGAACAAACGTTCGCCAAACATCTTGCAAACGTATTTTCCTTTATTAAATGATGCTTTTCATTCTTAAGTCCTCTCAAAATCTACCAGAGGTATGGGAAGACCGGGTATAATTGTACAACGGACAAAGAATTTTACTCGCCCTGTAAATATTAAACAAATACACCTTTAGCATAGTTAGATAGTGTATTCTATATTTAATTTGTATACGACGTTTTATTTTATTCTAACAGCTAATGCCGAAATATTAGACTACATGATTTTAAGTATCTGTAACTCAAATTTAACTTTATTTAATTGCTCAGGTATAGACAGAAATATTCTTAACTTTCTTATCTCTGTTTAATCTCTCCTCCTCAGTCGATATGCCTCTCTACAGAAGTGTCGTGATCCATATCGTTCTATGCATGTGATTCTATGTAAGTGGAAGAACAACTACACACTATTAATATTCATCAAACTATAGAAGAGATAGCGACAAAAGTAGAACAGTGTATAAAAAACATGGTAGGAAAGCAATGTATGGTACATCAAAGAAAAGATCAAGAATAGTTAGACTCCGGGTGCAGAGAAGAGGTAAAGAGAAGAGGCTAGAATGAAGATGTTGAGAAGCAAAACAGCCGAGGATAAACAAAGACATGAGCAACAACGTAAAATATGTCAAAGAATATGTAGAGAAAAGAAAAGAAAACGTAATAAAGCGATTGGGGTGGTGCCTATGAAGGTTCCCCCCTCCCCTGTACTGAAAAAATGTAAATTTATATGATTCCTTTTTCTTTAAATTTTGTGTCCTCCCATTAAAAAAAAAGTCACAAAGCGCTACTGCAAATGAAGTTTTAAAATTTGGAGGCTAGAGACCCGGTGTCACCGTGGATTTTTACCCCCAGAAATTTTACCCCCCGGGGGTAAAATATCCCTAGGGATATTTTACCCCCGGTAAAATATCCCTAGCGAAATTTTACCCCCTGTAAAAATTCTTTAGGGGGTAAAATATCCCTAGTGAAATTTTACCCCCGGTAAAATATCCCTAGTGAAATTTTACCCCCGGTAAAATATCCCTAGCGAAATTTTACCCCCGGTAAAATATCCCTAGCGAAATTTTACCCCCGGTAAAATATCCCTAGCGAAATTTTACCCCCTGTAAAAATTCCTTAAGGGGTAAAATATCCCTAGTGAAATTTCACTAAGGAATTAGTAGTTTGTAATTAGTAGTTTGTAATTAGTAATTTTATTAAATATTAAATATGTATGTATATATATATGTTCTTCTTCTTAATATATAATTAGCGGCAGTTCCTAGGCTTCTATACAGCTACCTTTCTGGTGTGAAAGGTACCATTTATTGGATCAGATTTGTATTCATACACTTCCACAGATAATAATAAATCTTTCGGTTGGATACGTTTTCCCAGTACACTGCAATTATTAAGCGAACCCGATTACCAGAAGCCTGCGTTGTATGTAAACCATAAAAATGGAAATCATTTTGCGGTCGTAGTTAAGGTAAAAAAGACTCTTCAATTGATATGAACAATTTTTTTTTAATTTAATAAAAAAGTATTATTATTAATAGTCCACTTAATTTAAGTTTTTGCCTTGATTTTTGATTCAGAACAATTTTTAATGTCGGTGAAATTTTACCTCCTCGATAAATATACTCTAGTGAAATTTTACCCCCGGGGTAAAATATCCCCAGTGAAATTTTACCCCGGGGTAAAATATCCCTAGTGAAATTTTACCCCCTGTAAAAATTCTTTAGGGGGTAAAATATCCCTAGTGAATTTTTACCGGGGGGTAAAATATCCGGGGGGTAAAATATCACGGGGGTAAAAATCCACGGTTACACCGGTAGTCTCCCACCAAACGGAAATCAGGCGGTAAAACATTGAGAAATATTTTATGATACTGCTTTACTTTTCTTGACTATGATGATATGGGGGGGATTCCATACCCCCCAGATTCCCCGGTTAAAATAACAATATAAAATAATGCTCTTTTGGAATTAAACTATTTTGAATGTAAATAAATGAAATTATATTTTTCATTTTTATATAAATTTTGTGCCTTAGCATTGAAAGATATAATTATCACTGACTGTACTGTACTACGCCACTGATTATATCTACATATTATACGAAAAATCAAGCCAATAAAAAATCGATTTCTGAAAAGTGTGACAACCATATTACCTATATACTTGGTCTAATAAATAGCTTGGCGTTGTTGTTAATTTTCAAGTCAGTTTTGAAAGGTACACCTTAGTCCTCGTAAAAACACAATAATTTGTTACAAAAAATTTCTTTGTACCTATAATATTTCAATATTAAAACTATTTTCTTCCTGGATTAATTAATGATAAAACTACTTTTTGGGTGTCAAGGAATGCAATCAAACGAATATCTACCGTTAGCCAACGTTTCGATTAATTTATTTAATCATCTTCAGAGCTGGAATTACAGAAGTGTAAAATTAACAAATAATTATGTACAAGTTAAAAAGTCTACTACATACCAAACAATAGGTGATGGCAAATGTGAGATTACGCATAAGATTACGGACATCAAGAATAAATAAACGTACAAAGTGATCAATAAAAACACGATGTGTCAACGCCAAACGTAAACAAACATAAACAAAAATAATTTTAAAAGTAATCCACATTGCGAAACACACTAGACTAAACACTAATAATCCTAAAAAGAATCATCAGAGTAAACACTAAAAACGTCCAACTCGCCAGGGTGCAACACAGCACTATCTATTAGGTCTCTCGATTTTAAGCTTGTAATTATGCAATAAATTAAGGTAACCATTATTTATGCATGAATAATCACTCTGGATATTAATGTTATTTTTGCTCGTAGATATAACAGCAGCTTCAATAAACAGCCTCTTGTTGTAGCACTTCTCTGATGCAAGTATCTGAACATCCTCATCTTTAAAATTATGATGTTTGTTTATTGAATGATGTGCTAGACCCGTTTTTGTTTTCCCCAATCGGATATCATAATGATGTTGGTATACCCGCTTGGATAGTCTCTGGGAAGTTTGTCCTATATATTGGTGTTGGCATTCAGAGCAATTTATCATATACCTACACTACATTAGACCTATCCAAGACTGGTGTGAAGTCTTTGGTTCTTGAAAAAATGATATTGTTTAGAGTCATAGGTGTGCGGAATGCTAAATGTAAATTATCACTCAAAATGCAGTCCCTAAAAATGTGTTTGAGTTTATCAGCTAACTTAGGATGGTAAGTAATCCTACTAAATTTGGATTTTTCTTTAGGTTCTTCACATGAAACCTCATGTTTGACAAATGGTACCTTCCCTTTAAACAGAATGTTATCAAGTAAACGACCTGGATAGCCGTTTTTTAACAGTTGTTGTTTAAGTTCATGTAATCTAACACCTATTTTGTTTTGACATTATAACAGCCATCCCTAAAAATGAAATACAAAATTGTATAAATATTCTTAACAGTTTTGATGAGCTCCTTAACTTCACCTATGAATTGGAGATTGACGGCTCATTACCCTTTTTGGACCTATTAGTAAGCCGAGACGTGAATGGCTCTCTAAATACTGACATATACAGAAAGCCTTCTTCCACAGAGCGCCTACTAAACTTTAACTCTTCTCACCCTCTACAACAGAAGATTAGTGTTATTACCACATTAAAATACCGTTTACACAATTGTGTGCCCAACAACAAAATAGGTGTTAGATTACATGAACTTAAACAACAACTGTTAAAAAACGGCTATCCAGGTCGTTTACTTGATAACATTCTGTTTAAAGGGAAGGTACCATTTGTCAAACATGAGGTTTCATGTGAAGAACCTAAAGAAAAATCCAAATTTAGTAGGATTACTTACCATCCTAAGTTAGCTGATAAACTCAAACACATTTTTAGGAACTGCATTTTGAGTGATAATTTACATTTAGCATTCCGCACACCTATGACTCTAAACAATATCATTTTTTCAAGAACCAAAGACTTCACACCAGTCTTGGATAGGTCTAATGTAGTGTATATGATAAATTGCTCTGAATGCCAACACCAATATATAGGACAAACTTCCCAGAGACTATCCAAGCGGGTATACCAACATCATTATGATATCCGATTGGGGAAAACAAAAACGGGTCTAGCACATCATTCAATAAACAAACATTATAATTTTAAAGATGAGGATGTTCAGATACTTGCATCAGAGAAGTGCTACAACAAGAGGCTGTTTATTGAAGCTGCTGTTATATCTACGAGCAAAAATAACATTAATATCCAGAGTGATTATTCATGCATAAATAATGGTTACCTTAATTTATTGCATAATTACAAGCTTAAAATCGAGAGACCTAATAGATAGTGCTGTGTTGCACCCTGGCGAGTTGGACGTTTTTAGTGTTTACTCTGATGATTCTTTTTAGGATTATTAGTGTTTAGTCTAGTGTGTTTCGCAATGTGGATTACTTTTAAAATTATTTTTGTTTATGTTTGTTTACGTTTGGCGTTGACACATCGTGTTTTTATTGATCACTTTGTACGTTTATTTATTCTTGATGTCCGTAATCTTATGCGTAATCTCACATTTGCCATCACCTATTGTTTGGTATGTAGTAGACTTTTTAACTTGTACATAATTATTTGTTAATTTTACACTTCTGTAATTCCAGCCCTGAAGATGATTAAATAAATTAATCGAAACGTTGGCTAACGGTAGATATTCGTTTGATTGCATTCCTTGACACCCAAAAAGTAGTTTTATCATCTATAATATTTCGTTTTCGTATTTTATTGCAAAACTTTTCTTTGTAAATCTTGAAAATAGAGATGGATCGGACCTTCCAACGATTTAAAACATTTTTTACAAGAGCTAAACCTCAATAATAATAAATTTAACATTTATCTCTCATGTATGTAGGTATGTCCACGAATCTTTATTTTAATATTCGGTTTTCCCGAAGATATTGGAAATAACTTTAGCAAGGAATTTAGATAACTTGTATGTTGGTGATTTAATGCTAGCAATAATAGGTCGTTGAGATGTTCTATTCTTGTGAATTTTCGGTAATCCATATTACTCTAGGGTCTAGGGCAAGTGCGAAATTTATTTTTGCAATATTAAATATTTAAGTTACTTTGAAAGGTAAGCGCATTTTATAAAATGTTCTTTAAATTCAAAAATATAATATTAGATTGAAAAAATCTCAAATGTTGCGGATACTCGATGCTTTTTAGAAGCTTTTATTCCAAGTGATTTAATTCATTCTTTTACGAGATATCGAAAACGAAACCTAAGTGATGACTTAATTTATTAGTTTAAGCATTTAATGCTTTCATAAATTCCCTATTTAATTGAGAATTTTTCAAAGCATTTTGAAAATTCTTTGGTTAAAAAATAAGGTACCTATTTTTTCTTTCATTATTTTAATTACGTATGAATACTTTAAATTCATTTGTTTGTAATTTATAGTAATCTTACATTTGAATTTGCACAATAAGGAAATTACAAAAAATACTTAACCGAATTGTAATTAAAATTCTTGTGAAAGCGATCATTATTATCTAAGATTAGACATGGGTCATACAATAATTCACCATTACAAAAACATCAAATGTGTAGTTAGCACCCTATCATTTTTTATGAAATGTCACGGCTGAAATCATGAATAACGTCGAAACATGTCCTACCTAATTTAATAAGTCGCTTGAAATTTTTTAATTTTGATGTTAATTTTCAATTAACGTAAATTCTCAATACGATCTTAACTATATGTTAACTCATATAACTATATGAGAGGGTAAAGGTGGATGGTACCTTTAATCGCCTTCCGGAAGACGTCGTCCTACAACTTCGTACGCCGCCTGTAGGGATGTTGCATCCCCGCTATAGGCAAACGATAGTTTTCGACAGGGTAGGCGACTCCAAGGAAGTCGATAGAATTTGTGACGGGGTGGATGTGGCTATTTTTACTGATGGCAGCAAGCTGGAAGGCGGGGAGGTCGGCGCTGCAATCGTTATATACCACGAGTCTCGGCTTGAAACACACAAGTATCGCTTACACGATACTTGTAGTGTTTATCAGGCCGAGCTATATGCGATTGACGCTGCCCTGAATTGGATCTCCCCCAGGAGAGTGCACTCAGCGTGTATCCTCTCCGACAGCCTATCTTCGCTTGTTTCCATCAGCGACAGAAGCTGTACTTCACCCCTGGTCACTTCCATCCATCGTTCTCTTCTCCGTCTGAGGAACGAGTTGACCATCAAGTTCGTGTGGGTAAAGGCTCATTGTGGTATAGGAGGGAACGAGGTTGCAGATTTATGTGCCAAAGATGCGGCCGTGTCGCACAGTCGCCTGGCATACACCCAGTTCCCTCTGAGTTACGCAAGAAGGGTGATTCGCCTTGAACTGGCAAGTACTTGGAATTCTGAGTACATTAATGCCGTTCAAGGTTCAACCACCCGGCAGTACTTACCTACACTGCAAGATGTTCGACTGTTCCGAGGTGCCTTCGACACCTCTTTTGAATTGACGCAGATATTGACGGGACATTCGTATTCGTGCGAGTATCTATTTAGATTTAAGATCTGCCCTACTGATGTGTGTGCTTGCGATTCAAGGAGTAGACAAACTCTACAACATTTGTTGTCCGATTGCCCACGCTATGTATCTTCCCGTTTTAACCATCTTACTCTCTGTAATTTCTACTCAGTTTCCCCACTCGACCTCCTTCAAATTCTTAAACATCCTTCCTTAGTTATCTCTTTCACCACCTTCATAAAGCATATAATTTCAACACTTAAAGATTTTAATACTCCACCCTGAGCTTGAGCTCATACCAACATCGAATATTGAAGGGCCATTGTATGCTCAAACCCGGTTTTGTTTTTCTTATCTTTCATTCCCTCGTTCTGGCCATGGCTCACACCTTGACTAATCTCTACAAATCTCTACAAAAACACCAACACTAAACACATACAGGGCAGGGAAAGTCAATCTCTTGCCTTAATATGTGTTTGTGTAATTATTTGTTCTCATTACCATGTTTTATCAATTTTTAGTTTTAGTAGTTCTACCAAATAAGTGTATCCATTTTTCCCTAGTTATAAGTTTGCGTTTGTGTTACATTGATTACATGTTAATTAATTAGTTTTAAGTTTAGGTCTGTATCTATTAGCAGAATATACTCCCACGTTGGGTGGTTTAACCCAATGGGGAAACAGGAAAAAAAAAATATATATGTCGTTTTCTTTTGTAATGGTGATTGTAGACACGTAAATTTTTAATTAATATTGTATTTTCATTTACATCCTGCTACGGTGTGAAAATACTGCTAGAAGCACACCGAGGGGTCTATTCCGGTTTCGTTCCTGAAAGCGATTCATAAATAGACACCCCAGGTAAGTTCTATGCCGTGTGTTCTCTTAAAAACGATTCACCATAAATATTTCCGTAAGAAAAAAAATCAGAAATAGCAAATCAATTAAATGACGAAAGAGGAGACACTACTTAATTTTAAAATTTTACATATATTCAACTCTCTCACTTACCCCACTATCTCTTCAACTCTGACCTTAACCTGGCCGATTATAGCCAGACTTATGTAAATATACAAAACCTATTCTATAATCTCCATGAAGTTGTTGTATACCAGAGGTCCGAGCTACGAAACTCGGAAAAGTCCGCTTTAGAACTTGAACAAAATACACAACTGCTATGTCTATATCGTACGAGTATACATATTATCTTATTGGCAACATTAGTATTAGGCTGAGGGAACATAGCTTCGCTCTAAAGTTTAAAATTACCATGAAATGCTTTTTAAATTAATAAAAGATATTTAAAATTAACAAGTCAATCTAATAAGTTAATATACGACTGCACATTTTAAAATGAAAATAATAACATTTATATTTATAGAATTGATTATGCACCATCGAGATCTACGCTTCGGTGGCACTTAGACCTCGGCCACGCTGACGACCCGAACGCTGCGACTTGTAATGAGATTCTTTGTTTTCGTAAATAATTTTGCAGAAAGTTCCGACTAAATAATGACTAAAGGGCAATTATTGGTTTGATTGAGTAAAAAACCAATTTAACAGAGAAAGATTTCGTACAAAAGTAAATTTAATTTAAAAAAAAATATATTAAATTTATTACAAAGGCGCAAATAAGAAGTTGATTAAAACAACAAAATGCTGAATTTTTAAAACTAATTTATGAACTAATCGGTAAGACCCTTAACAGTTTGCGAGTTCTAAGGTTGTACTTCAAATTGGTATTCGGTAGATGAATACTTAACCATTTATTTTTAATTTTCAAATCCTGTAAGATAACTTGCTTGTTTTATTTCAATGAAAGATGTTAATTTATTTAAAATAAGTTTCTATTAATTTAAATAATCGCACTGCGCAAATACATAAACAAATAAATGTTAACAAGAAAAAACAGACCAAGGGCCTGTACCAAAATGGTTTACAATTAAATAAGTCAACAAAAACCAAAAAAGGTCAACAAAAACCTTTTTCTCTCTTCTGCTTAGTGGCTTTTATGTCACTAAGTCTTTTCGTTGTTATATAACGAGTAAAATTTTAAGTTGAAAATGTTTTTATTATTAAATGATTGCAATCGAAACGTTTAAATAAAAATAGTGTTTTGTTTACGAAAATCTTAAATAGGGTCGTAGCATTGAATACATTTGAAAATCCTTTCCCCACGCCCTTTGTTTAATATTGAAGAATAAATTTAAATGAAAATGATAAGAACGATACCTTGTTACGAATTATTATCCAGCTATTTAATTAGCTTGTGAATGGTGCACAAAGTTGACTAATGCAGGCGATCAGCTCTTGCCTGCCAAGGCAAAATAGTACATGTGAAAAATTTCAAATTTAGGGTTTTATATCACATCTACTATTTTCATTCTGCTCTTTCTAGTGCTATAGTCGGTTTTAAGCTACGTTGACTCTTTCCTATTTTAAATCCATGGCAAACGGTGATATGCTATTGGCTGTCGGTTGTTTTAAAATGGCAAACCATTATAAGCGACAAACTTTCCAGATGTAGAATGAAATATGTATATAAGCAGAAACAGTTTATATCTTTTCTTAGAAACCAGATCTCTATTTAAATTCTTTTGGTGTATTTACTTTTTAATTATGCCAAACAATAACAGTACGGCAGCCATAAAATGTTAAACCATCATTTTCTCTAAACTACATTTTTGCACTTATACTGTTTTGCCTTAGCAGGCAAGAGCTGTGATGTTTACATCGCATTCACACTCTATTTTAAAAGAACACACAAATTTATTAAACTGTAGACGATTGTTGACCATCCTTCGTTGTTGATAAGCCAGGTAAGCGAATATTTGTACTAACTAATAACTCAGTATCGTTTAATTTTGAGTTGACTTCTCACATCTAATGTTGACAGATAACCTCTAAAAAACCCGTTCGCCATTGTTGGATCCAAGTTTCAATGTTATTGAACTTTTAAAATGTGGATGGAACGAAATTTGCGTCCGTCGCCTTCAAATGCCAAAATTCAACTAACTATCCTGCGCAATTGAGCATTTTCGTAAATTTACAAATTCCAGAGTCAAATTTGCAATCTTTTGAGAATATTTTTATTCAATCCTAGATAATTTGATGTGTTGGTAAGTTCCTTTATTTATAAGATGATGTTTCCATTGATTATTTCTTTATTTTGTCCACAGAAGCTATTTTTACGCCATAAATTGGAATTTGATTTGACCGACATCGGATAATCTATGAAGAAATCTCTGGTAGCATAGAACATTGGAACTTATGTTATAAAACACCTCTCATACACAAATTTATGACAATTCTATAGAAAAATACATGGTCGAATTATTGATACAACTTATTTTACACAGGATATGTTTTTCTCGAAGAAAATATCATTGAATAGTAACAAATTTTTGTAGGTTATCCCTCACATGTAAACACATTCCAAAGTATTAAATATCAAATCAGCAAAAATAACTTCTATTTATTGTATTATGTTATAAATAATCCATTTTAAAATTCAATGATAATTTAAAATAAATCATGTGACCTTAACCGCAACGCCATTGGTTTGACGTTACACGGCACAATAACAATAACCCCGCTTTCTTGTTTACTCTAGTCGTGGCTGTTTTTTCTTTTTAATTGATTTAATAGGGAACATGCATGAATCAAAAAATTTAGTTAAAACAGTATTTTCCGATTAATCCTATATATTAAATATCAAATCAGCAAAAATAACTATAAATCATGTGACCTTAAACGCAACGCCATTGGTTTGACGTCACAAGGCATAACCCCGATAAGCGCGGTCGTTTCCTTCAATTCAAATTGACGGATTTTTAAATATTTTTTAAATTATTATCAAAACGAAAATAAATAAATTAATAGCATTAATTAGTATATTTAGTTATTTTTGATCCAACTACGCTATAAAAAAAATTTATGCATCTTCCCCATTGTATAATGAATCTGTCAAATCATTTCATTGGTTCATTTGTATAATGAAAATATTATTTACCGAATGTCTAAAATGCGTCACTTCACATGTGACTTGGATAAGTTATAATGGTAGCCTATATGACTAGTAGTGGAAAAAATAGTATGCACAACTCGTTACAAAAGCGCCTCTTAATCTCTGGTACATAGGGAATATTCTTGCTATGCACGCGAGATTAAATGGCATGCATTTGTTACTAAATAGATGTGTAATATACTATTTTCTCTTATTTTTACATGTTAATAAAAATGTAACCCCGTCTCTTCTCAATGCATTAAAAAGAGCAGTAGTTCCTATTTGCAGATTAGAATTGCTCAGGTGCAGTACCTCGTATAATATAGGAGGTAAACATAATTATGTTATCAGTAAATGATAGGTTGTTGTCTCCTAAGTGTGCACCATTTTAGTAAATAATATTTAATTACAGTTAAAATAATAGAATTAAATTAATAAAACCTGTTTTAATTTGGTTTTTAGAAACCATTCTTCATATTATAATTATATAGGGGAGCATGGGTAACAGTGCGGCCTTTTTTTTCGGTTAGTTTTCGTAACGAATGGAATATTCTCAAATGCAGACATTATTAGATGTACGTATACATGTGGTACGCATTAATTTTTGGAATGGATAAAATAGTTTATACATAATCTGGCTGTTGTAGTTAAAATGGTTTTAAACCCTCAGAAAATAATTTCAATGTTTGAAATTTTAATGTTTTACGCATTTACTGTATAACTCTCGCTCTTATTCGTGTAGCAGCGTAAATTTTAAATAAATTTCAATATCGCAGAAGCTTAACATTTTTTTCAGATTGTTTTGAATGTTTTATTATAAAATACCTACATTAAATTACAGTACGCGTTTATGCTTTACTGATTTTTAATGCCGAGATTTAAATTATGCAACGTTATCTAAACTATTGTTAAAATTTACATCACATTGGTATTCGTACAGCTTTTACAAATTCGATTGTAATGCAGAAATTAAACAATCTTACAAAATTGATTAGTTATTAATGTTCATTTACACACCTATCAAAGTTTAAATTTTCATTTGAATTGTAGATTATTATGCACTGTATGACATTAGCCTGTTGGTATGTCTCACTGTTACCCACCTTACAATGTCTTACTCTTACCCAAACCGTAAAATTTTTTAAAGTAGAAATATACGCTTCCCCATCATTAAAACTTAAAAAATATTGCTTGACATATCGTTACCTGAAAGCTACAGTGAGATATCTTGCAAAAATACGATTTTCAGTTAGGATTGAATTAAATTGCTAATCGCCCATTTTATTTAATGCCACATTGAAATATTTCAATATAATATTACTTTCTTTGTATATCACTATCACTGCTGGATAAAGGCCTTCCCCATAATTCTCCATCTCTTTCTATTTTCCGCCACGTTCAACTATCCGATGAAAAGGCAACCTAGTTGAAATGGAATTGGGCAGGACACATAGCCAGAGTGAAAGATGATAGGTGGACAAGGAAGATGCTGCAATGGAGACCGAGAGTTGGAAGAAGGAGCACCGGACGCCCAAAAACACGATGCAGGGACGAAATCAAGAAGACGGCAGGAATATTTGTATATAACAAAAAAAAGATGCAAAAGAAATATTCACACTTCAAATTCTAATTGTAATTTAAATCTTTAACATGAATTATCTCAAATTGACTATTTCGTTATATTTATCTCACTGTAGCTTTCAGGTAACGATATGCACAATTAAATTTAAAAATCTGTATTTGATTACACGAAACTTTTATTAAAAAAATTTAATGAAAAACACGAAAAGTTCTTAGCCACTTTGACTTTATTAAATTTTAAACCAGGCATGCATCATTTTTGGTTTTATTTAATTAGTAAAAGAATTTTAATTATGAAGTAAAAAATATGACT
Organism: Podabrus alpinus; assembly: GCA_932274525.1. Taxonomy (NCBI): domain Eukaryota; kingdom Metazoa; phylum Arthropoda; class Insecta; order Coleoptera; family Cantharidae; genus Podabrus; species Podabrus alpinus. The sequence continues at coordinate 24,409,451 of OW026451.1, forward strand.
GTAAATATTATAACATAATGTAGAAAATATTATATTTTTATTAGAAAGAATGAATAAAATTCTAGGTATTCCTTGCAAAACAAAGGTTTTATGTATTACCCGATTATTTCCTATTTTCATAATGGCATCTGATTCAATTTCTCATTTATAATAATTAGCAAATGCTGTGAAAATATGTAAATAATTGAAATTAATTTCAGGAGATTTCTTTTTAAATTAAAAAATTTTATCCATATCTCGAAATTACTCAAAAACATTTCTGAACAGTACTGTACAGGGTGCTCTATATTTGATGATCTTATTATGGGAACATCTCTCATTGTAAATGGTATTAATACTTCTGAATTTAAAAAGTTAGGAACTTTTTGATCGAGTTGCGTATCTTGCTCAAATTTATAATCAAAGCTTATAGGCTGATCTTCGTTATAGAGTAGTAAATGGTGAAAATCTCAATTTATAATTTTGTTTTATGTCCTAAACAAAAATTGTTCATTACTTTTTGAGTTTTGATGTTGATACTGCAAAGATATGAGGTTGGTTTTCTTTTATTCAGTTTAATATAACTATATTCTGTGCAATATAAGTCTGACCATAAAAACAATGCATGTTTGTAAATCTAACATCCCATAATTTATTATCAACTATAAATTAAAAATTTGAATTAAAAAAAAGAACTTTGGAACATAAGGTGGTATTTTCGTAACGAATTTTTATAAATATAATATTTTAAAGAAGAGGTAGTATATTAAAATAATTAAATTTTAAATATTAGTACAAATGCATACATTCATGAGTCAAAAACCAAAACCCTTAATAAATTCCAGATTTAAGGAAATACTAAGAAATTTAAAAAATTTTAAAAGAAGGGGTAAATAGAAATAACGAAAATGACAAAACTACAAATAGTAAAGAACACAGAAATGATGAAATGAAAATAGGAATAGTAAGGTAAGACGCAAAATAAAACTGAAGAAAGACCTAAAAATTAATAAACTAGGAAACAAGTAGAAAAATTGTAAAAACACCACTTTTGTTTTGTTGTAATTTTACTTTTCTTCAATTTTTTCTGTTATTTTATTATGTGTAATTTTTCTTATTTCAAAAATTTGTGATTTTTCACTTCAAATTTCCATTTTTTCAGTAATTCTTTGATTTTGCATTGTCTAACAAAATGGATTTTCTGATTTTATTCTTCAATAATTATCATTTATTGTTTTTTGGTTAAGCATGCTTGATGATGAAATAATAATTTGGAAGCATCGATGTAGTTTTGATTTTTTTTATAATTTTCTAATTCAAAATTTTTTACCCTCCCTTCTTTTAATTTTTTGTTATTTTATTCATTCCGTGTTTTATTAAAATTTTTGGATGCAGGCATTTGTACACTATTATACCTTATATTTAAAATTTAATTATTTTAATATTAGTCGCCTTTGAAAATATTCTATAATTTATTATAAATTGCTTTTCCATGTCTTACTTTTCACGTTATTACGAAAATATTTACAGAATATAAATTATTGCAATACGAAAAATATATTACGTATTATCCAAGAATAAAAGACTGCGATTCCTTAATACTACACTTTTTAGCTCTAATTACATTTTATGAAGTACATTTGCGATGTGGTATAATCAGTTCGAAAATTATTATTATATAAACTAACTTATTGGAATTAAAAATGTTGTTCTATTCGTATGCCTAAACTTTGATTGTTATTTAAGGATAATGATCCATCTAGAAGCTCTTAACATTTACATGCTTGAGTATTACTAAGTATACATAAACACAAAAAACTTGGAAATAAAAAATCACTAAAAGTTTTGTTATGAAGTTCGTTAATGTACCTATGCAAATTCCAAGACTTAAAGGCCTTATAAGTCATAACATCAAAATATTTTCTGTTATAATAAGCAATTTAGCTAAAAACACACCAAGAATATCTTTAAATTAATTTTCCAAACAAAGAAACCATTAAAGTTGTGTGAGCAGATAGTACGTTCTTATAAGCCAAAATAGATTGCATAAAATATTTAAAATACAAAGCACAGATTCACATTGATCAATGTCAATTATATATAGACACTTATTTTTCATTTTTCTCAGATATTTATTTCATTTATTCCATTGTGCAATATTAAAAAAATTAATTTAGAATACGAAAGTCAATTTCTTGAAATGAGCAAAAATTTAATTTTCAATATTGATCATCGTCAAACAATACTGCATTTAATAAATTTTTCATTTATTAATACTTAAATGGCTATAATACGTAAATATTATGTTCTACATCTGCTATTGTCAATAGATCAAATCCTCAATTTTCCCATGTTCTGTGCTTCCTGAATATGAACCAATTACTTCCGTGATCATACATAAGTATTCTATACACTTTGTATTGTTGAAAGAGCTATTATTACCACTTAAATGTCTTCTTCCGCCAAATATAATTTACAATGTTGCTATTTTTAGAAGTTCCCATTATCTTAGATAACAAACTTTTATTCGCAAAATATTTTTCGCGATAACTTCTGATATTTTTAACAAGTTTTAGATCACAGGATGTTACAAGAGTTCTTAAAGATTATCCGAATGTTACTCGCAAAACTTATCTCGAAAATTTATTTGAAATATTAATAGGAATGTTACACAGAAATAAAAGTAGCTTATTATATTTTTCTTTGAATTTTAATTTGATTTGAAATAAATTGTCTTTTCCTGTCTAAAATTAAAAAAATTCATTTTTTAATAATCTCATCAAATTGAAACTAGATGGTAACTGCCAAAGGAACGGCAAATAAGGTTTATCTTTTTATCCACATAAAAAGGACTTAAGTCAGAAACAAAACCCAGTTCCCGGTAAAACAAGCATTGAATCGGTTATTTGAGAAACAGCACGTACATGTCAAACATTTAGAAATTTTATTTAGTTATAATATTTAGCACGATTAGTTTATTATATAAATGGAAGCTTCAAAGGTAAATTTTGCCAACAGGAAATGATGAAAGGCGAGTTCATTGGTTTAGCAACTCATCGCATACGAAGAAGAACTTAACTGCTAAAAATACTCATTATAAGTCTTGAAAATTGGAAAACGGGAATTCTTAGACATTCCCCGGATATTGTTGCGATGCGTCAAATTGACAAATGGAATTGACCGCACTTCTAGACACATGGTAAAAAAGTTTCAGTGCAGCATTTAGACCGCACAACCATTACAAGCCAGGTTCATATTTAAAGTCCAAATTCTGTCATTCCCTAACGCACTTCTAATTAGATACTTTTTTAATGCAATCACATACTGGAACCTTCAGGTTGTCAAATGTTATGCCAAATGAAATACAATAAAATATGAATCTAACCTTCTTTAATTTTTTAATGCTGAAAGCTGTGTAGCTTCAAGGGTTCTGCAAAGTTTTAAATATTATGAAAGGATTCCATGGGCAAAACAGTTTGGGAAACGCTGATCTAGATTACCCTTAATTATAAAATCAGCTTTGAAGTAAATATTTTCAAATGACAAATTTTCTGTTAACATAATATTTCCTAAATAAAACTAAGGCGAAAAGAGAACTTTTAGAATTTGAACGTAAGAAATTCCTAACTAAATTTAATGTAAAATATTAGTACTAAATCTATTTAAATGACTTCTTATAATATAAAAGCAATATGGCATAAATACTACTGAGGACGTAATTTAAAACAAAAGATGGGTTCAGAAGTATTTAGATTTCAATGGAATATGATTTTATACAATAATTTTGAATTTCAAAATAAGATTAATTGGTTAAGATAGTGATGCGGCGAAACAAGACAGTGGACCTAGTACATCGTATGGCCGATTGTGATGATTAATGAGTGCAATTAGTGCACCAATTTATTAAAATTAAGTACTTACTCAAAAGTTTATTTTTAACAACTCTGTACTTACTTTTATGAGAAAAGTAGCTGTAGGTTATAAGCTATTTAAAATTCTTAAGTAATTTTAAAGTACTTTCATATTGCTTTTTAATGAATACGCTATTTTTGTGCGCAAATAATAAATTATAACCTTTTAATGTTAAGTTAAAAATTAAATATTGATATACATTTTCTCCCATTATGAGGTTTTCCCATTATAGATAGCAATGACACCACATGTTTGGTTAACGTTTGGTTTTTCTGCTAAGCATAATAACCAATCCAAAGAAAAACTCTTACAAAAAAAAAGCTTTGACAAAATTGAAATCGATGTATAAAAGTTAAACAATAACAAATTCATAATTTCATCAAAATCTTCAAAATTTGCAAAAGAAGCGGTAGAAGCGGTAGAACGCCGATAATGGCTTTGGTATTACGGTATTGCAAAAATATTTCCATATACTCGTATACAAAAATAATAAATTATTACATTCAAAAAATTCAGTAGGAATTATAAAAATTATCATCACCTGAAAGGGGATCAAATGAGTCCTTTTCAAATCAGAGGATATACGCTTTTTATGCTCAACTAATATACGCCATAATGAAACTTAAAACCACGAAAATTACGTCTAAAAAAGATAAACCAATTCACAGAAAATCAACTAAATACGAAAGATTAACAATCTGAGTACGCGATATTTTCCAAAAACTTATTAATAAGTTATTGTTAATGTGGCCTGCTTGCCTCGATGTGTTTGACATATCGTCGGCATACAATCAAAAGTGACCAACTGCAAAACCCTAGTTTTACAGTAGAGCAGTTTTTAAGTTATACTTCGCCTATAAAATCAGATATACCATTCTAAAATTCAATAATTTTAGACATAAAACAATTAACAAAGTTTAATAATAAAGATGGGCATTTTTCCTTGTAACCGTACTGGTTATTCAATCCCATTTAGTCAATTTTCTCATTTTCAGCATTTTTGTAGTTGGTCACTTTTGCTTCTATGCCGACGATATTATATCTCCAAAACAGAAAGCTCTTATAATAATGAATGGGGAACATGCATGAAAAAAAAAATTTAGTTAAAACAGTATTTTCCGATTAATCCTATATATTAAATATCAAATCAGCAAAAATAACTTCTATTTATTGTATTTTGTTATAAATAATCCATTTTAAAATTCAATGATAATTTAAAATAAATCATGTGACCTTAAACGCAACGAAGTCACCGGCACAATAACAATAACCTCACATTCATGTTTACTATACTCGTGTAAGGTACTTTTTTAACTTTCTTGTTTTTAATTGATTTAATTATGATAAATAACAGCTTTTAACACTAACAAACTTCAACTTTCAAAGCACAAAACCACAGAAAAATAATATAAATGAATGTAAAATTTAAACTGTGACGTCACACGTTCTGTGGCAAATTGCGCGGTCGTTTCGTTCAATTCAAATTGACGGATTTTTAAATATTTTTTAAATTATTATCAAAACGAAAATAAAAAAATTAAATAGCATTAATTAGTATATTTAGATATTTTTGATCCAACTACGCTATAAAAAAAATGTATGCATCTTCCCTATGCTCTCTTGAATTTTATCTAGGAAAGGTGTACTAATCCATCTTTTCAATTAAGTTTTTATATTTAATAAAGGGTGATTCAATAAGAGGAGTCATTTTGAATTGTGCGGCATTTCCGTTCTATAGATTCGACAGCACTCATCGTCACCTATAAATAAGGCGATTTTATCATGAAACGTTACACGATCGCCGAACTTATAGTTATTGTGAAAACACATTACCAAAATGGTGTCCATTTTTCAGTTACAATTTGCAAAATTCGTGAAATTTTGTATAGAAGAAGTGCGCACCTTCTCGAGGAGGCATTTTAAATTTAATAAATAAAATTGAGAAAAATGGTTCAGTAAGTAATGTAATAACACTTGTCTATGTTTGAAAATTCGTCAATAACTTTATTGTGTTCAAAATTCGAAGATTGCGTTATCTCTCGACGTGCTGTCATAAATTGGCCGTCTAGATCTTGCGACTTGACACCATTAAATATTTTATTTGGGGCTACTTGAAGGGAAAAGTCTATGTTGACAAACCTCAAACGACTCCAGACCTTAACATAAATATTCGGCGAGAAATTGTAAACATTGAGTCTCATTTACGTTATGAAAACGTAATGGAAATTTTTGCCGAAAGAATGATGTAATGCCAACAAGGCCGTGGAAGATATTAGAATGATGTTGTGTTCCATGGAAGTGTAATAAAATGGGGACAAAATTACCAAAACTTCATTCTCGAAGTAAAATTTTTTTGTTTATTTCTACTACATTAATTTCTACAATTTTTAAAATCGCGCTTCAATTAAAAATAAATCCTTTTTTCAACATTCACTGTCGAGTTTAGTGTTATTTGTCAGCAACCGAGGTTTGAACCTTCACAGTAATCCGGGGGACTTAACGCCCAAACGAAGTCTCTGGTACTCATACCAGAAAAGGTGTAATCGATCGAAGGATAGTGGCAGCTAAATCAAAAATGGTTCTAATAGATCTATAAACGACTAAATTTAATTTTCTTCGATCTTGGAAAACCATTTAATCAGTTGTTCTCAAAGTAACCCCAGCCGTTCCTAGAGGAGGTGGAACCGAAGGACGAATAGTGGTTACATATAATACCTATATATGATCGGAATATTTGCTCTTTACGTTAAAATAAAAATTTTCCAATTATTAATGAGTTTTTTTTAACAAATCGAAACGACATCTCTTATTGAATCACCCTTTAGTTATTTGTAAAAGTTTTGAAATTCCTTCTACTTATTTTAGCTTTTGTTTAGTTGTTATTTTCTGTTTTTTATAAGGTATTTGATTAAAGAATCTACGCAGCAGTTGTCTAAATTCAATTTATTGCTTTTTGTATGTCTGGAAAATGTTAGGTATTATAAAACTGTAAACCCGATTTCAGTAAGATAATATAAAATAATAATTTATTGTAATTTAATAAAATAATTTAATGTAATTGTAAAAATAATAAGTATTGTCGGTTCTTGCTATTCGCAGACGATATGAAGATTTTCAAAAAAATCAACACGATTTCTGACTGCGAACTAATCAGGAAAGATTTAGTTGCTCTGGAATCTTGGTGTAAATATAACAACATAAAGCTAAATATTTCGAAATGTAAAGTCTTGAGTTTCACACGAAAACGAACTAACTGCAACTTTCCGGACAGTCTCTCAGGAACATTACTGGAAAGAGTAGAGAACATCACCGACTTAGGTGTTCATCTTGACAGCAAGTTAAGTTTTTCCGGACATATCAATAGTATGGTAACCAAAGCGTCGAAAATGCTTGGCTTTATAATTAGGCAATCTACTGACTTCAAGGATCCCCGAGTCATTAACTTACTCTATGTGTCACTGGTTAGATCGGTTCTGGAATATGGCTCGATTGCATGGAATCCTCATTACAATAAATATATTGATCGTATTGAGAAGATTCAGAGAAAATTTGTCAAGTATCTTTGTTACAAATCTGACATATTGTTCCAAGAGGTCCATTTCCCCAGCCCCGCCCATCGCGAATTTTGAATCAATTTTGGTGTCAATCGTTTGTGTGTCGTTTGTGTTCGTTTGTGTTTTCATTATTTTCGTTTGTGTTAGCACCGTTCGCGAAATATCTTCAAATTTACGTGGGCGGGGCTGGGGAAACGGCAGCCCCGCCCATCGCGAATTTCGGGTCGAATTTGGTGTCAATCGTTTGTGTTTCGTTTGTGTTCGTTTGTGTGCTCATTATTTTCGTTTGTGTTATCACCGTTCGCGAAATATCTTCAATTTAAGTGGGCGGGGCTGGGGAAATGCCAGCCCCGCCCATCGCGAATTTCGGGTCGAATTTGGTGTCAATCGTTTGTGTTTCGTTTGTGTTCGTTTGTGTGCTCATTATTTTCGTTTGTGTTAGCACCGTTCGCGAAATATATTCAAAAACATAACCTAGGTTTATTTCCCCGGCCCCGCCCATTTTGAATTTTTGCTCGAATTTGGTGTTAATCGTTTAGTTATCGTTTGTGTACGTTTGTGTTTCTATTCCCGTCGTCTCAATATCGATTTTCAACTAGCTGGGAGAATATGAATTTTTGTCAAGCTCCGAGCAACAACCGCCACATTTCGAAATTATAGCAATTACGTTATTTAAGAAAATTGGTGTTATTTTAGTTGTAAATTTATCAATATGGATAGGTTTCAACTTAAAACAATAAAAACCATTTTTATTTATTTTACTATAACCACAGCAGTGACTTGAGGAGATTGGTGAAGTTAAGTTGTAAATAAAAGAGAAAGAAGAGGATTGAACCACCAAAAAAATGGACCGTACATTACAGAGAAGTAAAGTTCCGAATGGAATAAGGTTTGATTATTATTATTTATATAGTAAAGGGAGCGTTCAAGTATTACGTAACGAATTTGGGGGGAGGGGGGGTTCTTGTAAAACGTTACGATGCGTTACAGGGGCGGGAGGGGGTTTGAAGTACGCGTTACGTAACATTGTTTTTGCCACATAATTGTGACTTTTAGGTATAAAAATGGTCACTTGGTGGTTACGTAACGTTTTACTAGGGGGGGGGGGTACATAAAAACTTTACGGCGCGTTACATTGGGGGGAGGGGGGGTCAAAAATCTCCAAAAATTGCGTTACGTAATACTTGAACGCTCCCAAATGGAGAAAAATAATGATGGAATACCTGAAACTTCTGAAAAGAACTGGGGTGGAGAAGTTGTCAACCGTAAGGAAAAGAAAAGAAAACCAAACTATTTAGACGCTGACCCAACAATATCATTATACAACGACAGTAGTCGAAGAAAGAGTTCCGTCATTGGTTTATTAAAAAATTGTACTTCTTTAGGTCTCAAAGCTGTAACTATCAAAAATCGAAATTATACTTTCACAAATACTTGCACTTTTGATACGATAACACAAATTTTAATTTCGAGTTATGCCGACAGTGACCTATACTCCAATTTTATAAATATTAATTCTGAAGAATATCTGTATTTCTAATTGATCCAGAACGCGATACGAGATGGAATTACAACACAATGTTATCGAAAAAGGGCGGAAATTCTTTTGGAAATATTCGAAAAAAACGATCACAGTTACTTGGAGAAGGTATAACTATCGATTCTAACTGTACTGCGAATTATTTACTCAAAAAGTTATTTATATATGAAGTATCCTTGTTTTACAGAAATTAAAAAATGTACATCTTCCGATTGGGAAAATAAGCGACCTGGGGAAACTGTAGTAGCCAATTTAGGTATTGAAAATTTTGAATTATTGCAACAGATCATGAATAATTATTTTGAAGATCCAGTAAAATGCGGCTCTTGTGGTGTTTCTTTTATTCCTAGAAGTTTTACGATTGGTCCTCATTTATTCATAGAACCTGTAAACAATTCGGCACCGTACGATTCCCAATTTTCAATACCGCTTTCAAATGTTCCCTTGTGTTTAAATATTTTAGAAAAACATTTTAAGTTGAAAGGAATTATTAGTTTTTTTCCACCGAAAAGCAAATCCCCGTCAGCAATAGGACATTATGTAGCTTATTGTTGGAGAGCTCATCTAAATTCTTGGGAAAAATTTGACGATCTACAAACGGAACGAAACAGGAGCATATGTTCTTCTACCGTTGTGAACTGTGAATATCTTATATATACATTGTAATAATTATTTATTTGCTAATTAACTATTAATTTATTAATATATTATTTCTGTTTGTACAACAAAAATTCATTTTTATTATGAATAATGCAATGTTATCAAAAAAGTATCGTATAAAGATGGCGAGATATTACGTACATGACATCATGGCTAATATTTTTAAGGACGGTCCTGATCCATTTCTAGACCATTTTTTAAATACTATTATCTATGATGTACTTGTTTTTCCTTACATCAAAACATGGTTTTTATTATTTTAAGTTGAAACCTATCCATATTGATAAATTTACAACTAAAATAACACCAATTTTCTTAAATAACGTAATTGCTATAATTTCGAAATGTGGCGGTTGTTGCTCGGAGCTTGACAAAAATTCATTTTCTCCCAGCTAGTTGAAAATCGATATTGAGACGACGGGAATAGAAACACAAACGTACACAAACGATGACTAAACGATTAACACCAAATTCGAGCAAAAATTCAAAATGGGCGGGGCCGGGGAAATAAACCTAGGTTATGATTTTGAATATATTTCGCGAACGGTGCTAACACAAACGAAAATAATGAGCACACAAACGAACACAAACGAAACACAAACGATTGACACCAAATTCGACCCGAAATTCGCGATGGGCGGGGCTGGCATTTCCCCAGCCCCGCCCACTTAAATTGAAGATATTTCGCGAACGGTGATAACACAAACGAAAATAATGAGCACACAAACGAACACAAACGAAACACAAACGATTGACACCAAATTCGACCCGAAATTCGCGATGGGCGGGGCTGGCATTTCCCCAGCCCCGCCCACTTAAATTGAAGATATTTCGCGAACGGTGATAACACAAACGAAAATAATGAGCACACAAACGAACACAAACGAAACACAAACGATTGACACCAAATTCGACCCGAAATTCGCGATGGGCGGGGCTGCCGTTTCCCCAGCCCCGCCCACGTAAATTTGAAGATATTTCGCGAACGGTGCTAACACAAACGAAAATAATGAAAACACAAACGAACACAAACGACACACAAACGATTGACACCAAAATTGATTCAAAATTCGCGATGGGCGGGGCTGGGGAAATGGACCTTGTTCCAAGGCTCTAACTATGAATACATATTAAGCTATCTTAATATGGCAACTTTGGAAAAACGAAGATCGTATTTGGAGTTGGTTTTCCTATTCAATGTTATAAACAACAATGTCGATAGTCCTGATCTTCTGAGTTTGATAAATTTTTCAGCCAAGCCTCGCATAGTGAGAAATCCATTACTGTTTACAGTTGATTTTCACAGGTCTTCATATGGTAGAAATTGCTCACCAATAACTAGGATTTGCAGACGGGCTAATCAACTGGATGTTGAGTTTTTCGCTAATTCAAAACTGGGAATTAGAAGAGATATCAAGAACGAATTAAACATGTAAGAAGTTTCATCTCTGATTCTTGGTTAATTTATTAGTGCTATTATTTCTTTTATGTGTTATTTTTAGTGTAAAATACTTGTATTATACATATTATTATATTGTATTGTGTAAAGGAGTTCTCCGTTTATTAATTAAATAAATAAATAAATAATTATTCAAATGCTTAGAAGTGTTTACGCATAAAGTGTATGGATAATTTATTAAAATTCAATTAAATCTTCCTAATAAATTAAAATATCATATTAAATAGAACGATGGATTGCGATTGATGTGATTACCGGTTTAAGTTACATTAATCCATGGTTTTTATTCGAGTAGGCTTTAGATATACATAACATTAACAAATGGTTACATTTTTTGTAATAATTTATACACGCAATTTGGTATGAAAAATGTTAATGTAGTTTGAAAATTTGCGTAGAAGACAAACCACATACGATTTTAGTACTGTACAACGAAATCCACATGCGACAAGTGAACGTAGGTAGCATTGTATAGTAACTTATTGCATCAAAATCAATAACATTTAATTAGCCAAAAGATACCTCAATTTTAATATTTACTTAAATATTATATAAATTACTCTAAAATAAGAATGCCGGCGGCAGGAAATCTTTTTTTATGAGATCGTCTTTATAATTATTGCCTACAAGAACTTAAACGTCTTTTCTTTTGCTGATAAATAATTCATGTTCACGACTTCTTCAGAATATTCATCGTTATTGGACTACTTTTGATGGAATCGATTGGAATTGATTGGAATCGGTAGTGGACGGATATTGGACTCCACGCTATGCAAGTCTTATTTATTATATTGAATTCTAATATATTCTAATATCTAAACGCAGTAGGATAATACATGAGTTATACACTCAATGTCCTCAACAGATATAAGCAGAAATCGTCAATAATAGAATGCCGAAATCCGTTTACGATTTATGTAATTTATGTAATTGGTGCCTTCTGTAACAATTTTATTCTCTACTAACGAAGATCCTAATAAATCGTATGCGTTCGAGCATTTTTCAAGATAATATTTTTCGGTTTTGTAAATTTTGTTCCATATGTTATGCTCTCTTTATTTACATAGATTAAAATAAATTAAAACGTAAATAAGTTGAAGTAAGTATAAATGAAGTGTTTTCTACCTACTTAGCATTTATCAAGTTGACAGTTAATAATTTAAAATATATTCTGATCACAAAAAGCGACATTCAATCTTTCAGGGCAAGAATTCCAATATTATTTTTTAATAACAATTTTTAATTCTGCTTTGGATAACAGATATTTGGTGGTAATACTTGGAATTTTCTAAATAAATTTTTAATCCTAAAAATTTTTATTAACTTTCAGAAAGCGAATTCCTAAAAAAAATGTAAAAAATAATTGTTTTCACACTTTCAGCACGGTATGAAGTTTTAACTTCATCGCCCATCTTGGTACTCCTCGTCGATAAGCTTCAAAATAATAAATTCGTATTCAATATTAGATGTATGCTTGAATAATAATTATCCTTTATTAACGTAAAATTGCGAAATTAAACTGGTATTTTAGTAAAATTCCGACAAAATTAAGTAAAATTGTAGTTCTATCACAGATTAAACTGATCAACCACAACATTTTCATGAAGTTGATGTTAGGTAGATTTGACTACCTGTCAAATCCTCCATAAGAATCTTTCCATCACATGAAGCTTTTGAGATGAGAGCTGTCTGCCGGTTACCTCCTAATAATATCCTTCCTTAATATATCTTGTAGCTATAAACCAATATACTTGATTATCTTTTTTTTAGTAAATTACTAAATCAACAATGATATTGTTATATGTACATAGTAAGTATAATATTGAGATAATTCACTTTGAGGTATTTCAACAGTAGGTCATTATGCCAAGAAGGTTTTGGTTGTAAAATTGACGACACTTCATAAATATTTATCTTGCGGAAGATGTACATGCAGTTTCTTTCTGCCTAAAGAATAAAAATACCCTACGCTCGTGCAAAGATTATTATACCTTATTCTTTTGAAATATGCGGTTTTTAAGTTTTGAAAGTAATAATAATTATAAATCAAAATTATTTGTTCTCATAAGCTTTCAGCAATGTTCATTGTTTACTTATCGATGCTTTCAAAACCAATTGAGAAGTATAATGTTTTGTTAAGATTTAATTATGTAATATTAACGAAAAGTTCCATATTCCTGCTTGTTTCTAACTTTTATTAAAATATTCATAGTATGTACTGACAAAAATGTAAACATATATTTAAAATCGGCCTGAAAAGTTACTTAAACAAATCTTACATTATTGACTTTATTAAAACAAAATTTCGTAAGCTTTATTGTATGTATGTATTATGTACTTATAGGTCCAAGTGGATTTTTGAATCTAAATGTTATGCGACTACGGTTGTCACAGCCCTGTCGCAAGGATAATACGCGAGCCAACGATCTGAACGATTATTTATCTGCCTTTCGAGTTATCCTATGGATCATGGACTTATCAATGTTGTAATTGTTTTTCTGCTTTTATGTTTATCCTTGTTATCCATTGTTTTGCATTTTAATTTATATTATTTGTTATTGTACGTGTATACTCCTTTTGTTTTATTCTTCCTATTTATGTTTATATTATCTGTATTGTTATTTGCTTGTATATTATATTGTAAAATGGTTTAATTGCGTATTTAAATAAATAAATAAGTAGATTGAGTGAAAAAACTAGGCAATTAAATTTTATTTAATGCATGATGATGATTGTTACATGGAAAAACAGTACAACTCTCGAGTTGTACCGTTTTTATACCCAATGTCAATATAAACAGCTCTACAGAAGCGTTTCTGATGGAAATTTTTTAATGTTCATCGATTCTTCAAAAGAGGCACATTGAATAATAATTTTAGCTATCTCAATTTAAACCTAAATTTTTTGGAATTAATTATATTGTTTTTAAACTCACCGATTCAATTAGAATTTTTTCATATTCATAAATTATTGAGATAATTTTTAAAAAGTTTTTAAATTGATAAATATGAAAGTCGGAGAAAAAAACTAAAAATAAGTAGTACTCGAATAGTTTTATTTTTTATTTACATTAATTCACTACGAGAATGAAATTATGAAAAATTATAGCGTTAATGTAGTGATCTTATATATAAAAATGCTTGTATGTGTGTGGGTATGTGTGTGGGTATGTATTGCGATATCGAGATACCACGTCAATGGAAGTACGTTATTTAAGTTTCGGTAAAATTTTATTATCAATAAAGCATGTGACTTATCAAAGTAATCAGAAAAACTTCGTCCGATACCAAGAAATTTAGTTCAAAGTCAAATGATTTATAAAAAAAAGGACATAAAGCAGGTTTGAATAAAATAAATTTTAGATGTAACTTTTAATAATTGTCTTTGTTGAAAATGTTTAATTTATAGTAAATGAAAGATTGTTAGTAATAAGAAAGGTATTTCAAAAGTTAGAATATTGTTAATTGATTGATTAATGTAAAAATTTATGTTAGCGTTAAATTTAAATAAGTTTGTTAAATCATTACGTGAGTTCGACGTGTCACAAGTTAATGAACTGTGTATGGAAATTTCATGTCCAGCATCTTTATTTATTCAACCACGAAGCACTTAGGAAGAAGTCAATCCAATCTGAAAATATAAAAATTTTACTTATAAAATTTCAACGAGTCACAATGTGCTTAATACAGACCTGTAACATGAAAATTTCGATAATATTGATTTTTCCGATCAACCAATAAAATGCGTCTACACAAACATCGAGATGGCTATGAATTTCGAGATAAAAAATTTAAAAAACAATCGAAGAGGTCCTGGTGTTAGATTTCACACGTGAATGGTGGCGAATTTTAATCGTCCTAATAAAAAGTAATCTTATAGTGAAAATAATTTGTGAAAGTATAAAATACGAGTGTAAAAATCAAGAAATTAATTACTTACCTACGTAAAACCAAAAATAAGTGGAAAAACGTAAAGGATTGATAATATTTCGAGAGAATTAAAAATCGACACAAAACGAGGTTAACAAACTGCAGCGGGGAGCTTTTCATGGTAATAAACCCATTCGAGTGTATTTTGGTGCGCAATTGTACCATCTCCAGTTCGTGCAACGACAAAATTCCTGAATTTTATAAGGTAACGTGCACATTAAAGTACAATTTTAATATAACTAAGTGAAATTTTCGGACTCCATACGACACGTGTTTTTCGTTATTTAACGTTAAGAATTTTGATAATTAGATTTAATAATAGAACTTTTTCATATAACAAAACCTTTATTTACATTTGTGTGCTAAATAAAAACATTATTAATTTTGTAACGAAGGATATTTATTTTGACCTGTTCCGCGACATAAATTTATTTACAGTATTGGTCAAGGAACGAACTCACCCTGTACAAGGTAAGACACATGCACTACGAACCAGCTAAGCCGAGGCAGATTATTTCAATTTATTTGTATTTACTAAATTTCACATACTTTTCCATTGACGGGGTAAATTTCTGTACACTCGCATAGACATTAATAATAAAACGTGTAACCACATTAGCGAGGGTTATTCAGAGCATATTTTGACTAGCCCAACGTGAGGCAGTATTAGGAGTCAAAGCTTACTACATATTTTGGAGCCCAACGTAAGGCTACGAAAGCTCACTACAGTATGTATGTGTGTTCCGCATAGACGCCTAAATCCCGTAACTGTGGGCGTTGAAACTTTCACGAGATCTGGCGAGGATCAAGAGTAAACTTTTCGTCGTCTTTGATTTTAGTAATTCGCCACCATAAGACGGTCATCTGGAGTTAAACGCTTCAGGTCAACGTCGTTGTCATAGTTACGATGCGATTTTGACACTAAAAGTTTAATTCAATGACATTGACATAAATGATGTAAAGGGTGAACCATAAATAGTGCGCGTTTTAGCAAGGCACTCTAAAAGTTTAATTCTAAAATTCTGACATTGACGTAAATCATGTGTAAAGGGTAAACCATAAATAGTGCGCGTTTTAGCAAGGCACTCCTTTCCTTCGACATTATTAAAAGATAGTGTCAAAGTGACGGAAAGTGAAGTGAAAAACATACGAGTGATACTAATAAAGTAAAGTAGAAAAATAATACACATACTACAACAGTGTACTACCCGAAATAAATTTAACACCTAAGATTATGTTACCCAATAATTAAGACACCATAACGTCAGGGAAAGCTAATTGTTTTATACCCCTACTCCAAAGTCCAAATCAAATTCTTCTTTGTTTCTAATGAAATTCACATATCGGTGGTCTTTAGACACGCCTTCTTTAAAAGTGGCATTTTTTTTTCACATTTACCCCCACTACAAGAGTTTTTATTAAAGTCTGCAATAAATTCCTCATATTTGGTATATCAATAGGTAACATAAAACAATTTTATAAAAATATAATTTTCTCCCCCTCCACAAAATTTTGGACTAAAGACACTCAGAAATTTAAAAAAATATATATCTGATTCCCACTAATCGTCTAAAAGAATAATACGAAAAAAAATTTTTAAAATTACCCGCACAAAAAAAGTTTCTTTTGGACCTTCATCGATCATCACCAAAATTGATATCTCATTCCCCCTAAGCATCTAAATGCTAAATACGAAAAAAAAATTTTAAATTATCCGCACAAAAAAAATCACTAAAAGTTTAATTAAATGACATTGACATATAGTCAGTAGCGGCTCGACAAATAAGGAAACACAACTTTGACATAAGAATGTTAACCTTAAAAGTGACATTGACATATACTCAGTGGCGTTGCACAATATTTTTTAAATTAGCAAAAATCAAGTTACAAAGTGACAAATTAATTAATTTATGACATTTGTATTACTCATTAATTTCAAATTAATACAAAACAACGTAAATATTTGTCGATCACGTTTGTCTTCTACCAAGGGTGTATTTTCATAAAAGTGTGCAAACCGCTCTAAGAAGGGGTACGAAAACATTTATATTCCTTTATGTTTCACATTTGTGTAAAACTGGATGTATGTATGTATGGAGGCACCACTACATGCAAAAAAAACCACATATGTCTGCCGACTCTTGAATTTATTTGTACATCCATACGCAAAACATGATGCTACCATTTTAGGTAAATAGTTAAATTCTTTGAGTGCCAATGTCATTATTTTAAGATTAATATTCTTATGTCAAAGTCAGTTAATTCCAGGCAGGACATCGTCTGCCGGGTCAGCTAGTAATTTATATTATCATAATAGAACGTCGATATTTCGATCGTTAAGTACAGTGGAACTTCGATAATTTTAATTACAATGTGGCACAAAAAAGTTGTAGTTATCAGAACTACCATGCATACCAGACGCTAGTACCAAGGCATTTTCTTTTCAGAACTGAAAGCACAGATTTTAAAAAATAAAATAAACTGCTAAATAAAATATACATCATTAGGCGATTCATTTAACTGTGAAAGAAGAGATTTGTTTCAATAATACTGTAAAATATTGGCTAGGGAGGAAAAGAAGATTTATTATTGCGTGGAGGATGGTGAGGTTAATTTCCTGAATTTCCTCAATGTCCTATTCATCCGTCCAGCCGCTACTTCCATCATCTATGGTAGAATTTCCAGTGGTTTGGTGGCTCTTGCTCCGTCAACGAGGAGTTTAAATTTGTTTGACGTCGTGAAGTCGTCGGATGAGGAATTTGGCGATGCGTGGAGTGTTTTTGCCGCTTTCCTGTAACGAGGGTGCTTGTCCTTGGCTGTGGGCACCTTCGCACCTTCAAGGACGGCTAGACGGTAGTAGAACCGCTTGTGGGGTTTATGCGCTGTAATGGTTTTTAAAAACCCCTTAAAACCTCTTCACGGCAGAATCGCAAACGTTCCATCTCCTTGTCCAGGATCTCGGGGTCCTCGCGGAAGTTTTGGACCTCGTTTTCGGTTGTGGGTATGGGGTAGTGCTGCTGGACCTTCTTTCGACTCATCGTTGACGTTGTTGTATAATAAGAAGTAATTCATTATATTGTTTTGATTATTCCTAATCAAATCAACTTAAACCTTGGAAAAGTACTAAAGATTGACTTTAAACTTGAACTAGAAACTTTCAACTTTTAAACTATTGAGAGCTTTTACAATACCATCATTTCCATTTTCTCATTGACTCGGAGTGCTGGCGCTGGACTGCACTGGCTGACACGGTCGAACCTGGTTTGAGCTGCGGAATAGACAAAATATAAAGGGTTATAACAAAGCAATACCATCATCATGACTAGCTACTGCTTGAGTTCACACAGCTAAATCTTTAAAAAAGACCCCAATGCCCAAGACCGTCTTTGATGCATATTATACAGAATTTTGTGAGCACCTCAATAAACGTAACTTTGTAATTTCTAAAACAATTTCTCACAGAAAATAACCCGCCTTGGTGTATATCAAATTAAAAAGTAATTAAATGTATAAATAAATGAAATAAATAAAAACAATTAAAATTATATCAATGTTAAATAAATTTAATTAATATTTAATTGATGTAATTTTAATTTAGCCTCAATTTTTTTTTAATTAATATTATACCTTGCAATTTATATAGTAGATATATTATACAAATGAGCTTTTAAAACATAGCAAGTCCATTATCTGAAAATATAATATTCAAAATATTAAAAATTGTAGTTAAGTAACCCCTTTTTGTCGATGACTCCGTAATATAAATATGAATTCGTTACTATCATCTTGACTATTTCTATACTTTGCAGATTTAAAATGATTAAAAAATTGTTTCCGTTTCATTGATGTTCTTTCAATTTTTAATTTTATCTGTAATGTATAGCATAATTATTTAAGACTAAAATTAAAAAATTTAAGTCGTTTTGTTAAGAAAATATTCTTTTTTTCAGTGTTGTATTGATATAATATATGTATGTACATTGTAGATGAATGGTGTTCATTATTTTTGTTCTTCTTACAATCTCAATTGGTTCCAATCAATTATTAAAATAGCATTTTTAGTTTCTAACATTTTTTATCTTCTGTAAAAAGCTTTCAACAAGTTGTAGTTTAGTTCCAACAAGAAATTAAATGAAGAACACATAATCTTTCTCATTCGTAAGCCAGAGTCTAATTTAACTTTAAATCATAAAATATATAAATTGACAGAAAAGTCCATTTTAATTGTAAATACTTATTTGAAAACTTTTACAGTTCTTGAACTGCAATATAGGATTTTCTCTCTTTTTTAAGAGTAGGTAAACGAGTAAACTGTTCTTTTGTAAACACTTAAAAGGAGTTAAAATCCCACAAATGGAGTTGATCAGGTTTTCTGGTATAACCCAACTACGACACCAGCACCTCACTGGAATAGCGCGGCGCTAATAACAGTAGATTACTTTACGAGGTAGTGAAATGATAATTCCATTTAACTGCCAAGTAAAAAATATACTGTTTTGTGCACTTCCAAAAGTGAAACTAATAAACTTGATCGTGAAAATATAAAGGTAAAATATTACTTTTATTACTCGTAGAGGGACAAATGACAAAAAAAGAGAGCTTATGGTGTAAAAACAGATAAAGAATTTAATGATTATTGCAAAAATATGGCAGATGCTGCTATGGCCGCTAGTGCTAAATTGATGAAAGCGAAAATCAATTAGCTCAAAGTAAGTAATGAAAGTTAGCAAAAGAAAGTAATTAGCTCTGGGAAACGTTAAATCTAGTTCTGCTTAAACTTTCAAGAATGTAATAAGAATTATTGCAATATTAGTACGTGGATTGGATTGAAATTTCTTAGTAGCAACGCGAGTTTTTGCGCCCACCAACGAGCATTTAATTTCATCATTCATATTAAATCAAAGCGGTATTATTTGAAAGTCGCTTATTAGACAATTCTGTTATTAATTCCCATAGAATTACTACATCACAAACAATTTTTTGGGCAGATTCAAAATCTGTTCTTCGTTGGCTACGTTCAGTTAACTAGCATAAAATATAGCGCATCCTCGCTAACATATAAACATAAAGCTTTACAAAAATAACATCTAGGAATTTTTATCTCACTCAATTTAGGTAAACATTGCATCCAAATTAACCATCGACTAAATTGTTCATCATCAATTTCGTCATCCCAATCAATTACAGATCGCCAAACTACTCGAAATAATATTTTCGCTAATATAAGGAAGTTTGCGATGTGTTCCAAAGGATCAAACATGATCATAATAATTTTTAGAATTTTTCTCTTGATTGCTATTCGCTTCTATTCGCATTAGATGAAAGCTTGAATGTGAAAAAATCCGATAATGGGCACCATCACATACCAAGTACCTTTTTGGTTGCAATTTGTTATCCGATGCTAAGATTCTTTTCTTCAACATCGTTTTTCCATAGAGCTTACAATACTTTCGTAGAATTTCAAACCTAGTTTTTAAAATCACGTAGTGATTTTTCACAGCTTTGGGAAATTGTCGCATAAATTCGTTTGCATTTTTTATTTTTATGGCTAGGCACAACTTGGCGAACTCCAAATATCATAACTTGTATTACGTACTCATCGGGTTATATTCTCGTTTCGCCATCTCGCCATAGAAAACGCCGGAAGTGTTGATCTTCTTCCTTTATTCGAATTTAATGAAAAATTTCGCGTATATCAGCACATATGGCAATCTTGTTCTCTCGAAATTTGTGAAAGATTGATGCCAAAGATACGAGTTGATCAGGTCCTGTTTAAGGACCATACAATTCTGATTTTCCCAGGTTTGTTAGGATTTATTACTACAAATATTAGCAGGTAACTATTTACGTATAATATGACGTGCATCATTTTTTTCTTATGAAAGTTTTCTAATATACTGTTTGGAGATGTAATCTAGGATATGTGGTTTAATATAAGAACCCCAGCCAGTTCAGGATTGCGAGACATTCGATTTTCTAAGCACTTTAAACGTTTTTTCGCTAATGTGCGTTATCGTATTTCCATAAGCAAGGAAACAAATCAATACAGACAAAATTATATTGACTTTTAAATTTACTTATAACACAATATTTCATAGTACATTTTATGTAATGTGCAACATTAACAAACACTTTCAATATGTGCATCACGCCGGTCAGAACTTTTGATTGATTAGTATTGAAATTTAAATTTTAATATTTTGGATATGCTATCGGTGTATACACCTCATGATAAAAATACAATAAGGCAATTTCGTGCAATATGTGTAACATTAACAAACACTTTTAATACGTGCATCACGCTGGACAGAAAAATATAAAATTTTTAATACTTTGGATATGCTATTGGAGTATACACCTCATGCAGAAACTCCAATTCCGTTTTAAATTTACCATTGGGAATCAATGGAGGAAACTTAGATTCATCGACCATAAAATTGCATGCGTAATAAGTGATATTTTTCATTCATACATCGGTTTTTGACGCTACGCCGTCTTCCGATTTCCCTGTCTGTGCTCGCTGCGTGTTGAAACTGTGTGACGAGCACAGAGAATCTACAGCTTAACGTGGATTTCGAACCACGGGAATAGACGATTTTTACATCGTCTACTCCGACCAGGGAAGTCTTTGAACCATATGTAATGTTACCTGTGGCCTGCAGATAGACATTTTGTGAGCGAAAAATCTTTTTATAGGTAGCACCTCACAGGAATTGATCCTATGAATCTCGGCATGAGAAGTTAACACGCTAACCGCTCAGCCATTCGCCCACCATAAGTGATATGCTGTAAATAATATTAATCAGATCCTTGTTATAAACAGTAGTTGTTTTCAAACATTATAAAAAGTAAACGATGCAATGTTGCCACACTTTATCATATCAGTCGCCAGTGGCGTAGCGAGCTTAACTCGCGCCCGGGGCACAATATCTTTTTAGCCCCCCCCCCATTCGAAAACCATATAATATTATATGTAAAATATACTCGCAAATTAATAAATAAATAAAGTCATAGGCTCAAGCTAGGCTTTAAATTTAAGACAAAAAATGTAGTTGAGAAAACAAGACTAGATTTTGAAATGTATATGATCATCTAGAATTAGTTCAAAAGATACCTATTATTTATTTTAAATAACAAGCGTAAGCTACATTGCGTTTATAGAAATAAAAATAAATAGTGTTCTGAAAGAAAGAATGTTTGTACTTTGTACACTGCAAATATTTATTATAACATATTATTTTATCAGACAAATTAAGAAAGGAGATAATTTATGTAACCACACAGCGTAGATGCCATAAGGAAGTGCTGACAGACACAGGTTGAGTCAGCCCTGCCAGTAGAAAAGACGTGCCATTTCTATTATGAATATATTATTACAGTTTGATTTAGACTATTAGTGTTCATTTTTTTCCTTTTTATTTACGAATTAACATTTATTCTATTACACTGGCACTAAATTTAAAATATATTTTCCAGAAATCAATTATAATAAAAATAAAAATTATCCAGCAATTTTTTGTTTTGCGGACCATTTGGCGCCCCTTTGTGAGTAGCGCCCGGGGCATGATGCCCCCTCTTGCCCCCCTCGCTACGCCACTGTCAGTCGCTCCTAATGCATTTGCCTCATAACATTTCTGTGTATTGACTTGGAAGCGCACAGGAAAGTGTCGATACTCATTACTTAAAAACTTATACATTTGAACTACCACCTAAAATTATACAAATATTTGAATACGATATAAACACATTTCCAACTGCTTTTGGTTTTTCATTATCAAATGCGGCACCGACAGTCAAACATTACCTCTATTTTATTAATCGGATCAACTTTGAAGTTAATAGTTATATTATGGGCCGTGGTAGTGCGATTGTATTTAAACGGTTTAACCTCGAAGCTATTAATATGGTCTTTACTGTAGTTCATTAATTGTATTCCGACATCTTTAATTTTGAATGTATGCTGATTAAACTAAAACGCAATTTGTTAGTGCTTTCCTATATTCGGTCAAATTATGCATAACACAACTTAATAAAATATTGCTCTGTAACTTGCTACAAATACAAAACAAAATTTTAACAAATATTTACTTTAAGTTTTGAAACTTGTTTGAATACAACTCTATTGCATTTTCTTCTTCTTCTTTCCCACCATTATTTGTCCATTGCTGGACGTAAGCTTCATCCCTTAGGGGGGAGGGTATGGCCATACCCTCGCGGGTTGGTAGGGGAGCAAAGACCAGCGGCATTATTTTTAAATTGCTCACCACGCGGTCATCCTTCCAAGTGCATACCGCTAGCAACATTACTTGGGCCGGAGTCTCACTCTACCACTTCATACTATCAAATAAAATTTGAACTAATTCAATTGGTTCAAACCGAGTTCAAAGACCCAACCACAAATCAGCACCTTCCATTAGTTAATATTTTATTTGGTGCTAGGAAGTGGAATAAATAGGTAACTTTTTAACTACGTATCACTAATTTTGGAAAGAACCTAAAACTCATCAAAAACCCCATCTAAATATTTTACTTTTTTCACACGATATTCAAATTTTGAAAGTGAACACGCTGTATATCAACAACGTATAATAACGTATTTAAATGCTGAAAATGTTTAACCGAAATATTGGGCAAGATATCAAATTCACATAGTGTTAAAAATCGACTTTATTGTGGGCTTCTTCAAAACCAATTACACTGTTAGTTGTGAATTAATCATCGAAATAATGTTTTTTAAATTTTGACAGGATCACTTGACGTATTTATGAAGGACTTTTTGTATTTGTATTTTTCCATTTATACATTCCTGGGAATTATTTGGTATATTTAATGTCAACACACGACTAACAGTGTAATTGGTCCTGAAGAAGTCCACAATAAAATTGGGCAAAATTTCGACCTTTAACACAGTTGTTTATGGAACACCGTTTTACTATTTATTCGAATACATTACTGCCCATAGAAGTATGGACACTTAAATGCGTTTACTATAATGGTTAATAGAATCCGAATTTTTTACACAATAAATTCATAAATTTAAAAAAATGGTTTTACTACATATTTCTAATACAGTTGGCATAAAAACTTAAAAAATTTTAAAATATTCTTGTACATGTAAAATTTTATGGTAGGAAATGCAATAAAAGTGTTATAAATATTTACAAAAGCAGCTTTGAAAATGTTATCACGTGTTATTACGAACAACGGGAATAATTACCTATCACCTGTCACCCCAAATTTTCCCAAAATGTTTTTTTTAGCAAAAGGAACCTTATTAGAGTGTCCTGTAAAAATTTCGCCCGAGAAAGTATAGTCAAAATTTTGAGAAAAATCGATTTGAAAAGAAGGGAAAAGTAAATTCATGTATGCGGTCGACCTCGGGGTCTGCCACATAGATCGGGTTACGGTCCCTTGAAATGGAGTGAAATTTTTTCGGTCCGATTTGAATTTTTCTTTGAAATTCGGATAGATGGGGGTGTGATTAGTAGATATTAGTAATAAATATAATCAAAAAAATGGAAAATAACTCGTGCATTGCCTAAAAAGTGAAAAAATTAAATTCTTATTGCCTTCCAATTTTAGGGGTGTGCATTCGAAAAGGAGGGTAATCCATCGTCAAATCCTACCCTTACGGGGCGCCGCTCCGCTCTGCACCCCTCCAGGGCGGATTTGACTCTGGTTACTAGGCTAAACATACGAGAAGCGCCACCGATCAAGAAAACCGGGATCTATGTAACCGGGATGTGAGAGACCCTCGAAATAGCATAAAAAAGTATAGTTGCGGTATGGGGCAGTATACTATTACGTTTCACCCCCAAAAAATCGCGTAAAAACAAAAAATAAGCGATGTTACATGTAGGAGCGTCGAGCTGCATCTGCCGGTGCGAACCTTTACCTTTACCTGATATGTATTTGATGGAGCATCCCGGCATGGCCGGCCTTCTCCTTCATCTGAAAGAATACATTAATGACATTGGAAGTTGTAGAGACCGGTGGGTCTCTGGGAATTGGCGCTTGGCGGACTGACTGGTTAGAAACCTGGGCTGTGACTGTGAATATGAGATATGTGAAGAAAAAGAAATTTTTTACGTTTGCCGATATAGTAGAGTCCCTAATTCGAAGAAAGAAATTATAATTTCTATTGATGACCTCGAAGTGAGTGGCTTCTACTTGGAACTAGTCAGAATTGGCGACTAGTGGGATTGTAGTGATACTATGGGGGGTGATTTATCGAAGCTTGTGGAAATTGATCGAAAAATTACACAAATCTAGTGAATAAATTCACTTTCGAAGAGAATTTGTGTAAGTTAAACCTGTGAACATACATTAGTCTGTGTGGGGGTGAGTTATGGTCAGGAGTTGTCCGTGGTCAGGAGTGATTTGGGACGGGGTATGAAAAAGTCGGCTGGGTTGTATTGACCTAGTTGATTTACTAGTGGGTTTTCTGAGAATTTGGATTTGTTGTAGAGATTGGTGGCATGTTTACGATTAAGAGTGTTAATGAGGTCTAGTTTGGCGTCTGCATGTAGTCGCCTGTTAGTGACGTAATAGGGGGCGCTGAAAATAGCTCGGAGATTTTTGTTTTGGATGACTTGAAGTTTATTTATGGCCCTGGGGCGTGCATATCCCCAGACAGGGGAGGCATAAATCATTGTTGGGCGGATTATGGCTTTGTATAATCTTAGTTTGTTAGCGGGGGACATGGTACTTTTTGCGTTCATGAGGACGAACAATCTATTGAAGAGGCATTTGGCTTTACCGGTTGCGGAGGAAATGTGAGCGTCCCATTTGAGGCGCCGGTCCATGGTAATGCCAAGGTACTTGACCTTGGTTTTCCAGGGGATTTGCTCCTCAAACATCCAGACACTGGAGTTGTGAGGCTTGCAACGATTTCGAAACATGATCGCGGAACTTTTGCTCGAGTTAACCTCGATGCGCCAAGTTTCGTACCACCTTCCGAGATCGGTGATCGCCTCCTGGAGGCGGGTTGTGGCTATGTCCGGGTGGATTGAGGATGTGTATATTGCAGTGTCATCTGCATATAGTGAAATTTTTGTTGCGGGATCTAAGGGGGTTGGAATGTCGCTCATGAAGATGTTAAACAGTGAAGCTGCAAGGATCGATCCCTGGGGGACCCCGGAGGTGATGGGGCGCTTTGTGGATCTGGTGTTCATGAGTTTGACTTGGAGATTTCTGTCGTGAAGGTAGGAGGCAATAAGTCGGACTAGTGGAATTTGAATTTTGGATTGAAGCATTTTGAACAGGAGGCCTTCGTGCCAGACCTTATCGAAAGCTTTCGATACGTCGAGTAGCACTAGGCCGGTGAATTCTTTTTTGTTGAGTGCCTGCGTGACGTGCTCAACTAATCGGAGGGCTTGGTGGGTCGTGCTGTGTCCAGCACGGAAGCCGAATTGTTCGTTTTGAATAATACTGTTATCGAACATGGCTTCTTGGAGACGGGTGAGAATGACTTTTTCAACTACTTTTCCGATGGAAGGGAGCAGGCTGATTGGTCTATAGCTTTTCGGAAGTTTGAGATTTTGACCGGGTTTGGGGATTACCACTACGTCAGCGGTTTTCCATATTTGTGGGTAGTAGTTGAGTCGAAAACATGCGTTAATTATGCCGGTGATGGCAACTTTGGCTTTTTGGGGGAGTTCTTTGAGGGCGGTATTGGTGATGCCATCGGGACCTGGGGCTTTCCTCTTTTTGAGGCGTTTAATGGCAATGGTGACCTCCGGAAGAGAGGCGGGGGTGATATGTGTGTCATCGGAGGTGTTTAGGGTGGTGGTGACATAATTTTCGACCGAATTGATATGGTCTTGGTCTAATCTTGTGGTGTTGGGGGAGCATTGAGCTTGGAGGCTGTCGGCGAAGATTTCAGCCTTTTCAAGATCGCTCCGGGCAATAGTGCCGTCAGGGCGGGAGAGAATTGGGATGGTGACTTTCTTTTTCCCCTGGAGGGCGGCGGCCATGCGCCATGCGGACATGTCTTTAAATGATAGGGAGTTAATGGTGTCTAACCATTCATTGTCATGAAATTCTTTGACTTTAACGTCTACTTGCTCTTTGAGCCGGTTGTATGACCTTTGGTCATCAGGGTTGCGAGTTCGCCGGGCGAGTTTCCTCGCTCGGTTTTTGGCTCTGATAAGATCTTTGAGGGAGGGAGTGAGTTTGTCTCTGACGTCCGTGGTGTTGACTTCAAATGAAGTTTCGTCAACGGATTTTTTGATGTTGTCTTGGAAATTGGCAATGAATTGGTCTAGGTCAGTGGGGGACTCAAAGAATGGGATTGGTCCAAGGTTTTTTGACAGAGTGTCTTTGAAAGAGGTCCAGTCTGTTGTCGTTCTCGTGGGAGGGCCTTTTGGGGGTAACAGCGGTCCAAGTGTCAGGAGGACCGGGTAGTGATCTGAGTTTAGTTCTTCGCTGGTGGAGATGTCGTATTGGAGTTGTACGTCTTTGAAAATGGCTATGTCCAGAATGGACGGCGTACCTGCGTTAGAAAAGTGGGTGGGGGAGGTGGGAGCGATGATCGCGAAGTCCAGCTCATTTGCTAGTGAAAGAAGGTCACGTCCTACATGGTTTGTGTGTTTACACAACCAGTTGGAGTGTTTAGCATTGAAATCGCCGGCGATGATCTTCGCGTCGGGGCCTTCGAGGAGGGTTTCTAGG
Organism: Podabrus alpinus; assembly: GCA_932274525.1. Taxonomy (NCBI): domain Eukaryota; kingdom Metazoa; phylum Arthropoda; class Insecta; order Coleoptera; family Cantharidae; genus Podabrus; species Podabrus alpinus. The sequence continues at coordinate 24,437,156 of OW026451.1, forward strand.
TCCTCTTTGAGGATGCGTTGCTGAGGGCGATTATAGACGGAGGAGATTTGCAACCAACCGTGATGTGCGGTGTGGATGCTCACCGTGGTGACTTCAAGGTACTCTAGGTCGGGGGTCGGTATTGCGACGTGTTCGATGGATGATTTTACGTAAATTGCGGTTCCGCCGCCGCGTCCGTCACGGTCATTCCTATAAAGTGAATAGCAAGGGAGTTTTGCCAGTTGGCCAGCTCTGAAGTGGGTTTCGTTGACCAAGATTACGTCAAGGTCGTGATCGTGCGCGAACGCGAGAAGTTCATTTCGTTTGGCTGAAAGGCCGTTGGCGTTCCAAAAAGCCGTCTGCAAAGTGGTGGGTTGGAATCTGGGTTTAGACATTAACGGGTGTGATATTAGTGGCTTTGGCGTTCATGATTATTTCAATATTGCGGACGAGTTCGGCATTGGCATTGAAATTACGAAGTTGTTCAAAAATTGCTTTTGTTTGTCGGGAGGGAGTCTCATCGTAGGAGGTGGTGGGCGTGGGGGTGGCGTGAGTTGCTTCCCTGTGAGGGGCATGCCGACTAGCGACTCCCAGATAGGAAGGTCGATTGGGGCCTTGGGAGGAGGGGTAATTGTAAGTGGGGCGGTCAGCGAAGCGGGAAGCTGCTTCGCGGGCTGAAAGTTCTCGCCTCTTGGGCTTAGGGAACGAAACGCAACCTTTGTAGTTTGCGGGGTGGTTTCCTGTGCAGTTAGCGCAGGTGGCTGGGTCTTCACGGATTTTTTGACAAGCCGGAGTGAGGTGATCCCCTGCGCATTTAACGCATTTGGGTGGGGCGCGGCAGAGGGTTTGGGCGTGCCCGAACCGTTGGCAACGGTGGCATTGACCGACCTCTGTACGTTTGTGGGGGGTTTCGGTGCGGGTATTTATGGACAGGACCGATGTCATGTCAAAAATTCTCTTGCCATCTGAGTTGTGGGTTAGATGGACAAGGTATAATGGCATAGGTTTTTTGTCGCGACCTTGGCGCATCTGAAAAACTGACTGAATTTCAAAGCCCTGTTCTACAAGGTCTTCTTTAACTTCTGCAGCAGTGATAGTGATTGGGAGCCCTCGAATGACCACTTTTAGTGGTTTGTCCTGAGGGAGAGAGAAAGAGTGTGAGGGGAGGGATTTTTCCTCAAGTAAGCGGCTGAGGGCCCGGTAATCGGTCTCGGTGGCCGGCTGAATTGAGATGCCGTCCACGAGCGTGCGGATTTTAGTGGTGGCAATTTTTCGGTCACGAATCATTTTATTGATGGCCGGCCAGTTGTCCTTTGTACGGAGGACAATTGGGGGGATTCGGCTGGAGGAGGAGTATGTGGTGCGGTCTGGGTGTGAAGCACCCTGGGTGTCGGGTTGGGAGTCGGTGACTTCCATACCGTCATCGTCGCGCTCGGTTTGGGTGTCGGTCGGGGGTTCCTCTACGTCCAAACAGGCGAACCTGTTCTTGGTAGCGGGTTCAGAGGTTTGGCTGTCGCTACTTAAGTTGGAGCGGGCCCGTTTTAGGGTGTTTTTGTCTTTTGGAAAGACGAAATTATCTCCACCGGTGGAGGTGGAAGCTTGGGCTTCGGGAGTCGATGATGGAATTTTAGAAATGCGGGGGGATGTTCGGGGGATGATCGCAGGCTTGACTGCTGGAGTCGATAGCCGGGGTTTCGGGATGGCCGTTGCCATCAGGGGTTTGAGTAGGGCGGGCTTTTTTGGCTCTTTGGGTTTAGCTTCTGCTTTTTGACAGCAGGGGTGGTCGGAAGAGGGGGGAAGGCGGTCTTGTCCTTCTTTTTCCCTGAAGGGGCAGTCGGGCGAGGTTGGGCAACCGGGGGTGGTCTTACGACCGAAGGTGGTTGTACGACCTTGGGTGGTTGGAGGGCGAGAACGAGTGAGGCGACTTTGTCAGTGAGATCTTTGATTTGTTTGGATTGGTCATCGAGTTTTTTGGATTGATCATTGAATCGGGCTTTCAAATCGCGGTTTTCGGCTTTCAAATGGTCAACAAGTTCACGGAGGAAAGTGTTGTCTTGGGACATGTCGGTAACATTCGTCATTTTACAAATAATTCAAGTAATAAAAATAAAAATTTTTAAAATTAAATTATGTTGCGAAATCTAAATTGATAAAATTAAATTTGAATTAATTTATGTCTGTGAAGCAGCTGATTTTAATGAGTGCAAGTTTAATTTTTAAGTCTGAAAATTAAATTTAGTGTTGTGAATCAACCTTTATTTAAATCTAAATGAACTTGAAAAATTTAAAAGGAAAAGGAATTTGTTGGTTGACAAAATTTTTGTTAGGTTGCGATAAAATATAATCTGTAAGAAATCTAGGTCAAGTTCAGTTCACTAACCTTTGTTGCGTATACTACAGAATACGTCGCCTGATGTCTTGAAGGGGGTAGGGGGCAACAGAGCGCGCAACCGTTTGCTAATTGTGACGTAGCAAACTACGTCACTTAGCAAATGGCGGGATCTTTTTGCCGGGAAACTGGGAGGAACACTTAAAAGCGTGTTTAAACGCTTTGTCGACGAAATTTAAATAGAATTGGAGCTTGATGTAACACTTTCACTTCTATATTAAATTATCGTTTAGACAACAGTAATGAAAATTACTTTTTGAACTTAATTCGTGAAAATTAAAGAACGCAAAAATTGACGTGCGGTTAGCTCGGATGCAAGATCGGAACTGCCGGTGCGAAATTTTCTAAGTGTAAGAGTATATCCCAGTGCACGTACCGTCAACAAAATGCGCCGGCCGGCCGATGAATGTGGCATCACCGGGGTCTACTGCATGATTTATGCTACTTTTCCGTACTTTTCAAATCGATTTTTCTCAAAATTTTGATAATACTTTCTCAGAATTTTTTTGTTGTAGGGGCCTATATAAACCTTCCTCTTTGCGATTGCAAAGTTTCAACTCATTCGGAGTGACAGGTGATAGGTAATCCTCACCCGAACAACAAAAGTTTAAAGTATTAACCTGATTCACTTTGTGGGGTAGGTTTAAAAAAAAATTTTGTCACTTTGACTTTAGATTTCATTATGAAGATAATTTTTTAATTTGTGCGCGTTTAGTGTAGAAGTATCGTTATTTCAGTACAATTTTTGAATAGAACTGCCCAAGGGAAAGCGTTTAATGATATTCAATACGTAAAATTTCGGAAAAATTGAAATTAAAAAAATTTACCGTTCATTTCACAATTCGGCGATTCAAAAAAAGTGATAATTTTGAAGATAGAAATTGCCCAGCACCATCAAAATTAAGACCCCAGAGCAGATAACGAACTAATCAAGAGGAACAGAAGGTAACTTGTACCCGAAATTGGTTATATATTTCAATCGGGTGGAATTAACCTGATTTCTGTAAAACCCATAAAAAGCCTTTTACAAGAAAAAAAATTATTATAACCGTGATAGAAATAATTGTTTCGAACTACAATTTCAATACGGAAACCATTTTCATTCAAGTAACAATTTTATTTAACAATCATATAAATTAGCACAAAATATTTCGATAAACATCTAATGTTTATTTTACAATTATCACAGTTGAAACGTTATTTGACCTCCCTATCTCTGATGAGAAGATTCTTCTTCTTCAGGTGCCCTTCTCCTATCGGAGGTTGGCGACAACTTCAGCAAAAGCATCCCGATCTTTAGCCGTTGTAATCAACGTTTCAAAGTCCATCTCGGTCCATTTCCTGATGTTTCGGAGCCATGGCATCTTCTTCCTTCCCAGACCTCGCTTTCCCTCGATCTTTCCCTCCATGATGAGGCGGAGCAGATGATATCTCTCATGTCGAAATACATGTCCAAGGTATGATGTTTTCCGTCTCTTTATCCCAAATAACAACTCTCTGTCTCTACCTGCTCGACGAAGCACCTCTTCGTTTGTCACGCGGTCAGTCCATGGTATCCTAAACATTCTTCTCAGAGTTCACATCTCAAATGCCTCGATCTTGTTCATGGTTGCCACCTTAAGTGTCCACCCCTCCATACCATACAGTAGTAAGGGCCACACGTAACATTTCATGAATCTGTACCGTAGGTCAAAAGCTAGATCTTTATTACATAACAATGTCTTTATCTTCATAAAACCCGCTCTAGCAATCTCTATTCTTATTTTTATTTCTGGGTCAGGATCTAGTTTTTCGTTTAGCATGCAGCCCAGGTATTTGAATTTTTCTACTTGCTCGATACTTTTTTGATTTAAACGTATATGTGTTTGTATAGGTTGATTCTTTGTTATTACCATCACCTTTGTTTTATCTATATTGATTTTAATACCCATAGCTTTGCTCTCCTGATTAATTCGTTCGAGCAGGTTTTGTAGATCATTCTCGTTGTCCGCCAGCAGAATTGTGTCGTCAGCAAAACGTATGTTATTTATTAGTACGCCATTTACTTTAATGCCTTCGGTTGCCTTGTATAGGGCGGCGCGGAAGATTTGTTCGGAGTGTAAATATGTTGAACAACAGTGGCGACATTACGCATCCCTGCCTGACTCCTCGACACACCTTAACTTTCCTTCTTGTTACGTTTTCGTCCAGAAGTATCTCTGCTTTCTGGTACCACTACAAGTTTTCAATGATCTTTACATCTCTCCGTTCGACACCTATTTGTTAAAGAAGTTGAATGAGTTTAACGTGGTTCACAGTGTCAAAGGCTTTCTCGAAATCGATGAAACACAGAAATATATCTTTTCGCTGGTCTAAACAGTTCTGTGCCAAAACCTGTATGGAAAACAAGGCCTCTCTGGTTGAATTTCTGGATGAATATAGATTTCAACCATTCCCTAGGAAGTGTTGCGGTTTCGTAGATTTTGTTGTACAGTTCTACTAGTTCTTCGAGATTATCTTCTTCAATGAGCTTAAGCAAGTCGGCATGTATCTCATCAGGTCCCGGAGCTTTTCCAGATTTTGTTCTATTTATTGCGTTCTATTTATGATGAGAAGATAGCCCTGATCAAATACGTTCACGCAGAAAACTAAATTCCTACTTATTTTGCATGAAGCCCTGATGTTCGTTTAAACCAGCTCGTTGTAGCGGCAAGCCAGAGCCGTGGATTCTCTCAAATGAATACCCCGAAGAAGATCAAAGAACAGCTTTGCTAGCAAAACAAAAATTGAGTAGCAACCCGATGGTTGTTGCTAGAAGGTGATAATATTAACGATGTCCGATAGTAACTGCATTAGCCGACCAGGATGTACAGAAGCAAAGACATTACCACCAAGAACCTCTTCCTGAATTAATTAAGAGAACGTCCGAGTGGTCGTTAAAATCCCAACAAACGATAGAACCACTACGAACTTCCAGATAACCAACCAATCGTAAGCCCCCGATGAAACCTTCCACCACTGCAATGGCAAATATACTGCAATGGCGGCCGCTGATAAGTTACTTTGTGGTACCTGTAATGTTTTGTTTGTTTTGGCGGAGAATCCGCATGTGAGTTGTGCCGGAAGTTGTGGAAGGTGTTTTCACATGAATTGTGCTCTAGTAAAAAAGAGTGAATTGAACTGTTTGCTGCATAATGGCAATTTGAAATGGTTTTGTAGCGACTGTGCAGATATGGGTCAATTTGCTTTGAGTGGTGCGCTTGATAAGAGGTCGAATGTGTGTGATATGTTTGATGAATGTATGCGGATTATTAAGAACCAAGGAAATTTGATTATGGAATTGAAGGCCGATTTGAAATCTTTAATGAATAATATGGTTGTTAATCAGGGTCCTAATAAATCTGATAATGATGGTTCTGGAGTTGATAAAACTTCTTTGATTTCTGCTGTGGCTGGTGATGGTATTCCGCTGCCTGATGATCCAAAAATCAAGCAACTAGTAAGTCAGTCGAAACGACCTGTGAACAGAGTTAGGACCAGGTCAGATACCTATGGTGCGGCAAACGGAAGAGCTGTTATCAAGAGTGACTCTTCTTCTAAAAATAAGAAGTCGGGTGTGGTTGCACCTGCTCCGCGAAACTCATGTGACCCACCTGTAGATGTCGGCTCCTCTGATGGCGAGGCTGATGTGGAGTGGAAGTCTGTTACAACAAAGCGGGGTCGCAGAACATCTGGGGGAAAGTCTGTTGTCGTAATTGGCAGTAACATGGAATCGAAAATTCAGGCGCTACCTAAGAAGGCCTTCGTGTTTGTCTCGAGATTGTTGCCGGGGGTGAAGACAGAGACGTTGACCTCTGTGTTGAGGGAACGATTCTCTGAAGTTGAGTGTGAAACCATAACACCTAAATTTCCCCAACACTATTCATCTTTTAAAGTAACGGTGCATTTTAAGAATCTTGAAGAGATTATGGACCCAACCATATGGCCTGTTGGAGCATTGATAAAGCGCTATGTGCACATGAGGCCGAAGATTCAGCAGGATTTTTCGCAGAGTATGAAGGTGAAGGAGCAGGGATAGGGCCTGCTATCACTTTTCAGGCTTCCTCCCTTGGCTCGTCGGGGTCGGAGGCTGCGGTAGGTGAGAGGCTGGAGTCAACTGATGTAATCTCTGATGGCCTGAAGTGTGATTTCATTTTAATAAATATTCAAGGACTGACTTCTGCAAAGATTGATCAAATGAGTGTTGACTTTTGCGATATGCAACCAAATTTTATTTGTATAACTGAGACGTGGGCTACGTGTGAGTCAGTGGGCTCTTTCAGCTTCCAGGATTTTAGCATGGTTTCTTCCTACTGTAGAGGTGAGAGAGTGCATGGTGGTGTTGCGTTGTTTGCTCGGACGGGTTTGAACATTGTGCCTGTTGATCTGAGTGCCTATTGTAGCGAGATTGTGATTGAGCTCTGTGGGGCTGTGTGGTGTCTTCCGGAGGAGTCGGTTTTTGTTGTAGTCTGTTATAGATCCCCTTCTGGTGATCTGGATATGTTTCTTGAAGTTTTGTCTAATGTTTTTGAGAATTTTTATAATGGCGGTAGGCAGAAATTTGTATTGCTGGGTGATTTTAATGTGCACTTTCAGGATGGTAATGCTAATCGTAATGTTTTTGCATTGAGAGAACTTTTGTCATCTTACAATGTGTTTGACATTGTTGATATGCCTACGCGTCATAACTCTGTGCTTGACAATGTATTTGTTTCATGTAATCTTAATTTTAAGTTGTCATGTACGGTCTCGGACTGTGTCGTTTCTGATCATCGCTACATGGTAGTTTTCGGTTCGGCCAGCACTTTAAATTCTGTCGGGAGTTGTGAATCTCGCAAATACAACGAGAATAATTATAATCATTTTAAGGGTTTACTTGAAAACGAAAGCTGGTCGGAGCTGTATCTATGTGGAGATGATCTGCAGGCTTCTTTCGATTGTTTTTATGATGTTTTTATGTATTATTTTAATTGTAGTTTTCCTGTTGTTAAGAGGAAGTTACAACCATCAAAAGGTTGGCTTAGTGACGAAATTAAGAAGTCTAGTTCCGAGGTTCGCAATTGGTTTTGTCTGCAGAAGCGTTTTCCTGCTCTGAGAGAGGTCTTCCTTGAGACTAGGTGGGCGCATGGTGCTTTGATTGGGAATGCCAAGCGCGATTATTATAATAAACAGATTTTGAACTCTGGAAACAGGAGTGCAGCGGCTTGGTCTGTCATTGCTCAGGTTACGGGTAAGCTAAAGTCACATAGTAATATTTTTTTAGAGTTTGGAGATGTTGTGGTTTATGATCCGGAGCAAGTATCTAATAAGCTTAATTCTTACTTTGTCGATGTGGTTGAGGAGACTGTTGCGAGTATTCCCCGGCCTCGGGATTCTCCCCCGCGGATCTCGGGAATTGTACAGAGCATGTGTGCTCTGCCGTATGGTGAGGCGGAGTTGTTGACTGCCTTGTCTGCGATGCGTGGGGTATCGTCGTCGGGTCCTGATGGTTTGCCTTGCAGTGTCTTGAAGGCTGTCCTGTATCTTGTCATCGAGCCACTCACATATCTTGTGAATTTGTCTTTCTCTTTGGGTGCATTTCCAGATTGCCTGAAGGTTTCTGCGGTGGTTCCGATACATAAGAGGGGCAAGATAACATCTCCCTCGAATTACCGCCCCATATGTCTGCCGCCGGCCATGTCGAAGATTTTTGAATACGCGATGCTGAATAGACTATTGTCCCATTTGGAGAGGCATGATGTTGTTGCGGGAGAGCAGCATGGTTTCCGTAGCTGCCGCTCTACTATGACGACTGTCGACTCTTTTATGACGGTGGTTATGAATTCTTTTGATAGGGGTGAGCATCCTGCGGCTTTGTTCTGTAACTTGAGCAGAGCTTTTGACTGTGTTGATCATTCTATACTGATGGAGAAGCTGGCTAAGTATGGAATCAGGGGAGTGGTTGCTGAGTGGTTTCGTTCTTACTTGTCTGGTAGAACTCAGTTTGTGAAGATAGGTTACACCCGTTCGGATGGTGTTCGGTCCAATTTTAGATCTTCGTTCCTTCCTATCAACATTGGTGTGCCGCAGGGGTCAGTTTTGGGCCCAATTCTTTTCTTACTTTTTGTCAATGATCTGTTATCTTTCGTTGACTTTATGACTATTATGTATGCTGACGATACATCGTCTGTGGTGTCGGATGGGTCTCTGGGGGAGGTTCGTGGTGCTCTTAATCATCTTCTCGCACAGCTGAGTGGGTGGTTTGGTCATAATCGGCTTCGACTTAACTTGGCTAAGACTGGATATATGATGTTCCACAACATTCGGAGTCGACGGGATCTAGACCTTGATCTCCGACTGGATGATTGTGTAATTCCGCGGGAGTCCAGCGTAAAATTCTTGTGGCTGCATGTGAATGAGGTGCTTGACTGGAGGGATCACTGTAGATGCATTATGGGGCGCCTCAGTTCCATCTGTTATCAGATTAGATGCCTCAGAAGTGTTGTGGATGTACATATTCTGAGGGTGTTTTACTATGCGCATGTGCACTCTAGGCTATCCTATGGGGTCTGTTTTTGGGGTGGTTCTCCGATGGCTGGGAAGGTCTTTGTGTCCCAAAAGAGAATTGTTCGGTGTATCGTGGGGGTGGCATCTAGAGACTCGTGTAAACCGTTATTTAAACAACTTAAAATTCTTTCTCTTCCCTCTGTTTACATCTTCGAGCTCCTTGTCTATGTTTATAGAACCAACGGTATTCATCAGCGGAACTCCGATGTTCATGACCACAACACTCGCGGTAGGGACGATTTCCGTCCTGCACTTCACCTTTCCAGTGTGACGAGGGGGTCTCCTGTGGCGGTGGGAACGGCCCTGTTCAATGCACTGCCTGTAAAAATTAAAAATTTGAAAACGGCACTATCGTTTAAAGCGGCCGTAAAGGGCATTCTCATGGAGCACTGTGTGTACTCGGTTCAGGAGTTTCGTGATCTGTTGAAATGTCTGTAATTGCATTTTGTATATGTATTTTTTCTTTTGTACTGCGTGACTTGTCCTATATATTGTAATTTAACAGGATTGAATATATATTATTATTATTATTATTACTACTGTACTTTGTCGTGCATCGCTACCTCCTATCTATATATGTATATGTTACCGTGAAAGCGTATTGTTAGGAAATATATACAATTTCTAGTGAAGATATACTCTCACTAATATGGGCAGCGAAAGTTTACAATAACATAAAAAACACTTTCACTAGCGAATGTATACAGTCACTGATACCGTTTAGGAAATGTGGAATAATAATATAATGGAATAATATTTAAACCTAATCCCATAATGTGATATTTTGTTTATTTTATTTTAAAATTTGAAATAGGTGTCATAAGGTTGGTGATACTTAAAATGCTCCATATTTATATTGTGTGTATAATGTTAACCTCCAAATGCTCCAAATTGTAAAATTTACAATAAAAAAATGACGAAAGAGCAGGATTTCTACGAAAAACTTAGAAGTGAACGTAAAACGTGTGCATTAAATAGGTTAGTGTTGGTTTTTGATATTTCTTTAGAAAACTAATTAAAAACAAATAAATCTTCACGTAAAGTTAAATCTGCCGCAAGGTAGTGGATCTTCCGCGAAGTGGTGGATCTGCCGTTAGGTTAGTGTTAGTTTTTGATATTTCTTTAGAAAACCAAAAATATATTCTAAAACTAGAAGAAAAACTAAAAAGATATTCATACATAAAAAAAATTTTGTATGCAAACGAGATTAACAATTTATTGTCAATCTACTATTCCTGACCTCTTGTAGGAATAGTATACATTCGCTAGGTGTTGTAGACTTTCACTAGTAAGAGTTGATTTTTTTTGTGAATCCAAAGTAAATTATCTACTTTTCCTAACTATTAGTCCAGTGAATGTCTGCAGTCCCTAGTAATTCTTTCCTTTCACTGCATTATCTACTCTCACGGTAACATATATATCAAATAAAAAAAGACACAAATAAAAATAAGCACAAAAAAATATCAAGCATAAAATTTCAAATACGAGATTCGAAACTATGCTGACCACTTAGGAATCTCTTTGCCTTTGCCTTAAGCCAGCACTGCACGATGTTACCTTATAAATTACCTATACGTCACAAATAATAATTTAGCAAATATAGCAGTTTAATATTTATATCTACGCGTGCGAGCGCAAAAAAAGATAAGATTGCCTTAATCAATTCTATGCAGAACTACGAAACCTGCACAAAATCACAAACTTGGCAAAACTTCCCAATCAAAAAAATACAAGCAAGATAAATATCCAAAATGCTACAACCCAAAAATATTAGGTAGCCAAGGCCAAATTCAAACGAGGAAATTTGAAATAATTTATTGAAACTTGAACGCAATTTGTTTCAACAGATAGTGATAGCTCCAGGTGGTCGAAGCAAAAATTGGCCGGGTTGATTAACGTATGCCTCTACGAAGTAATTAGCAACAAATTTTAGTTTCTTACCAGTTTGAACGAATGCAAATCCTCAAAGAAATTATATGGACAATGAGGTCCGACAAAATAAACGTACGATACGGGAAAAATCCACCATCCATCACCACGAATTTATAATCCCCGTTTGGGTTTGAAAAATAACAATATTCCAAAACATTCGCATCGCTGGACCGCAATTCTCCCAGAATCGCAACCATATCTTGTTAAATTAGGAACCAAAAATCACGCTCACTTCACAGCACAAACGAAAGTATACCTCCTCGTTTAATAGCTCGCCCCAGACTTTTCTCGTTCAGTTCGAACAATCCTCCACGCCGGCGCGATTATAATCGCTTTAAAAACAATGGTATTATATACAAGGTGGAACGTAAGTGATGGATTCTAAAATCCGTCACACAGTATTGGCTTTACCAACAATTACGTGGAGTGCGACAAAAATGTTGAACTTGCTTTAGCCCTGAAATTCGAGTTCTTGTTAAGATGGGTGATAAGGATAAACCTTAGGGGAGAGCACCCCAGATAAAATGAATATGGATATATGATATATGGATGGATCGAATTCCTTTAATGCGGCGAATGTCTTTCAGAGCACCATAAATCCTGAATTTAGCTTGCAAAAAGTGATAAAATTTTTAACTAAAAAACAAATAGACAAATAGAAAAAATATATACACAAAAAATCAATAAATGCAAAATAACATGGAACAGATAGTAGAAAAAACTGAAAAAGCACTACAAAAAAAAATTTAAAAAAACCCGACTTCAAAAAAAGCACTACAAAAAAATTACACTAAAAAGTAAAAAAAAAATTTTAACAAAAACAAAAACCGACTTCAAAAAAAAGCACTACAAAAAAATTGCACTAAAAAGTAAAAAATAATTAGAAGTTATTAGAAGAAGATTTAACAGAAATTAGAAGTATATTTTTACAGTGCTGAGCATAAAAATTAATGTATTACGTCAATAATATACAATTATTGTTATTTTTGGAGTCGGTGCCAGCCACGGTTAACAAACGTGTATTAACGAAGTAGCGGAGTACCAGTAGGTATACATTTTATATCACTTTGACTGCAAAGAGTTTCACAGTCGACAAGATCGCAGGCGCTTGGCGTTAAACAACACGACATCGGTATTGCTACATTGTCGTATTAATGTGATTTCAAATACATTTTGTAAATTTCTTAACAGCTTGGCTGGCACCGACTCCAAAAATAACAATAAGTATTTACAATATAACAACGTTTCAGTTGATCAACGTTATGATTGGCTCTGAAACATGCGGACCGACACGAAGCCAGACCATAAGGCTTCTTTCTATACCTTGCATAGAAGCCTAAATAAGGCTTCTTGTTATACTTTGTACAGAAGCCTAAAAGTAGCGCACTGGCTACCCAGTTCTTAGACCTCTATACACACAGAGTATTTCCAACATGATTTTTGAAACGCTCTGTATGATTTTGAATTATGCGGACAGACGGACAGACAGACAGACAGACAGACGGACAGACGGACGGACGGACAGACACCGAGCCAGATCATAAGGCTTCTTGCTATACTTTGTATAGAAGCCTAAAAGGAGATGGATAATTTGGGTACAGCTCTGACATATACAGGAAAGAGCTGCAACATAAGAAAAACTTAACATGAGCATACAAGAAATAAATACAAATTTTGAAGAACAACTAAAAAATTTAAAGAACAGCATAGATGAAAATATGAAAAAAATATAGAATGATGAAATTAACAAAGAAAAAATTTGACAAAACACTTGAAAAATAGATATAATGGTGAAATATTCGAAATACTCGACATTGAAATTAAAGAGAAACCGTTGGAAGAAACGTATGAAATCCTAAATGAAAATCGAAGAATTGGGTTGTGATGTTACTTCTGATGATTCTCGAATAAGAACCGAAAAGAAAGACGAACGAAGGCAACTTCAGGAGCAGAAGATTGGGTTGGTAGCCACTGATAAACAAGGCATTATTGAAAGTTTCATCCGGGATCTCTATCTCAACTGTTTAAATATGAACAGTTTGATAAAATTTTTATGAGTATGAGAAAACCAATCCCAGGTTATGGATTAAATTATTAAGCGAAGATACCATCGGACTTGCCGAATCGACTGGGATGGAAGCAATTTTCAGCAATGCGATGAAAGGAGTCAATGAAACACCACATGAAGAAGACTTTTAAATTCACCTTTTGGAAGAGATGAAATGATTCGTAGTTTTCCACTACACTGCAAATACGAAATACTTGGTGGGGTAAATGATAGAAATTTTGAAACAATCATCCAAATGTTAAAATTGTTAAGAAAATTTGATAACGCACTGATTAATACGGGTATGCAATAAGTAACATTCTATTGCATTAATTATTGGTGAAGATTTCAAAGTAAATAAATTTTATCATTATTGGAGTTGTTGCGTAAACACGTAAGATTAAAATTTGGGTCGTGGCGAGTTCAAAATTTGTTCATAATATTAAAAATTTAGTTTAGGGTAGATACTCCACTTAAAGGGGAAAATTAAATTTTTATTTATTGGTAAAGGGATTTATTTTAATTTATTTCAAATTTTTACTTCATCTATTTTTATTTTTGATTCATACCGGTGAAAAACCGTTTACCATTTAATATTTTTTGCATTATCAAAAATTAGACCACACCACAATGGCCATGCATTATTCCAAACAAAATAAAGGGTTTTCGAGCACAGATCTTATTATTATCAAATTTACTTGGAAATGATCATTCAAAAATGTCATTTAATTAAAAAATTTCTAAATTTATTCGCGGCTAAAACTAATTGGCGAAAATCTAACACCAGTTTTCTTTTTTAATGTTAAAAAAACCATTTTTATTGTTAAAAAAGAAAATCTATTTAATTATTATCAGCAACACTAAATTTCTGCGCGCTACGTGTTCGGAGCGATGTTGGTAAAATGTGCAATATCACAATCATTGAAACACTCTAACTTTTTCACCTTTATGGAACCTCATTGGAGCTCAAACGATTCCCTATCGATTGGTATTATTTTATTAAAAAAATCACATCTTAAAAAAAGCATTTCTGTAGCCCCTCCCAATATTGTACTAAAGAATTGAATTTTATTAAAAGCCTTTGGGGTACAAACAATATTTATGGGAGCTCATTGAAACTCAAACGTTTGACATTAATTTCATTAAAATATTCGCGATGGGGGGGGGGGGGGGGTCGAAATGTGCCTGCAAAAAAATTCACTCGAAAAATATGGTAAAAACCGGCAATACCAATATCCGTCATTAAATTTTCACGCATAAAATTCAAAATTTTCGCTCACTTTAAAAAATTTTTATGTGTAGTAATCAGGCCCGTAGCCAGGATTACATTGGGGGGGGGGGCACTTGTAAAGAAAAAAAAACTTTCCAAAATATACCTATTTCTTCTTCTTCTTCTTCACGTTTTAGGTTATATTAACCCGTTACGTCACCTCTGATCAGTCCATCTTTTCCTAGGTCTGCCGATATTACGCTTTCCTCTTGGTTTATATTGAAAGAATTGCTTTGGCAGTCGGGTGTCCATCATTCTTTGTAGGTGTAGCCCCCATTCTTTGCGATATTCGTCGATCTTCGTGTTTAGATTGAAGATGTTTAACTCCTTTCGTATGTCGGTATTTCGTTTTCTATCTCGACGTGTAAATCCTAGAATTGATCTTAGAAATCTCATTTCCGCATGTTGGATTCGGTTTTCAATTTTTTTTGTTAATATCAATAATATCCATATGTCTCGCTACCATACTTCAGTAGAGTTTCATGATTTGTACATTTATTCAGCGTGCGTTTAATTGTGCCATTGAGGTAGTTGAATTTTTGATCTTTTCTTGTACCTATATCTTTTTGCTCATAAAGGTCTATAGTGCAACCCAAGAATTTAAAATTCCTTACTTGTTCCACAGGGGTGTCTTCAGATACGATTTTCGATCTTATGTACTCTTGTCCTTCAAATGCCATTACTTTTGTTTTAGTTACTGATATGGACATGTTATAAGTTTTCATGGTCTGATTAAGTTTATGGAATGCGTACTGAAGTGAGTCTTCGCTGTCTGCTATGAGTATCTGGTCGTCTGCGAATAGCTTTGTGAACACATACTTTGGTTGATTGAGGTTAAAGGTGTAGAAGTTGATATAGTTTTTCCACTCTCTAAGAGCGTCGTCGATATAGATGTTAAAAAGAATTGGCGACAGGCTACATCCCTGTTTCAGTCCGCTGTTTGTGTATGCAAGATTCTTTTCATTTCCCGATATACATATTTGTGTGTTATCATAAATTTCTTTTATTGCACTTATGAGATGTTGTGGGATTCCTCTCTTTTTAAGAATTTTCCATAGTTTACATCGTAGTACTCGGTCGAATGCCTTTATATAGTCTATAAATAGGATAGGTGTCTTGCGATTGAATTCTCTAGGCTTTATCTATGCTCTATGCTCTATCACCCAAAATCAGCCTCGGATATTAGAATATACCTATTTTATTTTCGAAATTCAAATGTTTTACTTTCAAAATTTTTGTTTCTTTTGAACATTTCGGGGGGGCACGTGCCCCCAGGTGCCCCCCTGGCTACGGACCTGGTAGTAATCAAAGAAAAATACAATATCAATACAATATTATAATCCATCCCCATTCTGGGAACAATTCTATCATTAATATCTCATTGGCTCATAATCATTAGTTATCATTTCTAGAAATCTGGATATTTCTAAATTTTGTTGGACCCAATGAGCATTTAAAATTTATTTCAAATATTAACGAATTGTGGGTATGGTTAAATTTTAATTTAAAATTGACTTTTGAAATTTGCCAAAATTTACGACCCCTTTGAAATTCTGTTGCATTGACATGTATGCGAATAAATTATAAAACGGCGTTCCATAGGTGTTTGATATCTTGTCCAATATCACGATTAAATTTAAAAAAATTTTACCTATTTAAATTTCATAATCATCAAAAAAAAACTTTTCATTCTACAAAAAATAAAAACTATCAACTTTCAATTATGAAAGTAGTATTTATTCTTGAAAATAAATAATACAGTCGAGTCGCGAAATAGTGAATTAAATATAGCAAAGGCCTTTCACTTTTTCGGGGTTGTTCACTATTTCGGTATTTACAAAATTTACAATAAAAAGTCACATTTTGAAAATGAAAGCTTTATTTTAAAGGAAATTGATGGTTACCTACAAACATAATTATAATACGGGTAGGAAAAATGTTATTTTTATTGTACAGTAGAACTCCAATTATCTGAACTCCGACTATCCGAATATCTGATTATCCGAATCGCTTACTAATGTACAGCACTTATAAGTACGCTATAGCTTTGTTCCAACGAGCCGATAAACCGTACAATGTACGGTCGCGCTCATGTGCAATAGATAAAAACCTGTCGGTTAGAACGCTTTTTATCTATTGCGCACTAGCGCGACCGTACATTGAACGGTTTATTGGGCTCGTTGGAACAAAGCTAATATAACATGTAAAAGTGTTGCCTTTTCATTTAATTAACTAAAATCCATACAGTACCCTTTTTTCGGAAAAAAATCCTTTTGAAAAAACTTTTGTTTTTAGTCTTAAATAAATTTTGGAACCTAACCCCCTTTTTTCTATTGCTTCTTTGGTTCCATTTACGCGAATTCCATGTACGCGAGGTTTTTGGCGAACGGAACCCTCGCGTACATGGAGGGTCTAGTGTACTCTACATTAATTTTATTTACTTTGTAAAAGTTCATTGTTATCTCCAGCGGTCAAAAACTATCAAAAAAAGTTATAATTTTGCTGTTCCCTGTATATAAACCTACAAAAACCATGATTTCCTATACCTTTTCTTAAGCTACTTGACCTTCTGACAAATGGCCGCCGCCAAATGTACTCGCTTCAATTCTTACAATGAGCAGGTATGGGCAGCCGCTCATCTAGGTAAATAGTTAGAAATCTGTGCTACTACTATACTAATTTTTAACAACAATCTGATAGCGCATATATATAAACTATTAGAACAATAAAAATACTTAATCATTAACGTGAATTGGTAGGAATACAATATCTAACAGATATACAAACATTTAACAAATAATAAGCAAAATAATAAGAAATACAAGTGAAAGTTGAAATTGCCTTGAAGAGGCAATTCAACACAATGCAATTAACAATTGGGGAGCTCTGAAGGAGCACACCCAATAAAACGGTCCAACGTATCTAGATAACTTATCAACGAAGCAAATAGCGTTGAGACATTTGATAAAAAAACAGTTACAGATAATTTTCCTATGGTCAGAAATGCAAACAAAATTGTAAATGCAACTCACCCACAATGAACCAACGGGTTCCGACTTACACATCTCATCCGAGTCCTCAATATGATTTGTGGTCCGTTGTATCCGTGGCCATCCGAAGCAAGCTACAAAATACAAAATTGATTACACCCCAATCAAGTCCATCACCTGCAACCTCCATATTTAACCCTATTAACATAATTGATAGCAAAAGTTATCCAAACACGCAGTCACATGTTCAAACAATATGTTGAAGTCCAATCCGCGGAAATATACGATTTCATCATGAAAACCAAAAGTAATTCCGAACATCGTCTTCGAAAAGAAATCCCAAACCTGACCTCTGACGTCACCGACTGATTGCAATTCGACATTCAACATCCAGATAATTTGAGGTAAAAAAGGCCTATCAGATCCAAATTCCCAGAGTGGATCGAACACCAACACAGCAGCGGACACCATAACTAGTGGATAGTCCATTAGTTCCTCCTTAATAAAATCATCCACCAACGAGATTTTCTTCCACGAATTATTTAAACCAAAATTCCATGACATAAAAATTAGGTCCTTATAACCATCAAAAAATCAGGAACCATAATTAAAACTTCGTTTTAAAACATCCAAAACGAAAACATAGAAATTACAAATTAAAATTTTACATACACGCGAATGTCGACAACCGCTCTCTGATAATGTCCACATTTTTCCTTCTTTATCACCAACCTTCAATTTAATTAAGCGAAATAAAATGTATAGGGCGGAGCACAAAAATATTCTCCGCACTGTAACGCAAAAATTCGTTACATCATATTTCTGACCATGACAAATTTTTTAGGGATTTTTTTACCCACAAGGTTCTTTTCAACATCCACATAATTGTGTATAGTATAATACTCATTGATACTGTTGGGATTACATTAAATTAGTTTGAGAAGTTGTTTATTTAAAATAAAATGTTAAGCTTATATAAAGAAAAGCTGTTACCAATCAAAGATAATCTCTTTAATCCGGTTGATCAGGTTCACTACATTACCCCCTTCCTAGTGAGATGGTTGCACAAGAATCGAACGGTATAATTTAATGTGAACTAATTCTAGGACCGCTACATCACCCTCCCTCTAGCAACCATGTCGGTTGTGAGTAGTAGCCGTGGCTGATAACTGCAACCCTGTCGGTTGTTAGCAGTAGCCGTCTGTGGCTGTTGTTGTGGCTTAGTTAGCCGTTGTGAGAGAAGGAAGGAGTTAAGCGTGAATTTCCTAGAAATTAGATTTTTGGAACAGGAGTGCTCAATGTTCTGTCGGGGTCACCAATTGATTCTTGTT
Source organism: Podabrus alpinus (assembly GCA_932274525.1). Lineage (NCBI taxonomy): Eukaryota > Metazoa > Arthropoda > Insecta > Coleoptera > Cantharidae > Podabrus > Podabrus alpinus. The sequence goes on from OW026451.1 coordinate 24,455,658, forward strand.
CCAGTAATTGTTTCAATTTCTGTTCGTCAGATCTTGAAAGGCGGTTTATCAATTCGTGCTTTTAGGTATTCGTATTTATCTTGCTCCGGTGGGTTCATAATAATATCGATTACTTCGGAAGCGAATTCGTCTGTCAAGTTGCTTGCTGCGTGGAAATATTTGGTTTCGTCGTTTGTAATCCCTGCTAACTGGAATTGTATTTCCAGTTGTCGAAACCATACTGCGGGCTCTTTTCTCCAAAATTGAGGAACTTTGATGCTTACGCGTTCAATTTGGTGCGGTGCTTGTTGGCCATTACTTGTTTCGGTCTCATTTGGGTTAGTCATGTTCAAAATGTGCGGGGTCACCAATGTTGGGATTACATTAAATTGGTTTGAGAAGTGTATTTATTTAAAATAAAATGTTAAGCTTATATAAAGAAAAGCTGTTACCAATCAAAGATAATCTCTTTAATCCGGTTGATCAGGTTCACTACAATACTTATTGTTGAAAATTACTTAAATATCGTGAAATCTAATATTTTGTAACTATACAACATAATAATTATTAAATACGAAAAAAGCACTATTAATTATTAATATTAATTTATAGCACGTTGGCATATAGTATTTCATTTTTAAATATGAAATTAGTTTCGGCTAGTTTCGATATTTAAAAATCTCATTCTTTAGAAAGCAAATCGTCAACTAAAGAAAAACAACAGTCAAATATGTACATACATAAATGACAAAAAGCAGCACAATCAACAATCCTGCACTTCTGAATACAATAAATCAGGAAAACAAACTTTATGATTTAATATTTATTTCATTCGGAAGTATACGATTGTTTATTGTGCTGCTTTTTTGTCATTTATGTATTTAGTTTTGTATATTTAACTTTAATGGTTTTGAAGATTCAACTGGTATTCATAGGATTCTAAGCAGGTCCGGCTCAGGGGGATGGACATAGTGGGTTCCAGCCCAAGGTCCTTCTTTCAAGGGGCGCCAAACCATACCCTTTAAATATTTATAATTTTAACAAATTTTTATATAAATTCAAATAAAGGATAACTTGAAATTGAAACTTTACTCAGTTTCATAAAACTTTCAATAAGCCGTTAAATTTACCTAACCAATAGACAACGTTTGTTTAGTACCTACTGATAAGCCAGTAGAAATCATCTGTTAACTTTTACGACTTCTGAATCAGGTATTAGGCACAAAACAGCAGAAGTGAGCGTATCTTGTAATATTCGCAGTAAAAGGATTATGTTCTGTTACATTTTTAAATAACATAACGGCCGATCGAAGGACGATCTGTATCTGAACATGTGTGACATCTTCATGTATGTATTACATTATTAAATTTGTCATTGAGTAATGCACGTCTTAGTCGTTAATTTTTTTTAGTTAAAATCTTTAAAAGGTTCAAGTGCGGCCTTTGGGGTACACAGCCATGTTAATTACGCGTTAGAAGGTCTGCAGGATTCGGCCGCCATAATTATCTAATTTATGCCCGTATTCACCAACAACAAATAACACTATTCATAGAATAAAGTCACTATTTGGTATTCACCAACATAAAATAAGGTTTATTCATCGAATAAACTTCCAATAAGTTATTCGCAATAATTGGTCGAATAAAGTCCTTATTTGTCGATTTATAACCTTAAAATATTGCAGAAACTGACAAAATAAAATCTGAAAATGCCATTCAGTTACAACTTCTTCAAGTTTTAAAGGAAAAGGCTGAAATTGAGAAGGAACTGGCAGAATTTAACTTAAAAATAAAAAAACAGTAATTTAAATATTTTGTATTTTATTTTTTAAATAAAACTATCTATTAAAAAAGGTATTGATTACAGCATTTCTTATTGCAAAATTCTGATTAACAATATTTTCATTTCCAATGTTAAAAATTTCTTGTATTTCATTGTGAACGATGTTTTCATCAGGTGGCATTTCATCTCTTCTATCTATGGCAATGTTATGCAACACTGTTGTGGCTACAATTATCGAGTCCACTCGATCAAGAGCAACACGAAGTCCAAGAGAAAGACATGGAAATCTTCTTTTGAGAACACCGAAAGTTCTTTCCACTGTGTTTCTAGTATGAATATGGCTTCTGTTGTATCGCATTTCTGCACGAGTTGTTGGATTATGTAACGGTGTTAATAAATACTTCTTACAAGCATAAGCACTGTCGCCTAGCAAATAGGAATCCCCAAAAGCATTTTCTTCTAACCGACTTCTTAATCTAGATTCGTTAAAAATTGTTGAATCGTGAGCACTACCGGGACAGGAGGTTACTATATCCATAACTTTAAGGTTTGCATTTGCCACCATTTGAACATTTATGGAAAACCATCCTTTTCTATTCCGGTATAATTCAGCAGTATCTCCTCCGGGTGATTGAATTTTTATATGCGTCCCATCAATCGTACCTACTACTCTGGGAAAGTTTGCAATTTGATAAAAGTCACTGTTAATTTTATCTATTGCAAATCGAGTTTGTGGCATTTTTATATAAATATGACCTTTTAATGCAATATAGTGCTATACTTTGGTAATAATTCTGCTCACACTACTTTGTGATACTAAAAAATTATCACCCGTACACAGTTGAAATGACCCGGTAGCATAAAATCGTAAGGTTATCAGCACTTGATTAATTGGCGATATGGGATCATTTCTCAAACTTGTAGCTTTTAAATTCACTCCAATTAAATTTAAAATATTTTCCACAGATGCTTTCGAGAAACGAAATCGCATCTTAAAATCTATATCATCAAAATTTTCTATAAAATTAGTTCTGGGACGAACATTTCGGGAACGTCGGCAATTTCTATTTTCATTTTCAATTGGAATAAAATGTAGAGGCGGCAATAAATTGTAGCTAAAAACAAAGTAAATTTTATTATACAATAAATTACAATAATATTATGTACTTACATTAAATTTAAATCGTCCATTTCTCTTTCTAATTATGAATATTATGATTATGATGTACACAAAAGCATGTTTGTTTACAACTTATATAGAAATCTATTAGCTTAAACCATTACCAATTCCCCGGATTAACACAGAGTTCATCCCAAAATACAACACAAGGAAGTATGTTTCAACTTTTATAGGTTAAGATTTTAAATTTACCTAGTAATTTTATGACCTACTTTAATTTAACCTACTACTTTTGACCTACTTTAAATTTATTCTACAAATAGTTATTTATACTTGACAAGTGGTTGGTGAATACCAACATTAGTTATTCATTAAATAAACTTTATTCATCCAATAGTTATTTGCAGATTTATTTGTAGTTGGTGCATACGGGCATTAAATAATTAAATTTAAAAAAGTCATCGACAGTATAATCTGATTGTGCCCGTGGTACATACAAGGTTTTATTTCATTTTGGTACTTGGTACTTGAATTGTCAAAATTGAAGAATTAAGTATTTTGAGAAAAAATATCATGTCATTTTGTTTGTGCTATGAATTTTTGGTGTGCCATGGTTCCATTGAATCTTCAATTTAACCAACAAAATTGGTTAAATAAGCTAATATTGCAATACAAATTTTAAAAGTATACCTTAATTTTGCATTTGATCTATTTTGCATTATTTGTTAAATTTTTTTAATCTCCTTACAATGAAATTCACCCCTGTACAGGTAGACAGGTACCTTTTAAGTTTTAAATATTATACAGGTAATCTATAATAGTTGGTAGGGCGGAGGTAAATGTGCCACCAGTAATGTTATTCTACCTGCTATAAATTTAGGATATTAAAAGTACACAGGTATTTGTGCCACCGGAGAAAACGGCATCTACCTGATGCATCTCCTACATGTAACATCGATTATTTTTTGATTTTACACGATTTTTTGGGGGTGAAACGTAATAGTTTACTGCCCCATACCGCAACTATACTTTTTAATGCTATTTCGAGGGTCTCTCACATCCCGGTTTAATTTATCCCGGTTTTCTTGATGTGTGGCGCCTTCTCGTATGTTTAGCCTAGTAACCAGAGTCAAAACCGCCCTGGAGGGGTGCAACGCGGAGCGGAGCGCAGCGGCGCCCCGTAAGGGTAGGTTTTGACGATGGATTACCCTCCTTATCAAATGCACACCCCAAAATTCGAAGGCAAAAAAAATTAATTTTTTCACTGTTAGTGGCACAAATACCTGTGTTTATTTAAAGAACCCTTTTGGTCGGTGGCACATTTACCGGTACCCTTTTCTGGTCAGGTACATTTGGTGGCACATTTACCTACGCCCTTTTTGTATTATCATTGATTTTATGCAATACCTACATTATAATAGCGTAATTAAACCCTAACCAATTTGAAAATAATTATAATTCTAAGGGCCGATTTATTCATCTATTCAGTAAAGTCTCCGTTAGTTACGTGTCAGGTAAACTTATATGTCACCTGTAAGAATTTTGGGTATATTCATGCTATTTTATGTATTCCGTAGTTACTTAATATTTTACTGAACACCCCGTTGTTTTTAAACGGTTAGTAGTAATTTAGTAGTAGTTTAGTAGTAGTTCCTCGCGTGATTGGCTCCATAGATTGTACACATATAAAAATTCAAAGCCCAGGTAGGTATGTTATTTGTGTAATTATAATTTAGACTACGTATTTCTTAAAAAATAACATATTTTCAGGAGGAGCAAATGCAGAAGTATTCAGAAATAGAAAAGGCTTGTTTTCATTAAATGTTCAGTGCATCTGTGATGCAAATTACAAAATTCGAGATATTGTAGCTCGGTGGCCAGGTTCTTCTCATGATGCCAATATTTTTGATAATTCAAATATCAAGCAAAGATTTGAAGGGAATCAATTTGGAAATGGTATTTTATTAGGTGACAGTGCTTACGCCTTAAGTCGATATATGATGACACCTATTGCTAACCCACAAAATGATGCAGAAAACTTATTCAATGAAGCTCAAATTAGAACTAGAGGTCCGGTGGAAAGGACATTCGGAATTTGGAAGCGGCGTTTTCCTTGTCTATCGATGGGAATGAGGTGTAAGATACCGATAGTGCAAAATGTAATAGTAGCTACAGCAGTGTTACATAATATTGCAAGAAACAATAGAATTGAGGAAGCACGGTTTGAAAATGAGCATAACGAAGAGCTTTTTGAAAACGAGAATATAGAAGAATTACAGGAAGTCTTTCAAGAAAATAATAATTTTCATCGTGCCGAATTTTTAAATTATTTTAGAAACTTATAGGGGAGAAATATTAACGATAGGTGCGCTGTAAGCAACATCAACGTGACGTCACGTTGATGCACGCTAATGATAAAACCTCGCTTGACCTCGCTCAGAAATACTTTGATTTGGTTTTGAACGATAATAATACATTACAACTAAGTAATAAATAAATAATTTAATAAAAAATAATAAATTTAACGTATTTTAATTAATTTTTAAAACAATTTTAATTAATTAAGATGTCAAATATTTATTTGATATTACAGCCACCAGGGTGCGTACAATTAATATTTTTCCCCTATAAGGATACATGAATAAATTAATGTTTTAAAAGCTTTATTTTAAATTTTTTCAAGTTTGTACATATTTTGTATTTTTTAATTGGAACAGCTTCATTTCTTGTTCATGTAATTCAGTTGCCATTTTGATTCTTAGCTGGCTTTCGAATTCTTTTCTGGCATCGTCTTTCTTCAGCAATTCTACTCGCAGCGATATTTCTGCCAACTGCTGTTCGGCAACCTTCTTTTGAATAGTTAGCAAGTCTTCACGACTCTTGGCCATGGATGAATATTTATTTCCAACATTGTTTAGTTGCTTTGACGTAGACATTTTCAATTTTTTACTTATTGGGGTCCTCAATGATGCAGGGGTCCAAGATTTCCAATTCAAATCTGAAATAATATAATTTTCAATCACCAATATCTCAAAACTAGTAAGATGTCGATTCGCTCTGTGTGCCTATAACAGTTTTTTATCTTACCCTTTTTCTCTTTTGTAAGTATACCGCTTGTGGATGGAATAGGGTTATCGACCACTATAGGGTTATCGACCAATATAGGGTTATCGACCACTATAGGGTTATCGACTAATATAGGGCCATCGGCCACTATAGGGTTTTCGACGAATACCTCCAACATCTCAACATCAACCAAGTTTATTTGGTTTTCACTATTCATATTTGCAACATATTCACCAATATGTTTTTCTAAAAAAGAAAAAATGGAAATAAGTGAAAAAATAAAAACGTATAAAACTCTACCTTTATCACAGTCATCTCCAGTTGGAAGACCCTCCACACTCAACAATATCACTTGCATCAATTTTTCTTCCCAAGGTTCAAATATAACGACTTCTGCAACACCGCCGCCCGTCTTAAATTGCTCAGCTCTATGTCGAGAATTTTTTTGCTTGATACGTCTCTTGATCCCGTCATACTTTACTTTCAACATTTTATCTGTTCGATTACTTGCAGTGGCCGCATTAAAAGTTTCTGTTAGATCAGTCCACGCATCTTCTTTCTGTTTCCACGTAACGGCGTCCGTACGTTTATTTTCAATTACAGAAGCCCGTTTCAAAACTTCGTCGACTAAACATTGGGTTTCTCTTGCAGAGAAATTGACGGATCGTGCTCGTTTTTTTGTATTACTATTCTTTTCTATAATTATTTCATTAGGTTATTATAAAACAAAAATTTATTATGTAAATGTGATACGTACCTAACCCAACCATTGTGTTGCTAGCTTCTTGGCCTTACTTAAAACTGTTGCGCATGAATTCTAATTCTTCTTCTGTACTTTTATATCATATGCCATCAATTATATAGTAATTAGTTAACTATATGATTACCAATCTAACCGGATTATCCTTTAATCATTATGTTCCTAATTCCAACAAAAACACGTTGTTTCGAAAAACTGTTTATTTACATGCATCAACTGCTAATTTGAGGTTAGGATCTTCTCTGTAACGACTTATAATTTGTAAAAACTGATCTGTAAATTTATCTGTTCGGTAACCTCAATTTACTGACAGGTTGCCACTACTGGAAGGTGAATAAACGTTTACCGATAACAATCTTATCAGTAGCGCTACTGAACACTTTACTGAGAGGTGAATAAATCGGCCCTAAGTATTACAGATTATCAGCTAAGAAGGTACCAATAGTTTATTTAATAGTGAAGTGTATTTAATAGTGAAGAATAAAACAGTGAAGTTAATAGTGAAGTTAAAAATTAAAATGATAACTGAAAGGAGTGAAAGGAAGTCTGGCCCGTTGGATAAATTTTTTTTGAAAATAAAAAGATCGGAAGAAGATTTGAATTTTATTTTTTAATTATAAATTTAGATTTAGTTAGGTTTTCAATAAAAATTTAAAATCAAATAATATTATTCTAAATTTTCCCCATCATAATTTTCTCTCTCCCCCCCCGCCATACTGTCTTAAATTTTTTTGAATGAGGGGATTTCCCTAAATTTTATTACAAAACATGTATTTATCCCCTCCATAATCTTTCACCAGATCCGCCGTTGCCGAAGAGTTACAAATTTGCGCAGCTTGTCACTCACAAAGCGTGCAAAAACCGAAGATTTTCAAAGATATTCAAAGTCGCGGATAGGAACTAAAAGGGCAAAATCTGTTAATTGGATTCCCACCAACGTGAAAACTCCGCATTTATAAAAAAGACCATTAATAGTCAGTTATTTTTCGAACACGTATTACTTTCTAAGGTGCTACCAGAAACAACCAATAAAACAAAAATTTGTACCGGAAAACTTCGCGAGTCGTGGTGGCAATTAATTTCATAAAACTAAATTTTACTATTTTCCGTAGAAATTTATATAAAACGGTATAAATTTTTGGCCAATGTCAAGTCACATATAAGGAACTTGCAAACGTTAGTGGATGACGACAAAATTAAATAAATTTTTTAATGTTGTAAATTTCCAAGATAATATTTCTTACCTGCACTATGATTTATACAATAGTATAATTATAATGGTGATGCAAACATAATCAAGTATTCATAGTAAATATAAAATTTTGACTTTACGAAAAGGGTTGCAAATATACTTTGTAGCCATCAATAACCATGCAATAACACAAAAACAATTTTAGGCACTCGGGGTTGTTTTTAGGGAGGAATGAAAAAAAATTTTGAAACTTTTTAGTACATAGTATCATAATAATATATGAAACCTGCAAACACATCAAATATATTTAAAACAGTATTAGTACTCAAGGGTTGTTTTTAGGGAAATATAAAAAGTACATTTTATTTAAAAGTTTTGTAACTCACAATCAGTAAATAAATAACTAATATTATACCTGTGAATTCATCAAAAATAATTAAAAAAAATTGTCAGCACTCGGGGATTGTTTTTCATAAGGGATAAAAATACATTTTGTTTAAAAATATTGTGACTGTAAATAAACTAATAAAAAAATACTTGTGCTAGTTGCGTAGCTCCCAAAAGCGTACGAAGCGCCGTCTCGTGGATAAATTTTGCCAAAACTGGGATGGCCAAATGTTCATGCTTATATGGTAATATTAGCAAAAATATTAATTATTTTTATTAATTTAAAATATTTTATTATGTAATAATTATTATAAACTGTAGTCGATCCTTTAAGTTTATGTTGGTACATAACCAAGGTGAATTTTACTATATAAAAGAAAATAAACAATGTTTTGTTATCAAAATTTACAAGTTGCAACTAGCGTATAAAAAAAACAAGTAAAGAATTACAAATAGATTGCAATGTTAATTACAAATTTGATTATGTAGAAAATGTACCCAGTGCAATGTATAATATTAATTGTACATTTAGTCGCTATTTAAAGTTAGAACAAGATCTTGCCAGTAATAGAAATATTGTGACAGAAAAGGCCAAACAGCTAACGAAGGAATTAAATGAAGTGATAACGAAAATTTATGATTTACAAGAATCAGGGTCAAACTATCGAAGTTATCAGTGTACATTAATTGAGGGATTAAAAATTCTTTTAAAACGGTTGCAATGTCCCGAACATTTGATTGCATTTTTTGAAGAAAAAATTGTAGTCTCAAAAATTGTAGTCTCAAAAAATGCAGCTATTGAAACTTGTGAGAAATCAGTCGGCCAGTCAAATTGTTTTCAGTGGTTTGAAGAAAGATCTAAAAGAATAACGTGTTCTAGCAAAGCTCATCGAATAAAAACTAGAACAGACAATTTTGAGGCATTAGCAAGAAAACTTTTGAAAGAGAAATTTGATGGGAGATTGAACGAGTCTATGAGATATGGAATAGAAATGGAAAGTGTTGCAAGGGAATCTTTTTGTATTGAAACTGGTTTAAAAGTTGATATGGTTGGACTCGTAATTAACTTGCATCAACCGTTCTTGGCAGCAAGTCCTGATGGGATCATTATCAGCGAAAACGCTCTTTTGGAGATAAAATGCCCATTTTCTTGCAAAGATATGCCAATTGTGGATCGAAATGCAAAAACGTGTAATGTTCCGTATTTATTTTTTGATAGCGATGACAACATAGCATTAAAAACAAGTGACAAGTACTATACTCAAATCCAAGTATCTATGTATATATACTTAACATGAAGAAATGTCATTTTTTTGTGTATTCTAGCATAGATACCATACATGTAAAAGTAGAAAGAAACGAAAACTTTTTAATAGAATTAATTCCAAAAATTGAATGGTTTTATTTCAAATATTTTATTCCAATTCTTCCACAATAAAAATAATATACAATAATTTTAAAATTCAACAGATGAAATTTTGATTAGCGGAGGCTTACACATTGTAGGTACCCTAAAACCGTCAGCACTACCAATACCATAATGCTATTAAGTTATACTATAGGGCATATAGAATATTATTTAAATTCAAATTTACATTTTAATTCTAATTCTTAATGTTTAATTCGTAATTAAACTATTACTTGTATTTAAAACCGTTTGCGCTCACCATTCCAGTTACGCTAAATTTGGCCACCAGGGCAGCGCCACTTGAGCTACGCAACTAGCGTATACTAAAAGAATTTTTTCTTTAGGGAATAATGAAAAACTTTATTAAATATATCGAATTTAAACGTTATACCTTTACGTAAATATACTTTGTAAATATAAATATAACAATAAACATGCAAATACACCCAAAAAAAATTATTAACAGTTTGGAGTTATTTTTAGAGCCTCACCGCCTGCTTCTCCAGCGGCGGCTCGTGACTTTTCCATTTGAGGAGGCTAATTTTACAGTTTAACTACCTTATAAACATCCTACATTATCCAAACATTTCGGGGTCATTATATGCTACCGATAATTCATTTTCGAGTTGGATTTGATCAAAAAATGGATACTGCTCTAATAGACTATCTAATAAATTTTGAGGAAAGTTTTTCCTATAATCTGAAAATTTAGCAAATGTTAAGAGATCAAAAAATTTTAATTTATGTAAGTCTGCAAATTTAACTTCAATTTGCACGATAACCGTATCCAAAATTTCCACAAAAATTTGTTTATAACTTTGACGCATATCTGGTAAATCAAATGTTGTTTTTCATTTTTTCTGAGCCGGCTCGCAATTTAATTCTAAACTGTTAAATATGTTGTCAAAATACAAATCATCACTACGGTATCTGTGCAGAGTTTCGATTGATTTTCTTAAACGACATTTGGCGAAATTAATATCGGTAAGTTTACTTTGTAAAATTGAAAATACTACGTCTGTCTGTTCAAAAATTAATTTAAAAGTTTCTAATAAAAAGCAAAATTTTGATTCATTTAAATATTGTGTGATACAATACAAGTGATTATATTTAGAACATATGCATGAATAATGCAAAGATTTGCAGGTGTCTCATTTGATAAGACGCCCACGCATATGAGCGCAGCCTCAATTGCATGTAAAATGACTACCTTCGTACATTTAGTAAAATAACACAGAATAGTATGCGCTTGTCTTACAAGCTTGTTACTTACAATTCATCTGTTAATCGCTCATGTTGATTATGAATCTTACTAACCAGTAGCCTCTATGACGTATCTGAGATACGTCATAGAGGCTACCGGCAGAGGGTAGGCTAGAGGGCGGATTTAGGGGTAGGCAAAGTAGGCTGCGGCCTAGAGCGGCAGATTATTTGGGGCGGCAAATTTTGATTTTTTTTTCTCAAGCTTACGATTCATGTAGACATCGCATTTCCATAGAGATGATAGGATTATTTCTGATAAACGGTCACAAAACAACACGAGATGTGACCTTCATATGAAATGTACTACTTGTTAATGATTTCCTCTCAAAAATAGGGCGGCAAAATTTGTTCGGCCTACGGCGGCAGAATTGGTTAATCCGCCCCTGCGTATCTCGGGCGTATATACTACCGTATTCTGGGTTGCCTAACTCTGTGCTAATAAACTAAGATAAAGGCTAGCCGCTGGATATGTACTATTTCGAATTTATTTCAGGCGTAAGTCAAGTTCTTAAGCTAATTTTATTATTAAATTAAATTTTGTTTTAAACAAATTCAAAAAAAATTAAAAATTGGAAAAAATACTAATTTAAAACGAAATATAAATAGCAAGTCCGTCCAACAATTTGAGAGGAGGCTAAGCCTCCCTTGCCTCCATTGACAAACCGTCGCTGTTCTCCACATGGAGATACTATAATAATTAAAATGATGATGATAGTAGCTAACGTTTTAAATCGGATTTGCACAAAAATTCAAAACAGCAAAGAAAATAGAAAAACATGTCCCCCCACCCGACGCATTTTACATTTTTTAAATATTTCTCCAGAGCAACAAAATTTGATATGATTATTTTTTTGTAGGATCCGCGAATGGTAAGAGCAAAAACTAAACTAACCCTATTTTTCCAGAGCAACAAAGTAGCAACAAAATTTGATATGATTATTTTTTTGTAGCATCCCTGTTCGCGACTTAATGGTAGGGGTTGTAGCTTAATATTAACCTACAACCCTCACTTTCAAATGGCTCTAATTCGCGAAGGGTAAGGGCAACAAATTTACGCTTGAGGCAACAAATTATCGACAAAAATTCACCATACGTTTTTTTTGTTTTGCTCAAGTGGGGGTTGCAGCTAAATACGGGTAGTAAGCAGTTATATATTCTGACGAAGTTATGCATACAAGCAATACAAGTCAAATAAGTACGGAACTTTTCAAAATCTCCAGATGGCTACTACGTCCCTGGTTCAGGATATTTTGAAAAGAAATGGGCCCTTATCAGTTAACAACATTGTTAGACTTTACTTTTGATATATTTATTATTAATCGTTATCATTCAAAAATGATAAAGATAATTAACGACATTTTCTAATAAACAATCTAAAAAAATTACAGAATGCGTAATAAAACAAACAAGATGCATTTTACTGATGTAATCACAGTAGGCCATTTTATTTTACTTATCTTTTGTTTTTTAATACAAAACTAATGATAATATCTTTCAAAAAAAACTATTAAAACGTAGCCCTGTATAACTAACCTAATCCAACATTAAAGTACCCTTTTGTTATGCCTCGCAAAGGTATGGGGTAGGTCACGACGGGTAGATGGAAAGTAGTGGGGATATTCAGGCATAAAATTTTGTATTTTAGTCCTTAAGCTATCATATTTTGTTTACTTCTTGCTGTTTGTGACTCGCCATATTTTTTTGTTTCGCAACTCGTTTAAAGTTGTGATACCTAATTTTCTGAAAAGTAGATTTTTCTATTACTCGGAAAGTCGGTAAATTAAGATACCGCAATTTGTAATCGGTGAGTAAATATTTTTATTTATTATTATATCGTGGTTGAAATTTGTGATAATGTCAAAGTGCGTTCCAGTATTTTTTGATAATCTCATTGTACCGATGCATGCTAGGTGGCGGTAGTTATCAATCAAGTTTTACTTTATACAGGTTTTTGTAATTTTGTGACTGAAATAAAGGTCTTTCATAATAAATTTTATTAATGGTGGAGTTTGAACAATAAGTGGCAGTCAGCTGATTATTAAATAGTGTTTTCGGACAAAATGACGATTTTCATCGAATAAGAATGATGAAAGTTTAAAAAATAGTACGTAATAATTTTCATGGTGTTGAAATATAAAATTACGTGTAGATATCTGTGAAAAATGTCAAGTAACAACTATGATGGAGAACGCACTATTATTGTTCTAAAATATTTTATAAATCGTATGTCTACTAATAATTTATGTAATAAATACAGTTAGGGATGCTTATAATAAGTGACCCGAGCTGAATTGTCAAATTTTCGAAAATCTTATGAAGAGGTAAATATGAGTTTCTTTGTTTTGATCGTCATTGTGATGTAAACACGTAATTTACCAAATCCATGACGTCTTTTTTGCATTAAAATTTAACAAATGAATTTAAATTACGTTTTGTTCACCAAGTTGGCGTCAAACTCGATTTTTGCGTTTTATGATTTTTCATGTCCTTCACACAGTTTTATTAACATTTAAACTTGTGTGTAATCGTTAAACTGATAATGTTATCAATCAGTCAAAACACTCGTGTCTAGTATTACTAGTTCCTGTATACTCTCAATAGTGTTTTTTTTTATGTTTTAGGTACAAAATTTATCATCCTACCACGTTGTTGTGATCGATAAACTCGCAAGATGCTGGTCGTGTTCAAAGTTGACACCGGCTCAAATTTCTATTTTGATGTCGACTTGGCTGCTGGGAAGTTAGTATTTTTATTTTTACTTTTTTTTTTAAACTTGTTGGTATTTGTATACGTTTTCCAAAACACATTGCGGGTTAATTTATTCTCCGACAAGTATTTAATTAGATAATTTGATTCTATAACTGAGAGGTGGTTATAACTTGGCGGTTAAGTGCATTGACTGCTAAAGCCGAGGTACCCAATATAATCCCACACAAAGTAAGAACATTTTATTATTTTATTCTGGCTGTCTCCTGTGAGGCAATGACAAACCATTGAGGTGTAATCTGCCTGTGTCGGAACTCACATTAAACGGTGTGATAACACTTTGTGCTCACATAGGAGTTAAGAGCGCGCTGCGGAAAGAGAGAGAGGGAAGCAGTAGATATGATGTTGAAAAAAGCCTCTAATCTTTTGTAGAGATTTAAAAAATTTAAAAAAGTTATTTGCGCCATATCTAAGGGAACCCTTGAACCCTTTGTGCATTAAGTTGATTTTATATAGTTTGAAACTCCACTAAGGGCACTTTTTGATTTACAAGTTTTGTACAAGTTTTCTATAATTGATGATGAAATAGCTTCAAAATCAGGTTTTGTCCTTATAATAATCTGCAGAAGGCAATAACGAAGTTTCATTAAGATCGGTTGTCAAAAAAATTCAAAATTGTCCTTTTTCATAAATTAAATTAACCTATGTATTTACTTTTAATTTAAAGCGCTCAAAATTGGTTATTGCCTTCAATAGTCTTTTCTTATTAATATAAAAAAAGAATTACATTGATACGACGTTTAGTTTTTTAAATTTGTACAAAAGATTAGAGGCTTCTTTCAACATCATTCCCTCTCTCTCTTTCCGCAGCGCGCTCTTAAGCTGATTACAAAATCTAGCCCAAGGGGTAAATCACAGGCAAAAATTGTGTATTCCAGAGTAGCGACTACCCAAAACTTCCTTGAATTATCTTCGACTTTCCAACTGTGTTAAACTACGTTTGTATTCCTGTACTATCATAGAAAAGCTAAAACTACCTCATATGAATATAATTAAATGCCTTTTACCAGACTACTTAAATTTAAAGTTCTTTTGACTTCTAATCGACTAGCCAGAATATGTGAGCCTGGATGATAATTTGGAATCATCTAATTTTCTTACAAATCACTTCATGAAAAGTACACTTTTACAATAAGTGGTCTTAACTTTTGTATAGTAACTTCTTGTTTCTTCTCAAATGCATCCGTTTTTTTTCAGCAGTTCGAAATACTGGTCAAAATTTTTCCACAGCAGTGCTTAAAAAACTTGCAATTCTTTTGTCATCATGTTTAATGTTGGAAAGAGTTATTACATTTCCTAAACCATAAAATTTTAAGTTAAACTTTAGGAACTGTGGAATTTCACAGTTGACCTTTTAAAGCAATTTTTTTTATTTCTACCTTCAAATGATCGTGGTACCGAGATCATGGACTTTTTAGTGTTACTACTTCAGTGCTTTTTGAAGAGCGCGAAATTATCTACAAAGGAAATTATAACCCTTTGTTGACTAAAATCAATGGATTGCAAGTTATGGATTAAATGAAGTACAGATATGTTACAAAATTTCAAGTTTTATTTTTTTTACGAAACGAAGCAAAAATAGGTTCCCTATTCCTGATACAAAATTTAACGGGCTACAACTTTACTTTAGTGAAACTTTTTGAAAAATTAAATAAGGAGTAGCTAAAATTTTCTAAAACTAAAAATTTCAATTTTTGAAGTGTTGAACCCTTTGGTGGGTAAATTTCCCTGTACCTTTTTGAAATTTTTTCGCTGAATATATACCACATTGAACCCCTAAAATAGATATTAATTGTCACCTAAGAATTTTTTGTACAACAGACTGAGAAAGCCCAAGTGGGAAGCTTTCCCACGAACCCTGTCAGGTACCCAAGTAAAATTTAAAAAAAAAATTAAAATTAGTTTAAATTTTTTATTAAGTATTAATAAAAATATTTTTTGAAGTAACTAAGTGCTACCTAAATATTTTTGTTAATTATATCAATAATTCGAAAATATAACTTTTCTATGGTGGGGGACTTCGTAATTAACGATTAATTAATGAATTTACAGTGTTTGATTAAATGTCACATACATTTTTTATTAAGGAAGCTATTTTCGTCATTTAGCTTTTATTTTGTACAACAATATATTATGTAAATTGTTGGAAGAAAAGAAAATTTTAATAGTGAAAATGGACTTTAAACGGAACATTCTAGATATTTCATTACAAATTTAATGTATTACAATAAATAACTCAGTTATTATTAGGAATATAGTAGAACTACTGTTCAATTATAAAATATTCCTTGTTTCATACTGAGTGGAGTGCAAAACCCAGCATTTTCAAAATATATTTCAGCATATTGGCATAGAAAATTCAAAATGGAGGGGCCAACTTGACTGACCCCTTCCTTATATGCCTAAATGTACAATTTCTTTTAATAATGGTGTTGGGGGACTTTGTAATTAACAAATTTGTAGTGTATGCTGAAATGTCATATAACTTTCTTATTAAGCAAAATATTTTTTTTTTATAAGCAATAGATTGAATTTTAATATTATGTGTGAATTAGTTGAAAACAATCTTTTTTAAACAGCAAATAGCTCTGAAACGCCAAATTATGGAATTTAAATAGCGTAATTTAAGGTATTACAACAAATAATTTGGAAATTATTCAACTTACAAAAATAATTTCGAATTATAAAAGTCAATTAACAAGAAAAAGTGTAACAATTTTGCAGAAAATTTAGTACGATTTTTTTATAAATAATAACGTAACATTTATAATAATAAATAATATGAAAATGTGACATGTAATTGAACACTGTAAATTCATTAATTAACTGTTAATTACGAAATCCCTCACCATAGAAAAAAGTCATATTTTTCAAATTATTGATATCTTTTAAATAAAAACATTTAGGTCGCATCCAGTTCTACTCCGGATTCAAAAAAGTAAATCTTTTTAGGCATATTTTACTCCACTAATAAGAATGTTACTTTGTATGAAAATTTTTAAAACAAGGATAAATACATAAAAGGACGTCGAATATTGTGTACAGATACATTTTCCCTGAAATTAACTGTGGACTTTCCGAATTGATCCTTTTTAATCTCTTCTACCTTAATTAAGCTTAGCTTAATTTCAGTGCACCTGAAGTACAAATGCAATATGATTTAAAATATAGAGAATAAAATTTCTGAATTACAAGGTTGTAACTCCAATAATTTTGGAGATACGACTTTCTAAAAATAAGAAACAGATTTTCATTACATTTTATTTTTTGTAAATAGTATTTTTAGTCTGGAAATCCTATTAACAAAAGTGATGAAGAAAAGTTATCGAGGATTTAATTCTAAGCAATAATTACATAATTTTCATCAAGTAAAGTTTGTTTTGTTCCTCCAGGCTTATCTCCAAAACCATTAAGGGTAGAACAATATTTATTATTATTGGTTACGTTAAATCTTACTTTATACTGTTTTGATGTGGGATGATAACCAAATAGATAGAAAATTGATAACCTGAAAATATCATTAAAAACCGTAATCAACTTTGAAATCTCACAGCTGAGGCTGTTAGGATTAGAAAGTTGTTCTGCGTCCAGTTTTACAGAGAATTTCATCTTTTGTTTATCTATTTGGCACTTTTGTGTCAAATGGACAGGTAAAAACCTCTGCATCAAAATCTGAAAATACGTTATTTTGAGCAAAAATTTTAAACAAAACCGATGTACTTTGTAAAGCCCGCATTTCATTACAGCTTCTTGCAGCCAGCTTCTAGAAGCCCAAAATTTGTAATGCATTGGCTTATATGGAACCGCACTCACTTGAGCTGCTAGAAGCAGGTAATAAAAAGTATCGAATTTCACCAGCCAGGCTTCTAAAATGCTCCACGTGGAGTAGTGTACTTCTAATTGGTTAATATTTAGAATAAGCACTTATTATTGGATAATATTTCTATCCGGTTATTTTGTTATATTTAAGTTATTATGAACCACTTCACCCTTCCACGAAAAGCCGACCACTTTGAATTACATGTTTCGGATACAATTTTTATAATACCTCATAAAGTTTTATGACCATTTTGTTCAGTATACGCTGAGAAACAACGTAAAATTTTTCCACGCATTGCAAAAATTCGCGAATGTCGCAAAGAGAACTCTCAAAAAAATTGAAAATACCTAAATCGACGTAACACAAACATCAGTAAGGGACATGACCGATAAAGTCGGTACATCGAAATCTAATGATAAAAATATAAAAGCTCGTAGTGGATTAAGAAGTTATATTATAATATACAGAAAATCGCTAATAGGTCCGAAACTTAACACATTACGGTTCGGTATCAATCTGCAATAACTTACCTGCGTAGCCGATTATAATGTTACTTACAGGTGTGTTGATGAGAATTTATATTTTGAATTTTCAGTTTATATGTGTTTTTAAAATCACATAAAATGCTTAACGTGTTTTTTAAGTGGTTCTTATGCTTGTAAACAAACTAGTATAAACAAATAATTTGTTGTAAACAAACTAGTATAAACAAATAATTTGTCTTTGTTATTTTAAAAACTATAAAATACTCGGATTTTTATTGCTTCTTACTACAACAAATATGATCTCATCTTTTACCATCAAAATATGTGACACATTTTGGTGGGCCAAGTGAATGTGTCACCATATTATATGTGTAAATAATATCATATCGCATTTTCTTTAAATAAATGCATTTAATAATGCAAACAAATGCATATAAAAATAAACGATATAAAAACGCGTACATACTAACATGTTATTTAGCATGTGATCGGCATTTAACGCATAATTTCTAAAGTGCACATTACACGCGGCCTTTTTCTCATGCGATCGGTTGCAGCAGCCGATCGCTGCATCCGAAAGCCTCGTGTAAACAGGTAATCGCATAGGCAACCCATTTAGCAATTGATTGATATGCCTTCTTAGATCGCATGGCTTTAAATAGAACTCGTTATATTTTGTATGCGTTTTCTCATGCAATCTAGTGATTTCTATTAACATTTGATGTTATTGAAGTTATAAAAATAGATAAAGTTGACGTAAAAATATTGTACTTTTATGTTGTGTGGTTAAATTTGTTAATTTTTTTTTGTGAGTTAAAATTTGTGATAAATTGTTAAAATACGAAAATCGCACCACGGCTATGCATCGCATAGCCATATGCATTCGGTTGCACGTGCATTCGGCTGCTGCGATCGGCTGCTGCAACCGATCGCATGAGAAAAAGGCCGCGTGTAATGTGCACTTAAAGAAATGTTGAGCATGTTGCCGGACCGTAATGTGTAAAGAATCTACAGCGAAAACTAGAGCGCGAAAATTGTATGCCGATTTTTTAACAAAATTTGAATGTGTAGTAATGGATTATAGGTGAGAGCATTTTTAGAGACCTTTAAAAAATTGCTTTTTAATTTTTTAATGTTAAATAGTACCCGGTAAATAACTAATAATAAATTGCGTTTACAAAATTTTTGCGCTTTTTAATTTAGCACAACAATACAGGAGGTCGGTTTTTTCGTGGACAAGTTTATTTAAAAATATACACACAGAGTATATCCAACACGATTTGAAACGCTCTGTATGATTTTGAATTATGCGGACGGACGGACAAACACGGAGCTAGATCATAAGGCTTCTTATTATACTTTGTATAGAAGCCTAAAAAACATCCAAAAATAATCACCTTCTTTAATTGCGTTTTATTATGGGAATGATTAAAAAATTAGTATAAATATCTAATTAACGATGACATCGAATAACCAAAATTGTGTTACAACACATATTATCTAATAAGTAGAAGTACATATCTAATTACCAGCGGCTTGTGAAGCTTGCGTTGTAAAAATGTACAACTCCTCGCTTCACAAGCCGCCTGGTATAAATTCATCTTTTATCAGGTAAACTACACGCGTCCACGTGGAGTCGCAAAGAGATTTTCGTAATAGAAATATTATCCAATAATAAGTGCTTATTATAAATATTAACCAATTAGAAGTACACTACTCCACGTGGAGCATTTTATATTATCCAATAATAAGTGCTTATTCTAAATATTAACCAATTAGAAGTACACTACTCCACGTGGAGCATTTTAGAAGCCTGGCTGGTGAAATTCGATACTTTTTATTACCTGCTTCTAGCAGCTCAATTGAGTGCGGTTCCATATAAGCCAATGCATTACAAATTTTGGGCTTCTAGAAGCTGGCTGCAAGAAGCCGTAATGAAATGCGGGCTTAAAGCTGTACCTCGGAAACTATAGGGGTTAAAAGAATTGTTTGTTTGGCTTTTGCTCGACTTTTTTGAATGTTATCAAAATGCAGCCCAAATCATACAGTTCCACCACCAAAGCTTCTATTTTGTCTTTTCCTCTAAAACCATCAATGCCGTTCAAATTAACTTTTATCATCGGAAAATATTATGTTCTTCCTCGGTTCTTCCTATTAAACATGATTTTCAACAAATTTCATACTATAGTAGATGCAGTTTAATTAAAAAACAAATTTTTATTTATTGGAAACGTTATTTAAACATAAAAATTAAACAAATTTCCCAAAAGTAACATTCCTTTAATGGGATTAAAAAAGTCATCTAGTGTTGTTTGTCTATAATTTTCGCGGGTTAAATTGTTTATAAAAAGTTAAAATTTATAATACGTCTGAAAATCAGAGCACCTCTCGTCGTAAAACTTCCAACGCTTTAATGTTAATGCATTTTTAACATTTTAACAAAAATTTGATCGCATTAACCGAATTTTGATCACTATACACGATAATTTTTATATGCAGTCATAGAAGAGTGATCTCAATAACCGTTTAATCTTATTATCTGTGATCATAATAAGCGGCGTCTACTATAACATTTTTATGTCGGTTGGTCAAAGCAGATTTTTACAAGAATTTATGCCATTTAAATCGAGGTGAATTTTTCAAAATTTGTTCGATTTGACGATTAGCAATGTTGAGGCTTATGTCGCTTTTAATTTTTGATGCCGATGTTCCTAAAGCAGCTATCGTAATAATTTACCGAATGACTCCCTCTTATCAATCTTTGAATTTCCTGTTTTTGAACGGTTTTTGCCATATTTATCATAAAGTTTTACTTTATTAATAACCTTCGGCGATCTGTTTATTATTCTTCCAATTTATATTGGTTCATTTTCCTATCTGAAAAACTTTGGTCTCTGTGCACTTTTAATTTTAGCAATTTCGCCTTGTTTTAAGCTGCTGATTTGCCCATTTTGAATTGATAAATATGAAATTATAAAATTGTTCATTAATTTTACAAGATTTGCGTTCAATGTAATTTCGCGCTAAATAATGTTATCGTTAGCATTTTTACAAGATAAGAAAAATTTGAATTTTTTTAGTCCAGTAATATCACATTACGTAATCGTCTATCGCCTGCTTTTATTTAGCAATAAATTATGTTACATAATTTTTACTTTATTTTCAAAACGCCGAGGTAGGCTAGCCAATTTCGAATGAGCAAATTTGTCGAAGGATTGGATTTGTCGCGTTATGGATTGGCTGTTTCCTATGAATCGTGCCTAAAATAAGTAGGGGAAAGTGACCTGTGACGGCCCTGCGCCTGTGTCGGCCCTGTCACTTTATTTTCTGTTCTGTACCTCTGGTTGTCTATTTTATTTACTTGGTGCATTCGATATTCGCCGGTTCGTCTGCGAAACAATTTTTTAGTTATAACTGTGTTTAATGTGGCTGCTATAAAAAAAAATGAATCCGGCAAGTAACTGATGTAAAAAATTAGTATTTTAAAATGCATATTGCGTTCGTATCTAAAAGGATAAACGGATACAATTTGGAGAGAGATATTTTAGTAGTATCTTCGTTAGATATTCGGTAGTAATTTTAAGGTCATGTTTTCACATGAAAAGTTTTTAGTGTTTTACCGTTACATGAAGTTTTGCCTATGATGGCCCCATAACAGTGTTCCTATGATGGCCCTAAAGAATTCTGGGCTAAAGTGTCAGAACTGCAACGGCTGGTGTCACACCGAATGTGCTGGTGTTCTTAGGTCAACAAAGACTTTTATATGTGATGTTTGTCAACTACAAAACCACAAAAAGACTAACTGTCATTTAATTGAAAAATATAAGTATAATTTTGTTTATAAAAACCGCCTTTTTACAATTTTTATGAAGGGGCCATCATTAGATACCGTTTGCCTATGATGGCCCCTTGATTTTTTTTTATATTTTAATGTTTTACTCCAAACTGGAAGTAAGTAATAAAGTTTATTATTTAGCAATGAAAACAATATATTATAACAAAACTTTTCACCAAAACTAGTTTTCATTTTTCAATTGGTTTTAAAGTTATAACAAAAAAGAATAAGGGGGGCCATCACAGGTCACCTTCCCCTATTAGAAAATTTTTACTACTTCGATAAAATCGTGCGTAAAATTTAAAAAAAAATTGTTTAACCTCTATAGTTTCCAAGATGCAATTTTATTATTCTTGCTAAAAATACGCTCTCGTGCGTTTTTGTCGCGGTGTGCTCTGAAAATAAGTTAATTTCGAAAAATAGTCTTCAAAACGGTGATCAGCTTAAGCGGTTAAGTGCATTGCTGCTAATGCTGAATGCCCGGTTCGACTCCGGGCTCAGTAAAAACTTTATTCTGACCGTCTCCCCTCGGAAGGCAATGGCAAACCACCGAGGTGTAATATGCTAAGAACAACCTCTCTGGAGATGAAGTGTATACACTTCCCGCGGTGCGGAGCCCGCGTTAAACAAGTAGGTCCCCTATGTGTGTGATAGTACTACAAATGCACAACATATACATAGGAGAGAGGTCGCCAACATCCGGTAACGGATAGGCACGTGAAGAAGAAGAAGTCTTCAAAAATGGCTAGAGAATTGTTTTATACTAAGATTTATAGAGAATTTAATTTCACTCATCTGCGAACCACATTTACTCCAAATGAATTGGGGGGGAAAATTTACATTGAAAACTACGTGATTTTGAATTAACATTTAGAAAAATTACTTCTACGGAGGGCTGTGTGTCTCAGATACTGTAGAAGCAAACGTAATCTTATTTTTAGTGGTATAGGTAATTTTGTTCAATTTTATTCATACTCGTTTTGGCCATCGGATTCATAGCAAACGGCCAATCCACGACATTGTGATTTTTACCTGATGTCGAAAATTTAAGGACTGTTTTCCAATGCCAAAAGAAAACCTTCAAGCAAAAAATTGCATTTCCAAATTATTTCCAGGTGTACCTTTTTCAGTATGCAATTACTGGACTATCTGGGACCAATTAGTAGGTAGTTAGAGCAATCCAAGTCTAGTGTTTGAAGTGCTTAGCAACTCATCAAATATTGTCGCTGATTTAAAAATTATGATATCTAAGAATTAAATATACTCGTACATAGTTTTATTAAGATATATTTTTTTATTAATGATTTTTCGGTGATTCATTTGACTTGCATCATCTATGATGCTTAAACTCTGCAGCGCCGCAATATTTTAACGTATAATTCGAATTTCGCTCGAATGCACGTTAAATTGTGGAAACAGAACATTTATTTGTCATGTCAGTGTTCAAATTTCGGTAATTCCAAAGATATTTTTTTATGAAATATTTAACTGATTTCAAATGTTTGACCTTGGAATATAATTTTTGCTCAAAATCGAGTGGGGAGATGTTTTTGAGGGTGGAAAAGTATTAAAAACGCCAAATTGAAGCTTTGTGAGTATGTACGTACCTCGATCGTTCTGCCAATTCAGAATTTTTTTTTACGAATTTATTCGTTGTCTTGTTTTTCAAGTACCTTTTTGAATGGAGGATACTATGCATTCTTCCTGTTGACCCAGCGATGTACATCGGTGTCGACAAGGAAGTGGGAAACCGCGGTTCCCGATGGCGCCGGATATACTGCTGTTATCGCAAGTCCAATACAGATCTGTGGGCTATAGTGAAGGCAACGGGAAATTACACCGTTACTTTTTATAGTAAGTCATTTTAGCTTCAGCCAATTTGATCGCCTACGCACTGACATAATATAGTGGTCGGTACACGAGGAAAATGATTCTTCCTGAAGGAAAGCCAAAATTTTTTTTTTCAAGATTATTAGATAATATATTTAATTTTTGGAGTAGGAACTGCAGATAAAGTAATTAATTCCTCATTTGAAGAAAATTCATAAGTCGATGTGTTAATTCTCGGTTATAGCGAATAAATGTTGATGTCTCTTTTGAGGTTCTGATCTTTTCATACTATTATCACAGCTATTATGTCCATTGCGAAGTTTGTTTTCTCATTTATTCTGAAATACTTGAGGTCCTGTTATTTACACTATACAATTTTCCTTGTACAACTAGTATTTGCGAACACTTTTGCAAGTTGAAACTTGTTCAAATTCATGTCGAAACTAGATTTAGATGTTTTATTGGATAGTTTATAAAATAAGCATTATGAAAATGGCAAATTATTTATTGAGACTAGGGCTGTTCAACTTGGCACCAGGGGAAATTTTTAAGTTTTTAAACTCATTAATGCAATAGTCGTTACATCGCGAAAATAGGGCCTACGTGGAAATAAATGAAAATCGGAAATGAAATGTTTTTGCTAAAACGTTTGGTTTGGCATCGGAAAACGGTCCCTAAATTTTTGAAATCAGGCTCATACCGGAACAGGGGCAAATTTGTCCAAAAAATAGGAGTTTTAGGTAAATTACGCCAAATAAAATTTGTAACATAAAATTTTAAAATATTGTAGCCGCTGTAGATTCCGAGAGCCAAGGAACTAATTTTTTTTCCTAAATAACGGATTTTTCAGATTTTGATATAATAAACTTATTTTCTGTCCATCTGACACAAATGTGTTTCCTAGATGAGCGAAACTAGACTAAATTTTCTGTAAATATCCTCATAAAATACTTTGATATCACTGTAAGCTTTTACAATTGATAATTTTTTGAATGATATTTTTCAGGGTTTCATTGTACGAAATTTACTCGATTTTGGTGAAATTCAGCTCACTTTGCAAGTCAGGGAGGTGTTTCGTATAAATTTTTACTCCTCGCTTTGCAGCTTTTC
The DNA here is from genome assembly GCA_932274525.1 of Podabrus alpinus. NCBI lineage: Eukaryota > Metazoa > Arthropoda > Insecta > Coleoptera > Cantharidae > Podabrus > Podabrus alpinus. The sequence continues at coordinate 24,480,462 of OW026451.1, forward strand.
ACTTTCAAGTGTTAATGATTAAAGGTGATTGTATCACATGATATCATATTGGTGTTATGCATCTTGGTATCGCATTGCCTTTCATCCTAAACACCTGTAAAGTAGAAATTAAAAAGTGAAAGGTAGTTTAAATTTCGTAATATCTATTTTAGGCATAGAAAAAGGGCTATCTATGATTCATATAATTATATATTAACAATACGTTTATTGAAAATATAATTGAGCATAAACAATATACACAAGTACTAACAGTGGTTTGGAGTTTAACTAAATTTTATGCTTTCTGTTGAGACAGTAAATAACACGCTACTGAAATCATTTTACAGTTTTTCAAAATTTATCTCGTTGCACCCACAGCGCGACGTCAACTTAGACGGCCAATGCCGTCTTGTACGTAACCTCTGAGGATCGCTTTAAACTTTGATTGATTATACCTATTTGTTATATGAATGTATGCAAACATGAATATTACAATTGTATGTATTTTATCGTTGTAAATGTAGTACTTGATATAATGATATACCTCGTGATATACTAATATCTAATTTAAAATACAACAGAAAAATTTACGTATAGCATCTCCTTGGAGGATTTCGGGAGTTGCTATCCTATACATGTTTTGGCATTCCTGTTTGGCATGCTAATAATTTAAAAGTAGTTCATGCAATAAAAATTGATAAAACGTGTCTCATAATATGCAAGAACAGTGACAAAAGAGCTACATAAAAGATAAAACTAAAGCGTGCCAAATGGTAGAAATTTTCGAAGGCTTTTTATTTTAGAAATCGTAAATATTTTATTTAATCGTATTCAGTAATTTTCTGTATTATATAACAGCACTTTTTCATGATAAATTAATCAGAAGTTAAGATAATATTGCTGTACAATGGAAGCCCTATTCCAATCAGGCGTATAAAGGACTTCATATCGAAAGTCTAGGTACGATGTATCAAGGGTTGAACGTCACGCAACATGAAGTCCTTTATACGCCTCATTCGAATAGAGCTTCCATTGGCAAAAAATGTAATTACGATTTACTAGCTGTATACCAAATTTCAAACTTGGTATTACCTCATTTAGAAGTTTGTATTTTCTTTCGGGCAAACATACACAAGCGCATAATAATTTGAACTTTACATTATGTATAGTATTAAAAAACGAGTTGAGAACATTGCGCTAATTACTGATTAAGGATTATCCGTTAATTCGATAATCGTTTCAGTAAAATGTCTAAACAAGCAAGAACAAAAAAATACAAGTAGTGTTCCTTCTGTACTGATGGGATCTATAAGATCGAAACGTGTACATAATGTCGTTAATGGAATTCTCTGGTTATGGCTTTTTAAAATAATTAACCCTGACGTTAGTTTGTTCAATTCTTTAAATATTTGTCACTATTTTACCATGTTGTGTATCCAATTTGGATCAATCTATAAATTCAGCACTCCAAGAGATCGAGAAATAATTTGGGCTGGGGTAATTTTTTAATCCTAAAGCAAATATTTTATAGTTTATCCCAAAAAAGTTATATTAAAAAGAAATATTTCTTTTGAAAATATAGTCCCTCGTACATTTTTAGGCTGATTTTTGTGATATACGTACTTGCTGTGTTTAATTCAAATTAGAACGCTCACAAAATAAATAAATAAACAAACCCCATAAACATAACAAACAAACGAGAATAAAGTTTAGTTCCCCTATTATTGCAGCAATTTATTTTTACCTTACCGCTCTATTTTCTTTACATATTATTGTGCTTTGCAATTTCAATGTGAATTTTTTAAAGTTATGTTGAATTGTGCTAAAATATTGTCATGTGATTAAACTGTCGTTGATCTCTTGAACTTGATCAATTTACAAGAGAAGTATTAAGCTAGTGCGACTAGTTAATGAAATTAAACAGCTTGTTTAATTCTACTAGACATACAGTTTGCTTATTAACATAGCAACTCGTCTGTTATTGTTATATCAAGTCTAATCAATCGCAAATTAGCGCATGTTTGCGATAAAACGTGATATTATTAGTTTTTTATTATAATCTTGAGATCGCTCAGGACATTACTCTATTAAAATTGTACTTTAAGAGCCAAAACATCATTAAACGGTTCCTGACGTCTATAAATTTCTAAAAATGAGATTCACACATAAATATTAATTATTTGAAATTGCAACTTTATTAATTTGCGGTAAAATTGTCTATCTTGCTTTTTTTTATTATCATACAATTATAATAACTATTTAAATTTATGCAACTGTTAAAGTTATTTTTAGTTGTTATGTTGTTATTAACACAAATGTTTATATTTTTCAGGGTCTTTGCCTGATACATAATATTATTTATGTTTATATTATGACTTATTTAGGTACATTTCGGCATTACTTTTAATTGTTTGTTTTAATAAATTTAATTAAAACAAATTGGAAACTTTGCGATGTTCTTTAGGAAAACTTATGCCACTGCATAATTAATTAAAGAGCTATTAAATATCCTAAGTAATATTTTTAGTATTGGAGACCTGCAGAATGAGATACAACGTATTCACAAATTTCCAATCGACGATCAAATTTTGATTGGAACTGGAGGCATCCCTTTACAACGCGACGATGCCGTTTGCAAGTATTCAACGGTTGATGAAACAAATCCTATATTTTTTTTGAGCAAACGCGATATTGAAAATGCAGATCCACCCCCAGTTACTATCAACAATGACGATCTATCTTGTGCTGGTAATACAAACTATTTTTGTACCCAATTTGAGTCCTTTTTAACGAGTACAATTTTTAGATTTCTCTGAGCGATACAGGCAAGCTTTGGATTTGCCTGCATGTTATAATACCATAGTTGAAAGAACCGCTCTGGCAGAGCGTTTTCAAGATGTTGCAGAGAAACTGTCCGAAACTTGTTTTGAACTAGTTCGAGAGCAACATTACCAACAATTGGGTTGGATGGCTATTGTTGCTAATATTAAAGATACTGAGAAATGTCATAATCTGAGATTGCAGGAATTTAAAAATAAATTTAATTTATATTTATCTAAACGAGAATCGATCATGAAAGAAATTGAAAGGTAGACTTTTCTTATTGACCGTTTTTATATTAACTTATTCAATTTATTTTAGTTTTCCTGATGACATAGAACAATTAAAAGAATTGCCCGTACTAGCACCGTTAATTGAAGCTGTAGAACAAATGGGTGTGTTGTTGAAAAGTTCGCCCAGCAGTAGTGGAAGCTCCACAATAGAGGATTTTAATAAAATACGTACCTTATATGATTTTTTGATTAATGCTGTAGATGGAGAAAGTTCTGTATTTGAAATTTATGACTTTTGTTGTCATGTACTTGCTGAGGTATTTCTTGTCTTAATTTTTTTTTCTTTTTAATTTATCTTGACGTTTTTGAGTATAGAAAAATGAAGATTATATTACTCAATTATATAACGAAAGCGAAGGGTATTACAACTTTAGCAACACAGAGGATATGATTGAGTTTAAGGGAATAAGTGAGCGATTATCGGCATTGGACGAACTACTAAACAAAGCCAAAGACCATGCTAAGCAACAAAAACAATTAACCTTGTCATTTGAGCATGTGAGTTTGATAATTAAATTTTTTGTCAGGCTAAAGTTTAAATTTGTCCGTTTTTAGAATAAAACCAGTGCCAGTATGACACGCGATTCCTCTGTTTTGCAGAACCTTTGTCTATCGCATCGAGAGCAACTCAAAATCATGAAAAACACTCATGATGAATTACTTGAAATTAGGCATAGGTGTGGTAAATCAAAAATAGAATTAGGCGAAAAGATCCACTACTGTTTGAAGTGGATATCGTACATGCAAAATGGGGCTTCAAATGCAGATTTAAGGTTTGTTGATTGTGAAACGGATATTAAAGAAATGGAAAGAAGGTTAACAATATTTCAACAAATTCATTCTGCACCGGAAGTGTACTTATCATGCATAAGTGAAGTTATTCGTAGGAGGGCGTTTTCGCAAGCTTTCCTAGCGGTAAAATAAAATGTTAACAGTTATGGGGCGTTCTTAATAAAATTTATTTGCAGTCTGCATCACATCTGGCTTGTTCTTTCTTATCAATTTACAACGACGAAGTAAGGCATCGAAAAGAATTTCTAACGAAAATCCGAGATAGTTTTCTTAAATATTTGTTTCCTGGAATTAAAAGTATGCCCGAAGCGTATGGTATAAGACCACCTACTCCTTTTGACAAGGAGTTGCCAATGTTATTGAAGGAAGATATCGAACAGTTAAAAGAGAATTTACCAAAGTTTCAAGACAAAATTGTTATTCCTGATGTAGAATCTATAAATAAATTGTTTTATCAATTTAAGTCTTACAAAACTGATAGCAGTGAATTGTCTGAAATGGAGGAGAAAATTGGTCAAGTGGTGCAAGAAGTTTGTTCCCAAAGTAATTTTCGTAAGCCCGAAGGTGATGTCCTCTGTGCAGCTGTAATTAAAGATTTGGATAGGTAATTTTCTAAGGTTAATTCTGAATTTTTGGCTAAAATAATTTTTTTGTAGGGGTTGTGAATCTGAAACGGACACTGAAGAGTTTGAAAAAGTCGGTCATGTAGACAAAGAAACAGTTGTGCCTGTTTCTCGAGTGCAAGATGCTTCAACACTAACAGAGGTTGGTGATCGCAATTGTATACCACCTAAAAAACCACCTCGTATTTTCCATAAACCACAACTAACATATCCAATTACCGAAGCTAACCATACTATACGTAATGTAAATTTACCTCCTCAACGTGCAATGAGTTTTAGTGAAAGTAACACTGAAAGTTTTGCCAATATAAAAAATTCTTCTTTGGAGTCCATAAATGAACTATCCAGCTTAAAAAATTTTAATTCTAATACTGATAGTTGTTTCAATTCACATCATCAACAGATGCACAGTTTTGTTTCTCATTCAAAGTCTCTCTCACCGCACACTCCACAAAGCCCTAAGGATCTACAAGGCGATCAGTTTTCACCTACGTCCCCAATTCAAGGTCACCAACTTAACGAATTTGTAAATGATGAATTTTATATTGATGAAAGTTTGCCTTCAAGTCTCAGTATTGAAACTGGACAAAGCCAAGGAGAATTTGTACGGCAGCTTGACACTGCTAACGATGTGGTGGCATTATTGCAGGTACTTATTAACTCACAAATGACATCACATACTTAGCAAATTTATGATTTACACACCAATATAGGTCATTCAAATTAGAATTTTGACCAGCACCTAATTTCACTTTCAATTTAACTTGGACCATTTGGTAGAAAATAAAGGCGTTCTATTCTGAAGCTTTTTTTATGTTTTTCATTTTGTCTAGTCCCAAATTTCATATACATACCTATGTTTTACTTCAATTCAATCTTTATTTCTACGAAATCAGGCAAGTTTAATCGAGTCTGAAATCAGTGTGATTTTGAACTAAATTGAATGACTTCATGTATTAGTTTGCTATTTTATTATTTTATATTTAAGTAGCCATTTTTTGTTGTTAGTTGGTGGCCTTGTTACTTTGTTATCCTTTAGTTTTTGCATCTATATAACATTTTTACAATTTCTTTTAGTGTAACATTTTTAAATTTTAGGACACTGTACAAACTTTGCAAAAAGAAAATATGTATTTGAAATCTTGCCTAGGAAATATGGCCCAAATGGTCTCTGGTGATTATAATATCATGAAAAAAGATATGAGTGACATGAGGCTGTTGGTGTCCACTGGTAAACAAACTTTTAAAATTCACTGTGATAACTTAGTAGAAAATGTTCATCAAGAAATTGTCAGCAAGGAACGCGATATTTTGGAGAGATTAAAATTTGACTATGTCACTCGAATTGGAGAGTATAAAGATAAAATTTCAAGTTACGAAAATAGGGTTGACGTCTTGGAATCTGAAAACTCTCGTTTGGAATCTTCTCTTACTGAATCTGTTAAACAAGTTTCCGATTTAGAATTACAACTTGAAGCACTAAAACGTGAACGAGAAGAAGAAAGGGCTAATTATGAAAAGAAAACTGTCGAGTTGCAACTACAAAATGAGCAAATTATTAAAGAAATCACCGATAAACTTAATCTGGATCATAAAGCTGAAAAAGATGCTATGAAGTCGAGATTTCATTTAATGACTGCTGCTAAAGAAACCCCTTGTGAGGGAAGTGAGAGATTGGAAACTGTAGAATTGAAAAAGCATGAAGCTATAGTTTCCCAGGTTATAGAAAATTGTGAGATTGAGAAAGGAGAAGCTATTAAAAAGGCAGTTGAAGAAGTGCATCTTCTTTTGAAATCGGGCCATTGGGGACAAGAGCCTGATGATTTTCAGAAATTGGCTGCCAGTTCTAGCAGTGACGTTTCGGAAAAGCGTGATAAAATTAAGGTTCCTAAGAAAGAGGTGAAAGAATTGCATTTATCAAATGATATGGGAGCTTCAGTTTCAACTTGCATTACAGGTAAGACTATGATTTTACGAAAAGGGTTTAATTTTTGATAGTTTTTTGATGAATAATAAATTAATTTGTAGGTTTTCGAGGATTTTTATTGCTTTGTATGATCCTAGTTTTGCATGAAATTTTTTCATATTGCGATGTGATGAATTGGATGTTATAAATGCATCCTTGATACTTTTTCTTACTTCATATTCAAAAATGTTGTTCATCATTGTAAATATTCGTTATGTTGTTTGCTAACCTATGAAATGTTAGAATTCTTTAGTATCTATCTGAGAATATGGTGGGCAAATTTCATTGGTCTTGCGGGCTCAACATAAACATGTCCTAAGCAAACTTTTTAAATCATTTTTTGTTATCAAGTTGTGCACCACTATCGATTTTTGTTTTAAAATTTATTAACACTGTAACTACAGAAGATCACAGAAATAATCTTGTCACATTTTATCTATAACTGTTAAATAATTTGCCCACCGTATATGAATTCGCTTTTTTTGCTTCTGTACTTTTTTTGCCACCCCTTTTTATTATTTTGTTTATATGATTTTATTTAATCCAGGGATATGTGAAACAGGTTTTTATAAAAACAATTTCTGTTGTAGCTAAAGAAAAACTGACTAAAAGTTCAATTAATAAGCACATTGAAAAAGCAAGTCATTTGTCTATAACTAAAAATTATTCACGAATTTGCTATTTTTCGTGTCATCCTGGTGATTTGGTGGTGGTATTATGGGATTTAAAATATAACAATTATAGAATAGCACAAGATGAAGGACATTTATATTTTCTTCATTCTGATTCATTGGCATCTTTGGGTCTAGATAACCAAGATAAAATTCCTAAAAGTTTTATTCTTGGTGAAGTAATTGACAAGGAATATTGTTTTGCAAAAAAGGTACCTGGTGTTTTAAAATTTTGTTTTGTGCTTTCTTAATTTGTTTTAATTTTTAGGTGGAAAATCGTTACCATGTTCCTGTGAAAACGAAATTCTTTCGAGTTCAAGTTAAACCAATTTCGAAAAAAACAAGGTCCATCATGTCACAGAGCGATATTTTAAGTAGGACTTTTAATAGCAGCAACTGTTCATCGGTGCCGACTACCCCGTCAAGGCAATCTCCAAGTGAAACTGATACTACCCACACATCAGTTGACACTGCCCGGTAGGTTTAATTTAATTAATTGACATTTAGAAAACGAAAGTGCAATCTCAATTTATTTTATTTATTAAAACACAGCTACAAATAATTTGTGATACAGCAGAATGTATGAGAAAGAAAGATGATTATAAAATTTTAGTTTGCTCAACTTGCAAAATTTTTTTTGACATGACAACTTTTTTTTAAATAAAAATGCATTCATTAAGCGCTCTATACGATCAATATTATTGCACTATAATATTGATAGTCTATGGATCATATTGAAAGATTGTGCAATATATCGTCGGCTTACTGCCAAACCAAGATAACTCCATTTTTGGACAAAATGAGTTATATACATGATTGCATTCAAATAAGAGCAAAGTACATTTTGACAAAACCTGATAACTGTAAGTCAAATATTAAAGGAGTATTAAAAAGTTCATTTTTAACTAACTCCAACTTGTTTATGGTGAATCAAACTTTAAAATCAGGTTTACTCAAAACTATCATTTTGGAGTTATCTTGTTTTAGCAGTAAGCCGACGTATTGAACGAATCAAAAATTGTTGTTGGATTTTTATTGTGTAATATATTGCACCATATGTGGGTAATATTGTGCAATATATTGAATCAGTTGTGTTGAATAGAGGTGTTGAACGTAAACTAAATCATTGAACAAAATATTGCACCGTCTAGGGCGCTGCAACAATATTATTGTACAATAATATTGATCGTGTAGGGGCCGCTTTATATTTAAGTATTATTTTGTGATTTTTATTATTATGCATATTGATACTTAACGAATATTGTTTAATCTTGTATCTTTTATGATTTTATTGTACATAAATTAAAGAATTAGGTTTTATAAAAGTGTGTTTCTTAAGCGTTTGAATAAAATATAAACTTTGAGCAGAATCTTTTAAAATTGATAAGATCGTGTAGTATTGAATCAGATAATTGTAACAATAAATTTTTTTTAATACAAGATTATAATTATTTATTATTTATACAGAGTGTGATTATGGTCGAATGCTTAAAATGTGCTGGGGACGGTGACCTAAGTGTGGTCACCCCAAAAAAATTTAAAATTTTCCTATAGCAAAGAGGAAGGTTTATAGAGTATACTGTAAAAATTTCACTCGAGATGATATACATAAAATTTCGAGAAAAATCAATTTGAAAGTACGTAAATTTAGCGAATTTTTCTTCGATTTTTGGGGTGTGCATTCGATAGGGAGGTTTATCCATCGTCAAAACCTACCCTTTCGGGGCGCCGCTCCGCTCTGCACCCCTCCAGGGCGGTTTTGACTCTGGTTACTATGCTAAACATACGAGAAAGCGCCTCCCATCAAAAGAAACCGGGAGCTTAGAGACCCTTGAAATAGCATTAAAAAGTATAGTTGCGGTATGGGGCAGTAAACTATTACGTTTCACCCCCAAAAAATCGCGTAAAAACAAAAAATAATCGATGTTACATGTACGAGAGACGAGCTGCATCTGCCGGTGCGAAATACTCTAAGTGTTAGGATCATTCATATTGCACGTACCGTCAACAGAATGAGCGACGCGCGGGAATCTCGTTAATTTTAGATGTAAATTTGCAAACTTCAAAATCGATTAACTCAAACTTAAAATCGATTAACTCAAAATTTTGATAATACCTTCTCAAGTTTAAATTACATCAGTAAACTATATAAACCTTCCTCTTTGCAATAGGAAATTTTCAATTTATTTGGAGCGGCCACACTTAGGGGACCGTACCCAAATGTGCTACTTTGTGGAGTGTTCTGAATTTCTTGCATGAGTTGACTTTTTATTTTTCCTATTACCAACTTAAAATTTTTTCTTGACTAACAAATTGTTGTATATTAAAGCCACTTACTTGCATTAAAATTTTGTATATCAAACAATCTGTACATTTAATAAATTATTTAAATGTAGATGTATTCAAAAATTTTAAAAAGTAAAATAATAAGCAGTAGCTTGTACATGGCCGTGATTAGCAGCAAATGATATACTATTTAAAATTGTAAATAAAACATAATATGTTGAGAAATTTGTCCAAAACACGTTTTAACATTTTAAGAAATTAGAATGCCAGCAAATTCTCTTCCTTTCATAATAGGCTGCTTCAATCATGTAAATATTTAAACTCTAACGAAAAAAATTATATTCTGGGAAGCATTGCTTAATTTGAAAATCGTTACATCTGACGCTAAAATTTAGAACTAGTTAGATTGCCTTACGACTATTTCGAATCAAAAAATGTTGCCCTTTAATTGAAATTTATATTTTGTCTATTAAACTGTCCTAAAATAAATCTAATTACTTTTTTAATGCTTCTAGACTTGATACTATATTCTATTATTGTAGGATAAGATTTAATAGGTAGGATTGGATAATTTAAAAGTTAGTGATGAATTTTGTAATGTAATAGATTAATTTTTAATAAGTTTTCCATTGCACCAAAAAATAATTAAAATGGTAAGGTTCTCTACCATAATGTGAAGTTTAATTGTGATAATACTTATAGACAAAATAAAAATTAGGTTGTAATAATTTTTGTGTTTATTACTTATAACAATTATTATGATGACTATGCAAGTATTAGTGACCCTACGTATTTAATTATTTATTCTAATAATCAAAACGTACCAATTGCCTTTAATTGTAAGTTTCTCTATGTAAATGTTCATTTTTTTAAATTGTAATATTATATTGCTGTACATTAGAGAAGCAGTGATGTACATAAATTGTGTTCAGAGATGAATACATTTAATTATTATTGTAAGAGTGTCGGGTATGTACCATTTTTTATAAAGTGCCAATGTGCAATACATAAATTAACACTCTATGGATCTTTTATTTACTTGTTCCTTATTTCCTTAAATTTTTCTGATTTCAGCAAAATTATGTGTACTGTCACTGCAAGTTTACTAAATCAATGAAAAAATCAGCTACTTTTTCAGAAAGACCAATAATTTAATTAAACTTTAATTGTCCAGAAGTCTTAGGTAAGTAAAGTTGTTTTTCAAAACATTTGCAATTCCTAATGTTGCTGCTAGGGTGGGATGAAAACTAAAGTTTGAAAATATTCGAATATTATATTCACGAATACATCGAAAATAGTAAAAAAATTCTAAAGTGCACATTACACGCGGCCTTTTTCTCATGCGATCGGTTGCAGCAGCCGAATGCACGTGCAACCGAATGCATATGGCTATGCGATGCATAGCCGTGATGCGATTTTCGTATTTTAACAATTTATCACAAATTTTAACACAAAAAAGAAATTAACAAATTTAACCACACAACATAAAAGTACAATATTTTTACGTCAATTTTATCTATTTTTATAACTTCAATAACATCAAATGTTGATAGAAATCACTAGATCGCATGAGAAATCGCATACAAAATAGAACGAGTTCTATTTTATAGCCATGCGATCTTACAACGCATTGCAATCAATTGCTGAATGGGTTGCCTATGCGATTAGCTGTTTACACGAGGCTTTCGGCTGCTGCGATGGTTGCTGCAATCATCGCATGAGGAAAACGCCCCGTGTAATGTGCACTTAAGAACTATTGGGGTTATTTTTAAGGAGTGATGAAAAATAAATTTTGTTTAAAAGTTTGAAACTTAGTAAACATACTAATATTAAAATTGTGAATACATCAAAATTAGCGGAATATTTCTAAACAATAGGAGGTTACATTTAGAGAGGAATAAAAAATAAATTTTGAAAGTATTAAACCTCTGAATACATCAAAAATTGTAAGTACAGTGACTCAACGGCTTGCGGATGAAGCCCTGCAATGTGGGAGGCAAGAAGTTTTGGGACCCAAGAATTTATTCAACAAAAAAGTTAGTAAATGTACTGAAAGTAGATGTATTCTTGTTTAAATTTCGGCTGTTAACGCTGAACTTTGTTTAACAGCTAAGTGCAATAAATTCCTTAGGTCGCGGTCGTAGGTACTAGGTAAAAGGGTAATTTTTATTGCAAATAAAAATTAATATTCAAGTTTTACTGTTTCCGTTTTAAAAATTGAAATCAAAACTTTCTTGAAAATTAAAAACCTCTAGAAACAATTTAGTTATTTGGCTGTAATTACAAACGCCAAGCATACGATTCTAGGATAAAAAAAATAATAATTAAAGGAAAAAATCTAGAAATCAAGAATTGATGCATTTGTACTAATATTTTAAATTTAATATTAGTATAATAAATTTTTGCAATCACAAACGCGTGAGCGGCAGACATATGTTTCAAGCTTTTTTGCTATCATCAGTACCGCATACACATGGAAAAACACTACACTTGTAACTGCAAAATGACACTACGGCAAATCGTTCATTCAGGTAAACAGAAGCACAATTTGCCCACTGCAAAACCGTCTGAACTAAAGCCTACGTGTTCAACAACCAATAGGTAATTAATGTTTAAATTGAATTTAGCGCAGTTCATAATCCTGCTTTGATAATATAATAAATTTTTGCAATCACAAACGCGTGAGCGGCAGACATATGTTTCAAGCTTTTTTGCTATCATCAGTACCGCATACACATGGAAAAACACTACACTTGTAACTGCAAAATGACACTACGGCAAATCGTTCATTCAGGTAAACAGAAGCACAATTTGCCCACTGCAAAACCGTCTGAACTAAAGCCTACGTGTTCAACAACCAATAGGTAATTAATGTTTAAATTGAATTTAGCGCAGTTCATAATCCTGCTTTGATAATATAATAAATTTTTGCAATCACAGTTTCAAAGTAATGTTTCAATTTAAACATTAATTACCTATTGGTTGTTGAACACGTAGGCTTTAGTTCAGACGGTTTTGCAGTGGGCAAATTGTGCTTCTGTTTACCTGAATGAACGATTTGCCGTAGTGTCATTTTGCAGTTACAAGTGTAGTGTTTTTCCATGTGTATGCGGTACTGATGATAGCAAAAAAGCTTGAAACATATGTCTGCCGCTCACGCGTTTGTGATTGCAAAAATTTATTATATTATCAAAGCAGGATTATGAACTGCGCTAAATTCAATTTAAACATTAATTACCTATTGGTTGTTGAACACGTAGGCTTTAGTTCAGACGGTTTTGCAGTGGGCAAATTGTGCTTCTGTTTACCTGAATGAACGATTTGCCGTAGTGTCATTTTGCAGTTACAAGTGTAGTGTTTTTCCATGTGTATGCGGTACTGATGATAGCAAAAAAGCTTGAAACATATGTCTGCCGCTCACGCGTTTGTGATTGCAAAAATTTATTATATTATCAAAGCAGGATTATGAACTGCGCTAAATTCAATTTAAACATTAATTACCTATTGGTTGTTGAACACGTATTAGGCTTTAGTTCAGACGGTTTTGCAGTGGGCAAATTGTGCTTCTGTTTACCTGAATGAACGATTTGCCGTAGTGTCATTTTGCAGTTACAAGTGTAGTGTTTTTCCATGTGTATGCGGTACTGATGATAGCAAAAAAGCTTGAAACATATGTCTGCCGCTCACGCGTTTGTGATTGCAAAAATTTATTATATTATCAAAGCAGGATTATGAACTGCGCTAAATTCAATTTAAACATTAATTACCTATTGGTTGTTGAACACGTAGGCTTTAGTTCAGACGGTTTTGCAGTGGGCAAATTGTGCTTCTGTTTACCTGAATGAACGATTTGCCGTAGTGTCATTTTGCAGTTACAAGTGTAGTGTTTTTCCATGTGTATGCGGTACTGATGATAGCAAAAAAGCTTGAAACATATGTCTGCCGCTCACGCGTTTGTGATTGCAAAAATTTATTATATTATCAAAGCAGGATTATGAACTGCGCTAAATTCAATTTAAACTTTAATATTAGTATTTTTTTAAACATTGTATTATTTTATTTACGCAGTTATATAATTTTTAAACTATAACTGAAAGTTATATAATTTCCCTCCCTAAAGTTAACCCCTGATTGTGTAGAATTGTTTTTTTTACTATTTTTGTTTCTATTCACAGGTGCAATTTTATTTACGTTAGTTACAGAATTTTTAAACAAAATGCATTTTTATCCCTCCCTAAAAACAACTTCAAAGTGCCTAACGTAAAGCTTTTTTTCATCATTAATTCTTGATACATTCGAAGCTTTAATATTAGTTTATCCACAGTTTTACAAATTTTTTGACCTAGTAAATTTGTATTTTTTATTCCTACATAGTTAAAATTTACCTAAGTAATATTAGTTTTTTTGAAAAGATGTAATTTAATGATTGATTTCTATTTATTAATTAAGCTTAATTACAGAAAAACTTGGATACTCCGGTCTAGCTTTTATAATTGTTTACCTTTAATAACGTCTCATGTTCCAGCTTCCACTTTTTTAAACAATTAATAATAACGAAATCGTACATTCAAAATTATTATGAATTACCAATTTCTGTACTTCAATTTTTCAGATACAAGTGTTTATATGGCTCTTCTCAAATAAAATTAATCAATTATTTCAGGTGTTCCCAATAATGAACTGTATTTACAACAAAATATTTGAAAATTAAATTCTTATCTGCACAAATAAAATCCTATTCAATAATCTGTTCTAACTTTAATTGTGCACATCAGATGTAATTTTTTAACGCTTTTTACTTTGTTAATAACCGTAAAAAATCTAGTTTACCACGAAAACCGTTTTTCTCTCCCTTGGAAAATTTGCGTTTTAGTATCGAAATATGGTCTATGCAGTTTTCAATATTTATTCCAAATTCCTTTCGGTAACTTTCCAAAAGAGAGAGGTAGCCTACGCTTGAAATCAGGCACGGCACTTGAAGAACTTTATTGTATTTATAGAATGTTTATTTATTTAATTACGCAACAATCGAATTATTCTTGAATAATACTTTAGGCTAAGGGGTTGAACTACTTTTCGTAATTTTTGATTGTAGTTTCTTTTCTGTGATAGTGGGTGATTTTGAAATCACGTGGCGCCCTGGACAATATCTGATTTTGCTAGTACCCCTAGGTACAAATCTTTAGCAATTACCACTCGTTATCTTAAATATATCTGGTAAAAAAGTAATAAGGTCGGTCAGGAGTTAATTAGCAAGCATAAATATTATCACGGCATTTGCAAGAATTATTGGTTTGGTTTCATTTCTCTTTTGCCCTCTCATAGCTAGCCATAAGGGCAAATCCATCATTTTCATCGTTACGCCCTGAGTGATTTTATCGCTACATTTCTTTTGAATTTTTACAGTTGCAAATTGGCGCCCAACGAAAAAATTAGTAAGACAGTGACGCCTTGTTCTCTGCATATTTTTTTACAGGTTTTTGAGTGTAATTTTTTTTGTATTAAGAAAATACACCTTTATTTGCTGTCTTTTTATTTAATTATTATAAATTATTTTCTGTGTTTTATTTCGAAATTTTTAGGCAAGGTTAAGCTGCCTTTTGTTGGAAAATACATATATAAGATCTTGAGTCAGGTACAAAATTTTTTCCTTACAGGTGATTCTTTTCCTTCTAAAGAAAGTTTTCCTTTGGAAATTTTTTCTCTATCAATTTCTTTTTTGCGAAGGGGGAAGGATTCCTTCCCACGTACACTTGGGAAATAATGTTCTTTGGATATTTTTTCTCAAACCTACAACATATCATTTGAGGTTAACAGATTGTTGAGCGACGAACTTTGTAATTGTAGGCCTCGAGGTCAGAGGTGATACAATGCCTGAAAAGCGACAGTTTCTGCGTGAGGACATTCGCCAGAATGTGCCGACCGTTCGCTTCTAGGGTGATTGGAGCGTCGAATTGGGTACATTAGCAGCCAAGTTAACAGATTTGGCTAAGCAGATCGAAGTATTCGACCAGTCATATAGCAAGAACCAGGATGCGCGAATTAAAGTTCATCTCTTACACGTGCAGGGGCGTCTGGCTAATATTGACTCTGCGTATTCCAAGACAGAAGTGGGTCATCTTTCCACCATAGCCACCGAGTTACTGACTAACCTCAGCTTCGTATGTAACGTCGCCAATATTTCTGTGTTTTGTCTATTGTCCCTCGCTCAGTTTCTGTTTCTCGTAACCCACTTGTTCTACACGAACAAGTAGATGAAAATGTGGCGTCACTTATAAGACGGTTGAGCTCGTTTGGTGCGGGTTCCGTCCACGATGGTAACCTGAAAGCACGGCGAGTTTCCTTTCACGATCGACAGGATAATAAAATATTCAACCTGCCAGTACAATAAATCCATTACCACCATCATTTAATTCTGTCGAGTGTATGACTTTTCTCCTTCAAGACGAGTTAATAATCAGGAGTTCCATTTTGGTGCTATCCCACCAATTTGTCGATGGAACGTCCAATTTGATGGCAATAGTGGTGTCACTTCCTTTTTTGGAAAATATCAAGGAGTTTCGTGAATCGCGGGGAGTTTCCAAATCACAGCTATTCCAATCTGTTGTAATTTACTCCCCCATATACAGAAGGGAATGTCTTGTTTGAACATCAGCACTGTAGAACAGCTGATAGATTGTGGTTGCATGGTGAAAGAGAGTGAATACCGTGCGAGATTTTATTGTCCTCCTTCTGGAGTAAAAAGTTTTGCTGTTGAACCTAGTAAGTCGGTTTATAGAAAGAGTCCCGGTACCCAGCCCGGCCGCATAAATGTTCTTTCAGACCAGGTCACTAACGCCACTTCCTCGTTAGGCAGTGCTTGCTGGAATTGTGGGCCATCAAAGATCATCCTGTAGACAGCAGAAAAGAGTTTTATGTTACCGATGTGGAAAAGTCGGTTGTTAGAATACAATATTGTTAGAATGATGAACATGACCTAATGCGTATTAGTGAATATCCTGTTGTTTCTCCTTTCCTTAACCATGTCTAAAAATTCCTAGAAGAGAACTTTTGGTCTTTTCCAACACCGGTTGGGTTTTTGTGCCAAGACAATAATTTGTAATTTAATATAATTAAAACTTTTAAATTAAACAGTTAGGGTCGAGTAGTCTAATGTTGACCACCCCAAATAAAATTAAAAATTTCCTATTGCAAAGAGGAAGGTTTATATAGTATACTGTTAAAATTTTACATGCGAATGTATTATTAAAATTTTGAATAAATCGATTTTGAAGTTAGCAAATTTAACATGTAAAAGCCGACCGACGCGCGGGAATCTCATATGTGATTCCGTGCGTCGAGTTCTGTTGACGGTACGAGTGGAATGGTATACCCTAACATTTAGAAAATTTCGTCAGATGCCCCCCTCGCGACCTTCAATAACAGCGGCATTTTTATTTTGTGAGCCTACACTTCGCATCAAGCATGGATCATGGACAACCGGGCCTCACCCGGCGGTCTGAGGGTTTTTATTCTTTCTTTCATTTTATTCTATTAATATCATGCCTCTCGGGGCACAATGCGACTGGCTTCTACGCCTTTTCAGGGTTTTAACCCATATTACATCTTCAACGAGAGTTTTATTCAATTTTTGAGCGTTGGAGGAGGCAAAGCTGGGCTCCGCCCAGCACGTGCTCCGCTTCGCGAACCATGCTTGCTTGCTTCGTCAGATGGTGCTCGCACGTCCTACAGGTAACATGACTCGAATCCCGGTTTTCTTAAAGGATGGCGCCTTCAATAATGTTTAGCTTTTGCCGCGTAGCGGCCAGGCGATGAAAAAACGGCCGGAGCTCCGGAGGAGCGCAGACTTGGGTTTTTCGATGCCCACAGCCGGACGAGTCTCGAATCCAAACCCCAAAATTTCAAATTCGATTTTTTCAAAATTTTGGTATTACATTCGCATGTGAAATTTTAACAGTATACTACGTATTGCCATGTGCTACTGTTCATGACACTTTTTAATGCACCGGCCAGCTGTTGAGAACTCTTCAGGGTCAAAAGTGAATTCATGTACTTAATCGGAACACACACAAGTTAGCTCACTTGCAATCTTTCTCATAAAGATTATTTTTACAGGAAGGAAATATCAAATGTGTATATGTTTCCTCCTTGATCTTATACTGCGAAAAAATTGAAATTAAACTCATTCGCTACCAATGAAAAATAATTGAATTTATTAGACATAATAAAATTAAAACAAATATTGATTTTCCTTATTCTAAAACAAATTAAATTGTACAAAAATTTTCTTATTACTACCCGAATGTTTATGCGCAACCGAATTTTACCGTAACCGATTCGTCTATACGCGAATAAAAAAATGAAACGCACAAAACAATTCTTACCAGAGAATTTACGTCCTTTTCGCACTTTCTCTCTCTCTCGTAACTGTTGCACGCGAAGTGTTGGTGTCGCCGTGGATGGAAACAGCTCCCGAATTTGACTGGAATAAATTAACCAAGAAGAACCATTGAATAATTTCCTTCTCTGAACCATACAACTAATCGTGGGTAAGTACCTCGAATCTCTTCTAGTATAATTTAATGTCCTCTTAATTTTCATTAAAAAACATAACCATCAATTCCCATTGGTTCCAAAAATTGTACATAAGTTAACTTTTCTTCCAATTCTCAATCATAAATAATAACTACCATCGAATTATTTAAATTAATTATCCCAAAATTTTCTCCTTCTCCAAATCTTCGATACTTTTTAACGAATTCACTAATTATTCTAATATTAATTAAATCAATCATACAACGTGGACGTTAACCAAATCCTCAAATTCTGTCGTCCCTATTCCTGGATAGAACTCAAAAATTACGTCTTAACGTCACCGTGGACGTTCTTCAACCCTCAAAATACGTCGTCCTTCTTTTGTGGACGAAAACCAACTTAAAATTACGTCCTCACCCTTTGGTGAACGAAACCCAACTCTCCTAATACGTCGTCCTTATTTCATGGACGAACCTCGACTACTTCCTCTTCCTTCTCCATTTCCAAAAATCCACCAACGTTATCACTCGCGCATGCATTTTCCGCGAACCGCCACTTATTTTTAAATTCAAATCCTATATTTACAACTAAAATAAATTAATTTAATTTGTTATTAAATTTTATGAACATCACAATAACCAATATTTGTCTCTTACAATTTATTCTTATTTTTCAGGGTTTTGGTAGCGGATGCATCTCTTGTTTTCTGAGGCAAAGCAGTTAGTTAAATTTCCAGATCATGGAAAATTCAGATACACTATTCTACTACCTATTATGGTCTGATTAAATGAAAAGGACTTCATGAGTGTTCCAATCTTGAACAAATGACCCAAAATCATCCCTTATATTGAGTAAACCATGACAGTATATAAACGTTCCTCTCTTTGCAATAGGAAATTTTTAATTTTATTTGGGGTGGTCAACATTAGGCGACTCCCCCCCCCAACAGTTAATTAAACGTGACAATATTTATTAATCATAAGCTTTCGGTACTTATAGCCTTTCTAAAATGTTTTTTATATTATTTTCGCGAGCTAATAATTTTTATATTATTTCAGGTAAGTACAAACTGTAACAAAATATCATATTTTTTTTAAATAACAGTAAATGAAAAAATTGTCTATTATTTTCTGTAGTTTTCTTGGATCCTAAATAATTACATTATTTGTCAATTAATTATTTCCAGTTTAAACACTACTGCGCACTGACTTTTGAAGGTAA
This sequence comes from Podabrus alpinus, assembly GCA_932274525.1. Lineage (NCBI taxonomy): Eukaryota > Metazoa > Arthropoda > Insecta > Coleoptera > Cantharidae > Podabrus > Podabrus alpinus. Next base: position 24,499,648 of record OW026451.1, read on the forward strand.
TTATGAAATGATGATCAGCGCTCCATATACATACAGTCAAAAATATTCCAAAATCTTAAACTTAAATGTATTTTTTAGCGACAACTCTTTGATAATCAAAAAAGATGGTTTTGTAAGATAAAAATATTATTTTGATGTGTTGTTTATTTTTCCTACTTGGTAGGTGTATACCAATAATAGTGTGCATTATATAGGTAGGGGAGAGTGGTCTAAAACCGGCCGGTGCGGTGTCCAAATCCGACCTCCATGCATATTTTGAAAACGTAAACACAAATTGAGACCATAATCATTTCATTATAGTCTCCATGAAATAGTTACAGGTTGGTTGCGATTACAGATATTGCAGGTTACATTTAGATTTGTTACAGTCAACTTTATGTTTTCATAGTGTATGCAGTTCATTTTTAACTAATTTATGATCTGTGATAATTTTGTTTATTACATATATCGCCAAAAAAAGGTAAGTAATATCTAATAATATCGTCTTACTGTTTTTGAAAATAATATTTAATCAGTGATTGGTTGTTTGTTTTTATATGAAAATACCGTTTAATTGTTAAAAAGTGGTGTGGTCTAAATCCGACCTCACATAATGGTTCCAAATCCGACCCTCATTTTTCGCGTTGTTTAGAATTGATACATTCATAATAATCGTACAAAGTTACTTTTTTGTATTTTTGTGTATTCGTACATTCCGCACACCTATTTATTTGTCATTCTTAAGACAAAATGGGACGCAATTACAAGCGAAAAACCGAAAAAAGAGATCCTCACCAACTTCGACGTGCTATAGGTGCAATGAAATTAGGTCTGTCGCTTAGAGCAGCATCACGTGAATTTCAAATTCCACGTTCAACTTTATTACTTCACCGACGCAACAACAAAAATGAAGAATTAGCTGAAACACAATCACATACAACAGCATCATCGTCAACAAAAACTTTACAAGCTGCAGAAATTGACATAAATAAATTAAAAATCGCACAAAAGGATCGTTCAACAGTGAGATAACAAACTATTTTATTATTTTCCTTTTTACTGAATCTATTTTATTTTTGCAACATTTTTGCAATTTCATTTTTATAACTAAGATAATTTTCAATTTTTAATATAATATTTGTTTAAATAAAGTTTAAATTTTACATTGAAAAGTGATTAGTTTTGATAAAATCTGTTAAAAATAGAGGGGTCGGATTTAGAACACGTGGGGGTCGGATTTACCTCCAGAGGTCGGATTTGGAACCAATATTTTAGTTTCTTTATTTTGGTTGTAGCTCAGAAGAGGTATTAGGAGATACATCAAAGGTTTGTTTGACGAAAAGTTGAGGAATTGAATGCACTTTACAACGGTACTAAAAGTAAAGTAATGGGTCTCGATTTAAAAGTTTTATGTAAAAAAACAAAAAGGGGGTCGCTTTTAGACCACTCTCCCCTACCATAAATCTATAAACTTTTTGATATGTAAAGGGTGAGTACCCATTGATAATAAATAATAATAATAGCATCAGTAGTGTTATATTTAATTATAATATTGTGAGCAATGCTGTCAGTAGAAATATAAGTTAGTAAATTAATGACTAAAATTAAGGTTTGTAGGTAAGCGACATCGGCGATTTGAAACCAATAATAAAAAAATTTGAAATTTGCCTCGGCATCAGCAAGGGTGGCTTAGTGCAAACAACAAAGTCATAGTCATTCATTTGAATCCCACATTTGGCTATTGGGGAATGTAATAGCTGTAGGGAATAAATTAAAACTTATAACCGGCTATTAAAAAGGCCACATTAATTTAAAATTAATAACTCGAAAATAATTAAAGAGATAAAAAATGTATTTTTAATTTTACCATTAACAACATTATTTCGGACATTTATTTTGAAATAAAAAACCTCAAATAAAACAAATAAATATCACAATTTATTAATACTAAAAACATACATATAAACAAATATTTATATACATATATAATTATTTTTAAATGACTAAAATTGTAAAACATATATTTGACAAAGATCCTTGGAAAGCTTTTGTTTTTTATAATATTTATAAGGCACTTTTGTGGTGAAGTAATATTTACAAAATATTTTATAAAGTTTCATGAGACATTGCTGTGACAGACGTGTAATCAGTAGTACCATAGTGCATATTGTTTACAGGTAAGTACGCATTACTTAATCTAAAATCGATATCGTTTACCATCAAGACGTTATCATTTTGAAAATTTTTGTTTTCGTACATTAGGTTACTATAATCAATAAATTGCGATTCCATCGGATATTTATCTTGATATTTTGGCTCGGCATTATACCCTTTATATAACTGTTTCGGTTCTAAATAACTTTCAAAGTTATTTGGGGTTTCGTCAGAGAAAAGCATTTTTGTTTCTCCGAGTATGTCCATTAAATTTGTTTGATTTTTGTAATCGTTGTGGTAATTATTTTGATTGTAATAGCCGTTGTATTCCGTTTTGTCATATTTTTGCATCTCATAATTTAAATCGTTTTGGTGTGCAATAGGGGTGGTGTTGTTATTTTGGTACGCTATTTGAGTTGTGTCTGGAGAAGAGGTTAAGTTAAATCGACTGCAGCTACTGTTGTTGCTATCATCATTCATGATTGTTGATAAGCTTTGGTTCCAATAGTCTTCACTTTTAAATTCTTTGTGTATCGTTCCGCTTCCTAAATCTAATAGTGTTGGTGGCGATCGTGTTAACAGATCGGTGGAACTTTGTTGGGAAAATTCGCTTCTGATTGGTTGATCTAATTGGAATATTTCTTCTGGTTGAAATAAATCGCTTGGTATGTTGGTGAAATCATATTGCGAGTGTTCGTTGCTTGCGGAATCGGCGGTGTAAGCATGAGCCGGTTCGTGAGTCCAATAAGGATCCAGCACGTGCGTATTTGGTTGATATGCCGAAGGAGAATGAGACGTGTATTGCTGATGATTTATTGATTGCATTGAGCATATACATTCAAACGGTGGGCAGGAACATGAATATCCTCGATCGAAGTCAGCAATGAGGGGCGGTGGATTAAGACCTCTTGATGGCTGGTTTACATCTTTACAGTGTCGCTTTGGTTCTTTTAATGACATTAACTGTAACAAATAATTTCTGGTTAGGTAACATTTAACAGTTTTCAAAACTTCGGAAAATAAAAACTAATTTTTATTTTGAGATTAAGCATCAGTTAATATTGAAAAGCTAAATGCAAATTTATTTATAACCTGGTGAGTTTCTTATAAAAGGTGCGTATCTCATAACGACCGGTTTGGTTTACAATGATGATTAAGCACTGATATTCATCGATATCTATAGGTTCGGAAACAAATCGATATGCATTTAAACAAATCGACCACACATAACTAATTATAGGTTACACTTAACAATTAAATTGACTTCGAAATGATAATTGATATTCTGGATTTACATATGAAAGGTCTGCACTGTGATTATAACATGTTCTAATTATTGTTGTTACGTATTTACTCCCATAAAATATTTCCGTATAAAATGGTTGGGTTTGCATATACATAATTATAAAATTTTTCTTGTAAATTATTGGTAAATGAATTTCTCAAACGGCGTGGCTTCATTGTATAAAAATTTTTTCATATACTATATACATAATAAACAAATTGTTTTATGAGAGATTAAAATCATTCTATAATTAAATTTCTTTCTTCTCACGATTATTGAACGGTGCTTAAAAGTCTTGTCAGATGTTAATAAATTTTGTGGTTATAGCTTGTTGCAGTTCCACTTATCAATATTGAAATAAATAGCAACTGCATAATATACTATGCAATATTTTTCAGATAATTTTATGTTTAGCTTACCTTATTGCCTAGTGCAGTTTCTCTAGCTAATAAAACTGCTAATCCTCGAACTCTTCTTCCACTTCCTAAACTTCTTCGGGCTTCTGAGGTACTTTTAGCTTCTGGCCTGGGATGATCGTGAGCACCCTTTGCTTGAAAAAATATTGCGTATTCGGTGTGTCTCCAAAAATGTGTTACCGGGTATCCACAATGACCCCTACATGCTTGAATTTCTAAACGTCCAGAACATTGTCGATTGGGGCACGGTTTTCCTAATATAAAAATAAAAAAATTATATTTTGGACAAAACGATTTCTTTCCAAATAACAAACCTTGTTGTTTTTTTCTTGCTTTATCACATATCGCAGGTCTTAAATGGACAGTGTCGCCATTTGGTAACATACAACGTTGAGAACAAACTAAAACACCCAAACAACTTTTTTTCAGTATGTGCACGTTGTGATTGTTGGTGTTTCTCATTGCCCATCCAGAGGAATGTCTTTTGGCTTCTTCCGAATTGGGTGTGTAAACTAACCGGCAGTGACCATCTGCCCATTCTAAAAACGAATCGAATTCACTAATTCGAGGTATCGTACTGTCATTGATGTCCCAATCAGAAGAAGATGAACTTGTATATGGTACCCGGCACGTCATGCCCGGGGATGTTGGTGTATGCCTAAAAGAAAAAAATTGAAATTATACTAAAATTCGTAAGAGTATAAAAAATATAAGTAATTTAGCATTTTATTTTTACCGTTATTTTTTTGGCAAAATTTGTCAATTGCTTTGTGTTTATTAGGGAAATTAAAGCATATTAAGACGAAAATGGTAAAACTCTTTATAATAGCTGTGTCTGAGGGATGAGGCAATGTTAGGCAACATATTTTATTATGTTTACAAAATAGTAATGCTGATGAAGAGACTAATTATTAATAAAAACGGAAACGCATGCTTGATGCTAGCGAAAGTTAAAGTTTTCGTTCGGTGGTGATAATCCACAAACTTCTTCTTAACTTTAGATAATAAATTAAGAGATTTTAATGCTCATAAAAATCCCAAAAGTGTCCTATAAAGTATAATTGAAGGGCCTAATGGAAAAAGTAGTTTAGTCACTTTTTTTTCAATTTGTAGTTGAGCACATTTTCACATTGCGGCATTTATTCTCTACAAATTAGTATAAAAATCAACAAATTGAAAAAAAGTGACTTAAAACTACTTTTTCCACTAGGCCCTTCAATTTCCTCATTGGGAAGGGAAATCTCGGTACAACTGTCTGCTTATCTATACTAAATACTTTATTGTGCTCTAAGATTAAATGGTGGGGACCTACTGTTTAATGCCAATTGACTACGACTAAATATTATAGAGAAGTTTCGGCATTAAAACCTCACGGCTACTTATACCAGTCTATTGAAAACTTTCGTGCGGTTTATTGAAAATATCTTGTTTAGGAAACTGAATTTACTTTAATAATAAAATATTCACACGAAAAAGTAAAATATCTAAAAACCCTGGAAATCAAAATCTGGGTTCACTTCTAAGCAATATTTAAACGATCTAAACAAATAAGATAACTCCCTATGGGCTATAATTAGAATTTCTTGTACCTAAGATTACTTTATAGTCTTCCTTTAAATGCATTATTGTAAGGGTTGTAGATCCCTTGAAGTTGGCGATTAAAGAAATTATATTAATGTTTTGCATATGAAAATTCAATAAAATGTAGTGTATTACGCTTCCTGGGGTGCTAAACAGTAGCTCCCCTATATTCTTATGTGTAAAAGCACTTCGGGCAAAAAATATCACAAACATGAGAGAAAAGAAAATCGCCAGAAATATTGTTGCGATCAGACACTATTTGGTATTAACCAATCAGAGAACGTTATTTTTTGTTAAAATGAAATAAAGGCCGTTGATTGGTCAGTACGTGCTGCCATCTATATTTCGATGTTTGTAAAACTAGTTCAATTTTCGTTGCGGACCGTTCTGGGTATTTACTACTATGTGCGTTAAATTCCCTTTGGGACCGATCTTTTGACCTTCAGTTAAAGTAAGTGTTGGTTAAAATTTTTGATTGCCTACGTGATCTGTTGCAGTAAAAGTTTCATTCAAAAATCGTCATTAAGCAACTAAACACTAATAAATATTTAGTTACCTGGAAATTCAACTGAAGGTGAAAAGAGTACCCTTAAAAACCTCGGAATTTTTAAAAATATTCACGGACGCTATTAGCAATTTTATTATTAAGTGTTCGATGTTAACGTTGCCAATAAGTGTATAGAATTCCTCAAGAATTTTAAGAAATTTCAAATTAGATCAAAAAAATAAACTAGTCGAATTCCCAATCTGTAGCCAATATACCTACTATAAGTATATTATAATCTGCAGTCTACATGCTTATTTGTTCTATGCGGCCTACAGGCCGCTCTGGAAGAGATATATAGATCAATTAAGGCTATTATATATTTTAATCTAAATCCATGATATGCCGGAACGAGGGCTTTTTACAAACTGTTAATTTTAATTTAATAAATAATAAGTAGAAAAAAAGGAAATACTACGTCGTGGCAGTAACATTATATTTTCAATTAACTATGCAAGAATATTTCTAGTTATTATATTAAATGCATCAAGTAATATCGCCAACTGATTATTACAAAGTTGTACCATTCGAATAGTATAATTTCCAATACAATGTAAAGAATATTAAAGGTTATTTTAAATGGAAAAAAATTCAATAATTGTAAATCGCTAATAAATTTTCCTCATGCAGACTTTAAATTAATTTATAAGTAATTATTTGTAAAATAAATTTGAAAACATGAAAAGATCACGACATTTAAATATTTCAGAGAATATAATTATTATACTGACGATGAAGGCAATGATAATCTGAACGGTGAAAAGGATAAAATTTGATTTTTATCTGCGAGTTGTAAATGTCTCTTTAAATGAAAATTAACACAGTAGAAGGGTATACTAAACAGTAGATTTTAATTATATAATATACTTTTTTTTTATGAAAAAATTATATTTTTATTTATTATTGAATTCTTTCTTCAGTATAAGGTGTTTATTTAATTTAATAACCAAACCCTGGCATTATATTATTAAATAATTAAAAGTGTTACAATAATATAAGACTTTGTAATAAATATTCATAAATAAAATGGGTTTTAGGTGTTATACTTGTTTATGTGCTAAGGATATCGAGTCTACTTATTACCTACCTAATCGAATTTTAATATTAATAAATAGAGTACAATTTGTCTTGCAATGTTGTAAATTATAGGAAAAATGTATCGGTGTAAATAAAGTATTATCGGTATTTTTTTTATTTTTCCATTAGAATAAAATTTTCAATTGATAGGCCAAAATAATCGGAAGAATAAGGTTAACTGAAGTTAAATATATAATAACAGGACAAGTTCAATAAATGAATTAACAATTCAAGCAATTACTCAACAAAATTCCGGTTTCCGAATCAATTTGTTTTATTTTCATAAGTAATATAAAGAAAAAGAGAATAAATCAAGCTTTACAAAGTAAGCACCACATTTTATATTGCGGTTTCTTAATATTTTAATTAACTAGAATCAAGTTTTTATTCGCATTTAAGTCAGTGATTTTAATTATAGGTCACATCAGTAACCCGGAATTTAAAAAAGCTCACTGTTATAATTAAAGCTCACATAGCTCTTTATGTCGTAAATATTCGCCAAATTGTTTTCATAATACAGAAAAAAAAAGAAAACTTACAGTATAACCATATCTTATAATCTTGGAAAAAATGGAAATTCGCGTCTTTATTCACACTGTTTAACCACAAAAAAATCCAATATCCTCGTAATAAAATAACTGACAAGTTTTATACACCTATCTAACATAACGGACCGTTTGCAACTGAAAAGCGTATCATAGGGAGAAAATTACCCCGGAAAGTTAGCCACACCCTTACTTCCCCACTATAAAGCTCAAATTAAATTCTCTACCAATAAAATACTAGACAACTATCAACCACACCTTTCTATTTTTGTTTTTAACACCTGATATACCTGTTCCGAATAGGGTTGGCTTATGAGCGAAATTAGATTTTCACACTACTTTTCCATCATTGGTAGTTGGAACTTCCAGTAGGTGGGTATTTCCTCATCTTCCTTTAATCAAATTTTGCTACCGAAAATTTTAGGAAAAATATGTAAATATTGATTAAGTTAAAGTGATATTATAAATATTCTGTTTCGGTAAAGTATTTAGTGACTTTATAATCGATAACCAGAAGCAGATAATTAGTATTCATTTATTTTTTGCGGTATAAATTTATTTGTGGTAATAAAATGTTCAACTTAATGAAGACGTAACTTGAAACTAATTTGAATTTCAATATAAAAAAGTAGGTATGTATATCCAAATTTTGAAGAATATAATAATTTTTTTGTGAATTGGCTGTTTAGGGTTTCATAGAAGTCATATTGACAGTCGTTATTATTTTTTTTTGGTAACTTGGTCCAAGTAATTTTAAAAACATTCGTATGCCGGAGGTTTATTTTAGAGAATTTTTTAAATTTACGTGTTAAATAAGTAGAACTTTACAAGTTCATTTTTTCTTGTTACTTAAAAATAATTATTAAAAAAGCAAGTAGAACAACACAAACCAACAGGCCTTTAAGTTAACGACACTGAAAAAATTTATGCGGGTAAATACGTTGATTTTTCACGGTTAGGAAAATCAACTTATACTATAGAAAAATGTTCCCCATGAATTTTTATAAGTTATCTAATTTTACTGTATTATACTTTATTTGTATATTTTATAATAATATATTCACTATAGGGTGGCTAACTGCCAATTTTAATAATTTGAAAATTTTGAAAATAAAACTGAAAATCGAGAAAACTACAACCAGGACTTGAATTTTAAAATTTTTTAAATTTCATATTTAAAAATATGAATTAGGAAAATTATGTAGGTACTTATATATTTTATTAAAAACATTTGTATTAAACAAACAAGCTAAAATTGAAAAGCATATAGTATAGTAGTAACAAATTTTTTCACTATAGATACTTTTATTTAATGGTTCTATTATCTACATTAGCGGTCATCAAAATTGCATCGTCTTAAAAATTTTTAGCAATAAGGCTTACAGGTAAAATTACAATAAATAGGAATTTGTTTACCGTTATTTACGCAAAATAAGGGTATTCAAAACTTGCTTTTATCAATCCTTTCACGATTTTCTGCGGTTTTCAAAACTCAAGGAGGAACCACTAAATAATGAAATTTTTTGTGTTAAAAATACTTGATAATAACAATATAAATTTTGTCCATGAATAAAAATTTGTAGAACTAGAAAACGCATTTTTTTTACCTTTTTATTCCTATTTAATTAATTAATATAGTAGCTCGTTAAAATTTGAAATTGCGTATTAAAAAACTGTATTTGATGATGATCAAAACTTGATTTAAAAAATGTATACTCCATATCTTAAATGATACTTTTGGCTTAATTAGAAAAACATTTTAAATATTCCTGCAATTTTCATGACGGCTATACTACTGTAGATTATGGTTTCAATTTTGTTACTTTCATCAGTTAGGTACACATAACTAGAAATTAAAATAAAATGTCAAATAAAAATTTACTAAATAATTTTAGCTTATTGAAAATAAGCTTTTTCATTTTTCTTTTCTTTCTAAATTTCGAAATTTCAGAGTACATTTTTTGAAAATTTTAAATACCTTGCACGTCTAACTTTCTCTTAACAGCTATTAGCATTTTCAGTTTATTATAGTTGAAAATTTATTTCTCATAAACAAAACTGGAAGACCGAGCCTTTCTTAAGTTAACCATTTTGAGGCTAAGCAAAAAAAACGTTGTTTCGGCGGTACCATATTTAAAAATATTTCTTAACAATATGTAACATACAGGATGTGATAAAATAGACCAGAGATAGGGGACGACGTTGGAGGGACCATGTTCAGAAAATGGAAGAAGGAAGACTTGCCAGAGTGGTACAAATCCTAAGGCCAGAGACTAGAAGATTACCCGGTAGACCACATAAGAGATGGTATGAAAATTGGATGTCATCGTCACAGGATAACAACCCCTAAAGAAGTACGAGAGCAGTATGGAAAAAACAAGACATTGTCCTATAATAATATGAAGAAGAAGAACAATATTATTACAATACTTGCTTAGGACCTCAAAAACAAGAAAATTTTTGTCAAAAAATTTCCTCGCAAATGTTTTGCAAAGGGGAACGAATAAATCCGCCATGAGGATACCAGGATTTTGCGGCCCAACGGCATTACGTATTACTTTTTGTAATACTCAAATTTTTTATAATTATTATTTGAATATCTTGTGTATTACTCGATATAATATATCATAGTCTCATAACTTGAACATGTTTTTTTTTATTTATTGATATGATGATATGAGGTATGAATACTTATTATTTGTAAGAAGCTTTCCCTGGACATTTATCAAATCAATATTTGTTTTATAATATAACAGTGACTAATCATTTTAATGGAATTACTGTGTAAATATATTTTGATTATTTTAAAGGAATTACTTTGCAAACAAATTTTGATCATATTATAATATACCTCTTACCATCACTACCATTTTTTACCTATTATAGGTGTACAAAATGACTTAATATAGAAGTTCTAAATGTATTTAATATTTTTTGCAGAAGAAATTTTATATAAATAAAAGGTAATACTCACTCTGGTGCTGAGAATTTTGGCTTGTCAAAGAAAATAAATAATGAAGCTAAAATTAACCTTTGTATTTTGTAAAAATTTATTTTAATAATCATTTGTCATAGATGACTTATAAGTAAATATCAAAATTCAACATTATTGACTTTTTTATAATTTACAGAAAATCCAGGCTTGTATTATCTCACTATCTTTATTAGTTTACTTAATAATAAACCCCTCATTAAAGCAAAAATAACAATTGTCTTCCTAGTAACAACATCGTAAATATTAGGTACAAGATTTGTGGTAACTTGTATATGCCTGTAAATTATAATCGATTACCCCAATATACTAGTAATATAAAATTTTCAGAAAATGTTGGTCATGAAAGATTTAAAGAAATGTTTCAAAAAGGCACAGAAAAACAATTTAATGAATAATTGAAACTTAATTTATGAAAAATGAATCTCGTGAAAGAGTTTTTCCAAATAATAATATAAATACTTAGGCCAGTCGAAATATATGTAAAGGATTTTATTATTGAAATAATTTGGGGATTTGGCTGGAATAAATTTTATTATCTTGATTTGAACCTCTAAAAAGACATAAAATATGACTTATAATATATAGTTTTATAATTAGAATAACAAAAATTAGTAGTACTATAAGTATATTATACTGATTTTCCACTATCTATGGATATTGGGTTTAGCCGCGGTATTAGAAAAACTACGCAAAAAACGACATTTTTATGAATATTCGTGAATATCTTGGGTTGGGTTTACTTTAGAGCAAAATCTGAAATGATTTTTAAAAAATAGAAAAGTTCCAGGCAGGAAACATTTTATATTTTTATATTTTAATCAAGCAGTTGCACAGTTACAGCCATCAGCCATTTAACTGATTTATCTATATATTATATAAAACTGAAATATTCACGAATATTCATAAAAATGTATGTTTTAGCGTGGCTTTTCCCATTTGGTGACCAAATCTAGGGTCGCCAGACCGTTAAATAATTGGGGGGATCAAAAACTGATTTTTGATATACTTAAAATTTTGCTCTAAAATGAACTCAAACCGAGATGTTAACGAATATGCATACAGATCTCTTTTTTAGCGTAGTTTCTTCAATAGTGGTCAAATCCGGAGCCTGTAGACCGCGAAAAATTAGTCTTCTTCTTGGGTTTCCCCTTGGCAGAAGAGTTATAATCTTCGATTCACTCTTTTTAATCGTTTCACCCGTTTCCGACTCTTCGCACCACATCACGTTATCTCTTACTGTTGCTGGCCTCTGCATTATTAGTTTTTCAAAGCCGTTTTTAATTTTTAAGTTGGATGTCTCTTTTCAGGGCTATTATACAATTATACAATTTAGCTCAGCAGGCCGTGTAAGCCCAAGGCTTCTTCATTCAATCTCTCTCCCTTATTTTACAACCCAACTATATTAAAAAGTTCATGGATAGATTCTTGAATATATTTTTATTAAGGAAACGCGCATGAATAGATTAACGAGATTCGAATAACATTTTCTTCAATAAAATTTATAATAAACCTTTAAACCAGGGTTGTTAGTGGTATTTAAAAAAATTAATAAATATAATTTTTCATATTTCTTAGCAGAGAAACAGCTTAACATATTTATTTCTCTTGCCCTCATGTTATGCAGTGGAATGGAAACGGAACTTGTCCGGTTGCCTTCCCATATTCTTTGGCGAATAATTTGCATTACTCACATCGTACTCATCTCTACCATGACCTGTATGATTTCATCGGCGATCCCGTCTCCTTCAGTATCTTTATTAAGTTTTAATTTGTTTATAGCGTCTCTTATCTCGTCCTTTGGTGAGGTTGGCTCTCGATCCATTTCTTGAGGTACTGCGGAAGAGGCGAGGCAAATTTAGTAAAAATGCGTAGTAATCAAAAAATGCATAGAAAGACAAATTAGAATAGACACTAAAATAAAGCAAGATTGTGAAAAAATGTGATTCTTTAGAATTAATTTTCGTCCTTTAACTAAAATTTCCACTAAATTTTAGCTATAGCATGGCTAATCTTGTTTACCATATTAAAGAATAATATTCATAATGTGGTTTTATATTTTTGCATTGAATTAAAAGTGCTATCTTTATGAACTTGGCGATTTAAAAAAATATATAAACAACGAATATAAACACACTATATTGGAATCCGCTTGAAGACGAAATACATTATTACCTTATATGGAAAAATGTTAATGAGAAGGATAATAGCATGTGTGCCAATAAAGTAGCTGATTTCAAACTCAGAAATTCAATACAAGCACAAAAAATTCGATATAATCTTAATTTCCTTGGAACGTCGTCCAACAGCTGCTGGACAACATGTACAGGAATGTTTCGTACACAAAGTCGAAGTTTCCGAATCATCTCTTTGGATGTCGGAGCTTCACAGCCTTCCCTATACACTTCTTTGCTGAGTAGAGCCCAGAAATCTTCAATTGGGCGGCCTTAGGTACATTTGGAGGATTGGCTGCTTTGGGTACAGAATTTGACGGCTTTTTTTGGCATAATGACTTGATGCCAGAATAAAATTTCATCGTCTTTATGCTGCGTTTCAATGCAACGTTCAGCCTATTTTGCAGCTAAACACTGCCATGAGCTAATTATGTACCCACATATACTTATTACGGAAAGTTGTGGCACTACAGCTTAATTATTGGGTATAGATTCATACAAACATTAATGCCCGTACTAATAGTCGAGAATTGATCTCGATTCCGGAATTAATTCTAGAATTGTTTGAAGTTGCTACTAATAGTCGCTATAACTCCGCCTTCGATACGATTCGAGAATTGTTTCTATGATCTACCGGTTAGCCTGGTTTATTTGAACGATCCCGGAGTCGTTGCTTGACATTTGACGCATGCATATTATCAACTGTTTAAGGTTAGGTTATAATATTATTAATATAAATTAATACAAAACAACGTTCGTAACCTGAAGTATAATATTTTAACCAACTAAACTTGAGTGCTACCAAATATATAACTAGAAATCACTGAAATATTAACAATTCTAGAATTAATTGACGGCTTTAGCGAAACTACCCGAATCCTCGACTATTAGTAGTGTCAGGATTGTTAGTCGATTCTAGAATTGATGAAACCAGAATTAATTCTAGAATCAATTCTCGACTATTAGTACGGGCATTAGTACATTGTTCATCTTCTTCCTTGAAATTTAGGACTTTATCCTGAAAATCATCTTCTGTACTATTATAGATGCGGTGGAAGCGGAAAGTGTTACCACTCACCTAAGGGACCTACAGTGAAAGACGGACTCAAATCCCCGGGAAATATTACATTTAAGAATTAATTTCTAGGTGGTTTGTTTTCCGGGGTAACCGTACTTCTTCTGCTGTGACCGTCTTAAGTTTATGTCCATTTATTATTAGTACCAATATTTTCTGGACCGGCAGTTCTGATTAAACCAATGATTTGGAATAAACCAAAAATGCACCAACACTGTTTAGAGCTAATTTTTTTATATATCAAAAATATTGTTCACTTCAGTTCTGAAAATCATTTTTGCATTTTCTGATTATTTTAAACTACTGATATGTTTAACCAAGTCTTGCTATACTCGAACAATAAACAAATCAATTAAAAATAATTAAACGTTAAATTACAACAGAAAATAAAATTGATTAATACGTATAATTACTTAATGGGCAAGTACGATCAAAAGATAAAGTATTTAATCGACAGTTAACAGATTTCAGGTTTAAAATTCTTCTGTAAGGTCGTTTGAAATATATGTAACTTTTTTTTTGGGATTTTTATATGGAATATATTTTAATAATAATTATGCATACATATTTTTATGATTTATAATTTCATGTAATCCATATTTTAAAAAAATTGCAACCTTTACAATTTATTTTGTTTTATTGTCAGTCTGTCCAGCTAAATGTTTAATCTAAAGCGGATACTTGAACCAGGTGTTGGGATAACCTGCCCATCAAGGTAGAGGTGCGTTTTGGCGCCGGTTTCATGCGTGAAGAACGCCAAGCACGAGCTAACTACCTCGGTGGTTTCTATTAGTAACGTTTGCCCGCATAGGTTGTAATTTGCTCACGTGCTTATTGATAGCTGTGATAGTTCTTTTTTTTTGCTTATAATTTAGATAAAATTATAACTTTCATAAATTTCATTAGCATAATTTCATTGAATTTTATATTTCTTTTTGGAGAAACATAACGCGTTTTGCTTTTTAACTGTACGTATATTATATACAGCGTGATTACAAATATTTGGAAAATAGTCCTTCACTTGAAGGAACATTCACAACTTGACTTTGAAGGTTTCCGGGCAGTTTAAACGGCGCGGCGAAGGAAAGTAATATTTCTTTAAAAAAAAAAGTTTAAATTTTTGGGATTATAGTTTTGCGTTGTAATCATTTTGACAAATTCAGCAGCTGAAATACATCTTTCAGTTACGTTGAGCAATTCAATGCCTGGCTGCTTCTTAAAGCTGCACTATTTACGCTCCTAATTCAACAAATTTCAGATCCTTTGTTCTTTAATTAACTCAAAATATTTACCAACTCCTAATGCAATACCAAATTTTTAGATACAGTGACTACCAATACCAACGAAAAATTTTAAACACACACGCAGAAAGGCCCATTTAAAAACTTGAACCTATCGATTTTTTAAATTTACGTAGCAACGCACTGCAATTTTTACGAATTTGTTTCACTAGCTTTATTTGGTTTTCTACTTTAGTCGCTGCTAAGTTTTAACTTATTGGGAACTTCTGTTAAGCTTTAGCAAAACTGATGTAACGAAAAGAATCAAACGTTCTTGAGCTTCGTTAGAAGAACAGTTGTAAATTCTCACGCTTCATTCTAAAATTTTCGATTTTTAAAACTTTTATAACATAAAAAAAATAAATATATAAAAGTTTGCAGTTTTTAAACTTTTTGTTTCTATAGATAGGAATATTATTTTGCTCTTAAAAGGTCTCTAGGTAGTTAACTACAAAAACCATATGGTTATCGAAATAATTTTAACTAACACCCCTTCACTTATTTTCTATATGGTAAAGTTATCTAGATGCTGTACATGACACAATAATTATACTCCACTTTATGGGTTAATTGTTTTACTACCACATGCTACGTGCTTTACATAAATGAGCATGCACCCTTTATTAATTGCCATAAGTAAACGGTATGTGCTTTTTGGAATATAACAAAACTGTTTGTCCAGTTATATTTCACACATAAACGCACAAAATGAAGCTGGAAGTTGTAATAAAAGAAGATAGCGACACATGGAAACTATGGTCTAAATTATTGGGAAAAATAAAAATCTCGCAACCAAACGAACCAACAATAATACCATTACTATGGGAGTCTCCTAATTTGTTGAATTATTCGCACTGTTAATTTCAAAAGCTCACAGTTTAATTGACACACAAAGATCTGGTTTGAGAGGCAGCACCTGACGATATCAGTGTTCCATACAATATCTTCCAATTACTATATTATTTATGAATCACTTTAGCATGCGTTATCAGATTACACAAATAGAATAGATATACATAAATTTATTGTGTTGGTAATTAACAGATACCTTTGAATACTACACTATTCGAAATTTAATGAAAGTTAATCTAGACTAAGTTGTATAAATTTTCCACTGTGTATATTTACAACATCAAGATTATTCCATTAGTAAGCTAGCTCAAATGCGAATTTGGATTAAACTCTATAAGGAGAAAATTAATTTAAAATAAAATTAATAATAATAATATTTTATTGCATTTTTCAGATTACAAAATAAAATATTGCATATTTTACAAACCTTGAACGTTTCATTAAATTTTATAGCAAGTAAATCTTAGTAATAGGATTAATATTGCCGCATTAAGCTGCTCATTGATTCTTTCGTTTCCAATATATTAAAAAAATTTCCGGCTTATCATATTACAAAATCAGAGTTATTAAAAATTGAATGACGTTTTTATTTGTACATCAACTTATTGGCATCCCGTTGATTCGAAGCGTGGTTGGATTGAGGGTAAGTAAAACTAACCCCTAATTAGTGTGGGAACAACTTAAATAGACTCACCGCAAATGTAATGTCCTGTATTTAATGCATTAGCTAATTGGGAATATAATAACTATCAATGATGAGTAACCTGAATCTGTAGCAAAATGTATATTTAGCCAAATTTGCTTTCTAAAATATATGGCCAAAATTAAATAACAACATGATTTAAATAAAAGAAGAAGAGATTTCATCAAAATGTAGGTAATCTATTGAACACAAAAGTTAAATGTAGTAAATTATTAGACGGAGGGTGAGTTAACAGTTATTAAAACTTAACTAGTCGAGGTCAGATTCGTTAAAATAATCGATACCCCTTATCTGTAAGCTACATATACGTAGAAGTGTCGGTATTAAACCTGGAAGAAAAGTCTACAAAAGCATTTTAAAGAACATAAATTTTAATTTGTTATTACATACAATTAAGCGCGGCGGGAACGTAAATTTTCATTAAGATTAGGTTGTAGAACAACATATTTCGATATTTGAAGAATTTTGCATCAATTACCAAGTCAATCGTTGATTTTTAATTGTTTAATTATTTAGTAATTAAATTAATTAAATGGAACTTGTTCAGAGGCACTGCAGGAAAAGTTACGATCGGTTTAATCTGCGACTAAGTGTAACACGTCAATGTTAGTTTTGTTTATTATCATCAGGCACAAGAAGTTGGAATCTTTGGAATCGCAAAACTGTAAATACGCCTATAAATAATCCAGAGCTAAAGCTGCAGTAGGCAGAAAAAGAAAATTAGCAGGTTTAGTGCTTTTTAAATTTTAAAATAGTATCGTATCTAGTATCGCAAAACGGTTGAGGCACAGATTGAGTCGTAGAAAGGCCAGAATAAAATTATATGAATGGCTCTATCGAACCATCTCTCTAACCTTCAGTACGTGCACTATTTTTTTCGTAATATCGTCACCCTAATTCTAAAACCTCGTAAATCCAAATTTATGCGATTTTGAGATTTTAGTTGTATGATATAGAGAAATCCAAAATACATCGTTGTAAAACCTCGTAATAAAAAAATTATACTTATTGTGACATCTATAAAACTATTAAGTGTGAAAAATCAAGTCAATACTAATAATATATTTCTTAAAATTCACTTTTTTCAGCCTCCTGTAAAATTTGATTTACTAGACATACGAGGTTTTAGAAAAGGCTTCCTACAGACTGATCAAGCAAAAACGTTGTGCGACAAAACGTTTTTTGTGATTGGTTCAAATCAAACAAAATCAAGTTCAAATCAAATAAAATCAAATTTGATTGGATCAAACAAAAACGTTTTGTCGCACAACGTTTTTGCTTGATCAGTCTGCAGGCAGCCTAAGGGTGACGTTATGCATAACATCTACAGGAATTATTTCTATTGCTAGAAATACTCGGATTTAACTTTCAGTTCGTGGACTATATTTTCCATAATATGTATCTATGTTATCTGTTTTTTTTCTGATAGGACGCAATTTTCAATTTTCAGCATGGTTCAATTTTGGGCCCAGTGCTCTTACATCTTTTCGATAACTTTCTTTGGTCATTTATTGCTTTTGTCATCGTAATCTATACCGACGGAAAATATTATTTTGTGTCGTAATGTGCCGATTTACTCCTAGCTCTGCTGAATCTGTGGTTTAGTCATCATAAACTAACTGCCTTTGAATCTTGCGAAAACTTACTACATAAATGATATTTCATAATGTACAGAATCGTGGTGACCTTGACATTGATCTGTGAAAGGTATGGGGGCGGTTGAACGAAAGTCTAACATTAAATTCATAAGATGAAATATTATGATGTACTACTCAGCTGAAGGAGTAATTATGGTTTTTTATTTTGTTGGTTGGCTTAACTCGTAATACCAGGTAGGTAACTTGTGGAGTATTACTGATACCAACGCGCGTCTGTTGTTTTGTCACGGACATCGCTGAGGATGACTTCTTTGCGCAGAAGAGGATTGTTAATTGCATTTTAAAGGCTTTACTGCGTGAATTTTTAATAACTGAATTTTTACAATATGAAAAAATTGAATTTTATTCCCAGTAGCTCACTGTTACAAAGTTAATAAAACAGATTACATTAGTAAATTTGATAATAGAAGGAAACATCGAAACAAAGCTAGATCAGCGCGTAAGAGTTTGCGAAACGCCAAATCAGGCAAGTTACATTTTGAGCTTAACAAAATCCGGGCAACCTAAACTTTAACAAAAATATTTGTATATTTGAGTGTCTGAATGAACCCCCTAAAAGTTTCCCAAAATTCCAGGTCGAGGATTTAACTTCTTTTAAACATGATTTTCCCTAAATATCATTTTTTAATAATATCATTGCTTAATATCATTTTTACGAAAAATTATTATTATTATAGGTCAAAATTGAAGAGCACAAAATTCTCCACAAAAGCGATATTTTAAGATTCACTTCAGATGATGGAGATGAAATGTAAGCTATAATTTCAATTTTTTTTAAATAATTCATTTGCATTTCTTGGATAGATTTTTTCAATAATAGTACAACTACGGCGTAGAAAAATTTATTAAAATAGATTTGTCTAGATTGAGAAATCCTCATAAGAATGAAATTAAGCGATTTATGGGTAAAATTCCGCATTATAATAAGTCACACAGATTCAATAAAATATTTTTTGAATAACCTAAAAAATCCACACAACCCTTTTCAAAATCAAAAAAAGCACAATTTTCAAACGTAAAATATTGCTGCGTTTTTCATATTTTTGAAAGATTTTTGAATTGTTGGGGAATTTTTGATTTTTACGTTAGAAGTTGGCAGTTCTTTTTTTGCGAATACGCGAAGGCAGTTATGGACAGATATACGCGTTGAACGCGTTCCAAGATAGAATTTATGTTTAGGGCCTTAATAGAAAAGGCATATTAAGTTTTGTAATAAGAAGTTTTGAGTTGAAGTAAAATTTATTGAATAATAAGTAGAATTAGATTGAAAGAAGTTTGTGTTGGTCAAGTGTTGAGCATTTTGTTTAACGATTAACATAGCACATAATGCTGGCCAAACGTTGTACTTGTTTTGTTACCCACGATAAAGAAAATTTTAGATAAACATTGCATAATGGCGTCCCAAAGGCGATAAAAGTAATCGAAAGCTAAAAGAAATAATAGAACCGACTACCGAGAAAGAGTTAATTGTTGGAATTGAAATTGGCAATAATATTTAAAATGGAAGGCACTAACACAAGAGATTTTAAAAAATTTGTAGAGAACATGACAAAAGCTATGAAGGAGTTGAACGAAAATATGATGGACAAAGAAAATGAAATATTGAAAGCAAGTATAGCAGAAATAAAACGGGAAACCGAAATTAACGCAGAGAAGACGCAAAGAAATTAAAAAAAAAGTGCGATAGAAAATTTGAATGAAAACATCTTGCAAAATTGCATGAAAAATGGAGGTGTAAGACCGAAGAAACGAAGAGGACAGTGATGAAATCATGGCAGAATTGAATAAAGAAGAAAATCGAAAATAAAAATCATAAGCATCGGATAGGAAAAAGATTAATTTGCAAAAATTGGACAGATGGACGCTTCAGAAATGTAAGAAAATTTAGAAGTGGAGGAGTACGATGTGACATGAAAAGACGGTCCTCAAATACTACAAAATCTAACAATAGTTTCAAACAAAACAAGAACAAGACGAAACATCAGAAACATTTGGCAATAATTTTAACAACGTTAAAAAAGGCAAGACTAAAATTAAATATTGAAAAATGCGAATTTTACGAAAGAAAAATAAAATATTTGGGCTATTAAATTACATTAAATGGAGTTTATATCGACGAAGACAGGTTAAAAGAAATTAAAGTTTATCCAAGCCCAATAAATTTGAGAACGTTTAGAGGATTTCTTGATGTCATGGACTATTATAAAAAATGTATTCCGAATTATTCTACAAAAGTGTTACTTCTGCTGGAGTTATTACGATAGAATGTTAAATGAAAATGGGATGACAGAATAGAAGAAATGGATCACGAAGATTGAATTGTTTCGTTTAATTGGAATTTTAATTAAATTTTTTAGTAAGTTTGATATAATTTTGTAAAAATGATGATCATGTTATTATGTGATTGATTATTATTTTTTTTTAGAAAAAACACACTATCGTGTGATAATCTTAAATTTAGGTGAGAGCTTTCGATGATCAGACGCCAAATTTAGGATTACCGGAGAAGTTTATGCGGTGTTTTTTTTAAATATTTTTGAAAGATTTTTGAATAGCTGGGGAATATTTGATTTTTACGTTAGAAGCTGGGAGTTTGTTTTATGCACATACGCGCTAACGCAGTTTAAGAAAAAGTTTGTTTTTTGGAGACTTTTTCAGCAGGCACGTTAATTTGTGAATAAGAATTTGTTTTAAAATGAAGAGGTTGAAATTGGAAAAGTATTTAAATTAAAAAAAAAATAAGTAAAATAATAATTCGTTTATAAACATTTTCTATTTAGAGAGCGTTATGGTGCAAATTTTGTAAAACGCACATAACATAGTAATATATCCACAATTGGTTGGAAGAAGGGAAAGTTTATTTTAAGAAAGGAAAGAAAGGCATGTGGTTAAAGAAGGGGGGGTTGAGTTATTTATTAAAGACTTTCAACAAAAACGAATTATTAAGAAGGGGATAGTAAGTCATATCGATCACAAATACAAAACTACTGTAAAAATCCTTATGAGAGAAAAGAAGCAAATGGTTCAAAAATTTTGTGGGCCGTCATGAAAATTTGTATTTTAATTTTTTTATATGGAGGTACAGTGATTTTTTTTTCAAAGAAAATTAACCTGTTTTCTTTAATACAAAATATGAAGTGGCCCTTTTTTTTGCTGGAACAATCTTTAGATGATAGTATTGGAGACGATTAGCTTGCATTTCTTTTAACTAGCTCGTATATTATCTTCTCATGGAATTTCCGAATTTTCATATCCATATACCATGGTCTGCCTTTTCCACCAAGCCATCATCTGTAAATACATAAATTTTTACTATGAACCTTAAAAACTATCTAATCTGGAGAAATTATTTCTTGGAAAGCACTTTATTTATTTTCATTTAAAAAAGTTATTGGTGCCCTTATTATAAATGTTTTTACGTATATAATTGGCTGAAATCAATAAACTTTTATCAATTTAGTATAATAGGGGTGATAATGCAAGACTTGTTATCTTTAAGTAATTTCTAGAAAGTTTAAAGCAACATTTTCGCCACTACAAACACATTTTCATGAAATAATAAAAAACTGAAACATCCGTGAAATAACACGGAAATTTGCAAAGGAAATTATTTTTCATCGATGAGATCTAAACAGATTAAAACATTGTATGTATATCGTCGATCGATATCTGAGAGCGATTATTAATTTAAAGTATGATGTTCTAGAAAACTTGTTTATCGTTTTAGTATTCTTGAAATGGACGGCGTTAGCCATTAAAGATATTTGTATAGTATTTAATATAATTTTCAAAACTTGATTGTGAAATGCCTGTTTATGCAATCTATGCGCAGCTCTGGTGATGTTTTACACCAATTGGTTTCATATTAATATTGCAACTTAAAGGTAATAAACGTCTTGGGAAAATACACAATTTTCATCTTATTAGCCAGTTTAATGCCTCGATTACACAGAGCGACTTTAGACGCTAGACGCTGGCGTCTAAAGTCGCCAGCGACTAAATTCTCTTTGTTCAACACGCGGCGTGTAAGCGTCTAGGTCTATTACACAGAGCGAATTTAGACGCTGCGTCTAAATTCGCCAGCGTCTAGCGTCTAAAGTCGCTCTGTGTAATCGAGGCATAAGAAGTTAATGTTACTATTTAATTGTTACCTTAAAAGCAATCTACTAGATTTAAACTAAATGATGAGTTTGTATCTTTTACAAAGCCGCGAAACGAAAGGACTGCAATAGATATTTTATAAAATTAAACTTTATAACAATTTTAACATTTTAATCAAACTGTTTTGTCCATATTCAAAAAATTAAAAATGATGTAATATTATGATTACAACATGACTTGCAATTTTTATTCAAAATAAATAATTCTGATAATGAAAATTTCCATTAACCCTCATCAACTGAAATAATTAGAACTGTACTGGGAGTACAGTTTTATTTCAGGAATTTGATGTCGCCTATTAAGTCATTTGAAACAAACCTTCCTCTTATTTTATTACAAATAATAAATTAAAATTAAAATTAATTTAAAACCAGTAATATTTATCATGCGTAATTACTATATGATTCAGCAATAAATCCAATATTAATAAAACAAATCTATAAAGTTTAATTAATTAATTAATGGAAGTACCAAACAGTTGTTCACGTAGGAGGACATTGCCCTTATCCTTTCAGTAAATTTCTGAAAGAAAACCAGTTGGCTATTTCAACTGACCATGACCGAATCTTACAATTTTGTTGCGGTAGGTTAGGAATAAACAAGTAGGTGGTTTTGAATATTTTACCGGGATATTTTCAGTGCAACAATTAAAATTTTAAATTCTTACAAATAAACTGGTGGCTTATGTATACGAGCAAGGTAACAAATGATACAAATTGCAATAAAAATCTGCACTACTTCCATAGAGAACATCGTCCAGGTGAAACTGTACGATTGTGTTGGGGTTATTCTTTGCGTGTGAACGGGTGGTCTAAAAGTTCTTATCTGCAATCGACTCTGTAGGATACCACTTCGGTTACGTCAATTTAGGGGATGCAATTTTATTCGATTTAATGCCATGAAACTTTTTGATGAGAAACGGTACTTTTATGGAAATTTTCAAAAGATTTATTATGACTTTGTATAAATGTCAATAAAGTTTCAAGATGATAATCTGGCAAAATAAAAATTGTAGCACTTCTATAAAATCATTTATCGTAAAATGTCGAGCTATTAAATACTAACAGTTCTGATAATTAAGATGTAAAATTGCTTAACTGATTAATCGATATATACCAAACGGATTTTATTGACTTGTTTATGGTCAAGACCACCACTTAACGGGCGTTTTATTATGTTCAAAATTTTTGGATTACAAAAATGTACATACCAAGACGTAATCTGTAATATAGAAAGTGTGAGGTAACAAAGAACAGTTCGTTAAGTATTGTGCATGCATGAACTATGTTTTTTATCTAGCACGATCTTGAAAAGGCAAACACTGAAAAGAATAACTTGTAACACTCTTATAAATAAGATATAATCAATGAAACATGGCAAAATCTTAATAAAGGGTTGCAGCTTGTGTTCTTTCGATGTTTTGATTCATGAATGTTACCCTTAACGGCAACGGCTGTAGATAAATATCTTATTAAAGAAAATGCCGAGTACTAATTTGTACTTAAGATTTTATGATTGAAGAAAATATTAAATTGGAGTTAAATTTATTTAACCGGTTTTCAAGTAAGTAATGAAGAAGCCTTTTAACTAATCCGATATAAGTGAATATTTTCAAGTAAGTAGTTAATTTTTATTAAATCGATACCACAGAAATTTTATTGCAAACTATCAAGATTGAATAATAAAGCGAGTCGCAAAGAATTAAAATAGAAAAACGATTTTAATATAAAATCACTGTTCTTCTTTCTATCCTTCTTTTAATTTTGTAATTTGTTCATTTTTCCAATTTTTATCTAGAATCCAATTAACCTATTATGGCGTTTGAACAGTCGAAATAACTTTTTTTTAGTAAATTTGTGCGAGGAGGATGTTCAAAATCAATACTTTTTGAATTTTAAGTTTAACACCCTCCCCACCAACTACCAATACTTTGAAATTTTAAATTGCGCCTTCATCATTTTCATTTTTTTTATACATCATTTTAAAGGTGGAAAAAATTCTCGTTCATCCAGGTTAGAAAATTGGGTGAGAGTACCCTAACTCTGACTACTCGAAACAAAATTTCTTCTGCTACACACTAAAGAACACAGTTAATATAACAAATTCTCAAAATATGAAGGGTGAATTTATTATCAA
The DNA here is from genome assembly GCA_932274525.1 of Podabrus alpinus. Lineage (NCBI taxonomy): Eukaryota > Metazoa > Arthropoda > Insecta > Coleoptera > Cantharidae > Podabrus > Podabrus alpinus. Next base: position 24,524,260 of record OW026451.1, read on the forward strand.
AATTTTGAAATAATCGAATTTGAAAAGTACGGAAAAGTAGCATAAATCATGCAGTAGACCCCGGTGATGCCACATTCATCGGCCGGCCGGCGCATTTTGTTGACGGTACGTGCACTGGGATATACTCTTACACTTAGAAAATTTCGCACCGGCAGATGCAGCTCGACGCTCCTACATGTAACATCGCTTATTTTTTGTTTTTACGCGATTTTTGGGGGTTAAACGTAATAGTATACTGCCCCATACCGCAACTATACTTTTTAATGCTATTTCGAGGGTCTCTCACATCCCGGTTGCATAGATCCCGGTTTTCTTGATCGGTGGCGCTTCTCGTATGTTTAGCCTAGTAACCAGAGTCAAATCCGCCCTGGAGGGGTGCAGAGCGGAGCGGCGCCCCGTAAGGGTAGGATTTGACGATGGATTACCCTCCTTTTCGAATGCACACCCCTAAAATTGGAAGGCAAAAAAAATTTAATTTTTTCACTTTTTAGGCAATACACGAGTTATTTTCCATTTTTTTGATTATATTTATTACTAATATCTACTAATCACACCCCCATCTATCCGAATTTCAAAGAAAAATTCAAATCGGACTGAAAAAATTTCACTCCATTTCAACGGACTGTAACCGGATATATGTGCAGACCCCGGGTTCGACCGGCTACATGAATTTACTTTTCTCTTCTTTTCAAAAGTCGATATTTTCGTTATTTTGACCATATTCACCCTTTTTTTCCTTTAATTAGACAAATATAAGCCTGTTCTTTAGTGTGTAGCTGAAGAAATTTTTTTCAGCTAGTCAGAGTTACGGAACTCTCGCCCGGAAATTATTTTATTTTTACGAAAATCACGTTAACAGTGCTAATAAACTTGTGTGCACTCCAATATCACCGAAGATAGTAAAACAATCCATTTCAAATCATTAATTGCTTTAAAATGGTGTTTACTTTAATAGAAGAAGTTAAAATAACATTTATTTACGGGTTTGAAAATCATTGTGCTCGTAGAACTGTTCGAGTTTTCAATAAAAGCCACCCTGAAAAAATGTAGGCTACCAGTACATGATAAAATTAGTACCAAAATTTTAAGAATGTGCAACAAAATTAATTAGCAATGCAGAATTTTGGATGAAGTTACGCAGATGAAAGAACTAGGTCATTTTGCTGCGAATCCTGGCACCTCCATTCGATAGGTTGTTAAGTCAACAAATTAATACTTTAATTGCTTCCATACACAATGGGCTAAAAATCCACAAGTTTCTTCCTTATAAAATTCACCAACAACTTGGCGAATACGATTTTGATAGAAGAATAGAGTTTTGTGAACTACTGATGTCTCAAAGAATTCAAGATGATCCAAATTTGGTAAAAAATATGTGTGTCAGCGACAAAGCAAGTTTTTTTTCGAACGTATTGTAGCAACCCAAATTTCTTCAAGTAAATCTTGAGGTCGTTTGAATACTACTACAGGTAGCTACGGAAGTTGGATCCAGGGGGAACCTATTTGCCCGAAAAAAATATTCTTCTCACTCCTGATGGTGGCGGATCTGTTTAAATGCATGGGCGTCACTTCATGTCGATAACAGCGAAGTGATTAAACGGCTTGACAAACCAAAGACATTTTGAGAGTGCATTACAAAACCAATAACACTCTCGGACGTATATACGCTTTGCAAACTTTGCTAAACCGAAATCATATTGGGGAAGAGGGGGTTAGATGGGTTGAAAGCGCCTTGCGAACCTAAAACACTCTCGAAAGAAATCATGCCTTGCGAACCAAAGACATGCAGGAAGTCGAGATGCCTTAAAATTTCGAAAATTATTAAAAACAAAAATTAAAACTAATGCCGGCTGCACACAAGTTCCAGGCCAGTCTAAGCAGTCGTGCCGTATTATGTAGAATACACCTATTATAACCACATTATCAGAAATTATTCTTCTAAAAGTAACAACTAAAATAAATATTATAAAAATCAGACTTATGATTGAAATATGCGTTTGGCAATATTACTGACGATATTATTTAGTATATTATGCCAGAGGCGTGTGCAATTATTTTAACCTTTGAACATCTGCTCTCAAGAAATATTTAGAGAAACTATAGACGACATGGATGCTGGGCATGCAAGGATGACTTGATCGTGTTTGCCAGTAACCTTAAAGACTACAACAATTAACGACTGGGGTCACAGAGGAAAGTTGGAACAATGGTATTTGAAAATGCGGGAATGCGTCTCTTGCGATTCTGACGTTGCAAGGTGGGCTAGGCCAATGTGTTCTAATATAGACCTCGTTAACATTAAAGATTTAATGCTTAGTGTGACAAAACCACCACAGAATGTGGACGATGAGCAGGTTAACAAGTATACTTACCTTGGTACTAGAATAAATTACTGGTGGGGGTCACTTCCTTAAAATTAAATGCGTAATTATACATCCAGAGCGGCATTTATAAAGATGTCAACTTATAATAATTTTAACGAATTAATTATTACAAAGATGCTGTAAATTGGCAGTACAGTGATTGAACATGCTGTTTCAAAAAAGTTCCTCAGCTGCTAATTCCATTTTTAAATACAACCAACGATCAAGTAATATTTTTAGATTGGATATATTTACGGTAATTTCTTATCAATTATTTTAATGTTATGAGTATTCTGTATAATATAAATATGCTGTCTTTTTTAATGAATTTTATTTATTTTTCAGGAATGTATAAGTTATCTTTGAGGTAAATATGAAGAACAAAATATAAAAGTCAAACCTGTTCAAAAGGTCATAAAAATCGGAAAAGTTTTTTTATTTTTAAGTTTAATTGGATCTTTGTATAAAATTAATTTTATATTGTAATATGAAATTATTTATGAATATACTCTTGAATTATTTTTTTTTAAATTTTTATGTATCACAGAGGCTCTTAAAACACCTTCGAAATTTGAAACTTCCGAAAATTTCTTTGCGACGTAATAAATCGTTCCAAGTGTCAAGTCATAATCACAAAGAAGTAAACAAACACACACGTCAAATTCGAAATTACATAAATTTGTTCGTCTATTACGTCACAAACGTGTCAGGTAGTGGTCGCTACATTTCGCCGTTTTCAAATTTCAAAGTTAATTTTAAAAAGCTTTGATGGACGTAAATAATTGTAAAAAATTAATTCAAGCATATTTACATACTATAGAATTATTGTTAAATTACTATAATGTTAAATTGAAGTTTAAAATATTAATCCAAACTCTCAATTCGAGAAACTCACAATATTAACAAACAGACAAACTGGGGGTGTCGATTAAATAAAATTAAAAATTAGTAACTAAAAAATAATTTAAATTTAAAGGGCAAACCCCACACTTGGTTTGTGCATCCTTAAATTATTAAAAAAAAACATTTTACAATAGATAATATTTAAATTAAAAGTGTTTAACTTTAAAAAATGTTATGTACTAAATATAATAAATAATTAAAAAATTTTGTTAAAAATTCAAAATCTAAATTGATTTTATACCGCCGTCACTTTTGATATTTCTGATAATATTACTTTGTTGAAACATAATTATCTACTTGGTAGATTATGATGACCTATTTCTCAACAAAATTTAAGTCAAATAAATAAGATTTTAGTATTTTGCGTTTTCATTAAAATTTTCCTGCAATATTTTCAGATTTTTTTTACAGTACCAAACAGTAAGTAAGAAAAGAAAATAGAAATACATAAAATTTGTCGAATTATCCGCAAGTGGAAACTTTAATCCCTATCAACACGTTGTTCGACTATAACTCAGTTATTTCGTTTTCACAGAAAATTATAATTAAAATTCTTTATAAATCGATTTTGCAGAATTCACTTCAAAGGATAAATCATAAATATTTTTTATTCAGAATATACAAAATTTAAAACCTCGGCCACAACTTTAATAACTAAATTAACTCGCAGAATCGCCAATGTTTTATTATATACAATTTTAATTATTTAAGAAATAAACTCATTTTGCCTTTCAGGGATCATAATGATGTAAGAACATTTTGAAAATTCTGTTATGTAGAGAATTTAGGGTTCTCAATTTTAGTCTGATAACAATTATTTTCTCTAAAACTGAAATTATGGAGCTACAAACGAAAAATCACGTTAGAGGGCTAAACTCTCCAATTGGGAAAGAAGTCAAGCGAAGATTTGAGGAAACTTTTCATAGTCCAGGCAAGGAAGGTTTTTAGCTTGCAAAAAATCCGGGCAAGCTGAATTTTGGTAGAGATGTACATTGGAGTGTTCTAATGAACTCCCCAAAAGTCCCATAAAATCCCACGCCGGCGTCCCCCGCAATCGGGGATTTTAGCTCCTCCAACGCGATTTTTTGCCGATAACTCGCTTATTTATGCTAGTATGAAAAATTATGATCAGACCATAATTGAAGAGCATAAAATTCTCTATAAAATAGTTTTATAGCTCTATAATCATATTATCTTAGCTCTATAAGCATAAATAAGAGAGTTATAGGCAAAAAATCGCGTTGCGGGAGCCAAAACCCCCGATTGTGGGGGACGCCGCCTTGGGATTTTATGGGACTTTTGGGGGGTTCATTAGAACACTCCATTGTACATCTCTGCCAAAATTCAGCTTGCCCGGATTTTTTTGCAAGCTTGAGCCAATTTTTCGGCTTCGTTGCCTGGACTATCAGGGGTTTATTGGCATTGAAATATATTGTCGTGTTTTTTTAAGACAACTAAGCTTTTTTAATTCAAACCCTGAGGTTTTCCGAAATTTGATAACCTCTACTCGTTATATTTTGAAATGATCCTAATTAAATGATGATTTACAAAAATGTTCAAAATTTTAAAATGACTATTAACAAAATGTTTATCTAGATCAATAAAAGTTTATCACAATACCGAAATTCCATACACTTTATAATTAATTTGAGTAGTTCTGCCTTATATTTTTCTGTAGGAGTCCATTTTCTAAACTTAACATTTATAATCCTCGAATCATCCATCCTATCCAATACCATTTCTATTCCAATTCATTAGCTCGACACAACCTTGCATCTCTTCCCTGATTTTTCGTGTTATTTTTCTTGTTATCCAAATTATGTCGAATTTTCCACATGTGCCCAAAATCCCAAATACGCCAATTAAATCAACTATTTTTACCCTTTCGGTAATTATAAAACTTTCACTTGTCGAGATCACTTTAAACCCCTTAAACTCGATCTTCACCCTTGTTTCCATCAATGGTAGAATTGGCCCATTGTCAAATTGGCGTATCGAGAGGACAATTTCGAAAGACTCATGCACCTATGTAAACTACTTATTTTACATACATATATTTTATGTGTTCTCGGGACTTTTTTTAGATAATTTTTATCCCATTCAAAAAGTCCTTTAAATTATTCGTTATCTTGCTTAGGTTTTGCAGCGAAAGTGAGCAGCGTAAAATAAACATGTGTGCCATTTTTCATCAAATTCTTTGGTTTTTAATTTTTTTAACAAATTTGTTATCATGACATACAGTGCGGAGACCAGAATGGAGACAACGAAGACAAAACAACTTATGAGAATAATGGAGATGAGGAGTCTACGCGCAATAGCTGGGTATACATTGTTTGACAGAGAGAGAAGCAAAGAGATAAGAGATATATATGCTAGACAGCTGATGTAATGAAATGGATAAAGGGTAAGAGAAGACAGTGGAGGGATCATGTTGGAAGAATGGCAGAGGACCGACTACCGAAAGTGGCTATGTTGGGAGGGCCAAACACTGCAAGATCATAAGGAAGACCGCCAAAGCGATAGCATGAAAGCTGACATCGATATCCCAGGAACAGAGACAGAACTAGGCGCCACTTTGGGAAATACTGGACTCAGCCCTAAAGTAAGAAGAAGAAGAAGAAACTTGAGGGTTTTTCTCTATTTTATTTTACACTTGATAACCAAATTTGGTCCATTCGCAATCTCTTTCGAGAATTAGTTCTAAAAGCACTCGCCTAGTATGCCAAATTTCAACTTGCCTGAATTTCTTTTGCAAGATTAACCATTTTGTCGACTTCCTTGCCTGACTGACTTAAATAATTAAAAACTAAAAAATTAAATGATTAATATTTTAAATCTTGGTTTTCAGGTGAATTATCTTTTAGTTTAACAATGTTCTAATTTTTCTAAATGCAGCATGTTTTTGTTAATCTGCCTGTCGGCAGATATTCGTCTAAACGTTTTGGAAGTCTTATCTCGAAATCTAATTTTAATACATTTTAATACTAATTTTTTTAAACGCCAAATCGATGTTTTACTAGTAGCAATGCTATTATGATAATTATTATGGAGTATCCCATTGCGTTCGTAATTACTATGATTATACATTTATTTCGAGATATTGTAATTACCATTAATAGAAGTGTTATTATTTATTCCAGCGTTAAATTTTAAAATATTCAACTCCATATTTTTTTTAATTTAAATACTAATGGTAAAATTGTTTAAGGTTCATTAAGCGAATAAAATCCTTTCGAAAGAGAAGAATATCGTACCTTAGTACAGTTAACTATGGTATAGGGGCAAAGCAATTATACTACGGATCTGATTGACGTAAGTTTCACTCTCAACCACTAGGTACTTTTTTGCCGTGATTCGGATTCCACGTTAAGCTGTAGATCCTATTATACACTCAAAATAAGCATAACTACTTAAGTATTCAAGTAAAACCGTGAATTTTTAATTCGTTAGTATGGGCTTATCCCGAAATAAAATGGTATATCCGTAAATAATGTAATATTATAATTATTATTTTCTTCTTTTTAATTTAGGCTTAAAGGTTTTGGTTACATCCAGCATAAAAATTTCATATTGGGCTCTCTTATGATATTAATTTCCAATTGTCTCGCCATCTTGTTCGCGGTTTTCCAGGCGGTTTCCGACCACATGCTTTACCATCCCTTGCGAATTTTCTTTAACAGATTGAGGTCCATTGTGCTTACACGAACATTCCACCTTTTTTACGTTATCTGCAAAAATAATAATAATTAATAAATTTTAAGAACGTACAATGTTATTCAATAAGGCAAATAGTCTCATTGTATTAGCCTTCTTGACTGTTAGCTATCGACCACTGCAGCATCAGGTAATTAAAAAGAACCAACTCAAGAAATACTTTTCAGCTTAAAATATTTAAATAATCTTAATCCAAAAGAAACACTCTAGATGAATTAGGAATGGTGTAAAAGCTTTGGCGTTTAGGAACAATTAGTTGCGGTATTTCATTGTTTTGTACACTTGTTCATATAATTTTCTATCTCAAAGTAAATTTTGACTAATACTTTGGTTCAAACTTTGTGGAAATTGGCAAGAGACTTTGCATAATTTTCCATCAAATTCTCCTTTTAGTGATTCTACACTTTTGTTCAGAGATTCTCTGGTTACTGTTTGCATTCTTAACTCTTCCAGAGCTATACTTAAATTATCCATGTGAAATAGAAATTTTCCTTGTCATTCTTTCATTCAATCTTAAATTCATTTCTTGTTTATTTTCGTCAATTATTTCTTGTTTATTTTTATCCATCTTTTGATTACTTACATGAAATCATTTTATTCACCTCTTGTCAAATTTTTGGTTCATTTCCTTAATGCTTTTATTTATATTTTTCGCAATTTCCATGAGTCGAGTCCAAACCATTTTTTCTATTTTATTTCCTCAGGATTATAGTAGGTTCAATTTTATTTCACTTTTTAAATGTCGTACAAACCCTACTTGTTGCGCCAATTGATGTTATGTTTTTATGAATTCTTAAATTTTGAAATATTTTTTTAATTTTATAATAAGTTATTAACTTTACTTTTACAGTTTCTATAAGTTTAAAGTTTCAATTTTAAAGTTTTAGATTTAAACGTTGTTGTTTCTCCAAATTGATGCGGTTTTATCGCAACCATCTACTATATTTTTGTGCGTCGCACAAAGGTACACCATCACTTTTCAAACTCAAAATTTCTAGCATCTAGTTATTTGACTTATCATCCAATCCTAAAACACCTTTCAAAATTAAATTTTTAAACGCTTTTCTAAATTCATCCTTTATTTTTAAAAAACTTCCATACAAATTTTAACATGCCTTATTAAATCAAGGCTCATAAAGCAACTCTCTACAAGATTTAACGTGCGAGCCCCAATAAAGATCAAAAACCCACAAACTCGCAGTGGAATCCATAGCAGTGGCTTGGTGTGATCGGCTGGTTGAGTTACGGTGCGGAAATTGCGGACTTCACGAAATTTCTTATCACAACCCTCCGGTGAACATCAACATCAACGACGAGATACCGGATAACATGGCCTTGTCTTCGTAGCGTTGAGTTGTGATGTAAGGGAAAGAGGATGAATGAAGCCTTGGGCCTGCACGGCCTGTTGAGCTAAATTGTGTGTCGAACTCGCCATCAAAATAAAATAGTGCCAATCTACATAAATATAAAATCCCCAATAATAATTTTGAATTATAAATAATATTTAAATTTCAGTAAATTTTATCAAAAAATCACGACAATATGTTGGTAGTTCTACGACACAACAATTTCTATTATAATAAAGTCCTTGCAGCTAATGTCCTTCCTATAATAAAATATTGCTGTAAGATTACTAAATACAAATGAAAAAAATTTTTATACAAAACAATTAGCACGGTGGAAAAAATTTACTATAGAAACACAATTTTATCGATGTTATCAATCAAAATCGACAGGAACAGAATTCTATATTAAAGTAGGTATGTATGTACCAATCAAACCTTAAAACTTGTTAAATATGGTACGTACCTACAAGAATTTATTATATTTAAAACCAGTTTTTATTAAATAAAAACATAATTATTTACGGCACATATTAGTATGTCAATATCTTTTAATGTGTCTTTTCATTATCAATAACTTCCATCACTGTTCAGAAACAAATGTTACAACGTATACCTACCGCATTACGGGTGCTTTTAAAAAATGATAAAAACTGTTTTAATATATTTTCAATAGGTATTCTTTTAAAACCAGAAGAAGGTTATATTTTTACAACAAAAGAAAATCGTAAATCATAAAAATATTTTTATAAGTACAAGATAAACTACTACAAATTACTCCAGATTACAATCTCTGAAAATACAATAAACCATTAAAACAGTTTTCAAAATGATAATTTTACTTAATTATTTAACTTTACTCTGAAAATCTGAGATGCTACGTTAAAATAGATTTGTTAGGGGTTAAAAAATAATAACAGGGTTGATTTCTTTTTTAGAACCTCCTTGCGCTAGGAGGCGTGGAAAAACTACAAATTTTATGAGGTCCTTCTTTATGAGTATTTGTAATTTTTTTACTAAAACCGTACGAGAATTTTTAAATAAACAGTAATATTTGTTAACAATAAAATACTCAAATGTTACAAGTACTTAATATGTGTTTTTCGAGCTCCTTATTTATTGCTCCATTCTTAGGTGCATTGAAAGTGTGGCGGTGGCTAGTGGTTACTGAGTATGTAACCAACTGCAATTTGTAAATGCACGGCTTTGCGTCAAGGGAAATACAAACCCAGGTGTGCGAGGTTTATGCTTCCCCAGGTAGAGAAGCCTGGTGCGCTTTCACCGTGAAGGCACGAGCTAATGTTTAGTAGATAGTAAGCAGTGCCTACCCGCATCGTAACCACGCGCCAAATTAATGCCTATTTGATATACAAGCGCCTTAAAAAATTCACGATTTACTCGACCACTATTTCATTTACTATTCATAACGTATATACTATTCACAATATCAACGAAAATCAATAAAATAATATTAATCATGTAATTAATCAATTTTATGAATATATATTTTACTTAAATATTTCTTAATAATACATAAAAATGTTGTATTATTTGTATAGTAATTTGCATTTTCAGAAACCGAAGCTAAAATTATTAAATAGGCGTGTGACCATAAATAATCGATAATATTAAATAAAAGAACAACAAACACGCGACCACTCTTCCATAGTTGTCAGAGAATAAGACTGATCACATATTGATAGCCACAAATAGGCAGATGCTTATTGTCAGACTCCCTTGCATATATTGTAAAATTTTTGACAAAATACTAAAGCTAGTAAAGTAACAATGAGTCCTAACAAGCTTAACACGTTGATAGGCCAAACCACTTCCGAAAATGTTCAGTCATTCTGGTAGTGCAGATTAATAAACAACTCATACGAGATCAAAGCCTTTGACGATTCTCTAGATTTGATTATTAAAATTTTCTTCTGTTTTAATAAATTAACAGGACTGGTAAACTTTCCATCTAATAATTTTACCCAATATTACCTCAAAGGTGTTGGTTAAAACCACAAAATAAAATGTGGTTCCCACTTCATAAATATAACACAATCTAACCACCCTCACAAACAGTCAAAATAACATAACGAATTCTAAACGAGAGAATAATAGACTGATTGAATTAACCTAGGGCTTAACATATGTATTCTGACGTATCAGTCACTGGATATGCTCTCAACAATATGTGTTTATGGATTATAATAGAGGGTTTTAGTCTATAGACGGGGGTGCCTAACTTGCTACGTAATATTGTTCAACAAAAGCACAGCATCATTTTTTTGATATTATGATTTTTTTCCACTTATGTAACGAGCATCTTATATTTTAGAGGTTTATAAATTATTTACAATGAAACTTTTGGATGAAGTGCTAACAGAATATTAAGCAGATATTTTCCCCTGCAAAAATTGTAATTTTTTGGTACGATCAAGTTTTTTCAAATACCTATTTAATTTATCCTACGTATCATCTAGTATTGTAAAACATATGGACGATTTAGATTAATTTTAGATTGTGGACAGTCTGTTGCATCAAAATTATATACACATACGCAATACATTTGCATAATATTTAAATTTGGTACCTATCTATGTGGTTATCCTCCCTCGCTCTTGTTTCCAAAGTGTAATTGGATAAATACGTAGTATTTACTATATATTTTGAAAATATGAAATATTCAAATTTTTAAGACAAACATTGTTTTTTTGACTTGTGAAATTTTTCCAACCTCTCAGAGTTTTGAAAAGTAACCACTTACTACTCATAAATGAATCATGTCTAAAATTATATATGATAAGGTCCTGAAGGATCCTATTTGTAATTTCGAAGTAGGGGTAGCTGGTAAAAGGAGGTTGAATCTAAAATTAAAACAGTATTGTTTTTAAGTATTTTTAAGTATTGAATTTACTCAAAAACAAAAGCTACTTTTGAAATTAGAACGATATAAAATGTTTACAGAAGGTTATGTTACAAATTTCTAAATGTTGTTTCCACCCTAAGATATGGAAAACCGGGCAAACCGAACGTATAAGAATATTATATTCTATACATAGGTATTATAAATAATAATGATTTGTTTTGAAATCAAAAGCCATTATGACAATGTTTAAAGTCTAAAGCACAACCAGCATCCTTTCAAGAAGAAGAAAAATCGCATGTTTTAAAAACCCCAAAATCTGAAAAATCATTGGGTAAAGCTGCAACAATTTTACGTGAATTCCGAGTTACTGAGAGCGACTACATTTTGAGAATTTACTTTGAGAATAAATTTATAAGCAAATTATATATCAGCGGTTTGCTATTGCCTTTGGAGGGGAGGCGACTAGAATAAAATAAATTCTTACTTCACCCGCGATCGAACTCCATGATTGTCTAAAATGTTGAAATATCAACATATTATATTAAAACAGTAACATAATCACCCAAAGTAATTAATTATCTTATTTTTTTGGTAATTAACAAAATTAATCGAAGATGGTCAATCTCACCCCTTGGTTTTCCTAACAATAGTATTCAAACACTTTTATCCTTTTGAGAAAGTGAAACAGAAGCTTGTAAGTTTTATAGGGAAAAGTTTGTGTTTTGGATTCAAGTTTTCAATATTTGACAAAAGAAATACCATTTTTGTTTATATACTGCAATCAAGTGTTGAAACTTTAACGAGAACTACTCTTGAAACTCTTGAGATTTTGAAACAAAATTGGAATGTTTCCTTCACATTATATTTCTGTATTCTATTTTATTCTGTACATTGTAAATGGTGTTTAATTAATTTACTTTTTTATATTACTTTGTTGTACCATAATAAATATTGGTGCAAGTTCGTCCTTACGTATTAAACGCCATTTTGATTTTCTTCACAATATTCATGTTTTTTTCATGATTTTTATATATAATATTACAATACCTTTAGTCATATTTTTTTCATATTCATTTCTTCGCTGTTAAAAAAAAATTAACATACAGCAAAATATAATACAATCTTATGAAATCAAATCTCTTCAAATCGATAGATTAAAATTTCTGTCAGACTGCTTTCCAAAAACTCCTGAAGAAGTTCATTAACATATCTAGCAAATAACCACAATTGTAATTTCAATAGGCGTCGTTGGATTTTCTTTAGTGTCGGAAATAAAATATGCAAGATCGTTTTTACTTTGTATCGTGGTGGTGAATGCCCATCTTCATTCATAGTATAAACCGACGAATATGTAGAGGTAGTTCCACAGTCTAGATCCCTACAGATGAACTCAGATGACGTAAATTCGTTAAAGATACGAGAAAGTCAACCTTAAAGCATTTGGCGTTGGTTTGAGTATAATTTAATAATGTAAACACTAATCGATCTTCTTTAGAGCTATTTTAGAGGGTTTATTTTTTGATGTGAGTAAACAAAAATATTTTTAGGTTAATCAATCATTAGTATTATTTAATTTGAATAAAAAACAATTTTCATTAAGGTTATTGGAGAGCGTTTATTGTTTATAGTATTCTAAACGATAACTATTTTTGTAGTTTAAATTTGTCACTATGAACAACAACAAAATTATACACAGCCAAGGACAGAAAAAACGAGCTGGAAAACCATAAGGAATTAAGGTTTCTTGGGAGGGCGGAGGTAAATGTGCCACCAAATGTACCTGACCAGAAAAGGGTACCGGTAAATGTGCCACCGACCAAAAGGGTTCTTTAAATAAACACAGGTATTTGTGCCACTAACAGTGAAAAAATTTAATTTTTTTTGCCTTCGAATTTTGGGGTGTGCATTCGATAAGGCTGTAGGCCAGCTCGGCAAATGGTCAGATATTTAATCCGGGTCCAAATTTTCTACCTGGAAATACATAGACCAACTCGGCAAAATAATAAATTTTGGCTTGGCCAGAACTGCGAGCATCAAAAAACCTACCCTCCGATGCTCCGCATCTCCGGGCGTTTTTTCGTGCTCCGAGCCGCTACGCGGCGGGCGCTAAACATACGAGAGGCGCGACAGATCAAGGAAACCGGGATAAATGCAACCGGGATGTGAGAGACCCTCGAAATAGCATTAAAAAGTATAGTTGCGCTATGGGGCAGTAAACTATTACGTTTCACCCCCAAAAAATCGTGTAAAATCAAAAAATAATCGATGTTACATGTAGGAGATGCATCAGGTAGATGCCGTTTTCTCCGGTGGCACAAATACCTGTGTACTTTTAATATTCTAAATTCGTAGCAGGTAGAATAACATTACTGGTGGCACATTTACCTCCGCCCTCTTGGGAAGACTATGAAAAGGCTATCTTCGAAAATAACAACAAGTTAATTTGAAGAAAAGGTTGGTTATTGAGCGTATAATACATTCATATGCAACCTACAATGCAAGCTGTGTATGAAGCGATGAAAGGGGAACACGGATTTACTGAAAAAATTCAATCGTTTCGACATGGTGTTAAGAAAAAAGAAAACGAAATATAAACGAAAATGCAGAGTTAAATTTACGAAGAAATAAATTAAGCTTATCTACCTACCATTTTTCCAAATTCTATTAATTCAAAATTTTGATGGTTCTTATAAATTAATTTATTTGAAATGCGGTTATTTAATATTAAATTAGCTGTTAGGTAACTGTCAAGTAGCTAGTAGCCATTTAGTAGCTAACAATGTCTGGTGGATTATTCCCATTCCTAATTATTATTTGTTCATTTTTAAAAGACTTTCTGGAACTATCAGCCTGTTTTCAGTATTAAGTGATTTTGATCTCTTTCTCCTGCAAGACTAAAAGTCGTAGCCTAACCAAGACAATATTTTTCAAATATAATGTTAATAATTATAAATATATTATTATAAATAAAATACAATAAAAATTGTTATCAAAGTATATGAGAAGCATAAAAGCAAAACCAGATAACTTAGTCCATTTTTGAACTATTTTAAATTAACTATGAATTTTTGGAGCTCTATCGATATAAATATCGGTATAATATTTAACTAAAATTAGACAGAATCTGGTCAATTTGTTCTAAAGTTTGCAGTTTCATGCAAACTCTAATCATATAAAAGCTTTTAAAGTAATTAAAATTTAATTATATACATAATACATTAATTTTTTAAATTCAAGTTAATTAAAATTTATTTTAAATTAAAATTTAATTATTTTATCATTAATATTAACCTTCCTGAAAATATTTATATTTACAAAACTGCGTACTGCTAAAATACCACGTTGTTTTCAAAAAAAGTCTCTTTTTTTATTCAAGTTTTTAAATTATTTTAATTGGGATTTAAGGATCAATTTATTTAATATATATTTTGTGTGAATAAAAACATTATAAACATGTTTTTATGTTTATATGAAGAAGTTCCGTCAATTTTTATTAATTTCCTTAAAATCTGACAAATTTTTGATTTTATTTCATTGAACTCAAATTTGAAAACCTGTTTCATACGATATGCAAATCTAGATAAGTCCTTCCGTTAAAATAAAAAATAAAAAATAAGGAAGCTCATAAATGTCAGTCTTATAATATCTTTGACCTATGGTGGCTGGTCTTAAAGGGCACAAGGACATGCTCTCTCCCATTGAAAACCGAAAACAACAACTGTTCAAAAATAATAATTTTAAGTAGGTAATAAAGTAAATAACAATACGGAAAATTTTTATTTCTCCTTTTTCTTTAAATTTTATGCCCTTCTATTTTAAAACGTCAAGAGCCGCCACTTCTTTTGACCAAATTGCTAAGTGAATGTGGCATTTTTATTTTTTAATACTTCGCGGGTCTTTAATATTTTGCCATTTACTCGAAACTGCAGAAAATGAACTTATTTGGTTTTGGATGTTTGCTCTTCATATGCAGCTGCGAAAAGCTTTGATCGTCTATCTTCTGAGGACGATGTTGAGACTTTTAACTGACAAAGTCTACTGTTTCCAAATTAAAGGTATGTTTTTGGATATTATTACAATTTATCTGCAGCCTCCTTACAATAAATCCTCTATCTCCGCTATAATATTCACCTTTTGTAAACATTTTTCGAAAGTTTTTCCAACCGCAATTTCCAATCTGCCCATTGACATTTATTGATTTATAAAACCAACAGCGAACCGAGGATGGAACCTTCATTTTATCTTCAAACTAATGATTTTGTTTTCTCTTTTTGAGCTTGACCTACTGGTAATCAGCCAGATTCTCATTCCATTGTGATAAGTAGCTAAATTTAAACTATCACATTCCAATCATTTTCCTTACTTCCTTCATAACCTATCCACTTCCAATCAAAAACTCTTTTACTTTTCTCTTTTTGATCTTGCCCTAATGGCAAACATATACAGAATTATCCACATTGCTGTGATACCTAGTTAGATTTAGACTATCCCATTCCAATAATTTTCCTTCATATCAAACACTCTTTCACTTTTCAGCAATTTAATTTCTTTTTATTTAAATCAAAATTACTTATCGAAATCACTAAATTACTAGCACAAATTATATCCAGTACCTAAGTTACATGAACCTCGCATGATTGCTTTTCCACCTCTCCAATTTGTCTATTGTATTCACCACGTTTATCCTACTGCCAGTGGCGCTTTATTGAAATTTTAAATCTTACAATTAAGCAAAACATTTCTCCCTCTTTATCAATTACAAATTTTAAGGTAAGAAACACGACAATACGTAAATATAAAACCAATTTTTAAATCCACAGCGTATCGATGCTCACCGGAGGGCCGTGCTAAATAGTCTGCATTTCAAACCCAGAATTTACTATATACTGTAATTTAACCAAAGATCATTTAACCAAGTCACTTCCGTGGTTTTTAATGAAATAATAACTTATCACATTAACAAGGGTTATATTTTCAATCGAATGCTTAAAGCTCCATTATGTAGTAAAATAAAGCACATTATTCTACATGTAACGATCGCATTTCGTTACAAATAACCTATCTAGCAGTCTTTATTCGGACAATACTAATTGGAAAGATAACATAGGTGGAAAAAGTTTGGTGTTTTCGATTAAAGCGTTAAAGAAACTGCCGATAAGAGGTAATTATAGTTGGATTTGGCCGCTTAATGTAATTGTGGATTAATTTTAGCTTTATCACTTCCAGATAAGTAATCCTTTCCTAAATATATCTCTGATGGGGGTCAATTATAAGAAAAAGGGAAAATTAAACGACTTATTCGTGCAAGAGAGATTGATTTTATTACAATTTCGATATCATTATAATATAATAATTTACATATTAAAATTTTATTTCAAAATTTGTTCCCACGAATTTAAACCTCTATCGTTTATTTATTACACGTTATACTAAACAGTGGTTTAGTGTTACTTATTGTTTAGGGTACTTGAAAAAACAAAGGCAACTTTTACACTGTGCATTTATTATTTGATACTGGGGAGCATCGTTTTAAAACTAAGGTTCATTGTTGCAGAAATTAAGGGCGATTTTAGCTAAGTTACGGAAGTTATTGGCTCTCCAGGACATTGCATTATGTCGATGTCCTGTGGTGATATTTGCAAGGGTGATTTTTTAAGTTGACCACTCAAACTTTATTATTGTGGTTTTTATGAACAATTGTAATATTTTAATTTATCATCTAATAAACATAATTAATTCCTGAACGTGTTACTACGTTTGTAAGTTGTGCAATAGGAAGGAGAGCGAGTTTCCGTAAAAAAATTAACAGATATCGTTTGAAAAATTGCTTCCAGCTGCGTTACAATAAAATTTACAAATGCAATTGTGAAAACCACTTGGCATTGTTCTACTGTCTAACCGCACTGCTCCGTAACGGCTCTTTTAAAATACAAGAATAACCTCTTAAAACTTTTAAGCCCCTTGATCCATAAGTAGCTGTTATTATATCTATATTAACATTGTGACAAATTTATTGTGTACAAGGGAACCAAATCTTACAATGTTATCTTTTGTTCATCGGACTGGACAAAAATCACATTAAAGTCAGTTTTCCTGTAGAATTCCAATATCGACAAATAGATGTTATCGATTTCTGTATAGGAAGTTGGCAACAAAAATTGTAACCGTTACGTTTTATTAAATTAATAAAGCTTTCGAACAAAGAATATATTTGGTAAAATTGTTATTGGCTTGAAAGCACCCAAATATCTTATTACTTCCCATATAGTTAACGTGGGAAGACGACACTGACTTCCGCTCGTTGAACCACTTGTTAAGGGAAGTTGCATTATTGGTAATTAAAGGGATGAAGAAAACAAAAGAAGTGTTGCACAGATTTATATCCAAATAAATGCATCGAATGGCGAGGAAGGTGGCGATAAAAAAATTTGTATAGGTACAAATGACCGGGCCATTTACATGTATAATCACATAAATTTTTGCAACAATACCTTAATCAGAATATTTACCAAAATATGTTTTTTTGAAACTTCTGGTCAATGCTGCCATAACAATAGTAACTATAATATAAAACTAGGGGACCATCCAGTAATTTGAATAAAACATTAGGGTGATTTAAAAAGCGATGCTATCTAAAGTAACGCTTGATTCATAACAATTTGGTAGTTACACATTGCTTCGCCGTAGTACTTTTGTATGTGACGAAAATATAAAAAAATATGGCACGAACCACATGACGCGTGTTTGTTTTTTAAGATTCGGAAGAGCCCATCTGATCATCTGATGCGGTATTTTTTCAAATGTTCAGTACAAAAAGATATTAAATATGATGGGTTTTGCTATTCTGCCCACCTGCATTTGAACGTAATCATGCAAAAGTGACTTAAACGCGGGTCACGTGACCCTTAGATTTCCGACGCGTGTCGATTTTTCAACTTGGTTTTATTAACGATTATCAGAACCATCACCAATAATTGGTAGTCAATCAAAAAATATTTTTAATAAGTAAAAATACAAATTTTTTTCTAGAACTGATGTATTTACATACCTATTACAAAATTTAAATTAATTATTACAAATTAAATTGGAATTAAGGGGGTGAAATTTTACGGTATAATTAGTGAATGCGTCATCTTTATAATCGTTCTTTTATCTAAAACATATGTAGTTGAGATCACAGAGAGATAAAAGTTTTAATTTAATTGACCATGATGTTACTGACTAATATTGGATAAATAATATAGAGACCTTGCGGAAATACATATTTTAAAGGTTTATTTTGGTATCTGGGCAAAATTTAAGGAAGATGCTTGATTGGATGCTAATTACTTGTCGACAGCAATGTTTTTGTTAATGACAATGTATTCATCAGAACATATGTTACGATTCAGCAAACACAGCTCCCTGTATTATAATGTGCAGGAACGCGCCATCAAGATCCTGCAGCTGACGCACAGTTAAATCAATTTGTTCAAAAAACAGTAGTACGTCTTTTTAGCACAGAATAGCGACGGTATTATATAAATTGACATCGTGTTTGATATAGCGTACAATTCTCTGTTAAATTAGTTAATTGTACTTTAGTGGGGAACCGTTAATTAGTTCACTTTGATCTGATCCCATGTTTGATTCAAAAAGAATGGAAGACCTTAATTAATAATGTACTACTATAATAGTACAAGAGATATCCTTTTACAATTTATTGTTAACACAGTGGCGGTTCGTGAAATTGTACAGTGCTGATGCCAGAGTTTGTTTTTTGATCAGGGCCATTGTTAGAATTCGAATAAAGGTGATTTTTGCCAAACTTTGGTTTGAAACACAAGTACATCTCAGGCCTGGTTTTAATTCGACATTCAGAAGGTACAGTTGCGGGATTGCAAATGATGAAGTCTTGAAAATAGCCACAAAATTTATCTCTTCTCTATTCTATTTCTAATTCCCAATGTTTTTCATTACGTCTATTGAAAGCCATAATCTGGGGAGTATTCCATAACCCCCCAGATCCTCCGGTCTGTATACAGTTTAAGTTTTTGACTTTTCGTTTAATATTAACTTTTCAACCTTATTTTGCTCTAGAATATAATTATTTGAAAAATTTGAAGTAATATTCTTGAAGCTGGTAGTATATTGTGGTAGTGCCATGACTCCTTGGTATCTTATAGCAAGTCGCCACTATGTTAAAATAACTATACATATAACCAGTGTTATCAGTGCGATTTGATTAACACTTTAATGTATAAAATTATAAGATAGTGTCAAGGCATAAAATTGTAAAATTAAAATAAATTGATAAATTATCTACCGTGGTTGAATACTTAAATTACAATTTTTATATATTAATTCAATACATTGTAGAGATCGCTTAAAACTGATCAAAAGTAATAATTTCCAGGTAGTGTACGTAGAACCTGAATAAAGATTTAATCCGTAATAATTATTAATTTACAAAACCATAAACATGTTGTCGAAATATAATTTAGTTATTCGTGACGTATATTTGCAGATCCACGATTAAAATTTTAAATACGTACTGCTGTGACCTCCCTTATCTTTCTCAAGCTCTATGTTGGCTAGACAAAAATATGCTATGTTTTTGTTCAAATAAATTTTTAGTTAAGGGATGTTTAGCACTTATGCCCCTTTTTACTAGCTCAATCAATGACACTCTCAGAAGTCAGTTCCTTGTGATTTTAATTAGAGGTAATCTTTGAAATTGATTTAATTTGTTCTCTCTGGATAGGTTGAAATTGCTTTTATGAAGTGAAATTAAAAAGGTTTCAACAGCTTGAAAGAAATATTTATATTCATGTAAAAAAATCGCAAAGCGCATATAAACAAATGATTATACAAATAATTGCAGATCACAGATCTACTATCAAATAATGGTTCACAAATAAAACATTTAAGTTTCATAAAAATACACAAGTCAAAAAGATCTCTTCTTTCCTTCTTAAATTTGCTTAATTAACTTTCATTAATTAATTCTTTCGCTGTCCAATAGCGTGTTAAATGTTTGAAAATTATATATTTGCTTTTGTTAAAGCTTAAAGTTGAAAAAGTAAATAATAATGTTTATGAATAAAAAACCTTCCAAAATTAGGGTGGTCAAAAATATACTTCCTTGAAAGTCTTGATCCAACGTCCTTTATTTTAAATGCTAATGGCAAAAGTTTATAAATGTTAAATAATAATGATTCACTGTACCTTAGGTATCATCAAAGTTGTTGTTTCAAAAATAAAAAGGATATGTGTGTGTGTTGTCGCCTCTTTAAATAACTTAGCAATCGGTAACCAAAATATACACTTGTAGATCGTCGAAGCTGGATGACATAATCTGGCTTCGTGTTGTTGTTGAGTTTGTTCTAAAATTTGTGTTTATCAAAGTTGTTTACGAATTTAGTTGTTATCATAAAAGTTACTTCTGGTAAGTTGAATGAATCGATAATTACTCTTGATTGCAGTGAATTACGAGTTGATTGCAAAAGTTGCAATGTTGCAGATTTGCTACTTGTTGTTAGCCATCTTGATTTTCTAACCTTCCAAAATTTGCATAAATCCTGGACACAATAAAAACACGTCTGCGTGGTTCCAACTTTCGGGATCAACTGATTTATGCATCGAAAATCGATAAATTGGTATGCCTGTTGTTCAAAAGTAAGTCAAATTGTTGTATTTTGAATTTTTAATTTTCTTAAAATAATATTTCTGTTCCAGGTTAATGGTGACGGTCGTCAGCTAAAGTAGTTAAGTGCGTTGCTGCTAAAGCTGAATGCCTGGTTCGACTCCGGGCTCAGTAAAAACTTTATTCTGACCGTCTCCTCTCGGAAGGCAATGGCAAACCACCGAGGTGTAATCTGCCTGGAACAGCCTCTCTGGAGATGAAGTGTATACACTTCCCGCGGTTCGGAGCCCGCGTTAAGCAGTAGGTCCCCTATGTGTGTGATAATACTTCAAACGCACAACACATACATAGGAGAGAGACCGGATATGGCACTTGAAGAAGAAGAAGGTTAATGGTCCACATTGAAATTGTGTTTCAAAAAGATGTTTTCCATACAATTCCATTGGTATATGCTGTTTTTATGGTTTAATTTGGAATGTTTCTGACTCAGCTCACGCCATTTTATATTATTTTCGAATTTATGCGATTTTCACCCTTATTCACAACTTTGTCGATTTTTGTCTCTAAATTACTTGAGTTATACAGTTGAAGAGATTACATAATTTTTGATATGAACAGATTTGTACAAAACATGTTATTTTAGAAGTAACTAGCTGGCACGGGCGGCATCCGCCGCCCTTAGCCATCTAGACCCAGAATAGATCCGAGTAGGCCATAGTTGTTCGGCCTTCGGCCTCACAGGGGGAGGACCATAATAGATCCGCGAAGGCCATAGTTGTTCGGCCTCACAGAGAGAGGACCATGATAGATCCGCGAAGGCCATAGTTGTTCGGCCTTCGGCCTCACAGGGGGCAGACCATAATAGATCGGTGAAGGCCATAGTTGTTCGGCCTTCGGCCTCACAGAGCGAACCATAATAGATCCGTGAAGGCCATAGTTGTTCGGCCTTCGGCCTCACAGACCGGACCATAATAGATCCGTGAAGGCCATAGTTGTTCGGCCTTCGGCCTCACAGACCGGACCATAATAGATCCGTGAAGGCCATAGTTGTTCGGCCTTCGGCCTCACAGACCGGACCATAATAGATCCGTGAAGGCCATAGTTGTTCGGCCTTCGGCCTCACAGACCGGATCATAATAGATCCGTGAAGGTCAAAATTGTTCGGCCTTCGGCCTCACAGACCGGACCATAATAGATCCGTGAAGGCCATAGTTGTTCGGCCTTCGGCCTCACAGACCGGACCATAATAGATCCGTGAAGGCCATAGTTGTTCGGCCTTCGGCCTCACAGACCGGACCATAATTCCGGCGAGTTCTGCGACCTATATAAAGTGCTCCGGTCTTATTCGCGGCATTCAGATTAATTTGTTAGTGGTTTGCATTTTTCGAATTAAAGCCGCCATCCCCGCCATCTGTTGACAGTATTTTCAGATTAATTTGTTAGTGGTTTTTTGTTAGTAGTTTTTTATATATTTGACAAATTAAATTTTTTGTCAAACTTGTGATTTGATTTTCGAAAAAAGCGAATAACTTTTTTCCCCGCGGGAATTTCTTCTCCATATATGCGAGAATAGTTGCGCCTGGAGCTACAAAATAACTGTGCAAAATTTGGTCGAGATCGGTCCACGGGTCTAGGAACGTATAGCGAACAAACACGCAAACACGCAAGCAGATCTTCTGTTTTATATATTTAGATTTGTATCAAAGTTTTACATTTTTAGGTTATTATAATATTCAAGATAACAATACAATATTAATTAATTTCTAGCTAATTAAATCTTTTGGTTACATTTTGATGTGACAATCATCAATTTAATTATTCTCAGCAATTTTTCACATGTCTTTCTTATCCCGAGAGATTCAAATAATGTCATAAGATTGTAAATTGAGAAGGTTTTGAGTTTCTCGTAATCTGAAGTTTTTAAATGCATTCTTACTTAGAATTTTGTGTTCTTTTTGAATATATTATTCATTTTTGAATTGTGTGCCTCTATGGAGCATTTTGGGACACAGCAGTACCTAATAAACTTGTCATTTGACTTATATTATTTCCATTTAATGTAAAATATAAAACTGCAAAATATTTGATAATAATGCACCCGACCGGCCAGACGTCTTCTAGTTAATAGTTTTAATTCTAATATTAAAACGTTTTCCTTGCTTTCCACAGGAAAACTCGATCTAAATTAAACTAATAATGGTAGTTTTTAATAAATTTTAACGTAAGCCCAAATAAAGACAAACGCTCGAAGGTAACATTGAAATCTTTACACAAGAAATAAAAGATAACAAAAATAGCTCTACTCTATATGTAGTCTATAGTGATTATAGAGCAACTCGCGACTTTCGTCCAGTTTCTTATAACTCTCCAATGATGCTGCACAAATCCCGCAAAAAATGTGTTAAAATATTCTTTTTTAATTTTAAATTTAAATATTCTTATGATTTACATTTATTTCAATTTTAAAATTATCTTCAAAAATCACGTTCAAACAATACGCAACGTCCTATAAATTCGCAGCTGTCAATGAAGCAAGATCACAATTGGATATTGTCTGAAAACTACTTGGAATTGTTTCTAGTGTCTAACCACATCACCCTATATACTTATAACGACCGTTTGTATAAAATCGAAAATAACCTATAAAAGTTACCTACTTTAGTACACAAGTACCCATTATAATTTTTTTTATACTTTTATAAGTTACCTATAAATTTTTATGTCGGTTTAGTATTGGAAACCCATTAACTTTGTCTGCTACTTTATTCAACATTGTGCAAGTGTGAAAAATGTTTATTATCTTAAATCTAACTCAATATGACACTATTTTTCAGCCCGCACGATTAAAATTATTAATTTAAATTGTTCGTGATGAATTTTAAGATACCATTGTTAGCGATTTTTATCTTAAGAAATATTAGCAAATTATATTCCAATTCTTTGTGGTGTTATACCTACTGCGGGTTACAATCCTAATTACCACTATATTTTAAAGTTTTAAGTTGGTAGTTAGTACTCAAAAGTATTTCATTGGTTCCAGTTTGCATTACTAACACTACTTAATAAAATTTAATACTGATATTTCAGGCCACACAAGAACAAAATTAAGCAATGAATAGCGCTGACACTTAGACGTTTACACAAAGGGTGACCACACAATCGTTAGTTAGCTTAACCCTTTGTGAAAATTACATATCAAATTAAAAGGGTTAAATTACTTTTATTAAACTAAAAAACTTCTAATTAAAATAAAAACAAGCAGGAGTAATTTTTTATATTCTATTACAGATGTGTTTAATTTAGAAGAGTCATTCAATCAGGAATTCTGGATCGGCTCAAGTACAATTTAGAAACTCCTTATCTACATACAAGAAACACAAGAAAATGTGTTTTTTACACAACTAATTTCTTATAGCAAAATTCAGGTTTTGGAAAATGGTTTCAGGAAAAATCAGGACTCTTTTTTATTAAATCAGAATTACTATTTATTTCAATTCTTTTGAAAAGTATCAGCTTTTATTACAATTTTGACATACTGTAAAACAAAAATAAAAAGGATTGCAGTTTTGCCATGAACAGGAAAATCATATTATATAAGGCAAAAGTTATTGACTTTTAAGTTTACTCTGAGATCATATTATTACATAAAATAATTATGTGCTAAATTTTAGAGTCAGTAAGAAAGTGTCTATTAATTAGATAAGGATGATTTTTGAAATTTTTAACCCCCGTATAAGATTTTTAAGACACCCCCATCTTACGTAAGGGTTATTTTGAAAATTTTCGACTAACCTTGATAATATCAAGCCAGTGAAACAATATCTGTCCTCACTATCTCTAATGAGAAGGTAGCTCGGAACAGATAATGTCCACGCAGAAAATAAATTCTACTTTTATTTGCGTGGGGCCCTGATGGTAGGTATAAGCTAGCTCGTTATAGCGGAGGCGGAGGCGGAGGCAAGGCCGTGGGTCGTGTCAAATGAACGCCCCGAAGAAAATCAAGGAAACAGCTTTGCTAACACACAAAAAGAAATCAGCAATGAGATGTTCGTTGCTGAAAGGCGATGACATAAGCGATGTCGGATGGAAATTGCGTTAGCCGACCAGAACTAATACAGTGGCAACAACATTGCCACCAAGAACCACTCCCCCACAATGGTCATAAGTCATATTCAAGTCATTCGAGTGGTCATAAAAAAATCCCACAAACGGTGGAACCAATCGAACTTCCAACAATAAAATCAAGTGGAAACGACCCCGATGAAATGCAACACCCTGTACGTTGGTCGCACATCGCTGCCTTCTTAAAAAAAACATAAAACCAAAAATAAACACAAAAAAAATGTTCAACATAGAATTTCAAATTCAAGATTTGAACCTATATCGAACGCGTAGGAATTTCTATGCCAATGCAATTGACCACCGCCGTTCGTTGTTACCTAGAGAAAATAATGCACACTTCAAACTTAATTAAATAAAACATAATAATACAATTAAAGATTAATTAGTTTTCAAACATAAAACTCAAACATTAGCATTATAATCCACGTCTGCGAACGTCAGATTAGATAACCTCTAATCACGTCGAACAGAAAAGTAAAACCTGCGACTTAACGATAATTACGGCCAAAAACGTTCCAATCAAAACTGCAAGGCAAAAGAAAAACCTATATAACAAAACATAAAAAAAATACGAGAATCAGTCAAGGGTGAATTCAAACAAAGCGCACTCCAGGTGGACGGAGCAAAACGGGCCAAGATCAACGTAATCCACTGTGAAACAATCAAATAACATAAATGTTACTCACCACTCCGACGGGATACCAAAACCTTCAGAAGCAGTATGGGCAGAAGGAATCGACCAAATATACGTACGACATGGGAGAAATCCGCCATTTCCCAACAACGAAGATATTTCAGACCATCTGGCCTGCGCGAACAAAAATTGTTCCGGAAAAGAATATCTTCTCTCGAAGATATTTCAGGACCCAACGGCCTGCGCAAACAATCTTTGTCCCGGAAAAGAATACCTTGTTCCACATCCCGCCAAATCCCATGATTACTATTCCACAGTACACACACAAATCGACATGTCGCTCGAAAATTTACCAAGCTTATCTTCTTGTTCGTGAGCTCAAAACATGACCTCTTGCTCGATCGATGGTTCACCCAAGACTATATTATTATAGCCTTGGAAAAAAGTATGGAGCTACCCTAACTTTTTTCAATAATATCGTATCTATTCGATCTATTGGTTGATTTTTTGAATTATCAATTGAACAACGTACAAAACTAACTTTTTACAAACACTTTGTACATGTCCTAAAATATAAATTTTTCCTAATCAAGGCTTATAAAAATTGAATTCGAGAGTCGAATATAAAAACTAGTTTTATTTACTCTTCCTCCCCCCACGCAAAGATTCATGAGTTTACATCCCACACACATACACAAAAGCTTGAAAGGCCGCTCCTTAAAGGGATTAAAAAATAAATACCGCTAGGAAGTTTATAAACTTGTCGGATTATAGCTTTTCATGAGTGCTATATAAGTTCTAAAATTAAAGGTCTTTTCTAAAACGGTTCTCCCAAAACAACAAAAATATTTGGGAACACAAATTTAAATGGTTCACTTCTCTGAAAGGGTGCGTTTTTCTATATGGACTGTGCATTATTTTGTTGATTTGGTTAATTGCTTTTATGTTGTGAAAAATTAATTTATTTTTTAAATTTTTACCTCAAAGTGTTTATAAGTTGAAAAATTAGCTCAAATATTTTTCAAATGTGTAACATACTGAAAAATAACGATATTAAAAAAATAGGGCATAATTTATTTTCCTCTTGGAACGCGCTTTCATTAAAATATTGAAAACTTATATGAATATCACATCGTAATTTTGTAAAACCAAAAAAATTCTATTGAAAACTGTTGTGCATTCTACGAATTTAAGTCGGGTCCAATCATAGTTCCACTCTTTCTATTTGTTTAATCGTTAATGAAAAATAACGAAAACAAACAAAAATTGTTCTATGGATTTTCAAAAAACGCTGCTTAAAGTTTATACTGTAAATGCTTTGTGAAAAAATAGAAGAAATAATGATGCCACGATTCGACTGCCTCAAAATTCATAAAAATATCCAATAAATTAGGTTACCTATACAGTTTTAAAAACTATTTTATATTTTTATCTAAAAAATGAAAATATAAGGCTAAATAAGTTTCCAATAATTTTTAATACGGCAAAACTTAAAATTCGTTAGATGGAACATAGTTTTTTATAGAATCTTTTTAAATCAATTACATACAGGTTGAAAGGAAATATTTTGATATAGAAAATGGAATTTTCAAATAATTTTTTACAACTTTGTTAATAAAACCAAGTAGTGCAGGCAAAGCAAATTTCTAGCTTGCCAAAAGAACCGGGCAAGCTGAAATTTGGCAAACATGTGCATTTTATATGTGCATTTCAGTGTCCCAATGAACTTCCCAAAGGTTTCCTAAAATTCCCTGTTGGTTTCTCCCCCAATTGAAGATTTTAGTTATATATGACTCGCTAAATTAAATTTCACGAAAAATTATCATTAATTAAATAACTAAATAAAATTAAAATTGATAACACAATGTAACACATAAAATATGGTGATCTAAATGACAAAACGGCTTAATAGACATAAAATTTGCTGCCAAGTGAACAACGGAAAGTTGGAACAAAATGTAAAAACAAAACTGATGAGAATATAACAGTCAATACATTCGTCTGATCTTGTCAGAGCGATGTTCACGGTTGCTGTAAAATTTTTCACATTTCGCTTCAAAAATAGTGCAAAATCTCGCGGAAGCTCCTCTAGTTATAATCATTGCAGTCTAATCGATGAGCTGGTCGTTAATAATCTCGTCTCGATTCCTGCCACTATGTAGCAGCTTCTCTATTTCTAAAACCTCCAGGAACTTCTGTCTATATCCGTTCTGGCACCTGTGAAGGAGACGGATTAATTGCAAGTTGAGGTGCTGTGCTTTCTCGAACAGATAAATTTGAATTAATTTGGAAACCTTGTAGTAAAATTAAAATGTTAAATTTCAATTATAAAATTTTTATTGGGTATAGGTCTTATAATATTTTAATAATTTTATCCAACATTTCGGCCCATTTTCAAGTCTAAAAAATAAACAAACTATTAAATTAACTAATTAAACACTTTTGGATTGAAAGTAATTAAGAATGACAATTAAAAACAATTTAAAATTGGTGTTTGTCATTTATTTTCCCAAAATTAAAATTTCAAGCATACGATATTGATGCAACCCCTATTTGGAACTGAGAAAATATCAAATCAATATATTATTAAAGTGTTCACAGAAGCAGCAGTGCCAGGTGATGTCTTGGTATGGTTTGGAATGATAGGACAAGGTCCTGCAGATGAGCAAGAAGCAAAGGCCGAAGAGGAAGGTTTATGTTATGGTGTTTCCATGTTGGCACACGTGATATAAACTATTTGTATAGATGCTGTTGAAATATAGCTTGATAGAGTAAAACTTTGAATCAAAATTTTAATTCATTCTTACTAGTCATAAATAATGATTTAGTTTTTGGACTAGATCTATCAATAATAATCATTGCTGATTAATTAACATACCTAATACCAGATCTTCATTATAAACTCAGTACAATAAACAATCCAGTGAAAATTGAATGCTGGGTTAGTTTTAATTCAATTATGTCCCTTAGAATTTATTGCAATTATTACAAGACACTTCAAATAATTAAAAAGACGGTCTATGAGACCACCTCAAAAGCGTGTTTAAAGAACTCTTAAAGTACTTCTACTATGCTAACTTAATTTAGCGAATATTCCATTGTTTCTGGCTTTAAATAGCATAACAAACTAATATGCAGGTTGCTTTGTAGGTACTTCCAGTGTTCATTGTAAATTAAAATACTTATTTGCCTTTGCAATGTCTTCTGTTATTGATAAACAACTTTTAATAACATTCATTTGTGTTACAGCTTTCCTTCAAATTCCACATCGTAAATATTATTTATTAGCTTTAAAATTTATTGAGTCATTTATTGAGGCGTTCGAAGTCAAAATCTTATTTTAAAATGTTAGCGCATCAGAGGAAATTTTTTATCTGAGCTACATAAATTACAAAACTCATAATTTTCATTGACTATTGTATACCACATAACTTTCTAAATATATAATATGAAAAATACAAAAAATACTTTACTGAGTATTACAAAAAAAGGTACAGTAGAATCGATAACTAAATTTAAATCGTCAGCTTTTTAAGCCGTTTTGCTTTTAGTTCTCGTGTTGGCAAACCATAAAAACAAACGTACCCTAAATTCTCACTATTAGCAAGTCATTAAGGTGAAACACAAGCTCATCATTTAGACACGTGTTAACTAATAGCTATGGTACACGACGTTAAACAGATTCACACGGTAAAAATACTTTCGAGATTAACTGGATTATTAATAATGTTCAGGGGCCAGGTAGATTGAAACTTCTCGTTATATGAAACCCATTTTTAAATTATTATCGAACAAATCATCAAGAAATTTTCTTTCGGATTTATGTATTTTTATGTATTTTTCTCGTACCCCTGAAAATAAAATAAAATAATTTAGCGAAGTTATTATACAAAGTGGTCAAAAAATAAACTTCCTACTTTTTTTGTAATCATAAGTAAAAAGAATAGTTTTTCTTGTGGGACGCCCTGTACATGTTCGTTTACTTTGACTGTTCATTCGCTTTTTTTATTTCTCTCCCGATCTATTATAATTTAACTCCTCTAAATATTTATTTACGAGTACATACAACTCGACACATAAAAAATATGCTAATTAAATCAATAATATATGCAGATTCCGTATTACAAAAGAACGAAATGTAATTTACGTCAATCACGCTCTACTTTAAACGGATAAATAAAATTCGTTCAATTATCACATGAACTAACATGGTGCATAATTTGTGTAATTTACGACGATAGTATATTTTTACATTAAATAATATTGTATTTGCATATCATAAACTATTAGCTTATCATTGAATAAAATTCTTTTTTATATATAAAAATTTATTGGGTCGTAAAGCTGATCCACAAAAGAAAGATACGACGTTGTTGTAAGTAACTTTTAACTCTTATGATAATTTGGACTCCCCTTGGTGGTGTTTACGATTTACTTCGCACTATTCTTAGTGTTCAAATTTAAGGGATGCGGTTATAAAATCAATTTTGTTGTTAAGTAGTTCTAATGTGACAGTTTAGTGGCTCTTCTCTAACAGACTACCCCTTAAGAGCCAAAATTTTACATAATACTACCAACTCAACTTGTTGCCTTGTTGGATTTAATTGCAAAATTTAAATAAAGGTTTACAACGCTGAACGTGACATATGATAAAAATGTAGGATATACTTTTTAATCTCTTTTACATTTTAATCAACACAAGCATTTTTAATAAACTTTGGATTTTCAATTGAGTTGGTAATTTTATTTTTGATAGTACGATAATTAATAATGGTAAGTTAATTAAATCGTCAGTTAAATAAAACTCCTTACCCCGTACTTTAAATATTTCAAAAAGAATTATTTTTTTTTGTTCTGAATGAAGGTGCAACCTAATTAAAATATCAAGAATTACATATATTGGAAGTGAAATTGTCTGCTTACCAAAGATCCAAAGTACCTACTATAATTTTAATAATAATTATACCATCACGCGTTTGTTGCTGAAATGCAATATAATCAACTATTCATTAACAAGTAATGTAAGTACTGTTTAAATATTAAAGTTGCGTGATGCTTAGCTATAATTAATTACGAGTATAATAAAAATAAAATTATCTTTGAAAGGCAACGATGAAGTTAATTTTTAAAATCCTTTTTATTTCAAACTTTTTTCATTAAATTTTTCTTATATTAATAAAAATCACTTAAATGTCATCCGCATGCAGTATATTTCCTGACAGATGTAACATTAAATTAGCAGAAAGCAGAAAGCACATCTTCAAATTTCTTTTGTGTCCGACCACCCTTTAAATGTCACTGCATAGACTCCTGCTTCGATTCAAGATCATAAGAATGAACCCGAGTTTCATCTCATGTGACAATTCGAATGATAATAGCTCATGGATCATCAACACACAGCGTTAAATACTCCTTACAACATTAAACACTGTATTATTTTCTTCCATCTCGCCTTTGACACACCCAGATGATCTTTTATAATCTTCAAAATTGTTGTTTTCTATATCCTGAACATTTTCGTAACTTCCTTTACTTTAAAACAACCAATGCAACCAAAGCGCTGGTCATTTTCAAATAACTCCCTATATTGCTTAAATAATATGTATCACTATTAATAAATCATAGTTTTACCAGGCAGTGGCGTACCTAGGGGGGGGCGGTCCGCCCCGGGCCCCTTTACCAAGGGGGCCCCACCCAAAAATAAATAATGCCATGTTCTCAAGAAAAAAAAATGGTTATTATATTTGTTCCAAAAACAACTTTTATTGTGTTCACTTCAACACAAACATTGTTTCGATGCATTCCTATTCTATTATTTACTTACTGATACTGTAACTGTTTTGTAAAAAGAAAATTTGTTATATGTTCAAATAATTAAAGTTAATGAAGATCAAAGTGAAGTATTTCTCTGATTTTCCTTGAAGCAACCAGAATATTATAAGTGTAAGTGAGCGAGCTCGTTCGTGGCTCAGTCGTTCAGAGAGCGTCGGTTTCGGAACTGCGTTGCGTCGTGCTGAACGTCGTAGACTCAATTGTTCGAATTCGGGCTCTTACGATAAAACTTTTTATCAGTTTAACATTTTTAACAGTAATGATAATTGATGACCTCGGACTGCACGAGTTTGTTCCCTTATTCTATCTATTATTTCTCTGCACAGGGCATTAGCTTATGGAAGACGGTTAGATTAAGGCAAAAAAAAAGGCTAGCCACATTAAAAAGTGATAAATGTCCTTTTTTGAGGGTGAGGGGGGGGGGCCTACAAAATAAATCCGCCCCGGGCCCCAAGTGGTCTAGGTACGCCACTGTTACCAGGACCAGTGTCACCATATATTGCCACCATTTAATTTTCAATGTTTTAACATTTTTTTTGTACGAAATTTAATATTCGCACATAACTCGATATTTGACAGTTTTAGAAATCATTTTATTGATTGCGACTAAATTCTTTGATATAAATGCATACCATTTTTAGTGCATAGTTGAAAATGAAAAAGGATATTGAAATTAAAAAAATTTAATAAATGGTCGCCTCCTTCTGTCTCATTCCGCGAACTTAAAATTCTCTTAAACTATTGTGCGACGTTGGACCTGAAATTTAATATCATAGTAAACGAAGGAAGAAACGCCCGAAATTATTTGAATGAACTGTACATACACCATCAAAGTGCACTACTTTTTCAGATGTTCCATATCCAGACACAGGGTCTTCTATAGGGGTCTACTTGTTTTCGCGGAGTGAATATTTTCTATCCCATGGTTAGCAACTACGAAAATACTACAAAAGTACGCCAGCAAAATTTTAAATTTTTAGGTGGTCTGGAAGTAGGTACTAGGTAAACATTTCCGGACAATTATACAAACTTTGTTCTTTCTAAGTATAGAGATTTTTGATCAATCAATAACCAAATTTGTAATACCTTTTTATTACTTTCTTTTCGTTCATACTTCTTCTTTGTGCGCCGTCTTCTATCGGAGGTTGGCGATCATAACAGCAATTCTCACCTTCGATACCGCTGCCCTAAAGAGTTCTATAGAGCAGCAACTGTACCAATCCCGCAAGTTTTTCAGCCAGGATGTTCTTCGTCTTCCGACGTTCCTCTTTCCTGCTATTTTTTCTTGTACGATTAACTGTAGCAGTTACCTACAAATCAGGAAGATTTTTGAAAGCAGACCTATATGGAATCTGATGTCAGAGCCTGCGGATGGAACACCACTAAAAACTAGAGAATTGAAGAACAAAAACAACGCATTAAATTTGATTTTAAAGCGATCTATTTGTTTATATGCACAATACACAATTTCCTCTTGCAGTGAAATTAATATTTGAAAGTCCACAGCAATGACTCGATGTGATCACTGGGTGCATTACAGAGCGGAAATTTCGGATTTGAATTCTGGATTTCACCAAAAGTGAAAGTTACCTGTAAACATCGACGTGATGTGGATCAACCATACCATAAAATCTTACCAACTAATAACGAACAAAAACAGCTATAACCTATAGATGTTGATGCACCTGAAAACAACAAATTTTGATAGAAAATTAAACTGGACGACAAAACTGAAAAATTTCATTGTAAGAAATTTTAAACAAGAATAAATTACAAATTGGCATTATTTTTTAAAAGCGAACAACAGTTTCAGAAACAGTAACATGCTGTCAACATTGAACAGCTAGTGTAACAAACTTCGGCATTTTATAAAATAAAGTATTACAATAAACTATTATCCATCAAGTATGGAAACATAAAAAAATATCTGCAGAAGCTGTAAGATAAATCGTAAATTTTTATCCATAAATCATGAACTGATATGTACTTAGCAGTAAATGTCTAAATCGCGGGTTACTGGTATAGTAGTACAGTAAAAATATTACCTGCAATTATATGAACTAGGACAGAAGAGTCATAAAGTAACATTTTCAGTTTCTGACTTAATATTTTACCTTAATTATCAACAATTACATTTTTTTGAATAAAATCTTGTTATTCTAGAGGTTTGCAAAATGATCAATATTGTGGTAAGCAGAACCAGAAAAAAACATAGAATCATTGTTAGTTAAACCATAATACGAGTATACTCGTCCTTGGAAGGAACACGATCATCAAATCGTCCAAAATCAAATTTTTAATATTCTTCATGATTTTCTCAATTAGTAAATTTTAGCAAGGACGCAAGCCGCTGAAACAAACTGCATACTAGTTGGATAAAAAATTTATCTTAGGAGTATAATTTTAGAGGGGGGGGGTTATTTAAAAAAAACTGACTAAGAATTCGAAAAATCTCATGAAAGAGTTGTCGTTTAACTCTTTACTTTTTACAATAGAATTTACTGTCATACAGGTAAATTTTGTGCTTCAGTAAAAATACAATCTTGTTCCCCACATCTTGTAAATAATGAAATTACGCCCCTGAAATATTTACAGATTAATATTATACTGGGTATTCAAAAATCAAAGGAGTTAGTTGTTGAAGAGTGCAACCTATAGTTTCAACACAAAAAATGTCTTTAACTTTTATCTTTAAGACATTAATGATTTATTAAATTGCCAGTACTGAATAACATTAATTTTCGTCATTTATAACAATTCTAAATTAGTTTTCTATATAATTTATTATTATTATTATTATTAACGGACATGAAGGTCCTTATGAGTGGTTCTTATTTATGAAGGATACTATAAATGAATTATTATTTGTCAAGTTAACAAATTTTTAAATTACTTACCCACATAATATGTTTGTTTTTCGGGCAGATGAATACAGGGTGTTGAAAAATGGTAGTAGTAAATTTTAGGAATTCTCTCATCAAGGGAAGCAATAAAGTCTTGGGAACATAAAATGTGATCTAAAAATCATTTGTATAAAAAAAAGGTCTTTGAAAAACAGCATCACAAAATAAAACATTAGAACTTTAGATAGCACCACCAAACCACAGCATATTTATGAAATTAATGCTAGTTTATGCACAAACCGCAACGTGAGTCAATGCCATGATTCAAAATGCTTATTGGCTCCAAACGAAATCCCAACGCTATTTATTTAACCAATTAGTGGACCATCAAGAACCGGTTTAATTATTAGACGTTGTAATTATTTTAAACTGATCTGATTATTTTCATTAATTAAATTTTCCCAGTAAATCATCTTGCAGGAAGATTTCACAAGACACTTGAAACTGCAACACGTAGCAGTGTCCAGGTCCTGATTGAGAAGTCCTGGATATCTGGAATAATTCAGTGTGGCCGGAGATTTAGGCCCGAAAGGCTTGTTATTTATTTAATAGTTATAATAAAATTTAAATGGGCATATATTTACATTAAGGCATATTATGTTATGCCTAAAAAAAGCTACAAAATCATTTCAAGATTTTACAATTGGGTTCTAAATCTTTGTAATTGGGATGTGTACGTCTTTCAGTAGCAGCATCTCTTTGAATTTTAGGCACTATTTTTGTAACAACGGAAAATTACATCTATAATCAATATATGTAAATATTTGCGATTGACAATCAAGCTAAATGGATCAACACTTTCCTTTCAAATTTTAGTCAATAGATGCCTCAGTTCAAAAGTTATTAAGGTTACGGACAGTTTTTGCTTAGAAAATTATTTACATCGGCGATATCGATACCAGTTTTGTATCTTTGCTTGGAATGTAGCTATTATTGGTTCATATTTTAATTGGCCATCTTAAAATGTTCCAGTGCGGCCTTTAGACCGCACAACCATGGCAAATTCGTACTGAAAGGTCATGGTGGATGTTGAACCGAGCGACCTTCTAGTTGTAAATTAAATATTTAGATTATAATGTAGATTTTTATGTTCGATCATTTTTTCTCTAATCAAGTCCCCAAAATTTCTTTAAAATCCCCTGTTGGCTATGGGCGTTGGTTTTTGGCATATAATCGCTTAATTTCTCTGATCAGAACAAAAACTACTTTATAAAATAGTTGCTTTAAAATAACATCATACTTTTCTTGATATAAAAATTAATGGCAGAAAGCAAAATGCATTGTATTTAAAAATTTAAATACTGCAAGTTATGTTGGCTTTGCACCTCAGGTGCACTGAATTAAACTATTTCCAAAAATGTAAGAAGTGGCAGAACATGATTCATTTTTAAAGCTCGCAGCTAGTAATAATAATAATACTTGAGGATAATTTCACTTTATCTCTAGACAATTTTCACATCAAACGAATAAAAAAAATTATAATAAATTTTTGCAATCACAAACGCGTGAGCGGCAGACATATGTTTCAAGCTTTTTTGCTATCATCAGTACCGCATACACATGGAAAAACACTACACTTGTAACTGCAAAATGACACTACGGCAAATCGTTCATTCAGGTAAACAGAAGCACAATTTGCCCACTGCAAAACCGTCTGAACTAAAGCCTACGTGTTCTACGGAAACATATGTCTGCCGCTCACGCGTTTGTGATTGCAAAAATTTATTATATTATCAAAGCAGGATTATGAACTGCGCTAAATTCAATTTAAACATTAATTACCTATTGGTTGTTGAACACGTAGGCTTTAGTTCAGACGGTTTTGCAGTGGGCAAATTGTGCTTCTGTTTACCTGAATGAACGATTTGCCGTAGTGTCATTTTGCAGTTACAAGTGTAGTGTTTTTCCATGTGTATGCGGTACTGATGATAGCAAAAAAGCTTGAAACATATGTCTGCCGCTCACGCGTTTGTGATTGCAAAAATTTATTATATTATCAAAGCAGGATTATGAACTGCGCTAAATGGCTAAATTCAATTTAAACATTAATTACCTATTGGTTGTTGAACACGTAGGCTTTAGTTCAGACGGTTTTGCAGTGGGCAAATTGTGCTTCTGTTTACCTGAATGAACGATTTGCCGTAGTGTCATTTTGCAGTTACAAGTGTAGTGTTTTTCCATGTGTATGCGGTACTGATGATAGCAAAAAAGCTTGAAACATATGTCTGCCGCTCACGCGTTTGTGATTGCAAAAATTTATTATATTATCAAAGCAGGATTATGAACTGCGCTAAATTCAATTTAAAAAAAAAAAATTATTTACCTAGAAATCTAAAAACTACGTTTTCGGCCAAAAATCGGAAATAGGCGTGGTTCGTTGCAAGGAACTATAAGCAGGGTTAAAAGAATGTAACTATTATTACGGAAATCCACGACTTCGTGCTATTTTGGACCATCATCGATAAAATTTCCCCTGTACCGGACCAAGATTGTCTTAGAAAACATTGCTATTCCAAATTGTTGATGTTTGTTCATAAAAGAAAGAAAACTATTTACTTGCTGTAGTTATTAATAAAATGGTTTTAAAAGCTGTGAGCGGTGGCGTGGCGCTACGATGAGGCGCTTTCTCTCTATTTTCATTTTCCAAAAAGAAAATACAATCCTAATCTGCCCCTAACAGTATATAATATCTTAAATATTACATCCGCTTAATTAACTTCACAAAACGTTACAAAAAACTTAATTTTTCTATAAAATATCTTAATATTTTCCGAACATGCTATTATAATTATTAGTTAGCTGCATTAATTAAAACATTAGACAAACCTAATTGGGAAAGTAAAAAAAATTGATTATTTTGTTGTGTATTAATTGCGTACCGGTGTTTCACGTACATTCAGTACACCTTTACCACAATTGCACTGTAGATACTAGTTAATTATGTACGTGCGTCGTACATGTGGGTACAGGTGATAGTACTTTTTACTATCTTTATCAAAAACTATTAGAAATTCAACGGTAATTTATTAATACATAAATAGATATGTCATTCACCGCATTATTGTGAATTTTACACAACTTTGTTTATAGTTCAATCACCAAGACTCAAAAAAGTTACCTATAATGTTGAATTTTGGGAAAATTTGAAGATTTCTTGTCGAACTGAAATTTTTGTTTTCATATATTTTCTTTTGCCAATATTCTGTTAAGAATTAATCTGCTGCAAGCGACGGTAATAATTTGAAAACTTTCCAGTTATAATAATATATTATACATAATGCAAAAAGTGTGGATTTTTTCGATAGCGTCCTTGTTAAAAATACAAAAAAAATTTAAATTAAAAGTTACATACCTTTCCACTTCAGGTACATAATTTATAATTATTTTTAACTATAGTAGTTGTAATCATTGAACTTGAAACTTCGTCATAAGTATTTTAACTTAAGGATAGTTTATGCAGAATGCAGTCAACACCTACGCCGACGGGCACACCGACAGAAAGAGTTTAATTTTCAGGTGTACCGTTGGTAAGCATTTACAAATTTTATGGGAAATTCCATAAAAATTTTTAATTAGTTTGTAAAATGTAGTTTTTTTTTGGTGGAAATTTGTTCTCCACATTATCTCCGGAAATAGCTCACCACGACAAGGTGGTGAAAATAATATATTTCAGTTTTCAAAAAAAAAAAAAAATGTGGTTAATTCATCTATAAACTTGTCTATAAGCTATGTATTTCTTCGATTATGCTGGTTAATTAATTTTCTTTATTTTATTTGTTAGATAGATGTGGAAAACTGATGTTACTGACAACTTCCGTTTAATGAACGGATGCATATAATCAACTTAATTATATTTCCACTTACAATGAAATATATATGAAAAAAAGTTAATACGACGTGAACAAAATCGCTGAAGAAAGGAAATTCTTTTTATAAGTTGGATATTATAAGTATCCAAAATTTTAAAAATAACAATATGAATTGATGAAGTAATTACTATCAGGATAAACAAGATATGGTAATATTATGTTCATGAAAAATAGTAACATTTTATTCTATTCTATAGAACACCTGCACTAGGTCTATAGGTTAGTGGCAGTTCTTCCTGTCCGATATCTTGTAACTATCATCTCTTGTCAGTCTAGACGCAATTACAGGATGCAGCTTCACAGTGTACAACCAGTTTTTGCACCAGCAGATAGACATTTATAT
The DNA here is from genome assembly GCA_932274525.1 of Podabrus alpinus. NCBI lineage: Eukaryota > Metazoa > Arthropoda > Insecta > Coleoptera > Cantharidae > Podabrus > Podabrus alpinus. The sequence goes on from OW026451.1 coordinate 24,562,774, forward strand.
TACAATCCTTCACAGAATGATAAATTTAAACGTGATTTAATTAAGAAATATCCATTCTGATGTTTGCGCGTAATACACTGGAGGAAATTCACTTAAACTCGACGGAGTTTTTTTTAGTAAATTTATTTAAATGATTACAATATTGTGAATTTTTTTGCACAGTACAATTAAGGATATTTTAATGACAACTAATATCTAACAATATACAGCAAATTTAATCTTTTACAATTTTTTATTCAGAAAGGAGGAAATTCTAAATAAGCAAATTAAAAGACTTAAAATAAAAAATAAAAAAGTTATAAAACCTCAACAAAAAATTTATTCAATAATGAGTCGAACCTCGGAGTTGAACCTCAAAAAATCGGTTGGGCATGGACGAAATTAGCTTTTTTAAGTTCATTAATAGTTACATTGCCTCCCATTTTCTCTTTAATTGTGTTCAGTACCGTAAGTATTGCATTCCTCTTATTTTCAGCTTTCCCAGGTTACATTTTAGGACTGCAATTTTGGTGTATAAGTTGTAGTAAATGTTTAAAAAAATTGTCTGCAGTTCTTTCAATTTCCTACACATTGTAGGGTAATTTGCAGTAGTTTCACATATCGTTATACCTGAAAGCTACAGTGAGATATAACGAATTAATCAATTTGAGATAATTCATGTTAAAGATTTAAATTGCAATTAGAATTTGAAGTGTGAATATTTCCTTTGCATTTTTTTTGTTCTATACAAATAAAGGAATATTATATTGAAATATTTCAATGTGGCATTAAATAAAATGGGCGATAGCAATTTAATTCAATACCTAACGGAAAATCGTATTTTTGCAAGATATCTTACTGTAGCTTTCAGGTAGCGAATCGTGCAAATTTTGCAATTTTGGTAGAAGACTTATTTTTCAGTTGTACAGCACTGGTTGTGTAAAATCTAGGTGCGGTTTTCGCCTATAGCTCACGTATTTTTACTTTTACGAAAAATTACCAATACAAATATACTCCGTGAAGAAATAGAAGAAACTACAATTATTGCACATAGTACAAACTACATACTATATGTACATAGTAGTATATTTATTATGTACAGTGGCGGAAATTCATATAAGAGAATAAAACGCAATGAAGGCAATAAAAACATTCTTGTGTAATAAAACTTTTCTTATCAGTGTAAATAAATGAATCAGCATACCTTTGACATCATCAGGTATTATTTGTTTCGTTTTAAAATCAATATAACAAATTAACAAATTAATGCAACAACAAACTTTTACATGTTGGTCAGATTTGTGTTGAAATAAAGTGGAAATTATTCACATAAAATCAGCATTGTTTTTAAGATCTGCTAGCAAAAATAATTAAGGTTAAATTTCATCATTTGTGGTGTTTTACATTACATTTAAGTTGATTTTGAAATCAACTTGGGGGGGGGATGTGAAGGTTGGTACTGTCTCGAGAAGGGTGTGGATGTTGAATATACACTCTTAGCAAATCTCGAGAAATGCCTCTGTTATACTTCATAACAGCTTTGCCAGCAAATCCTATTCCTACGTTCTCGTCGTACCCTCTAACTGTAGTCGTAATAGACTGTAGCTAACAGGAAAGGATGAAAGGCGAGTTTTCGGCGGGAGAGTACTCCCTAACAGAAAAACCTGGTCCTACTGGATGGAGGTTTGGGCGTTGGACCAGCACCTCATCACCTGTAAAACAAATGAATTTGCTCTTGAACCTATATAACCAAGCCTCGGTTATAATAATAGTAGTCGAAATAATAATAGTCGGAACATACGCTTCCAATGACGGCCTCGATCAGGATGTTAAAGTTATATTTTATGGCAAAATAAATAGTGGTTGGAGATATTAAAGGTAGACAGGAAATCATAGCGGTGGGAGACCTGAATGCAATGGTAGGAAATAGAGAAGATGATGAAGTTGTAGGAAGATATGGAGAAATAACGGTGAATGACTCAGGTGAAAGATTAGTAGCCTTTTATAAAGAAAATCAACTGAAGATTGTTAACTCATATTTCCCCCATAAGAATATTCAAACGTTTACTTGGAAAAAACCATCGTTACAAAAAAAATCGGTCCTAGACTTTATAATTATCAAACAAAAATCAACAGTCATTAAGATCCAGGACTGCCGGGTTAAAAGAGGGGCTGATTGTGGATCAGACCACCACTTGGTGATATCCAAGTTGATGTTTCAATATGGATTGTATGATGGCGAGTCAAGGAAAGATCTGGAACGAAACATATATGAAAATAGATTAAATAGGGAATTAGAGGAAACTCCAATCACGATGTGAATGAAGAATATGAAAATATTAAGAGGATGGTAAATAAAACAGCAACAGAAGCTCTTGGAATAATCGATAAGCGGAGTAGAAGAAAAACACCACGATGGCTGACAGAGGAGATATATGAGCTGATATTGGAAAAGAAAAATAGAATAAATAGATAGAAATTTTAATTGGGGTTGTTAGAATAACTGAAATACGGAGGTCGATTAAACAGATGAAGACAAATAGAGCTATTATAACTCTGGATGACATTGAACTCAACTTAAAAGACATGAAAAATGGAAGAGCCCCGCCGGGGCCGGGAGTTATTCCGGTAGAGTTGTTGAAGAATGTGGGAGAATCTCTGTTTCTGAGAATTTGGTGATTGGTGTGTTCCTGCTGTGTAGACTACTAAATAAAGTTCCAAAAGAGTGGAAGATATAATATGTAATCTCGTTGTTTAAGAAGGACGATAGAAGGGACCCAAAGTGTTATAGAAGACAAGTATTACTGGCACCTTTAGTCGACTATTTGGAAAAATTATACAGGTGAAGTTAAGACTAAACATTGGCAACAAAATAGGGGATGACCAAAGTGGTCTTGTCCCGGGTAGATCGTGTATTGATAACTTGTTTACACTGTAACAGATATTTAAGAAAAGGATAGAGACAGGGCAAGAAGTCCACTTAGCTTTCTTTATCTGGAAAAAGTGTTTGATTCGATACCCAGACTCAAACTCAAAAATACAATTTTATTATATGAAATTACGATCGAAGTAGTCGATTACGGTAAATAAAAGGTTAAATAAGGGAACAATAAATTATATTAAAAAGAGAAAGTTAAAGCGAATCAACCCTCGAATAAAAGATTACCAATTAATAAATTTAAAATGACCTGAAATGCGAACATCGTCACACGGGAGGTTTCCGTCAAAGACAATTTAAAATCGTAGTGGCGTCTGAAAACAATCACGTGATTAAAATTATCGATTTTTATAATAAACATAATAAAATAGTGTGCGGATCTTACCAAATCTTCGTAAGTGCGAACTTTCACGAAATTCAAAAACAAAACCTAATCACCTCTTGTTATTTTTGAAGAATACCATGGCAACGTATCATCAAGAGTGAGTAACTTTTAGTGTACAACTCGTTTGAGTAAGACGTGTTTTGTGTGTAAAAAAAAGTTTTTTGGATTAATCAATAAATTGGTCGATGGATGCAGCTGATTGAATCGTACAAGGAAGTGATCCACACACCGATATACCTACCACATTCAAGGTTACCAACAACTTAGAAATCATAGAAGTATTTTCGGTAAGAAACGCAAAATTTCTATAGTTATGAAAAATCAAGTGACCCGGTTTAAAACAATTTCGCGTGTTACGATTTTGGGGTAATTTAAGAATATTCATAATAAAAGATTACATGTTTAGTTAAGGAAACTACAAAAGCTTGCAAGTAGGAAATATTTAGGTCAAATACAAAATTTTCTGGTTATAAAATTTGTTTATACATTAAACAATTCAAAATTCATTTATAGTCCAGGCACGGAAGGTTTTTAGCTTGCAAAAAATCCGGGCAAGCTGAATTTTGGTAGCGATGTACATTAAAGTGTTCTAATGAACCTCCTAAAAGTCCCATAAAATCCCACGCCGGCGTCCCCCGCAATCGGGGGTTTTAGCTCCTCCAACGCGATTTTTTGCCGATAACTCGCTTATTTACACTTGTATGAAAAATTATTATCAGACCATAATTGAAGAGCATAAAATTCTCTATAAAATAGATTATTTTCAAATTTTTCCATAGCACACTAATATTGAAATAATTGACCCAAAACACGACTCACCCTTAAAATGGCATAATATTGATTCCTTGCAGGGAGAGAAATGTTTTCAGACACGGGAAGTGATTTTAAAGTAAATTAATTAAAATTTGAGCAAAGGTTGGAAAATGAAGAGAAAAATGAATTTTTTCAAAATTTGCCCAAGTTATAGTATCTTCCAGGTGGGAATAGGACGTTTCAACGCCGCCGGTTCTTCGCCGCCAGTTCATCGCCGCCGTTTCAATGCCGGGACGGTTCTACACTGGGCGTTTCTGCGCCAGCCGTTTCTACACTAGAAAATTTTTTTAAATGTTTATATTGGTATTGTTTATATTGGTTATATTGATAATGTTAATTTTAAGTACATAAAGATAATACTAATTTTATTTGTCAAAAAATTATATAATTGCTAAAATCAATCGTAACACTTTTGGTTACATTAACCAAACGTAACGTAACGGGTGAAACGTAATAGTTTACTACCCCATACCGCAACTATACTTTTTAATGCTATTTCAAGGGTCTCTAAGCTCCCGGTTTTTTAGATCCCGGTTTTCTTGATCGAAGGCGCTTCTCGTATGTTTAGCCTAGTAACCAGAGTCAAAACCGCCCTGGAGGGGTGCAGAGCGCAGCGGCGCCCCGAAAGGGTAGGTTTTGACGATGGATAAACCTCCCTATCGAATGCACACCCCAAAAATCGGAGAAAAATTCGACCGAAGAAAAGACCGGCTGGCGTAGAACCGTCTCGACGTAGAAACGGCGGCGATGAATTGGCAGCGACGAAATGGCGGCGTTGAAACGTCATAGACTCCTTCCAGGTTACGGAACCGAAATTTTGGCTTGAGCTTACAGAAGGTCCGGGCAAGCTGAAATTTGGCAAAGATGTATATTGAAGTGTTCTAATAAACCCCCAAAATGACTCATGAAAATCCCAAGCCGGAGTTCCCCCAAATGAGGATTTTAGTCCTCTAGGTGCGGTTTTCGCCTAAGTTTTACCCTTTTTATTATATCCCCCCTTTTTAATTCTTAGTATTTCATTAATTCTGAATTTTATTAAACTTTTTGGTTTTGGCTGAAGAATATATTATAATGAATTTGTATTAATATTTAAAATTTATAGTCCAGTCAAATTAGACGAAAAAAGGGATTCAGCTCGGAAAAATTCCCACCTAGCTGAATTTTGGTACACATCTTTATGACATCGTTGTAAACAATATGTAAAAAGTCGACCTCGATATCATGTACGCGTTAAAGGTTATTCGCGGTCAAAGGTCACGAAATTGACCTTTTTTTTAATATCTCGTTTTTTATTAGTCGTACAATAAAAAGTTTTAGATACAATTTGTAGAGAAGGTAATTATCTACAAAACTGGTCTTATGATATTTTCACGTTAAGTTGATAGTTTTTGCGTTATAAGGCCAACAAAATGGACCCACCCTTAAAATGGCACAATATTGATTCGTTGCAGGGAGAGAAATGTTTTCGGGCACGGGAAATGCTTTTAATAATAAATTAATTGAAATTGTGGCCAAGGTTGGAAAATGAAGAGAAAAATAAATTTTTTCAAAATTTGCCAAAGTTATAGTATCTTCCAAGTACCGAAGCCGAAATTTTGGTTTGAGCTTACCGAAGGTCCGGGCAAGCTGAAAATTGGCAAAAATGTATATTGAAGTGTTCTAATAAACTCCCAAAATGACTCATAAAAATCCCAAGCCGGCGTTCGCTCAAATGAGGATTTTAGCCCCCTAAGTGCGGTGTTTCGCCTATAGCTCACGTATTTTTACTTTTACGAAAAATTACCATTAAACAAAGATTAATTTGCCTATTACCGTATATATTGTAGTACTACCTACTGTAGCGCCACAAGTTATAGAGAATTTTAAGTTCTTCTACTTTGCTTAATGGTAATTTTTCGTAAAAGTAAAAATACGTGAGCTATAGGCGAAATACTGCATTTTAGGGAACTAACGTCTTCATTTGAGGGAACGCCGGCTTGGGATTTTTATGAGTCATTTTAGGGGTTTATTAGAACAGTTCAATATACATCTTTGCCAAATTTCAGCTTGCCCGGACCTTCTGTAAGCTCAAGCCAAAATTTCGGTTCCGTAACCTGGAAGATACTATAACTTGGGGAAATTTTGAAAAATTTCATTTTTCTCTTCATTTTCCAACCTTTGCTCAAATTTTAATTAATTTACTTTAAAATCACTTCCCGTGCCTGGAAACATTTCTCTCCCTGCAAGGAATCAATATTATGCCATTTTAAGGGTGAGTCGTGTTTTGGGTCAATTATTTCAATATTAGTGTGCTATGGAAAAATTTGAAAAAAATGTATTTTATAGAGAATTTTATGCTCTTCAATTAGGTATGATAATAATTTTTCATACAAGCGTAAATAAGCGAGTTATCGGCAAATAATCGCGTTGGAGGAGCTAAAACCCCCGATTGCGGGGGACGCCGGGGTGGGATTTTATGGGACTTTTAGGAGGTTCATTAGAACACTTTAATGTACATCTCTACCAAAATTCAGCTTGCCCGGATTTTTTGCAAGCTGAAGCCAATTTTTCGGCTTCGTTCCCTGGACTATTACTAAACTACAATTTTTCTATTAAATGTTTATGAAACAAACAAATGTGTCATTATTAAAAGTTACTGCATTTAATAAATTCAAAAACAGGGTAAATTTAAGAATGATTCGCTGAGTAAGTTATCAGCAATTCAAAAGCCATCGTGATTTAAAATTGAACCGACTACTGACTTAAGTGATTTCATACAACGATTAATAACCCAAGCTAGCCTGAGCATTACAAAATTAAATATTAACATTTATAGAAGTGTAAGTGATGTAATTACCCTGCCTCACTACAATATGTAAAGAATGGCAACCTGATATCAGAACCACAACATCTAAAGGACTTAGACAGGGTTGGAGCTTGTCCTCACTGCTATTATTTAGTGTATTTATAAGAGATCTCATTAAAGAGATGGAAGAGACATTGAGAGGGAATGGGAATTCCTATTGGCGATAGCACGCATTTTACTCGGAGCTCTGCGGATGATCAGGTGATAATAGTACAGGATACCTATGATCTGGAATTCATGTTAATTTTTGATGAGCATATTACCTAATACGACTCTGGTAAATGAGCTTGTTCGCAGTTTCAAAGAATGTTATCGGTCTCTTGTTCATGAAATTTTACTCTTCAACATTTCTTTTTAACTTTATTATGACCTTGGAAGAAAATCATGGAACATGCCTAACAACATTATAATCGGTATCCAGTCTGTTTCCAAAAGGGGATGCTAGACAAATAATATACTGATTGGATTAACGAAGGGTGTTGTACTAGTATTTACACATTGCTTAGTAAATAACTTCACAATAGTGTGCTTATACTGATGTATTTACATGACATGGCATAATTTTTTGAAATTAAGAGATTGAAAAAAATATATATTAAATGAAAATAGTGTTTTCACTTTCTATTAATAAACATTTATTTATATGGACGATATAATCGAAATTGCTAATTTAGAACCAAATTGTCTATAAAGCTCATTGCCAGTTAACAGCTTTTATTAGTAAGATTATCTAAGAACCACGTGTGTGATAATATGCGAGGGTTGATAATACTAAACGTTAAGACCCTTCATTTTGTGACTCACTCAATTAAACTTAAGTGGAAATTAGAGGCAAACATAAAATTAAAAATGTAAACCATTACAAGGCAGCTCCATAAATAGGTGTTTAAAAGCGACTTGTTAAGTTATATTAAAATATTAATTTATTCGTAAAGGAAAACTTCCGAATAAATATATCAAAGACATAGAAGGGCGTTAACAGCGCAAGTAGAAGTTCAATTACATGCAACTTTGAAGGGCAAAAATCCTTAAAGGGTTGCGTGCCAGTAAAACAATTTATCACCTACATGTGATTAGTTTCGTAGCATATGCCGAATTCTAATTTATAGCATTGTTACATTCATTTTTATTATTTTTCCTTTTTTCCCTGCAGGTTTTAGAAAGGGATAAAAAGAAACGGAGGGTGACTTTGTGGACTGTTGAGCAAGCTAAATTAAAAATTATTTAAATGTGTTGATCAGTCGTTACGCTCAGTGAATTTGATGCTACTAGTTTAAGTGGCTAGACTTTTCATAAGTGCATCTATTTATTTAAATTAGTGAATTATTGGGGTGAATAAATTTTACTGCCCCAAATTGTATACTGTTACACCCAAACAAAATCGACATAACTTTTAAATTGTATTTCATAAATTGATTCTTTTTAAATTATTACAAATTACCATTACGTGGATCAATCAATCCTTCGTTTAGCACATAAAAATTTTACAGGAAGCAGGAAATTGAGCAATTGAACGAGTTAAATTGTAGATTAGTATTAGCTTTTTTTTCTAGAAACAGTATCTAAATAGTAGCTTATAAACTGCTTTCGGGTATAAATTGTAGTAATATTTTAAATATTTAAATTTAAAAATTAAGTATTGGTTTAAAAAATATTAAGCGCGTTAGATGGCATCGATACGACATTCTTAGAACACCACCTAAAGCTGGGTTTATTTGTTTATTTTGTAGGAGTCCCCACGTAACCTATATTTTCTAAGGTAATCGAAACGGTACTTCATCGTCAAAAAAATTATTTTTATGATTTTATATTACTGTTGAGAGTATCGCTTAAATCTATACAATCATTTTTTAATTTCACATAAAAAATTTATACTTATTCTATTCTCTCTCTACTGAAAATTAATATTAAGTTAAACTTTAAAAATAAAATAGTTAATTAAACGTAAAAATATTTCGTGAATATTGTTAATAGTGAAATACAAGGAACAAAAGTTAATAAACATCTGTTAGCAGAATGCACTGCTGAAAGCTTATGTTAAAATAAAATATAATTTCAAGTTTAATTAATTATTTTATTTTTAAACTTTAATTTATTAAAAATTTCTATATAGGTACTTATTTTCTTCGTTTTTTGGAAAATCCATACTACAGATCTAATCTGTTGATGTTAAAAATACTTTTAGGCCTTTGACATTATCTGCCAACCATTCACGCGCATGATGCATTAAAAAGATGTAAAAATACATTATATTTATGTAATAAATAATCTCAGGTTAAAATAAAAACTTATAATTTTATTCTATTTAAAAGATTTAAGAGATCTTCTTAATCTAGGACTACGTCCTGTACTTCCCAACTATATAGTGCCTCTGTTCAAGGCACCGTTGGTTCTATGAGCAGTTTGGTTTTTACATCTCAGGTAGCTTGCTAGGCTTGCTAGGATTTAAGAGATAAAATTTTAAATACAAAGTAAAAAAACACCTTCAAAATACGAAGTACCTTCAATTCCCTCTAATATGTACTCTAAATATGTACATAATTATGTACAATGTACATCATTAAACAATCCAATTATGGTGCAAATCGCAGCGTTTTGGTGTCCAACGTGGTAGTGCTACTATTTTAATATAAAAATTACATATAGTTTTAAAATAATTTAAATATAATAAATAAGTACTTATATAATAAAATATACAATTTATAAATAAAAAGCCAGACTTCAAAAACATTTAAAAAAAATTATGAATATTTTTTATTAGCTACTTTTCCGGCAGATAATAGAAAAGGTCGGTCCAAAACATATTTTTAACATCTACAGGTTTGCTACACCTCTAATAAGTAAAATGTGAGTAAAAAAAGTGTATCGATTTTCCAAAAAGTGAGGAAAATAAGTATATAGATTTTCTAAAAGGTGGGCCGAAATCGTAAATTAAAATGTTGAAATATAAAAATTCGGAGTAATTTAAAAATAAAAAAGTATTTTCACTTTTTCTTTGATTCTGTTTTCAATTTTCACTTGTTAGTTAAGGCAATAAAGTCGAAAAAATCTTAGAGCTTTGTTTATTGAAATTTGGTACACATGTATATGTCCGAATAAACCCCCAATGTGCTTCTTCGGGATTTTTGGTCTATGAATAGCTTAATTTCAGTTTAACTGGAAGTTCTCGCCACGCCAAAATTGAAGAGAATAAAAGTTTCTACAATATAAAGTTTCCCAAAATTTTCATTGTAGTCCAACGCGGAAGTCAAAAAAATAATCAAAGCTGTAAAAATGTAGGTAAACTGAAATCTGACAAAAAATCCCTCAAAACTCCCCTGGAGACTTCTCATCATTCATTAGGTTTTTTTTCTAAAGAATTTTAGTACCCTAACACGGTTTTTCCTTTATAACTCACTTAATTTTTGTTTTAGAGAAAATTGTAATCAGACCGAAATGAAAGGAAACTAAAAGCTTTCGAAATTTTCCTACATTATTCTATTTCTGAAATAAAAATAAATCTCAGAAAAACACAATATTATAAAATATTGTTAAAAATAAAATTAAAATTTCTTACATTTCACCTTCATCATCTGTAGCAAATTCTGAACAACTTATTTTGTAGATAATTTTTTCTCTTCAGGTTTGGTCTAAAATGTTGATTTTCTGTAAAAATGAAATTAAGCTATGAAAAGTCACGCCAATTGAGGGATAAATCTACAGGTTATTTTACAAGGTTTTTTAGAGTTGCATTTAACATTGAAATTCAACCTGAAATTTACCAAAAAATGAAAATGTGGAATATTACTGAAATCAATTTTTTTTAGATTATCTTGAAATCTATACGTCATAGCAAACTGAAATTTTTGCAATGTATTCAGAACAACCTGTACAATCAACTGGATTAAAGAAATTAATATTTCGAAAATGGGGGGGGGGGAATACCGTATAAATATTTGCTATTTTCTCTAAATTAGCTTGTAGCGTCAAAATGAAATTTTAGAACAAGTAAAACAATCCATTGCATCAAAAATAATTACATTTTTCAACAATAGGGGGCTATCATCAAATTGTTTCTTTGGATTTTCAAGCAATCCATTCGCAATTTTAAATTGAAACTCTGGCACAATGTTTAGAACAACTACCACAATACATTTATACAAATAAATATTAATTATTTCAAAAATGGGGGAGCTAGAGTGAAAACAATTTGTTTTGTTTTTAGTGGAAATTAAAAACGGAAAATTGATTTTAAAACCGGCACAATCCGGCATAACCTTGGAACAACTATTTAAATTTTGAAATTCGAAAACTGGGGGGCCAAGTTTAGAGACACTATAGAGTTGTATGAGCTGATCTGATGGCTTCTAGCTTTAAAATGTGCGCGGAGAACGCCCATCAGCGTAGTCTATTTCATGATATCTAATTTCGTCTGGGGTGGTAGCATACTTGGGTTAGAATGATTTTTCAGTCTTATTTGGCGTTTTTTGCTTTTCATTGATTTCTTCTGTCTCATATCCCATTCTTAAATCGGTGTGTGGTGTTATTGGTTACATACCATGGAGCGTCAATTATCATCTAAAGAGTTTCTGATTGGAACCTTTGGATAATATTAATATTTGACATGCTCGAATTTCCCCCAAGTTCTAATCCGTACGCCCAAATTGGTTTCATGATACCTTTGTAAATTATAAGCTTGCTTTCCAGAAAGAGGGTAGCTTTTTATTACTTTTATTAGTCAGTTCATTTTTTAATTTTTAGGACCTTGTGGTTTCTCTTCTTTGTTATATCGAGATATTTTGCTTCTGATTCTTGTGGTAGGGCTACGTTGTTGATGTACATTGATGGACATTGTATACTATTGAGAGTGAATGTAATGTGATTCTGATGCTCGAATTGCGTTCTCGTGTGTTACTAATATTTGGTGTAGTAGGCAGATTTGATGTGAAGAGAAAATAGAGTATTGGTCGAAGAACCCTGCCCTGAAGAATCCCAGATGTAATACGACTTGTTTCAAAAATCTCCCCATGACCAATGGCAATAATGATACGGCAGAGCTTACTTGATTTTGAATAAAAGCCCTTTGTGCCATACTTTATCAAAAGTTTATTTTATGTCCAGGAATACCGCCGAGCAATATTGCTTCTGTTCAAAAAATGTTTTAATGATTTTTCTTACTATTCTATGGCATTGTTGGGTTGTCGAACATGCTGTTGTGATGTTGTCGAAATCCAAATCGATGCATTGGTAGTCAATCGTTCAGCAGAATATTATAATTCATCTGGTTCATTCATTATAATTTGTGCAAATTTTAAGTGAGTTGGCCAATACGATAATCTTAAAACAGAGTTGTCAATTAACTTCAAAAATTTGACACCCAAACAGGGTAATTCCGACAGCACTTTGCCGGTTATTAAATCGTAGCCAGGATCTTTCTTTTTATACTTCTGCAGCGGCAAATTTTGTTATTGGCAAAGACATTTGGAATGGTGTTTCTGGAACGTCGTCGTGCGGTTCAACATCAAATGGTTTAAATACTTCTGCTAGGTGTTACGAAGAGGAGGAATCATAACTTGGGGTTGTTTAAATCCTTTTGTAGCTTCCCAAATAGAATGATCATTGATTCCAAAATTTTGCAGATAACTACAAAATGTATTATTTTTGGCTTCTTTAATTTTTTGTTTTAGTTGGTTTGCAAGTCTATTGTAATCGGGTTTGTCTGCAGAAGTTTTGCTTCGTTGCCACCTACCTCGGGCTTTCCTTTTTTGCGTTAAGATTTCTCTAATTGTTTCAGGAATATTACACGAGTTCCTTATCTTTTCTTTATCGCAGAAGTTAAATTCCATTGCTTCTTGAATGGTTGTTACAAAATGGTTAGTAGCTGCTTCTAATTCCTCTTTAGTTTTAATTCGTTGAAAAAAATTCAATTTTCGATTTACTTATCTTGAGGATCATGTCCAAATCAGTTAGCAAGCATATTGGTAAGGTGTGATAGTTTTTTTCATTCATCATTTTTAGAAATTCTCGTCCTTTGTTATCAAGTGCGATCCTGAAATTGTGTGTTTATTAACTTGAATTAAATAAGAAAATTTCAATTCTTAAAATAAAAGAGTGAAAAAAATTTTAAAAACAAATTTTTTAAGTGAAAATCATAAAAAAGTGTATCGCATCTGCTATAATGTTTGAGTTGATTGCATCAAAACGATATCGTGTTAAAAAAAATCTGAAAACAAAAAAAAATAATTTTTTCATTGAACACAGTGTGATAGTTGTAGTTAATTTTTATAACAGACCCCCACAGAGATCTACTGCATGAATCAAGGTGTTGAAAATACCATAACTTTTCGTTTTTTTTTTGGTAAGGAATTTTGGGAAGGTTAATTCGCAACGTGTCAATGTTCACCCAAGGGCCGAGCTAAGAAATTTTGTGACGTTATTCTAACCTGGAATTTTCGCTCTGTAACTCAACCAGTGATCACACCGAGTCACCGCTGTGTACACTCACAAATATTAAAAATTTCATTATAAAATTATTATTAGAGTTGTTATAAAATATTCTTACATCAGGTTAATGACAACTGAATATTTATAAAATTAATTATTTATTAAAGCATTATGTAGTACCTACTAATGACGGCGAAATAGTTTTCTTTTTTGTACTATTTTCTTGTATGTCCATATTATATTTGATGTACGAGTATTATTTGTCAATTTGTATTATTGTAATACCTAGTATATAAATATATACATTTATATTGATTGCATTCATTTAATAATCATTTAATTTTTTAAGTAAATATACAAAACGTTTAGATATATTAAACTTGACAATAATAATCGTGTTTACGCGAACACGCAGAATATTGGCACATTAGCATAATGTGAAAGAAACTTCATAATAAGAAAAAAATAAAAGAAAGAAACTTCCTGTAGCAATTTAATTAGTATGATATTATTATACTATTATGCATAATTATAGTTTCCACCGTAGGTACATTTTTTGTCAAGATTTTAATTTAAATTTGTATGTTATTAAAGGTTAAATAAGTTACGTTTTTAACACATTTAATCAGTTCTCCCAGGGACGCTAGGGTCACTTGCCCCCATATTGAAACTCCTCGACCTCAAATATAAGCAAAATTAAAAACTAGATATTTTTTTATTTAATGAATGTAAAAAACAATGTAAAAATAAATGGCACTTGATTAAAAATAATTTTTTAATCCTCTTAGACGTCTGATGCGAAGAACTTTGATCCTAATTATACTACAACTGTACTACCCTGTATCTTATTTACCGTTTAGGTCTAAGCACAACCATTGACAGCATTCTTCGTTCAGAAGTTACATATCTGGACTTGGCTGAAAACTGCATCAGTTAAATTGAAAGAGAATGTTACATTTGTTGACACCCTAAATGTTTTAAGAATTGGTGAACTTCGTGCCGAGCGCTTTTCCGGAGTCATGAGCAAAGTGAGCACAGAAGAAGCAGGAGCTAGAATTCTCAACCGAAAAGGCTTTTGGAATTTATTCAACAGCTAAGTGACCGATCACAACCAAGCAGTTATTAAGCATTTTAGATTAAACATTTAGACATAATGGCCTCAATACTGCACTTTAACTCCATGGGGTGCCATTCGGCAAGATTTTTTCTTACCCCAAGGAGATTAATTTTCAAAGAGGACGTGTCAAAATTTTCCTTTAGGAACCAAAATGGTTATTACTAATCAAAATGGTTAAGATGCACTCTTTTCATACGTTTAGAACTATTATAGACGACTTAAATCTTAATGTAGACGCATCAACAATCAGAAAAAGATTGTTGAAAGCGAAATTACCATCCAGAAGTCCCAGAAAAGTACCATTATTGAGTCTACGCAATGTTAAGAAACGAATTAAGTTTGCCAAAGAATATCTTGTGTAGTCCCAACGGTAATGGTGAAATATTCCATGGTCGGACGGGCCCAAAATTAGTACGTTCGATTCTAACGGTAAGCGGCACCATGTCGACCTCCTCAAAGCAAAGAATTTTCACCAAGGTACACAATTAAAATCATAAAATATTCTGGAGGAAATATTATGGTGTGGGCATCTTTATTCTGGTATGGTGTTGGACCGTGGTGAATGCTAGATAAAAGAGATCAAGAACCAAGCAGTACAACAGAACAACATTAATGTTATAAGTGTTCTCCTCAATCGTCGAATCTGAATTCTATCGAGAACATTTGGGTAGACGTCAAGATGAGAATTCCAATGTGAAACCAAAAAATAAATCCCAATTGTGATCCCAATCAACTCAATACCCGTTGAGCGTTGCCAGAAACTGATTGATTCTATGCCGCGCGTTGGTGCCATGCCGTTATGAAGAACAAAGGCTTTACGACCAAATATTAAAAAAAGAATTCATATCATTAAATGAATTTCAATTTATAAATGAAATAAGCAAAGTGCTTATCACACATTATTGAAATAAAATTTTCCGCTAATATGTATAATTTTATCCGTAAATAAAAAGAAATGAATAAAAAAAATTGAATCGACATATTTCGATCAAATCTGTTACCATGACATTTTTGAATCAATGCACGCTAGATTCGTGAAATAATCCACTGTCGCGACAGTTTGTACAAGATATTACGCTGTGACGATATTAAGTGACAACAACGATTGAGAACTTATAATGTAAGTTTTACTTATTTACGAATTAACTTTTACAATAATCATAAATTAGTTTAAAATAAGTTATGATGTATAAATTTGATACGGCATGTATTTTATCCGCGAAGTAACGCCTTAACCTCACTTATCTATGACGCTGGCGCATGTTACTTTCGTACTTTTTGGTAATTTTGTATTCTACAGAAGATAAAAAATATAAATTTGACCCTTGGGTACGTATTTATGCTTAAGTAAGACTATGAATTTGGGGGTGAAAGTGCTGTTTTAATAAAAATAAATATTGCCTTGAAAATCGATAGGTAATATAAAAAACAAAACCTCATCGCATAACGCATACTTTGATAGTTTAAATTGGGTTTATCCAAAATTAATATTTAAATGTTACTACGTATTTACAGCGATGCTTAACATTTATTCTTCAACTGACAGATCAACAATAACATTTAACGACAATTATTTATTAAATTAATTAAATAATTAATTATGTAGTTATATTTCGGTTTCCTTAATTTTTTACGTTCTATAAAACGGAAAATTACAAAAAAATATATCCAGATGCAGTATTTTTTTCTCTGCAAGAAACTTCTTTACAGTTTTTCTCTAAAATAATAAATTAGGGTACCAAAGAATTAAACATTGAAGAAATCCCTATTTTGTTAGCGTTAATTTAGACACTTCCAATGTTTAAGGGAAGTTCAGTCAGTTAACCCCGTGTAGTTCCATCTAAGTTATTTTGTTCAAATGTTATTCCATTAAATTTTAGTATTTTGCAAGTTATTGTTTGAAATTATTTTTGTTCAAAACCCCATTAGCCATCTAACAATTTATTTTATGAATTGTTGAACGAATTCAACGTTCTGTATGGTTTTAAAATTTAGTATAGGTAGTTCATACTCTTTAGTAAAAATGTAAAATCGAATATCCATATAGTTTCCTTCACTGAAGGGGGTTCATCAGATAAAATTCTATGAAACATTTGTTTAACACGGACTCCGAACCGCGGGTACTTTTGCGAATAGCCAACCAAAATGAAAAATATCAATTGGATTGCTTTAGATAATTACTTTTATTCCGAAATCAGTGAAATCTCAAACATTTATAATTATTTTTATTATCTAATATTAAATTTAATCGATCTAAGGCCGCCTAAATTACCTCGGTCTTCGGTATCACACATTAAACCTCTGAGAAAAGCGATTCTTGACTTCATCATGTTCGACATACGTATATATTTATATTGATATGATTTTATCAATTTTATAAGAAGCCTCACTTTGTATTAGCCAAATTGATATATTTTTTATTAATTCTATAAACTATTAATTTTAATTTTAAATTTTTAAACGTTGTAGCTTCAAACTGATGTGGTTTTATCGCAACCATCTGCTCTTTTTTGTGCGTCTTACAAAATGCGAAGTGATATGCACCATCGCTTTTGATAAAACACTTTTCTAAATTAATCTTTAATTTTAAAAAACTCCCATACCAATTTTAACATGCCTTGTTCAATCAAGGCTCATGAACAAAATCTACGCCATTCGACTGCGCTGTAGCTTCCCACCATGAAAAAATAGTGCCAACAGGAATATAAAATCCCCAACAATAATTTTTAATTAAATAACACGACAGTTGCCCCTTCCAGATTTGAGGATGTAAATCCTTCAAGATTTATCTGCGAAAAATCGGCAAATTCGTGGGTTTTCTACCCCTCCACATCTTCTGGTTCACCGTCTCATCATAATAATAAAATTTAAAACAATTGCTTTACAAAAGCATAAAAATTAATTTCAAAATTTTATCAATAACAAGTTAAATTCAATTCATTTTAACTATTAATTTTTAATTTTCATTCATTTTGAAAATTTAACTTATTATCCAATCTTTATCCTTTGCAAAATTATATTCAACTTTTAGTTTAGTAATTTAAATCATTTAAATTTTTTTATCATATTTTCAAATCTAACTATAATTGAAATTAAATCGCTTCAAAATTATTTCAAAAAGTTTCAAAATTTAAAATCAAATCCCACATTAATTTATTAATTTTATCGTTTACCAAATCATCTACTCAAGTGTGCATTGCAATTTATCGAAATTTTTATCAAAATCAAACTTTAATCAAACCAATAATTCCAATAGTTAAGGGCTTCTATGGTTCATACTGGTTACATCCTTCTCATTTGTGCATCTCCATCTTATGCGCTTCCATGAGATATAGGCAGCCATTCCATCGAATCGTTAATTCGATTCCATGTGAAAAGCAAGTTGTCCATTCCTCCAATTCTCATCGTCCCAAATGGATCCAATCCAAACTTCAAATATTTCCTGTAAATAAAATTTTTCAATTTACATTTTTTGTTGTCGCTTCTCGGTTTTCTAATTTTAAATTTTCTTTTCGTAAAATCAACCATCGCACTTTTTTATCTGCTTCTATCACATATTCACTTATAAATCACTTTTGGATTTTGGAATCGTTTTATTAAGTCCATAATTGTATGAAAATGGTCGACTCATGCGAAAAAATTTGTCAAAACCTGGAAGGAAGAAATGAACTACTAGACTACTTTTGCATATTTTATGAGCTGCTACAAAAGAATAAATTATAACACATGAAATTAAAAGAAAATTGAATTTTCTTGTTAGTGCAAGACGTGTGCAACAAATTCTTATAACCAGTGGTCATTTTAAATGAACAAAGATAATCGCAAAGCTTCCTTTTACTAAAATAAGAAATGAAGAGACAAGATTGCAATTTTGTCAGAATCACATTACATGAAACATGGAATAGCAAAATTTTATTTTTTATTCTGATGAAAAACAATTTAATTTGGTTGCACCGGATGGTTTTAAGTTTTATTGGCACTATTTGGACAAATCTAAAAACTTTCAATGGGTAGGGTAGTTTAAGCAGGAAAATATAACACTCAGCATTCTTTCTAGGTCTTAATCCTATTGAGAATCTTTGGGGAATACTAGCACATGTGGGATACAAAAATTAAAAACAATATAGTACTGACGTTGTAAACTTAAAAAATGCCATCAGAATCGCGTGGAATAATATTCCGTCAAGCAGACCCAAAATCTAAATTTTGATATGAAAAAAAAAATTTTGAATTTGTTGAATACAAAGGAGGTTACACTAATTACAGTTATTTATTTTATTTGTGCTCTCCTTAAAATACAAAATAAAAATATTGACTGAACTTATAGCAAGTTCGCTCAAGATTTTCCATCTTTTCAGGGATTTTCAGGTAGAAAAGTGTATAGTAAATGAGAATTTTTTACTATAACCAGCTAAAAATGTTGATCATTGATATACGGATAAATATAATTCTAAAACATAATTGAAAATTGACCTTACATCAATTTTTACTTTATTACTTTATTAAAAGGTACTCTTTGCAATTGGATACTTTTGAACGTCTCTCTTCTGCATATTATTTTTAATTATCATTTTGAATCTTTACAGCTTCAAATTTCAAATAAATTTTACTTATTTATTGTTAGCTGCCGTTTAAGCCATTCTATGAAACAATAGTGTATTGTGATTTATTTGTGAAGGGTTATGCAAACAACGCACGCGACTTTTGAAGTGTGTTGGTCATTTGCGGTCAGGATTCAGCATTAACCCTTATAAGGGTTGAACATTATGTTAATTTATTTACGACAGATATAAATTAACTTATTATTTTAATAATGAGCAAAATAATTATTTTATATAAATGAACGCATCCGTTAAAGTTTTTCAAGCGGCTCTGAACTCGTACTTAACCAATTTTTGGTTAAAAAATCAGTTTTATAATAAGCTCTAATTTTGCTTTCACCAACATTAATTTTAAAATTTCAAAAATTTTACAATATTTGAAAACATTTTTTATAACACGATTGACTATTATAATGTTAAACATTTAAAAGAGGTTCCTTGCGGAACTCCAGATCTAGCAAAATTGTTTTATCAAGTTTACTACTTATTATTACTATTTGTATACCTATCTATTGCATAGATATGAAGAAAATAGCCATATAGTAATGGAATCTCATGAATTTCCATGAATTTCAGTTATCTATCAGCCTTCACAAATGGACACGATCAAATGCTTCAGTAAAACGATTCTACACTTTTATAATAATTATGTTGAATTATTGATACATAATCTAAACAAAATTACTGGTACTTGTATGTAAAAATTTGTATAATTTAAAATTTGACATTGCAATGATAAATCATCTACAATCAAAAATTAAAATCGCTCACGCAGCATTTAGTTATATATTTCAATTGTCTTCAGCAATAAATACTACATTGGGGTACTTGACAATTTTAACTTTCACACGCTCAAATCTCGATATCCAATTGTCATACTGTTGAATAAAAAAAGCTAATGAGGGTACATCTATTAAAGCGACACTAGTAAACTTTTCATTTTACATATGTTTGGACGTAGGGTGGGTTTTTAAGGGGGTGGGTTAATTTTGTAACATTGTGACTCAAGATTGATAAATGTGACGTTAATTTAAAGGGCGGAAGAGTTTAACTTTTGTATTCAAGTTTCAGCGTGTAATATCAATTTTTCCGCAATCTTGTGGTATCGCTTTTTCAGAATTAATACGCAGCTTGGGAAATACTTGATGTCTTAATAACAATAATTTTCTTTTTAATATGAAGTAGATATCCTCACTTACACTATTTTATTCTTGACGTTGCCGTTGGTGACAGCTGATGGTAATTTTTCAGTTGAAAAGTCAATTTAAAAGATAAAGTATAAGCAATTAAAATATATCTAGAGATAAGTTGATTAAAAATTATCGTTCAAATTTTAATTTTCATTCTTTTAATTACTTATTTAAAGAATTTTCATGGAAGAGCTAATTTAAAAAGAATAAACCTTGAAAGCTAAGTGATTATTGGAAAATTCTTAGTTATCGTTTCAACGATTAAATTTTATATTTCCACAAACATAATATTATGCTTTTCTCTTTTTTTCTATTACCCTCGATTAATGAAGACATTTAAAAATGTGGTTGCAGAATAAAAATTTATGGAATAGTACTTTCACACATTAAATCACGGTTTTGGTTGAATTCACGTTGCAAAAAAATTAGCAAGGGTTCATCAATCAAAATATGGTAACTGTAACTTTTCTATTGTGTAATTATCGAGGCGTGGGGTTATTTTAACCAGGGGTTTGACTAAACGCCTCTTGCTGGTCTGAAAACAATTGTATTTTTATTACAATTTTTTAACTTAACTTTTCCAAAGTTGTTCGGTTAGAGTGCCGTTCTGTTACACTTCAATTGATGATTTATAAACACTTATAAATTAATTGCTTGATATAAAATCAGCCTACAAGTGTGGGAATATAATATAATTTTTGTATTTAAAGTGGACTTTGTAATTATGTCAATTAAAAGGTAGTAAAGTTTATATCTAAAAGTTAGTAATTGTAACAAAATTTATTAACATTTAAACTTTATGTACCAATAAAATAAATTGTATTTATTTCTTTTCAATAAATTCTTATTGCGTACCGTTGTATTATCACCGTGTTAACTTTTAAAGTAAATTATGAGGATGTTTGATGTAAAAATGGTGTTTTATATAAATTAATGATCTTGTTTCAAATAGGGAATAATATGTAAGAATTTGAAAATTATTTGTATGCACTGGGCCTATGCTAAGAACTGACTTGTTTGTTTTATAGACACTTCAAGTGGATATTCTTATGTTAAAAAATAAAAATAAATATAAATTCGTGCATGCACGTCAAAGGCTTTCCTAAAGGGGCAAGCGATCTATACAAACTGCTATTAGATGATAATAGGTGTGTTGATCATGGAATTACTGGATAATAGGATATCCGATACTCGATAAAAAGCAATGTTCCATAGACAGCAGCTTTATGTGGTTTGAGGGGATGTACAAAATAAAAAAATAAATGTTAATACAGTACAATAGATTCGAAACCGAACACCATGCATTGTGAATGTGTGTCTAATTTGTTTTTATTACTTATTGGGTTTATTACATAGAACACTTTTTCAGACATCAAATAAAAAAATTGATACGTTTACTATTCCTAACATCTGCAAATATTATACTAAAATTTGTTTTTTTTCAGATACTTGTACCACATAGGATTTTAATAGAGACCATTCAAAAACCTTCTCAATTGTGGTGTAAATATACTACGCAATAGGTACGTTTTACATATTATATGTAGCTTCATTTTATAACTGTATTCTTTTTACCTATTTTAAGTGAGATTGTACTGAGATACTCAGTTGACTCAGTTAAAAGGGTGTTCTTTTGTCCGTTTTGACGAATGTACCGTGCCGTGCCGAATTGAGTTTTCTTCTTCTTAAAGTACCGTATCCGCTCAGCGAACGTTGGTTATCAACTTGACCGACGTCAAGATGACTTAACTAGGGAAAGAAATTTAATGGGGTGGTTTCCCGTTGCCTTCCCCATAGCCCACAGATTTATATTGGGCTTGAAGATCACAGCAGTATATCCGGCGCGACTAGGTATAGAACCACGGTTTCCCGCTCGCTAGTCTGCCGGTGTAAGCTTAACGCCACACTGCTGGTCTATTTTTTTGAATTTGAAATTTGAAAATTGAGTTTTAACTGAGAAAATTACCTGCTACCCTAACCCAAGTGATCTTGCTATTTCGAAGTGTTACAACTGAGACAAAGTAGGAAATAGCTCGGATTATTTTATTTTACTTATTTATTTTATGTTATTTAATGTTAATTGCCGGTTTCAATAAGTTTCTATTTCATCTTTTTGGAGATTATGTAATTTGTAAAATAATTTGGTTGGTAGGTAAATTATTATATCATGGGTTGGTATTGTACATATTTTTGTTGTTCTTTTTTTCACCTTATGTTTTTCTCACATTGACTCAGTTAATCTCTGTTCGGCTCAGCTCACTTCGTCTCAGTTGCGTAACAGAGATGGAAATAAAACTTGTAAAAAGAATACGCCTTATATTGGATTATACAAATCTGTTCTAGTTTTCTTAACTTAATAATCAATGATATATTCAGTGATGTAAGAAAATTTACCGGACTCATATTCCAATGGCAATTATTGTTACTAGTGGATAGCGTAATAATTAGAAAATTGAAAAAAACTTATGGTGTTAATTTTATATGATATTAGGGAAACATTCGGTTGAGATTAGAAAATTTAGAAAAGCGCAATAATTCAGAAGAACAATAATTTTCTTGCTTTTCAAAAACATTGATTTTCATAATAGTTTCCTGACGTACTGCTAAACGTGAATTTCGAACCACGGCATAAATAATTTGGTAATAACTTTTAGATCGGTAACCTAACTGATCACCATTAGACTAAGCTACCATCAATGATAGTTTGTATTATTTATATACAAAAAAAATTTGTTTTAATAAAAATAAGATAAACATTACCAATAAATCCGCAAATAGGCAGATAATCCGATTTGTCAGTTTATAATTTCTCAATTTCCCCGGAATTCAAACAGGGTGTCTATCACAAGGGATTAATTTTGAATAGATTTAAAACCATGTCAATGCACGGGAGTCGTTTCTTTATATTAACCTTCCTTGTCGATATTTTTTTAAATCATTCGATTCTTTTTCTGCTTCCTCCCTAAAAAGTTTGTAGGTTTTCTTTTATTCATTTGTGTCGATGATACCTTATGCTTTTTTTCTTTATTTTCTTCGGTGTCCATTATGTTTTAAAGGTTTTAACCGGGGAGTCTAAATCGTATTCTTCCTAGTTATTTCCGAATGGGTCAGCGCGGGGGAGACGTATTATATGTATAATATAATATTCATTCAGCTCAACAAACCAAGCGTAATTCTTCGGGAATATTTTTATCAAACATTTATTATTTGGAAACAAAGCCAGAAAATGTTTTTCTTCATGTTTGTTTCCAGTAGTCGATGAGTCGACTGAAAATATATAAAAAGCAGCTTCGTTAGCTACTCCTAACACTAATGTATCTAATAAAGTAGAAAGAGTCACACTCACAATCTAACAAAAAATTTCCGTAAAAGGAGATTTAAAAAACAATGCCAACAAATGAGAACTACAGAAAACGACGCAAAAATGAATACATTCATTAAAGAGTTACAGGAGTTAAAATCAAGATACTCAAGACTGCTTAGAGAGCCTAACCCCAACAGAGGCCGCAGATTACTTTCTCTGGAAAGCAACTAGGAAGCTTAAAATAACACAAGTACAGCATCCACCAATCAAAGATGATCGAAAAGAATTGACAAAATGAAAACATATAGGGCCATAAGTTTGCTTCCAATGTTCTCAACAGTATTTGAAAACATATCTAAGAAGAATAAAACCCTTACTGGAAAAAGAAAACATCATACCAAATCACCAATTTGGGTTCAGGAATAACCATGATACTATCGAGAAAGTACATAAACTAGTAAACGTAATCAATAATGATCTAGAGAAAAAAGATTATATTCAGCAGCATTTCTGTGTTGTGGGTCAGGCCTTTGATAATGTCTGGCAAGAGGGACTAGGCTGCAAATTTAAAAAGATTTTACCATATCATCACTTTCAAATATTTCAATCTAACTTAAAGGACAGACATTTCCTGGTGAAACAGCAAAATTAATCTGGAAACCTCTATCCTATCGGGAGTACCACAAGGTAGCGTACTGGGGCCAGTACTGTACTTAATCCATGCATCTGATCTGCCAACCATCTACCAAGCACATTGAAGGAAAGACTAATAAGCTACCTAAGATGCAAAAACCACTGCTCAAAGAACTAATTCAATGAATTAGTTGAAAAAAGCAGGTCATAGATCTATAAATAAGACGTTAATTTAATAGATATTGTTGTCTAAGGCCTATTCAAGCAAATTACTGAATTTTTAGAGTTAGTAAAAAAACCTACTTATTTCTAAAAGAAGGAAAGAAAGATAAGTTAGTTCAAAAATCGAGTTCGTTCAAAGGCAAACTACTGGTAATACCGACTTGTCTTCCATGAACCTTCATCTTGCAAGGAATTTTTACTCCAATTCGTCATGAATTTTTCCTTTGGCGTTATATAACAATTTTGAGCAGATACTTGACATTTCTGATAATAATGTTGAGTTTTGGTTTTTGATTAAAAGTTTACAG
The DNA here is from genome assembly GCA_932274525.1 of Podabrus alpinus. NCBI lineage: Eukaryota > Metazoa > Arthropoda > Insecta > Coleoptera > Cantharidae > Podabrus > Podabrus alpinus. Next base: position 24,587,532 of record OW026451.1, read on the forward strand.
ATTTTTCTGATACGAGACGTACTTTTTCTTTTACGGACATCCGGACGATTGATGGGGTGATTTTTATTAGAAATGCAGTCGTTTCAACCTCCATTTGTTAGTCAAAATCTGATAATAGTATTTAGTACACGTAATACGCTGCTACATCTTCTGGTGTCATCATCTTCTTTCCCATTCGATAGTAGAATTTGAATCCGAATGATATGCGAGTCGCCTTATTTGATTAAACGAGCGTATCTAAATTTCACCTGCTAATTACTATGATGTGTCAGTGTTTCTTTGGTATGAGGTGATAATCAAAATCAAGTTTTTGAAGGTGAAAATTAACAAGTATTACTTATCACGAGCATTGTAAGGTCGAATCTTTTGATTGCTAAGTATTTACAAGTGCGTCAATTTATTGATGGTGTAAATTATAATTAGGTACCATAATAATATAAGGAAGGTTTTCGAAAAATTCGGAACAAAATCGTGTTGCAAAAATTATATACCTACGTATCACGTATTTCTTTTCTTCGCTTCCGTGACCAAAGCCAGTCACAATAATAAACTCAAACCAGGTTTAACAATCAAATGTGTTTTCGAAAAACGTAAGGGTTGCCCAATGTAAAATGCTAACTTCATGTTGGTACACGAGAGTGTGAGTCCAAAACTGTAAGATGAAATAAAACTCTTCCGATACTAAAACAAGATTGCATGTCATAACAATTATGATAAATAAATTTATCAAATAAGCCAATCTCATATGGCACCAATTAATTAGTAATGGAATTTACATAACAATAAAGAAAAGAGCGCTTGGTAGCTCGGTCAAAAATATGTTCGAGCGGTTTGGAAAGAAAAATAATTACAAGCTTACCCCTGCCACATAGATCTAATTTGCAATAAGCTACGAAAACCTACCTCACACAGGATATTATTGATAATTTTCACAATCTGCAAGAACTTACCAATCAAATGAATTGACGCACTTGCACACTTAATAATCAAAAGATTCGACATTAATACAATGATGGTAGTAACTAACATTTGTTAATTTGTACCTTTAAAGGCTTGATTATAAATATCAGCTCATCGAGGAAGCACTTGGTGAGATTTTATAGCAATAATTGGCAGATGAAACTTCGATACGCTCGTTTAATCAAATAAGGCAACTCATACATCGTTCGCAACCAAATTCAGCTACTGCATGATAAAATAATATGAAACGCAGTAGATCAAGAAATGGCGGTTCAAACGATTCCGTTTCAACTAAAAATCACTCCATCAATGGACTAAAATAACACATCGTCGTATTGAGCTGCTGCAGTATAACCAATCCATCATCCCGTACCATAAAACGGTAAACTTGTAAACAAAAGACGGTCAGCCGTTTTCACACACGACTTCAGAACCCTCAACTTGTGCAATTCCGTTTTATCTCCAATTTCGAGCTTGCACTCAAAATTGTTAAACAGGGCCAAACGACGGCGCGTGCAAGCTAAACAACTGACTTAACGATAAATATTGTTCCGATGATCATCGCGGATAATTTTATACTGTACTAAAAAGTTGCATACAGTTTGCTACCCTTTGCTTAGTTTTCAAGATATTTGAGAAATAGCAACCAGTTTGCAAAATTGTTAATAACTTTTTGGTTGGTGTTAATTTTTCGAAGCAAAATCAATCCTACCTGATGTAGACTCTTACACCAAATTGTGGTTAAAATAGTTTCAAATATTAGTCGCGAAATAATTTTAACGTTGGAAAATAAAAGTTTTTTCTCATTTTAGTAACAGAGGCGGTAATTTTAATTGAAAGCAACTGCAATTACTATTATTTCAAATTTTAAAAAACATTTAAAATATGTTGCAATTAAAAAAATTGTGCATGCAGAATTTAATGCGGACAGTTGGGCTCAAATAAATTGCATCAATTTATTAGAATTTCAATTGCGTCATTAGTAAAAATGGTATGAATATGCTTAATATCACTTGTCAAATATGTGTATTTTAAAATGCATCTTTTCTTTTCATTTTAATATTTTTGCTCTCTTTTAAATAAAGCTAAAACTTCTAGTGGTTAAAAAGCAGTAAATTTTAATTATTTAATGTGCTCCTCACCAAATCTACCCCATTTTCCCCTATAGTTATTTTAATTATTATCAATTTATCATTTTTTTAAATTAATTTTTAAAATTGTTACTCTAAAATTTACAATGTGTAGATGACCATCATAAAAATATTAACGTCTGCATTTTATCATTTTTCTGATCCAGATTTTTGGATTAATTTTTTAATTTTTTTTTTCGGATTAAATTCTTAAGAGTCAAGTCAATTATTGTTGTATCAAAATTTTTACCATGTCGTTTTATCAATTTTACTAATTACAAGCTTCCAAATTCTAATGATTTTAAAATAGTTTTCCAGTCCTTCAGAATATGAAACAGGGGGGGGAGTGGACAAGACAACCCTTAACTCTATGCTCACGACTCTCTCCATACGTACTATAAATGTTTATGTATTAGAAAAAATATCGCTTTATTCTAAATTAAATTATGTATTTTCAATTTTTCATATAGCGCTTCGCAATTTTTGATTTTTTTTATTTATAAATGATTCAAATATTTTAGAGAAAAAGCGATGAAATGATATTTATAATTAATTTCCTCTATATCTGATGAAATACTTAAATCGGAAACACTGATATTAACCATAGTAAGACAAGTTGATGCTCTTCAACAAACGATTCAGCAAAACTGAAGCTGAATGGTAAAAAATTTAGCCTCAAATTGAAGAAATGTTGTTAATATTATTGTTTAAATTATTTTTTTAAATTGTTATTTAGGTAGGCATAGAAAATATTGACAAAATTCGTTCTATTTTGGGATTAATTTTTTACCTTTCAACTTCAGATGTCAAATTTGGAACAATAGGATTGAATACAGGAAAAACAAAAATTTTGAGCGATATTGAGAAGGAAACCCAGTTTTTAGGATGTAGAAAGCAATTTTGAACAGAAAAAAACATTTTTTTGCAAAGAAAATGCAAGTTTTAAAGGAGAAAAGTAGGTTTTGGATACCATCAAACTTTTTTTCAATGGCAATTAAATCCATTTTATTGCAAAATTAAAAATGAATTAATCTAGGAAAATTAAAATTTGAAAAATTAACTAGTTGAATAAACAATAAATCACATCTATATTTTCGCATAAGCTTGCAGCAGTATTCAGCATTACAGCAACTTTCAGCATTAAAAATACAAAACAAAATCACATATTTTAGAAAATTATATTACTTATGCAAAAAAATTAAAATCGTAATATTATTTTTTCAAAATAACAAACTGTTCGACAGTAAATGCATACGGCTGAACAACATATTTTGAATGGTTTCCTTTGATAACAAATTAGTAGGTAGAGGTGCTACAAGAATTTGACTTTTTGTGTTGATTTAAGAAAAATCAAAACGGCGATTAGTTGTTGGTTTGTTACCGTTAACTCCCTATGTGTGCTCAAAATACAATAGAAATGAGCAACCCCTTTGCACCTTTTAAAACGTCCTCGTCCCTTACGTTATATTCAGATGTCAAATCTGACAAAATTATAAGCAGATTGCATCTTGTAAAATAATAAAGTGATAATATTTTCACAGTTAGACCATTCGTTCGTCAAGGTGGTCGTATTAAATATTTCAATAAATTATTGCAGATTTAGATTTAATCTGCAGGTGTATATGGTATAATTTTTATTTTGCGTCCAGTTATTTTTAGCTCAATGCACGCAATCTATTTGACGCAACCGGTAATAAAGTAACATAATTGTAATGTTATTATAATGCGAAAATGAAAATATTTATTACCTTTCTGCAATTTAATTGGAATTGGTTATTTATTATAAAACATTACTTTTATCGTGACTTTGATTTTTACAAATGTAGTAAAGAATAAACTTTGATTTTTTAAATAAAACCGTTCCTAAATTATTATTATTATTTTAATTTGTTCAAATTGGCACACTCAAAGAAATCACGCAACACTCCGCGCCATCTTTTAGCGCAATATTTAGTTTTAATAAAACTTCATTGTTGCGTAGATAATTAATAAAAGTTTCAGTTTTAGTGGTTATTTCTAATTTTAAAATCAAGTGAGCATCTAAAGAAGTTGAAGAAGCATTACACACACGAAAATAATTATGGCTAGTAGAAATAATTACTTTCCTAGGAATATAAATTCTTTTAAAAATGATGTCGACAAGGAGAATGAGCCGGATAGTTGTGCTTATCAATTTGAGATTATTACCACAGTAGACAAGCGCTCCCATCAGTCACGATTTCGTTACTATTGTAGTATTGACAATCTTCGCGAAGGGAAAAGTAAGCTGGGAACGAACGAAGGTGGGCAAGATTTATCAACAATTAACGCATCCTGTCCTATGGTTCCAAACAGACCGTTGTCTGATATTACTCTTTCGATATCGAATACAAATGAGCGTGAAAGTCTACTGAAAATTATGAATTCAAAGGACTCTGCGAGAAGCTTTGAAGATGAGGATTATACAGACTCTTTTTATAGTTTAAACCGATTCTCAGATGTGGCTCGGGAAATCGAAAATTTAGATGATGGCAGCAAGTTTGCGTTTTCAATAGGAGTACCTGAGAATTGTTTCAATCCGATTAACGAAGCAAGTACTTCATCTTCCACTTCTGGTATCAGCTGTCCTTTCTCAGAAAATGATTCATTATTAGATTTACTAACTCCAGATTTTTTATCCATCGATCAGCAAGGAAAATCTCAAGATAGTAACGAGTTCTCAAATACGAAATGGAACAATAAATTTCCCTGCACCTACAAAATAAAAAGAAGTAAGAATAATGCAAGCAGAAAATTAAAGTTTACTTCTGATTGGAGAACAGCTAAAACATGTCAAAGTGTAAACGAAAATAAGTGCCAGGCGGACCACAAAACCTATATACAAAGCTCCATAAACGACTACTTTAAAATTCAAAAGTCATCACAAAATATCAATAAAAATATAGACATACTGGCAGCTCAAAACATAACAGAATCGACTGAAATAAACTTGAATCATTTTACTCCCCACTGTGAAAGTAAAATTACTGGTTTGACAGAATCGCAAAAGAAAATAAGTAGGAAGATGTTAGAAATATCTAAAGACACGTCACTGATTTATGGAGGACCAACAGTAGTATTTGATGATCAAATAAAAATGAATAAAGATCAAGAAATCTTCACGGGTGTTACAGAAGAAATGATAAAATTCGTTATATCTCTAAAGGAAGCTAATGACTATCACTCATGCGAAAGCGAAATGTAAGTTTGTTTTAAAAAAAGTTTACGTTGTTGGTAAAATATCAAAACTTATTTATCTTCGAATTTAATTTATATTTCAGGACGGCAATCGAAATAAGCATTTATAAACCACCTTTAAGTCTTCCATACGACATAAAACAGAAGCAAAGACATACTGCGGTTATGATTTTTTTACTAGGTAAAATATTTTCTCTTATATGTCATAATTCTCGTAGTAGTCAACGGTAAGTTTTATTGGTTACCAAATTAACGGTTGATGCAATACAAAATTGTTTCTATCTTTTAGGCAAGTATATTACGAAATAAAACAGTATGTATCCAATCAACAATACATCGCCAGCTGTTTAACTTCCATTTGTATGCTGATCAAAGTTGAACCTTGGTATTTGCCAATAACTTCCACTGGGAAAGGACTGGTTTTCGGAAATTTGAAAATTATTACATCCAACAACGACACTATCAGTTGTCTTAATTTTGGAGGAACCTCAATTCCACAAGATGTGCTCCAAATAAAGGAATTTCAATCTGATGCTGCTTTTATTTTGGTGGTAGAAAAGGATGCAGTATTTAAGAAGTTACTGGATGAGGAAATCTGCAAAGTATTGGCAACAAGTTGCATTGTAATTACGGTAAATTTTTTTTTTTGGTAATAGCAACAAAGAGCAAAAATTAATCTTTTTTGTTGAAATTGTAGGGAAAAGGATTTCCGGATTACAATACACGATTGTTTTCAAAATTGCTTTGGCGCCACTTAAGGATTCCGATATTCATTTTAACAGATGGAGATCCATATGGTATCGAAATAATGCTCACATATAGATGTGGTTCAGTAGTAAATTTTAGTTGATCGAAATATTGAATTTTGAAGTAATCCGTGCTTTTTTGCAGAAGAAGCCATTCTTTTCGGAAGACATTACCATACCTGATATTCAGTGGCTAGGAATTCTACCTACGGAAATCGAAAAACTTCAAATTCCATGTGAAGACTTGAGTCAGACGGAAATAGCAAAGGTTAGCGAGATGTTGAAGAGGCCGTACGTGCAACAATACGATTGGTTGCGAAGAGAGTTAAAATTTATGCTGAAGTATAAGAAAAAGGCAGGAATTGAAAGGGTGTCAGATAACTACAAGAGCTTAACCAAGTTTTATTTATCGAGCAAATTAGTTTCTGGTGACTTTGTTTAAATAATTCTTGTGAGAGCAATTATTCAATTAATTTTTCGTTTTCTTTTTCTTGATTTTGATTCTTGTGATTTTTTTTAAATTTATTTACTAAGTGCTTTAATATCTAGATCATAACACTAGTGAGAAAGGAATTATAATAAATTGAGTTTTATAATTTGGAAATTAAATCGGTGCGGTTCAGAAAACTATGGAGTAATTAAATGTTTTTAGGGTGGTCTGCCAGGATTTCCCGTAGGGTGGGTGCTAGTTGCAAGGCTTTCCTAATTTGGCCGTATTTCTTGCATCTTGAAAGGATGTGGTCAACGGTTAGATCTTCATCGCATGTTGTGCAGTATGGGGGTTCAGTTTTATCGAATAAGTGTAGGTGGGTTAATATGGTATGTCCTATTCGTAATCGTGCCAGAGCCACCTCAAACCTCCGATTAGGTTGATTTGACGTGTCCCAGCTATGGTAAGTTTCTTTGACGCTTTTTAGTTTGTTGTTCTGTTTTTGGTTCCAATGATGCTGAAATTGCTGATGGGTTATATTTTTATAATGGTTTTTGATGATAAAAATAAAGTTTTGTTATTTTGATGTAGTGGTTTATTGTAAACATTTCGCTGTTATACAAAACAGAACATTTAACATGTATCCATAGTTCCCTATAATTAATAAAAACTAATAGTTTAATTGGTGTTTTGCACATTATTTTTTACAAATAACATGAATTTTTGCAACAATTATTATTAGGCAACATTTTTAATAAAAACAAGTATTGCATATCTACATTATGTATATAAAAAAAGTAACCTAAACCCTATGTCTATATAAATTCAATGATAAAATTTTAATTATCACTATAAAATTATTTTAAAAACAATTTTAAATTTACAAATTTAAATAGTGTTACTGAAACAATTAACGTTGAATGTTTTAGCTAAAAAGCAAGTTGAAAGTTCATAAACACTGTTTCGAAGATATGACTTAGTTAGCAAAACAATGCAATACAAAAATGAGTTTGCCATAAAAACTGCTTAAATTCTTGTGGAAGACATTTCATCATTCAAATTAATAAATACAACAATTATTACACTTAGTTAATCGATTAAGCAACTATCAAAGTATGTACGTAAATATTTTATTAATTTTTAAGATAGAAATAGCAGCAACAGTAGGTATACACAAAAAAAGTTTTACTTACGTAATACACAACCTACAAGGTATCAAAAGTGTGCATCAAAATGTTAAATTTGGAATATGTTAACATATTATATGGGATGGATAAAAGAAAATATTGATGGAATCTCTGATACTGCGGCAATAATAAAGATCCATTCGATGTATTTAAGGCATAAAGGTAAGCAAATAACACAAAAGAAAAACCATGGAAAATTTTATTAAACAACACAATGCCAGCAATAATACCGTTGTTTGTTGTGTTTGAATTTTTGTCGATTTTTAACTTTTTTTTATATTTAAACAACCGATAACAACAAATATTTAGTTCAATTGATAATTGACAACTTTAGGCACATACATATTTTGATGTAATAAAAAATGTGGAAGTTGCACTAGAAAAGTTAGATATAATAGAAAGGGGGGGGGGGAGGTCAAGATTATCTGGAGTGTTTAAAAATTTACATTGTTTTACATTTCAAATACCGACAATAAAATTTGGAAACTTATAAAGTAGAGTATTTGTTGAGGTACGTGGTCATTAAAAGCAATTTTCAAGTTCCTTTATATTACTAATTTTTGTAAAAACACGAATAAGGCTTTATTTACATTTGCTTTAAGCTTTAGTAATCAATAAGTGAAGTTTATCACAAAGGCCAAATATATTTGAATTTTATCAGTTTTCACCGAAAGTAAAAATAACCGTACCATTTTCTCTTAATGTGACCACACATTCCTCAAAAAATACAAAAACTAATATTTAAATTTTTTACATTTTGTTACGTTTTCTTCGTCGTTGATTTACAGAACATAAAATAAAACTTACGAACTTTCAACTGTATACAAATTTAATGTTTAGATTGTCTTTACCGATCTTGTGAGTGCACAAGTTCTAATATCACTTAAGCAAAAAATTAACATTAGATTATTTAAACATAAATATTATGATCACGTGTCACAACCTTTCTTGATTAGTTAGTCGAAATAAGATAAATTTAAAGATGTTTGGAATTAGCCCGCATTATCTAATCCATTAACTGAGATTTAAATTTGTAATTGACTTAAGTAATTACAATTTCAATCTTATTTAAATAGATATTTTTTAAGCAATAGATATCTTGAAATACTTTTGCTAGTGAAGATGAGGAAATTTGCCAAGTGTTGAAAATTTAGACGCCAACACTTAATAATGTTAAGTGAGCGAACATCACTTCTTGTAGAGTTATGTAAGTAACACTATTGTAGTTCAAACTTAACGAAGTCTTCAAAAACAGAAAGAGTAATTAAAGATCTACAGCATTAACTATTTGCCTTGTCCACCTATTTTGCACTATATTATTGATTATTGATTTATTTGATTGAATTAAATCGATCCCTGCCGATTATTATTTCACTTAATGCACGTATTTCATCACGTAATTGGTGACTTGATTGGAACCACCGTTGGTCGCCGAAGTGGATGGTGAGTATGATTATGAAGTTTTTCGTATGCTGTGAAGTGATGAAACACGTGTTTTGCTAAATTTCAGGTGTCAGGAGCAGGTTTGGGTTCTTCAGTGTCTAAACTAAGGCACTCCTGGAAAAAGTCCTCCATCGATTTATATACATGCCCTATGACACCAACAAGATCATGACCTTCATCGGCATAGCTCTGCAAAATATTACACTTAAAATCGCCCCTTTCATTCTGCACCTCTTTTTCACCTTATATCTGAAAAGAACTCCAGCTTCTGTAAGAGCTCTTGCTAATGATATTCCATGTATATACGGTGTTGTTAGGTCAGCCAATCCATGAATAACGAAAAGAGACTTAGGAGGTATATTTTTTGCTTGTTGAGTAGAATCGGCCTCTACGTATCCTTTGTAATTTTCCGCAGGCAATCCTAACACACGTTCCGTAAATGCAGAATCTAAAACAAATTCGATAAAAAACAGAAAGCCCATGAACTCGTGAATAACGTACTGTAATATAGCCAATCTGCGATTGGACTAACCGCAACTCCGCATTTAAACACTTTTTGTTGAGAACCAAGTACCATTGAAGTGACATATCCTCCATAACCCCAACCCCATACTCCCACTCGAGTTTCGTCGAGAAAACTATTAGTTTCCAAAAGATACTTTAAAACGGTAATTTGATCTTGCACTTCTATTCCACCAAGGTGACGATAGAGAGCATGATTGCTTTGACCCAAAGATCCACGCACATCTAACCGTACGTAAACCACGTCACAATGGCTGGACATATAAGTTCCCCAATCGATTTGAAATTTTTCTGTCACCGCCTTACTTCCAGGTCTTCCATTTCTACAAAATCATTTACTTGCAGGGCTTAAGTGGCACAGCGGAAAATACTTACACTTCAACGAGAACCGGGTAAGCAGCATCGCGCAGTTCTGGTCTCCAACTGGGTGGAAATAAAAGCTGGACTTGAGCTTTAAGACCTTGTGGCAAAGGCACTTCAAACGACCTTTGCTTTGGTAAAGCAAATTTATTAAGTAAAGGTCCTTGTTGGGGTCTGGTATCGTAAAGTATTCTTAATAATTTGTTAGTTTTGGTGGAATGTACACCAGCTAATGGAAGACCAGGACCTTCACATAACAGTACGTAATATAATAAACCCAATATACTACTTCTCGGGCTTATCTGAAAAAAAATTATTGGCTTACTTGTTTTCGAGAAAATAATATTATTACCGATGCACCAAAATATGTACAATTTGAATAATAATATCTGCTACTCCAAAGGTATTTTCCTAAATCGCAGGTTATACATTCCGGTGCAACTCTTCTATTAGCTTCATCCGATATTGGATTTTTAATTGCATATAAATGTCTTTGGCCGGGCTTGTTTTCCTGAGTTCCAAGGTAGTACCTAAAAATAATTAATAAAATAATGAAAATGTAATGAAAATTTTCCTCATGTTATATTTCTATACAAGCCGCTTTCAGTTAAATGGGTTGCATATCCACAGGAGTAGGACTATGCCGGAAAATGTTGGAAATATTTCGAGGGAGTTGTAAAGAAAACTCCGATCGTTTAAATACTTACACTGTGTTGTTGATGGAATCCCACGCTAAAATTTCCGTAACTTCCATTCGACCATGACTTAGAACTGCTATACGTTGTTGCGCTAATGTTACGTGTTTAATGTGTGTAAAAGTATCAGCACTACCCTCTTGAACGGGCGCTAATAACAAAAAGCTATTACCATCCGGTGCAAATATTGGATGTTCTTGAATATCAAGCCATGCATCTTCTGCAGCACGTTCGGTATATTTCTGCAAAAGAAAACTTTGTTACTGTATGGATCAAGTTCAAATATCCGATTGTCGTGCCACTCGTCTATTAAAGTGATACCGTAGAACATCGTTACGATCATTATAGGTAAAAAAAATAAAAAACAGATAATCTCTGTTGAAAGTCTCATTATTACTCTACTATCGCGAAGTGATCATTTATCAAACTTGCAATGTACGTGATATAATATTTACGTCCATTAAAATTTCCACTCGAGGTTTAGGTGAAAAATTATGAAATTAAAAAAAAATCTATTTCGAAACCAAAAATAATGCATAAAGCATGATAAACAAGCTGACGCGACGCTTCAAATAATCAATAATTGATAAAGTCAAATATGTCAAAAAAAATTATGTAAATTAACACAAATATGACTAACCTCTATACATGTCCAATTAGGTGCGTTGCATGCAGATACAATGCTGAGGTTTTGAGCGCGGTTCATCCAAACCGCAGACACTTGTGTGTTACCCTGTCCGATCCATCCAGCCGATGTTAAATAGTAATCCCTGCAATAAATTAATTAGCTAAGTTAAAAATTAGCCTGCAGAATTCTTAATTCAATTTAAAACTTGAAAATTTAAACAAAATATACTTACTGCCCCAGCAGTGCCTGAGGAGGAGTAACCTGCCATCTTTGAAGATCAGTTAAATTAGAAATATTTAATATCCACAGTTCCACTATTGGATTAGGTGTACCAGGCTGAAAAAGTGCGAAAAAAAATTAATTTGTTTAATTGAATTTAAAATAATTTCCGCGTTGTTACACCGCGTAATTCTTAAATCTGCAAAAAGATTAACACTGCTTACCGTGGGAAACCTCACCGATCGATACGGAGGAAATGTAGGCAAACTGGAAACCGCACCTCCAGCAGCAAGGATAGTTCCTGATGTAAACCAAGGATAAACTAAAGTTCTCACGTCGCTGTCGTTAAACGTTGCGTACAGCAAATGACTACCATCGTAAGAAGCCCATAACGTTTCAGGCTTTTTCAATACGTCTTCTGTTGGCGGTAAAAACGAGTTAATTGTGTTTTTAGTTCAATCGAGTAATTGTACATACCTTGGTATAACCAATCAGGCAGTCCGTTATAAATTAGGTCAGGTATACCGGTAAACGTAAGTCTTGTGTCTTGTCCAGCCGCAGGCGACTGTCGATAGTAGATGTCGTTATCAAAAATTATAAGTAATGAAGTGGAATTTCCTAACCAGCTAACGTGTTGAAGTCTTTGGGGTTGGGCTTTCGATGCGGAAGCTAATCTTACAGGAATGTGATGACTAAAAATATAATAAATAATCACAAAATGGTTGCCGTATTATTTAAATTATATTTAAATTCTAACGCAAAACTAAATCTTCGTATATCTTTCGGTGAGAGGAACTGTAAATCCAAAAATAATTTCTTGTTGAATTGCTAATATCTACAGTTCCTTTCAATTTCGACTCGGTTATTACGTTTTAATGAATTTCAAATTACACGCTAATTTCGGATTTAATTTGGATGCGCTTTCATTGGGCGTAGGAAAAAATGGAAATGATAATTCTGTTTGTTTACCATACAATTTAAGTAGCGAAAAGTTTTGTTATACGAAAGCTCTCGCGTTTTGCAATTTCTATGTAAATTTTTGTTATGTAATAAGATTATGCACATGCATTTTTTGTGTAATTTTCAATATTATGATGACATAGTTTAGGTTTAGGTATAAAAACTTTTAAATTTTATTTGGCATTTTTAAACTTAATCAATATTTTTTAATTTAAAATGCATCAATATGTAACAATTTTGTTGATCCGCTGCAGGCTTCAACCGCAATTTACTTTCCCAAAATATTAAAAATTTAAATTGAATTTGACAAAATATTATTAATAGTAAGTTTTTTATTCTGGTAAACTGTAAAAATAAAAATGCCAACTGCACGTACAGTTGAAAATACGTAAAAAGATCCTTACGTCATCGGTTTTGTTCAAAATTATGTTGCTAGTCAAATGATTATCCATCATAATAAAACATTTTTCGATATAAAAGCGGTTTTATGTACGAAATGTTCCTAATACTTTTGATGCATGCTATAACATAATAATTTACATTTCAATATTAATAATTTATTTCCTGGTATCACATTTACACGATTTTCCTTCTGGGCTTGAAAATGTATGTCTAAATTCAATACAAACTGTTGAGCTTCAGATTGTAATGTTTTAGCATAGTGAAGTGTCATAATTAAAAGAAAATATAATTAAAATTATGAATTATTACCTCGTGAAAATTAATATTAAATTATAAAATGAAATATTTAATAACAAATCTAATAAAATTAATATTGTTTCGTAAGCTCTCATCATATCAAATTAAATTAAAAACATCAGAGGAAGGTAACAATCTATTGCTGAAAACTCTTGAATTTTATTAAGTGTGCTTCGCTTGTCAATTTTTAATTTCCTCTGAAAATATATTTAAATAATTCTTATTTATATTTATCGTCTACTTAATTGTGATTAAAAATGACAATAGGTAGTACCTATAATCCATTTGTTTTAACAATGCAGAACTAAATTGATGACCACTTCTGTAGACTTAAACCAAATGGACTATAATAATAAATAAATTTATCTTTATTGCAACACAGTTTGCTGCTGTGGTATTTCGAATTACATAACATACCAGTACTACCAGCTTTAAATTGACATTTTTCTGTACAATTCCAGTTCTTAAATTTCCTACATTGTGAAAAGAATATAAATAAATGATAAGTGCTGTAAGGTTTCAATATACTTTTACCAACATCGCTTCGTATGTGTATACAGATATTACTAATTCCATTGGGAGAAGTACGATGATATTTATGGACACATGGAACCTACAGTTTGACGTGGAATTCAAACCATGACAAGCGACACATTTAATTTATAAAATTATGCTTATCTTACTTAGTTACATTATGTTTTATTCTATTCTTCAATTTATATAACGAGCTTTTGTGACGTAAAGTTCATCTTACGTTATTTCAACCGTATTGAGGATAATAGCTTCAAAATATTTAAACTTTAGGGTTGCACAGAAACTATTTGCAATAAACAATGCTATTATTATAAATTACCGTATTTTGTAATAAGCTAAAGTGCTTAGTACAGCAAATATTGCACCCTTGATGGAATCAATTCAATAATTAGTATAACTAGTGTAGATTATCAACAAGAAGTAACAAAGTGGGTTAAACGATATTTTCCCAAATTAATAATCGATAATCAATTATTCTAAACCTTTACAATAGTTTGAAATTAAGATTCCGGCTATACATCTCCATCAAGTTGATTTATGTGTCTTATACAGGGTAGTGCAAAAAGAGCAGAAATTGGAATTGTTTAATGAATTAGAACTTGAGGTTTAAAATTTCTACCAAGAAATTTCCTAATGAATGCACACGTTTTACTATTTTGTTATCATTAAAACAATTTAAAATAAAGAAACTAATACGTACTCCTTGTTGACGTCATAGACGGTGTAATGTGCCGTAAAAGATTGTCTGAATACCTGAAACAAAGAGAAAATGTTATCAGAATAAATGAGTAAACTTTCTGGTTAGTGCTTTTTATTATTATTATTTGTACTACTTTAACATCCGGGCACAAAAACTTTGACTTTAATACCCCTAATTCTAAATACCATACCGAGTTGTAACTGATTGTAAAAACGTGAATTATTTAAATATTTTTTACTAATGTATATTAAATTAATATTTTGCTAAAATGTTGCGACTTGAAATGCAATCAATCTTAGCTTTTTGCACATGTCCTGCAGTAGCTGCAGGATCGCCTTTCACCTGGCACACAGCCAAATTATTTTCAAGAACCAAACTGTTTCCCGAACTGGGTCTTGATTACATTTTTCAATTGTACAATTTTTCTTTCAACCAAAAACTTTTCGACAAATATCTGCGATGCTTTATTCCATGTTTCAACACAACTATAATTTGCCCAACATTCAGGACTATAATAGAAACTTGATGAAAAGAATAAAATGCGAGGTTTTTTTAATTATCTACTAAACGAACAAATGTTGATATCTTCTTCAGCGATTTCATGAATAAATCGTGGTGATTATACAACCGAATCGAATTTTTATTTTAGATTATGAAGACACTGCACGACGTATAATATTACTGAAAGAAAAACGACCAAGGTGTGCTTTCATTCTGCTCGAAAAAACGGTTAAGTTTTTATCAATACTTTTCAGAGTTTAAGGGTTTCTTCTTGAAAGCTGATAATTGGGCATGATGCAGCTGTCAAAAATTAACAAGCGATTTCGCAATTTTCTTGGTTATCAAAAATGCATTACTGGTCTAGAACGTCCATTTAAAAAGTTTAATTTCTTGCGAATTTTTTAGACAACATATTTTTATCACCTTTTTGTTATGCAAAAGTGTACACTTACCATCACAAAAAGCAAACCTGTTTGGTTTAAACAAACATAATATGTTAAAATGCACAAAATAAAAAGTTAAAACATGCGAAAGAACGCCGTTATTATTTTCAGCAGCTTTGTTTAATTTCAGTAGTACATTAGTACAAAAGGATTTAATTAAATGCGAGAAATGCGGAAGTATATGAAAATGAATGCATTACAATCATTACAGACGTAAATTTACAAAATTATATAAACTAGGCTCGTAGCTAGAAAATACGAAAAAATCGTGCATTGAAGTTATTGTTTAGACAATATAACTTTTCTTTTGTAATTTAACTTTTAAACAAAAACATTACATAATATTATTTCGAGTTCTCTAAACGACGATAAATTTTTGTTTGCAACCTTAAATTACCAATTCGAACCTGAGGTTACTATTGCAAGTGTAATTTCTACAAAATCTTACGAATACATTTTTTATCCTATGATTGCATTAGGGTATAATTTGTTACCAAAAGAAACAGGAAATATTTCACATATTTTGCCGGAAAAGCTAATTTCTTCAATACAGAGAGAAGCCAATATTTTATCGCTGAACTGAAAGGATTTTTAGCATTAACAGCTACCTTCGTCTTTAAATTGCAGCAATCTTGAATTGTGTCGACTAATGGATTACCAAAATTCGTAGATGGTAGATTTGTAAAGTTTACAAATTCGTTTAATATAGTTAAATACTTTTTTCAACATATTTTATTAAAGAGGAAATTAATTTAGAAAAGATGGTGCACTAATTTTCGCCACCTTACATCAAATTTTGCCTGATGCAGACTCTCAAAAAAATTACAAAAATCAATATCGAATTGGCTGATTTATCACGAAAATTCGTTTCGGCGGCTTTTCGTCTGTTCGAAACTTTAAATTTGGTTTTTAAAATAAACTTTTTACAATCTAGCGTATACAATGTGCTTCAACTTGAAATTGTAGCAGATTTATGGAACTAACATGCGTGACCGATGTTGTTCGTTTGAGTTAATTGCGAATCGTATTACACCATAATTGTATAATATGTGACTTATTACAAACAAATCGTGCTTCACATCTCCGTCACTAAATCTAACTTACATGTAATAAAATAGCCTTTGTTCCATTACTTACCGGTTTAATGTTATGTTTTAAGAGCACATACTTCAAATCCGCTGAGCACTGGTAACCTTTAACATTTAACTGGCGCTAAAAAAGAAGGAAATTAGTACCAAGTATAATAAATGAACCTTGTATTATTACCAAAGTATGATTAGTAACTAAAAGAGAAACTGTAAAATTTTTAGTGTCTAACACAGCCAAACCTCCATCATCAGCTTGAAAAACAAAATATGTTTCGGAAATCCAAGAATGTGGAAGCCTATGAGGATTTAGATTACCCTTAAACATTATAATTATTATTAAAAATTAATTAATTAATTAATTGTTAACAAAAAGGAAATTAAGAGTTAAACTCATCTTAAAATTTTTCGCTCTTTTTATTAGAAAATTTAGCACCACGGCTATTGTAGTCGTAAGTTGCTGAAAGGTTTCGTAATAAGGCGATACAAATGTATAACCAAAACTTAAACTATGTGAGAGAAATAAATATTGACAGCTAATGTAAGTTATACATAAAATATTTAACAGGTTTTACTTATAAAAATTAGGCGATTAGTACACCAACGAAATAATTTTTGGTGTACGAGTCCCCTTATTAAGTTATCACTTTATTACATTTGTAGGCATTTAGGATAAGTTTGCAGTTTATAAAAAAAATTTAAATATAAAAACAAATTAATTTTGAAATAATTTTCAAAAAGTTAACTGAAAAAATCAAAATACCTCCAAATACTCATCCAGGTCCATTCGCTTTCCGTGCCAATACAGAAGTTCGTCTACATATCCCAATAAAAGTATGGCGGCCACAATTCCAGCTATTACCATTCCGATCACCAATAAGGATAATATTATGGACCACCAGTTGTGACCTTCCGATGACTGGTATTCTAATTCCTACCAAAATGTTTCATGTAATTTTAATAATAATTTACTTACAAACACTTGCAAATAAATGTTGTTATAACTATTCAATAGCAATAGAACGGTATTTTTATGACACAAGAGATAAATTATCGGAAATGAAATAAAGTCTATTTTGAATAATTTAATAGTTACACTGAAAATACAAAAAAAAAGTGTGTATACTTCTTATATCATAAAAATATTTAGAAATATAAACATAATAATAATAGCTATGTTTATCTATCTAAAAAGCTGCTGCTACCTCTACTAAAAACTAATTAAAGATTTTTAACTATGTAACTAATTAAACTTAACTAATGTAAACTAATGAGAAAAGATAATTATTATTGTGTCGTTAATTTAATCTTTAATCTACAGGGTGGCGACACAAAACTATTCAATCATTCGGAATATTAATTTGGTAAATGTGCAAAACACATTTCTACTGTTAATAGTGGTAATTAATGACTTAATTACTGTGCTTTCGTACCATTTCAGTTCTTAAAATGCATTGTAGTACTATTACACAATTTAATTAAAATATTCATCAGTCGTTATAAGGTTATAGGTCCATCTCGTATATATAAATTTAATTATTGTTTTTCAAATACTCATAAACTGTTTATACAGAGAGAAATAAATGTTTTGAAATATTGCAATTAAATTGTAACTGTTGATTTTTAGTATTTTTGTTTTCACAAGACGCTTTCGATTTCTCGGCTTTCCGATTAATTGTGTTATTTCATTTCTCCGTCACTGATATACATACAATTGATATGACGAATAGAAATGTATCGATTATTTAAGTATAACTATTTTATTTTTACCGGCTGGCTAGAAAATCTGAATTTTGTTTGAATATTTTTCTACTTTTCCATTACCAGTCGAATTAGGAAAAGTGGGTTTTTCGCACAATTTACACAAAACTTGTTTTTGACTGTCATAAAAGAGGATTTGTATTGACGTTTTATTTTATTAAAGTTAATTACAATTTGGGGTATATTTTTGGGAGTTCAATGATTGTGTGAAACACAAAATACGAAGTATCCACATAACGCCACGAAGTCTCTCCTTCCCAATCCCGATTCTCACCTCCACGTCGTGCCTTGGAACCTGGATTGTCTCTAATGAAAATCAGACCTATGCTAGGAAAAAGGATAAACGATTAGGAATTGCGGATGAGTCTCTTGTGGAGAGCTAATAAAGGAGTCACTTTAATGATAGATGAGAAATGGAAAGAAAGAATAAATAGCTATGAATTTGTCACTGCATGTTTCCAACTTGACACCGGAACTCTTGTAAAAATAGGCGTGTATGCTCAGGAAAAGGTGAAGAGTGAAGAATCCGAAAAGTGTGATAACCATCAGCACAAAATAATCCTAATAAATATAAGATCATAACGGGAGATTTTTAAATGCTAGAATCGGTAACTTTCCTATTACAATTCGGCGCGATCGAATGGGCGCGATCGATTGGGCGCGATCGATTGGGCGCAACGACAACTGGGCGCAGCGACAACTGGGCGCAAATACAACTGGGCGCAAATACAATTGGGCGCAAATACAATTGGGCGCGAGGGAAGATTTATCCATTACATATTACTTATTATAACTGATAGTAAGAATTTTTTTTCTAAAAAACTATTATTTACGTAACTAAATCTAGAAATGTTTATTTAGCCAATAAAAAAAATTATAATTAAAAATTTAAACTAAATGTTTTTAAAATGTTTATTCCTTCTAACTTCCACTAAAATTTAGAAATAATGTTTATTTAGCCAATAAAAAAAATTATAATTAAAAATTTAAACTAAATGTTTTTAAAATGTTTATTCCTTCTAACTTCCACTAAAATTTAGAAATAATGTTTATTTAGCCAATAAAAAAAATTATAATTAAAAATTTAAAGTAAATGTTTTTAAAATGTTTATTCCTTCTAACTTTTACAAATAATAACAATGCCTATTAATATAGTACCCAACTGATCAGGAATTCATTTCATAATTATGGGAAATGCCTCGCAAAAAGTCTATAACACTTCTATTCGCGTAATCCTCTACTAGATTCTTGATGCGCGAATCAGCCTCCAAGTAATGGAGGCTGATAACCTTAACCTTATGTTGTTAGCAGGAGATTAAGGTTATTGAAATTTAAGAACGGCTTAAATACAGGGCCAGCGTATGCCTGTTTGGCGCACGGTTATTTTTGAAAATTAAACCAAACTTTATCATAAAAGGTTGATCGTTAGCTTTTGTTCCATTGCTGGCGGCCGGCAATGTTTTCTCCAGATTTGTGGTCAGTGTATAATCGCGTCTTAACTGACACGGGAACAAACAATCATACTGAAGCGGCACATAGACGATTAGAGGCAGAGCTAAGTATGGATCTAAGCTAAGTATGGAGCTAAGTACGGAAACATTTGGAAATTAATTTCTAGTTTAAAAGTTATTCAACGTGGGCGAGATCTGTTTTATGAAAAATTAGTTGCCTGAAACAATCCACCTATTAAGAAAAGAAAATAGTCGGAGGATGATGCGCGCATCAAAAATCTAGTAGAGGATTACGCCACATAGGGGTCGTCCATAAATTACGTCACGCAATTTTAAGCAATTTTTAACCCCCTCCCCCCCATCTCCACACTTCGTCACACAAACCTAGACCCCCCTCCAAATATTACGTCACATATTCTTGACCCCCCTCCCCAATGTAGTTTTATTGACTTCTTAGTAAATTTTACAATCGGTTTCATTTTGATTTTTATAACAATTTATTATAATAGATTTATGACGGCTCTGTATATTTATACATAAATATACACGTACAGATTACCAACTAAAATTAAGTTTTTTAATCTTTTAATCTTTTTACGTTTTTTAAAATTTTAAAAATCATTTTGAAAGTTCAAAAAATAGTATTTTTGAAATACTTGTTAGAAGAAGGACAACACGAGGAGCCAAATTATACGAGGGCCGGTCCTGACCAATGTCAGGACGTTAGAAACCAATTATTGCATGTGTAAAACATACTTTTATCTTAAGTTGTCAAGTTGGCAACCTGTTACTAACTCGACATTTCAAGAAGCTTTTACGTTTTTAGAGAGAGAGAGAAATAAAAGCAATAATAATTTTTGTGACGTCACAATTTTTGAACCCCCCCCGCCCCCGCCCCCCATCGTCACAAATCGTCACAAGGGTCGGAACCCCCTCCCCCCCTAGGAGCGTAACGTAATTTATGGACGACCCCATAGAAATATTATAGACTTTTTGCGGGGAATTTCCCATAATTACGAAATGAATCCATGATTAGTTAGGTACTTTATTAATAGGCATTTTTATTATTTGTAATTGTTAGGACTAAACAATTTAAAAACATTTAGTTTAAATTTTTAATTATAATTTTTTTTATTGTCTAAATAAACATTTCTAGATTTAAAACATTTTTATACGTAAATACCTATTAGTTTTTTATAAAAAAATTCTTACAATCAGTTATAATAATTAATACGTAATAGATAAATCTCCCTCGCGCCCAATTGTATTTGCGCCCAATTGTATTTGCGCCCAATTGTATTTGCGCCCAGTTGTCGCTGCGCCCAGTTGTCGTTGCGCCCAGTTGTCGTTGCGCCCAATCGATCGCGCCCAATCGATCGCGCCCAATCGATCGCGCCGAATTGTCGGTCACCGTTGTAAACAACATCAAATAACTCAGATCATTTACCACCTTCGTAATAGTTAATAGAAGACTTAACAAACTTAGTTAGAGGCACAGTGTTAGATGATATAATTTTAAGACCAAATTCATACAAAACCGGAGCGCGCAGAACTTTTGCCAGAATAGAGTTCAAGCCCTCGTACAAAATTATACCACGAATGAGGACATAAAATTAGAATGGAACTATATAAAAAATGGGAATAGGACTTTTTGGCGCTGCTGTTTCGGCGCAATCCCTTTCGGCGCGAAGCCCTTTCGGCGACATCTGTTTCGGCGCCGGTTTATTCGACGCGAAGCTCATTCGGCACGACGCTCATTCGGCACGACGCTCATTTGGCGCGACGCTCATTCGGCGCGACGCTCATTCGGCGCGAGGATCATTCGGCGTGAGGCTTATTCGGTGTGAGGTTTCTTCAGAGCAGATTTGGTGCTAGATCTGTTATTGTAATTAATAAATCTCCGCGTAAAGTTAAATCTTCCGCAAGGGGGTGGATCTTCCGCGAAGAGGTGGATCTGCCGTTAGGTTAGTGTTAGTTTTTGATATTTCTTTAGAAAACCAATTAAAAACAAATAAATCTTCACGTAAAGTTAAATCTTTACGTACAGTTAAATCTTCCGCAAAGAGGTGGATCTTCCGCGAAGAGGTGGATCTGCCATTAGGTTAGTGTTAGTTTTTGATATTTCTTTAGAAAACCAATTAAAAACAAATTAATCTTCAGGTAAAGTTAAATCTTCCGCAAAGAGGTGGATCTTCCACGAAGAGGTGGATCTGCCGTTAGGTTAGTGTTAGTTTTTGATATTTCTTTAGAAAACCAATTAAAAACAAATAAATCTTCACGTAAAGTGAAATCTTCACGTAAAGTTAAATCTTCAGCAAAGAGCTGGATCTTCCCCGAAGAGGTGGATCTGCCGTTAGGTTAGTGTTAGTTTTTGATATTTCTTTAGAAAACCAATTAAAAACAAATTAATCTTCACGTAAAGTTAAATCTTCCGCAAAGAGGTGGATCTTCCGCGAAGAGGTGGATCTGCCGTTAGGTTAGTGTTAGTTTTTGAACGTGAAGATTTCGCAGAGGAACAAAGTAAAAATATTCGGAATGGAATGGATAAATAAGCTTTTCGCCAAAAATATTTGCATCGAAGTGACTTGGGCCTTTGCGCCGAAACGGCTTAGCGCCGGAACGGCTTAGCGCCGGAACGGCTTGCGCCGAAAGTTGTATGGCGCCGAAAAAAACGTGCTCCGAATAGTCATGCGCCGAATCGGCTCCGCGCCGAAAAATTTTGCGTCGAATTGCTAGCGCCGAATAAGGCGCGCCGAAAAAGTCGCGTCGAATCGGCTGCGCCGAATAGTACCTAATCTATAAAAAATATATCAAGACAGGGAGTAATAGTCACCGCAAGAACATAACATAATGGTATAGAACAAAGAAATTGTAGAAGCTGTGGAAGAAAAGAATAAAAGGTTATAACATAATAATATCTATCAGAACAAAATTAGACGAGATGAAAATGACAAGAAGTCACGTCAAAGATTTATGCAGACAAGCGCAATAAAAATCAATAGTAAGGTTAACAATCATCTATATGGAAGAAACCAGTTTGCAGATGAAATCGTGGAAATGCTAAACAAAGAAGGGCGAGATAATGCAAGACTGAACTGTATAAAGAAGCAAAACAGGAAAGAACACCACATAAACTTATGGCATAACTCACACATATTCCATAATGTGGAAGAAAGGTAGGGTTATAATGAGGAAGTAGATTCCACCACGAAAAAAATCTTCACACTGCTTTATGTTGACAACCAAGTAGTGATCCAAGAAACAGAAGATGATCTCCATAAAGATGGAATACCACCATAAAGGAAAAAGAGACGTTGGGCGCTCGAGGAAGCGTTAGACGGCGGAACAGGCTTTAGCCTATTTAATCCCAGATGAGTTGATGATGAATATTTTTTATCTATAATTTTATAAAAAGTAGGAAAAGTTCTTTTGCTTCACTAGTTGCACAAATAGCTATTATAACTTCAGAATGCATTGAGATATCGATTTGAAATTATTTTCTTTTACAGTCAAAAGGTTGAAAACTATCTGCACCAAATTGGAAACCTTTATCTAAAAATCCAAATGAATAATAAATATTTTAATATCGATTAAAAAAATTATTGCAAGTTGTCAAGTTTAGAATTTACACAAATATTTTGCAGTTGTTGTATTGGACCTCTATTTTATAAAATTATCCACTCTTAATAGTCTAATGTAAGCTGAAATTGCAAAATAGCTTTTCTGATTAAAATTCGAGACATTTCTGATCATATTTCTTTTTCAGAGGAATGCTCGTGATGATCGACGAATTTTTACTTCAAGTGTAATTGACGAGGTTTACAACCTTTCCTAGCATTTAATGTTTAATCGTTTTTGAATTATTTACAGGACTGCCAGTGATGATTCTTAATCTATCTGATATTTTAGCGTTTTTTTGCAACGTAAATTTTTTTCTCTGTTACAAATTGCAATTATCTCTAAATCAGATTTAACAGTTAAAATAACTACTATAATATGAAAATATTATAAAATAATAAAGTTTAAAATAGTAATAAAAATGCATACATTCTTGAGGCAAGGCCAAAACGTTTAATAACAATGTTTACCCTTTTTATTGTATCCTCCCTTTTTAATTCTTAGTATTTCATTAATTCTGAATTTTATTAAACTTTTTGGTTTTGGCTGAAGAATATATTATGAATTTGTATTAATATTTAAAATTTAATTATTTTAATATTATTTTTTATTTGAAGATGTTTAGTAGCAATAATTATTATACAAGCTAACGAAATTCGATACTAAAATTTGACTTCGTTTGGGTTTGGTTAATTTTGTAAAAAGCAGTGACAAACTTTTCATAAATTTACATTAGCGTAATAATTTCCGTTCAAAATAGTTTTAGTTCGTCATAAAATAATTTTGACGTTTAAAAATTTAAATTTTTCCGCATTTTCCTAAGGAAACCCGCCTTTTGGCGATTTAAGCTGATTACTAATAATTTATCAATGTGTAATTTTTCAATCTTGTATGCCTTTGTTTAAGGGGCATCAATATCTAAGTTATCGGCACCTGTTTTGTTCGTTTTTCAATTGGCAAAAGGTTTTTTGTTGACGGGTTTTTAAAACGGGCCACTAAAAGGCCGAGCCAAGAAATGTTGTTAAGTAACTTAGCTAGTGATCACACAGAGTCACTGCTGTGGACTAAAAATTTAAATTTAAAATTTCGTAATTATTAAAATTATTTGGCACGGTTAATTTGTAATCTGTTGTCTCTATGGAAAAATAATTCAAATGGATAATATCTCAATGGGTTTCGGAATGAGGATTCGAATAAAATTAGTGTTTTTCTACCCACCTGGTATCTTTGAATTTTGTGAAAATTGAGGAAATCTTTTTGAGTAGAAAAGGCTTTTGAAGGTTTGAACTCTATTTCTTATTTTTATACTATTTTAACCTTAATATTAATTTGTAACAGTCGTTTCGAAGGACCTTGTAGTCCTTCATTCATTGCGCGTGGTGGGGGTGGATTACCTAACCCTGGTCACTCCAAATAAATTGAAAATTTCCTATTGCAAAGAGGAAGGTTTATATAGTATAATGACATAATTTTCACAAGCGAAGATATAATCAAAATTTTGAGTAAATCGATTTTGAAGTTTGCAAATTTACATGTAAAATTAACGAGATTCCCGCGCGTCGCTCATTAACACTTAAGGTAAGCGTTCATTTATCGGCATCGTACGCATCGGACGAATCGTATCTTTTTCGTCGAGTTCGTTCACTTGTTCGGATCGTATGAAACGGCGTATTCTGCACGTACTAGAACTAACAACCGTGTTTGATATTTGTTACAAAAATTCAAAATAAATTCAAAATATGAGTGACAGTGAAATTGAAACAGTAATAATCAGCTGTTTGTTAATGGAGGAAGAAAAGAAGAAAAAGAAGAGACGTAATAAAAAAAAGTTTTGCTAAAAAAATAATTTTGCACTAACGAAATTAACATACCATCGTCCATGTTTGCAACAAATACTGTGAGAAATGCGAACACTGCAGTCGAGCCGTTGCGATTACTATCGTTCATTTCTCGGATTTGTCGATGACATCATCCGAACGCATCGCACTCATCGGAAAAGTTGCCTGCCAAAGAATACTGATCGGATTTACCGAGATGCGATGCGTACGATGCGATATAATGAACGATGGTTCATTAAAAACAATGTAAAGAATATTTTATTCCGATGCGTCCGATGCGTACGATGCCGATAAATGAACGCTTACCTTTAGAGTATTTTTGCCTTCATCCCGGTTTCCGATTTGAATTTTTCTTTGAAATTCGGATAGATTGGGGGTGTGATTAGTGGATATTAGTAATAAATATAATCTGGCACGGCCAGAATTGGGCGCAACAAAAAACCTACCCTACGGCCCTCCGGGCGGTTTTTCATTCGCGTACGCCGCTCCGCGGCAGAGCTAAACATACGAGAAGGCGCCACCCATCAAGAAAACCGGGATGAAGGCAAAAATACTCCAAGTGTTAATGAGCGACGCGCGGGAATCTCGTTAATTTTACATGCAAATTTGCAAACTTCAAAATCAATTTACTCAAAATTTTGATTATATCTTCGCTTGTGAAAATTATGTCAGTATACTATATAAACCTTCCTCTTTGCAATAGGAAATTTTCAATTTATTTGGAGTGACGAGGGTTAGGTAATCCCCACCAAATTCCCTTATGGAAGTTTTTGGTAAGTGACTATAATTTGTTCAAAAGTGTCCGAGTATCCACTAGTTCCTTTTTTTAAGAAACTTTGGTTGAAGGAAGGTTGGTGTTTTTTTTTATTTTAGACACGTCACTTATTTAGCATTCCAGACTTCAACGCTAAATTTCAGAAGATTCAAAACACTGTCAAGTTTGGTTATGGATCAAAATACGAGTGATTAAGCTCTACCTGTCGTCCGGGTGCAATCTGTTTCAGTCCACATATTCTATTTTCAATTCGAAGTGTTTTCCAAAACGTGCTGATCCGGAGAGATCCATGCGTAAACAGAAACTGGCTTTGGTACCCGAAGTTACAGGAAAATTATTTTGTTAAAAGTACTAACAGTGTAAAGGCTAGGCTTAGGTGGTTTAGCACGTTTGTATTTTTTTGTTAATGAAATAAAGCGGGTGGCATCCAATTTTTTTTGGTGCTGTGCTTCGAATTCCTTAATTGAAAACAATGGTAAACCATCGAAGCAATATGTGATGAAAGCTCTTCTCGAAGTGAAGTAAAGTACGCTTCACATGGTTTGGACCCCACGTTAATATGTATATAGGTTCTCACAGGCATAAGGAAAAATTGGTCACGATGCAGTTTTAGCAGGAATCTAACGTTGTCCTTCCGCTTGCAGTAATGGAGCGCTCCACCACTGATCTAACCGTACATAACATTTACAAGCAGGGAAATTGAATAAAATCACCGACGATTCCCTTCATGAAGAGTAATTGCTAAATAACGGAACCTGAATATGAACGTTCAGTATAACAATAAATTACAGAGAGGGAGCTATTGTTGGCAGGTTCGAAATCAGTCAATCCGATAACATTCTAAAATTATCCCAAGGTGCATACAGACATATCGTAACGTAATTACGCGGCGGACTTCAGTACCCGTAGTCCCTCACATTAAAACAGTAACAAAATCAAAAAAGTTTATGCGATCATATTCACCCAAATATGGAACCAATTGGTTTGTAGTCGGAAACTTTCATCGGAATTATATTTTTAATAGTCAGTATTTCTAATAGAAGGAGGTTCTCGGGATGATGGAGTGGCCACAAAGAAACAATCGTTTAAATCAGGGATGAGCAACCCGCGGCCCGTGGGCCGCATGCGGCCCGCCACACTCTCTCGTGCGGCCCTTCAAATATTTTACAATTTGTCTTTTAAGGTTAGGTTTACTTTGTTAATAAAGAGATAATTTGAGTTCCTCATTCAGTGTTTGTATAGGGTGTTTTTTAGCTGCATGAGATCTTTCAATAGGGATAATTTTTGAATGAAGTTTGTTAAAGTGACAGTTCTTTGACATTTGTGTTCAGAAAGGTTTGCCAGTTAATAATGAATAAATTTAATTAACACTTGAACAAAGTTACCAAATTGTGTAAATTTATTTTCAAAGTCAGAATTCCGTTAGCGAAACTTATACCTTAGAGCTCTTCGCCCATTTTATGGTCGACATAATCGACCTTCTGAGCAGGATATTGGACCGGTGATGGACAAATTTCGTACCACTTCTTCATTGCATGATGTAAGACCATCAACAAGACAAAGAAATGTGCGTACCGAAGAAACTATCGCTTCTGTGAGTGAAAGTGTGCAAGAGAACCCAAAAATTTCAATTCTCCATCGTGCTCAACAACTTGGGCTTTGTCCATCCACTACATGGAAAATTTTACATCAAGATCTGGGTTTGCATCCTTACAAGATCCAGTTGGTTCAAGAATTGAAGCCTAGTGATCATCGATTGCGTCGTGCGTTAGCAGATTGGGCTCACAACCAATTGGAAGTAGACCCATTTTTTTACCGCCAAATTTTGTTCAGTGACGAGGCACATTTCTGATTGGATGGGTTGTGAATAAGCAAAATTGCCGTATATGGACTGATACCAATCCGGAATATTATCTTGAGACTCCCTTGCATTCATTAAAATTGTCTGTTTGGTGTGGAATACACGCCAAAGGCATCGTCGGTCCATATTTCTTTCGAAATGAGGAAGAAGCTACCGTTACGGTGAATGGTGTGAGATATCGACACACGCTCAATACATTTTTGTTTCCAAAAATCCAAGAGTTAAACATCGACAAGTTATGGTTCCAACAGGATAGTGCTGCGTGCCACAGAGCCACCGAAACCACAGATTTATTGAAAGGACAATTTGATGACCACATTATTTCAAGAAATGGTCCTATCAATCATTGGCCTCCAAGATCGTGTGATTGGACGCCTCCAGATTATTTTCTTTGAGGGTATGTCAAATCCATGGTTTATGCCAATGGTTCCCAAACTTTTTTTTCGTAGACCCCCTGCTGCTACATTTCTACTGTATGTAGAATAATATGAATAGAATACATATTCTACTTACAACTTGTGAACCCCTGTTTTCTTTTCACGTCTACGTGGACCCCCGTGTGGTTTCCTGTGGACCCCTGGGGGGTCCACCTGGACCACTTTGGGAACCACTGGTTTATGCTAACAAACCAACAACTCTGGAAGAATTGTAGGTCAATATTCAGCAAGCCATTTATGAAATAAGGCCAGAAATATTGGAAGAAGTGGTCAAAATTGGACTCATTGGATGCGCTTCGTAACGATTAGTCGAGGTGGTCACATGCCGGAAATCATTTTCAAATCATAAATGGCATTAAATTTACTTTCATAAAAAATAGTTAAAGAAACATTCCATCAATTTTTAATGTTTCATTTCAATTTGAAGTTCTCATGCATCTAAAAAACACCCTATATAAGTTTCTTACATACGGCCCGCACAACATTTTTAAATTTGTAGCTTGGCCGTTGTAAAAAAGGGTTGCTCATCCCTGGTTTAAATGGTCAACTAGTTTCGACTATCTCCTAGTCATCATCAGGACTAGAAGAACATCAGGAATAGAATCCTTCTATTCGAATTCCTGGAGTGAGAATAATTTTCCATTACGTCAGTATTTCTGTTTACCTCATTTGAAGACACTACCCAATCACTTTGCGGTTTATTAATCATTCCAATAATAGAATCCGTAATTATTTTCAACTACGGTCAATAACTACTCTGTTCCAATATTATGCAAGTTGATTAGAAAATCGCGATTGGCAACGGCGTGTAATGAGTTTATGTTAAGCTGTTAAAAGTAAACATCTTTGTTTTCCAATATTAATCAAACAAGTTTGGAATAACTCTGCGGCCGACGTGGTGAGTTTCTTGTTGAATTCTACGGCTTAGTAAATTTATCGATGAATATAATATCCCGGAAGCTATATTTTTAATGAGTTAAATTTTTTAACGTATTATCTATGGTTTAAAATGTTTATATTTTATAATGAGTTCAGCCGAAACTTTGTTTTGTAATAATTATTTTGAGATAATTACATTTTATTCACATGATTACTTGCATTATTTATCCATTATTCAAATTATCAACAATTTTGGGTCAAAATGTTTGGAAAACTCTGTATACGAAACAGTATGATAACGCTGTGCTATGAACAAGACAAATTATAGCAAAGTCATAAAAAGTAATGTTGCAAGATTAAGCTCTATAATCTATTACTTAATATAATTCCTGCTCCGTGTAAACAATTTTAAATGGGTAATTTAAAGGTTAATAAAAAAAGTTTATTCCCGTCGTTGTAATAAGGAATGTATGCTGTGTAAAGACTGAACGGATTGTATTACAGGTATATGGGCATAGAAATTGGCTATATACTGTTCAATAGTGTGACTGATAGAAAATGACGCCATTCGATTTTATACTTTTGGCTTTATAGAGTTTAAACGTGCGAAAGAAAATAAATTTCTTCTGATAAGGATGCACACCTTTGGGAATAATTAAACTGTCTTTTTAAGGGTATATCGTCGATATTAATTTACCAAGTTTACGCCGCTTAAAAAATTAAGATTATAAATTAGGTTGATGCTATTTTAAAAATCTCATTGTTGATCTAAATAAGAATGCTGTATTAAGAGAGAATCAAGTACGAACTTGGTGTACAATTGAATCAAAGCAGTTGAACCAGAAACGTTATAGTTATCAAATTATATGTGAAAATTACAGGACCATTAACAAAGTTTACATCAGGACGCTCATATCGGATAGAACAGAAAATTTATCCTCGGGAGAAGCACATAATTTTCTCCGCAAAGTAAATAGTTTAAGCAATTCCAAATTTGGCAACAAAATATCTGCTTTTCTAAAAATTGCGTTTGTGGGAAGAAAATTGGGTTATCATTATTTTTGGGTTATTAAAATTTGAACGTCCTATGCATGAATATTTTTCATATTATTTTTTATTCCCCGCTATTTTGTTATAGCTTTTATATTTTATCATACGATATGACGATATTAAATTATCAAATACGTATAGAAATTTGAAGGTAATATTGGAATCACGCGATTTGAATTAACGCTGCAGTTTTATGATCCTATGCATTGAACATTAATCCATGTTTTGTTACGTTTTAACTGAACTGAACTTTCGTGCAAAATTTTGATAATTTAAAAATCTATGAAGACGTTAGATGTGTACGGAGGCTGCTGGAAAAGTTTCTGGAAACGATATGGTAAAATGTGGTATATGACTTTATTGCTTTTCTAAATATTCGCCTTTGATATTAATATAATTTTGCATACGTTGGAACCAATTTACAAAATATTTTTTCCACTCTGAAGCTGATACCTCAGAAATCGGTATTTGAAATGTTTCAACAGCTGTTTCAGGCGACGAAAAACACTCACCGTGCATTTTATTTTTGATATTTGGGAACAAAGCAATGCCATTAGGTGACAAATTAGGGAATATGGGCAATGAGCCATAAAATCAACATTTTTACTGGATAATAAGTCAGCGGTTCGATGCACTGTGTGAGAGCTTGCATTGTCATGATGCAGAATAATTCGCCAATTTTGTTTGTTTCTTCTTACTATTTCAATGACTTCCGACGAACAAATTGTAGTATACCAATCAGCTTCACGGTTCTTCGATCTTCTAAAGCTTTTGTTACCACATGTTTAGTGACACTAAAGAAACAAGAGATCATTTTTTGATTTGCAGCACACGTGAACGGACAACTTTTAGTCGGTTTAGGCTCATTTTGAAGTACCCAAACGGTGGGCTGTTATTTATTTTCGGGTTCATATGAATGACTCGACATATATGAAGAGAAAAATACAGTCGAAAAAAGGAGAGTAAGTGGTGGAGTTGATGAAATCTGGCTGAAGAGTAAAAGTGGGTTACTAAAAATTACTATATGAAGATAAGCTCCTGAGATGGAAAAGAGAGGCGGGGTGCTTACGGGAAATACCAAAAACTAACTAAACGAGCCTACCAAGTAAAATATAAGACGGACCGACGAGGAAATGGACGCATGTAGTAGAAATGGTGTGAAGGGAAATATGGTTGTGGGTACGTGGAATGTGAGAAGGGGATGATAAAATAATTGACAAGGGAACTGAAGAGATATAGAATAGATGATATAGAATAAGTAGAGAATTGGGAAAATGTGACTAAATACAAGATGATTCTATGACAGGTGACCACATGACAAGTGAACGCACGACAAGTGAACGCACGACATCCGAACACATGACAACTGACCACGTTGACAAGCGACCCCACGGACTACTGAACACACGGATAAGTGAACGTACGGACAACTGAACACAATCTTAATTTTTAAATTTAAATATTTGTTATTTATTTTTATAATCATGAAATAGTAACTTTGAGGTTTACGATATTCACGAAAAAGCAAAATATATCGGAAATGCAATAATTGGTATAGTAACGAAATTGCAACTGGCACAACGCGGAAGAATTGATAAGGAATGGTATAACGAAGAATGCGACGATGAGAGGAAGAAAAATGAGAGATTCAGGTAACGGATGCTGCAAACACAACTAGTGGAGGATAGGTGAAGATATGAAGAGCAGAAAAGAAAATTCAAGTCAATCTACAGAAATGATAAGAGAAAACACAAGGAGGGACTACTAGATGAAATAGAGGAGAAATATAAAGGCAAAGATATAAAGAACTTTTACCGGAACATTAAAAAGTTAAAGAAGGGATACCAAAAAAACACAGTGTTTTGCAAAGACAAAGAGGAAAATCTGGTAGGCGGAGAAAATGAAACTTTGGATAGATGGGCGGAGTATTTGAGGAGTTGCTCAGTAGTCAGTAAAGTATTCACAGAGAAAAAGAAAGTAACTATGAAGAAGAAAATGAGAACATCGAAGCACCAAAACCACAAGAAGTCATAGAAATAATATTAAAACTGCAAAAGAATAGAAGTGCCGGAGAGGATAACATTACGTCAGAAACGTCAAATATGGAGGAGAAGAGCTTCATAGGACCATATTCGAATTGATTGCGAAGATTTGGGAAAAAGAGCAAATGCCCAAGATCTAGTGTGAATCAATTATTTTCCCAATACATGAGAAGGGTGATAAGATGGGATATTAGTCTTACAGAGTATTGTTTACAAGATTTTAGCCATATTGTCACGTGGGTGTCGTACGGGATCTTCATGTATTTTAATTAAACTGGTTTGGACTTTAATATATTTATTTGTACCTTTAAATTAATATTTACATACCTCTTAACTAATTCGTAGAACTAAATCTTACATTATCAATTGGGGATGAAGCTTTCTTGTGGGAACCATGGCCGTATCGCTTCCTGGCACTTGATTGTCACTTTTTGAACACCACACAGGTAACTACTTATCGATTGTTCAATTACCTCCGAAGACGACTTCGTTCGCCCCTCACTTAATTAAAAACAATTTGCAATCAATCTATTTTCTCAGCTAGCTAAACATATCCGGTGCAATCGCCTCTTATCAATAATGTCGATTCAGTATAGTTGCTAAGGCGACTCGCGTATTAATATTTTTATTAATGTGACATTACATTTTGTGTTAATTTTAAGTTTATGTAGACCAAACGCACAATCTATTTTCCCAAGCAGGCGTATCATTAGGCAAATTTCGAGCCCATTAAAAATTTTTTATTTGCAACGACTTGGGACAGCCGTTTTAGGAGGAGGGAGTAATGTCACATTAATAAAAATATTAATACGCGAGTCGCATTAGCAACTTTACTGAATCGACATTCAGTCCAACTATGTATCCAAAATGTTAAATATAACGTGCCCGTTACGTCAATTTTATCCAACTTGTTATGTTATTTATTAAATTCTTACTACGTATCTGATAACTAAACGTCTAACGTTATCGATAAAAGGTAAAACATTACAATCATTTAATAAATAACATAACAAATTGGATAACCTTGACTTAACGGGCACGTTATATTTAACATCTTGGATACATAGTTGGACTGATTATTGATAAGAGGCGATTGCACCGGATATGTTTAGCTAGCTGAGAAAATAGATTGATTGCAAATTGTTTTTAATTAAGTGAGGGGCGAACGAAGTCGTCTTCGGAGGTAATTGAACAATCGATAAGTAGTTACCTGTGTGGTGTTAAAAAGTGACAATCCAGTGCCAGGAAGTTATACGGCCATGGTTCCCATAAGAAGGCTTCATCCCCAATTTATAATGTAAGATTTAGTTCTAAGTAAACGGTATTAGTTAAGAGGTATGTAAATATTAATTTAGAAGTACAAATAAATGTATTAAAGTCCAAACCAGTTTAATTAAAATACATGAAGATCCCGTACGACACCCACGTGACAATATGGATTAAGGAAAAACTATCCCACCATTCAGAAAGAACTATTGGTGAATACCAGAGTGGATTTAGAAGGGGCAGATCAGTGATAGAACAAGTGTTCACACTCAATCAAGATCATGTGTATCGCTTTCATGTCAATGCCTAAGGATGTTGGAATCTCTCGGTATATCACATGCCAATCTCGCTCAATCATTTCACGTATAGCATTAAAATTAGTGGCAACAACAGACGTTCCTGGATAACCTGCACGAAATTTGTTACTGAGAGTGATGCATCCACGCTGGAATTCGAAAAACCAACTATAAACAGTACTCTTGGATGGTGCTTCTTTTGCAAAAGTAAAAACAAGTCGATCGATGGATTGTTTCGACTTTACACTACATGGCACAAAAATTTCCACATGAAAGTTCCATTTTTCGCACAATTACTTTCTTTAAAATGCTGTAGACACAAAATTTGTCTACTTCAGTACGAAATGTCAACTGAATCATAGGTTAAAAATGTGAAATTTTGCGAATATGACAGTTAATAGTTATTTACATAAAAGTCAGGAAAATGACATATTACTGACGAGGGGCAATGTTGAAATACGAGGCACTTCGTGCCGAGTATTTTAGAGCTCCGAGTCAAGTGAGACATTTTACTGACATGTTTTGTATTAAATTTTTCCGAAAATCGTAAAAAATCGAAATTTAAAATCGAAATTTTAAAATACTAATTGAACGACATTTTTTGACATTGACATTTATCTATTTTATTTTGTTATTATTAACCTTACTAATTATTACCGGACTAGTCAGTAAAGTTCAATTTCCCTGCGCGTGCATAAGCAGGGAAATGTTGTTTCAATGACGATTTCCGGAAAAAACAATTACTCCTATATTTCGGAAACTTTTCTAGCAACATGCGTATAAGCTTCTACAACTGATTAATAGCAATTAGGATTGCTATTTCGACCGTAAGGTTTTTAATGTTTAATCGGAGTCACCAATGCAGTGTGATAATATTTTAAAAATGTGCGCTAATCCAACGACGCTACTGACGCAACTGGTTTCGAATCGCCATTTATACAATACAAAATGTAAATTTGCAAAAGCAGTTTTAAACAAACCAAGAGTAAAAAGGTAAACAAAAGGTTAGCCTAAAGTAGAACATGCTTTTGGAGAACAATTCAAAACCGGATGTACGCTCCAAAGTTTTGCTTCTCATCCTGGTCAACATAATGATAAAAGATAGATGGTGAAACTTGAATTTGTTATACTAAATTTGTTATATTAGTATCATATTCGCAATATTAAATGTAAAACAAATTAAATTTCCAAAGCGAATCTATCAAACAGTCGAAGGTCTGTGTATTTTATATTTCCATCTGAATTCATTGACATAGTCTGAAAATTCAAATGAGGCAATATTGGGATATTTTAGAGGATTATACAGTCAGTCTAATTTTGTTAAATGTCATACTATATAGCAAAAATTTTAATCTAACTTGTATGTGCATATATTTGCTATACTAAAGCTACAGTCTGCATTCATTCTCATTATTTGCATACCACTATCATTCCAGATGCATTAAGTTGTTTTAATTTAAATTCTCTCATTCGTGACATTTTCGTAATTAAAAATATAGCAGTTGCCTATTACAGATAATACACATTAATTTACTATTATAATAATGAAATCTCGGAGTACTAACCTCTTCACTTCCTCCATCGGCCTTTTTGGCCTTCGGATCAGCAACTTGGAGAGTTTCGTCAGGCGGTACACGCCAGGCATTACGATCTGTTTGCATACTAGTGTGCATTACTCTCTCCTCCCCGTACTCTTACCCTAAAACAAATAAATATATTTTAGAAAAATCTTCTAAAAATTAATAGTACTTGCATTCTAAATTACTAGGAACATCTGTCACAGTAGACAATAACATATAATAATAGTTTACAAGTTACAATGTACAATAGGTCAGAAAGTTTCTGAATGTAATCCACATATCATGGACATAAAGCTGGTTTAAGTAGCTAATACGAAAACATTGGTGTACAAAACTTTGATAATTTATTATTATTATTAACAAAATTTTCATCTTGAATACTACTTTTCTTACCCATAAATATGAATTTAGTAGTACCTATTATATATAGTTTTCTTTATGAAAACACATACGTTAAAAATACGTACTAAAATTACCAAAAACCAACCTTATTGAATTAATTGCAAAATAGCATTGAGAAACGAAATTGTTAAAAAATCAGCGACCATTCAGTCGTTAATAGACTTGATTTGAAATCTCGCTTGAGAAACATTTAATGAAAAGGTTCAACTTGTCTGTTTAATAGAGAATTACATTACATCTATGTGTCGAATAAATAAAAGACACCTGTATGTGTTTACTAACTCGTTATACGAAGCTTTCAGAAGAATTAAATTTTAAATAAAAAAGTTTTTGTTTGATTTCAAGTTTAAATTGAGTTGCGATAAAGAATTTAACTCATTCTGTTAAATTAAACCGTTTGCGTAACTTTTTCTTTTTAAGAAATCTGTCAGTTTATTTTAGGAGTTTTCCAGTGCTGTACTGAAAGAATTTTTCCAACATTTTAAAAAACGCTTGTTTCCGCCACTTGAAAAGAAATACTTGGATCTACTCATTCGAATGTCGCCCAAAATGAAAATTAGTGTTTGGGAGTGCCCAAATCAAATTAGTATTAATTTATTTTTAATAAATACTCGTAAATAACTATAATTAATTGCTCAAAACTACTATAATATACAAACAAGTCAACAAAAGAAATATTTGTCTTAAAGATAAAATGTTTTCATGCCTTAAAACATTATATCGCATCGGCGAAAGAATTTTTGATATAATTTTATGTTTATTTATGATGCAAAAATTTCTTCTAAATCCATAGAAAACAACTTTTAAACTAACTCACCTCATAAAAGTGTATAAATCTTGAATAAATAACTTTAGTTATAAAATATTCAGCAAATATTCCAGCTTCAGTGATTTACACGATGCTCAATTTTGAGTTATAACTCTTTATACCTACTTTTATGTACATTACCTGATATTTCTCCTAAAAGTAAACATTCAAATTTTCAAATTATATGATAAACTGCAGATAATAGGTTGTAATTTTCGTTAAAAATATTTTTTAAACGCATTTTTTTAATTAATATAATTTTTTCACTTTCGAAAGGTGAAATTATTATAGTATTTTGCTAATTTTCTCGCGGATTCCTGAGATATCTTAATTAAGGTGAAAATTACATAAGTACTATTAAATGACGAAAACTTCGCTCACTTACTATTTAAATCAAATAAATACCTAATATTTAAATTTACAGTTTGTTGTGTTTACGTTCTTATTCGAGTATCACAAAATAATAAATTTTGACTCAAAATAAGCTTTAGTTCTGCACTGATATTCCGTTTTACGTTTACAGAATAACGACGTTTTGTGGTTTACCTTTAATAATAGTACCGAGTTTAACACACAAACAATTGAAACAATAGATTAATTCTCAATTTCCTAAGATTTAGAGTATATTTGATTTAATTTTCAAAGCACAATTCTCTCTAGTGAATGCAATATTATTAACACTAGGATGCACAAGTAGGTAATTTATTTCTACTGATTAGATTTTAATATAAAAATATAATTTTTTTAACAATCAATCTATTAAATTAATTAGACACTTTTGTTTTTACGTTTTCCGAAATCTGTACGGTTCCCCCTTAAAAACAATTTTATTAAAATGGAAAAATTATCTCTGCTTTAATTTTTACAATTTATAATCATTGGGGGGATTAAATTTATTCTCGTAATATTGGCTTTTATCTAACCGTGGAGATTATTAATTCAGACAAAGTTACAAATTAAAGAGTATTGTATGGCTTTAATTTTGTTCTCTCATAACTTACAGGTAGTGAAAATTTATGATTAATTTTTGAAACATACAATTTTTCTAGGTAAATGAAATATTAAGCCGATTAGCAATATAAACGTAAGTTGATTAGATTTTCGTTATGATTGCAATTAACCGTAATTGAATTAAACCGATAAATCAAACTTTTATTGCCTAATAATGATTACATAGTTAATTAATTAAAAATGACATTTACTATACCGTAATTTGTAACTAAATTTAGATTATTTGGTATAACAAAATTCCGAATTTTTTATTAATTTAGGTACCGTTAATTTGATTTTTCTATTAACAATTTCCATCATGTTAACTTATAACCAAACCGAGTATATAAAATTGCAATATAAATTCTTACAAGAGAAAAGTGGAAGATAAAAGAACGTTCAATTAAATAGCCTGAAATGTGTTTAGTTTTGAAATTGAGTAGAACCCAATTTACAAAAGTAAACTTAGTCGAGTGTTTCTTAATACTATAGATTTCGATTACATCCTGTTAAACATTTTTTGTATATTTTTTTCATTTGGTAACTTACTAAGAATATAATTTTTCCACACATCACGAAATGTAATTCATAAAATAAAAATTTTTTGTGGGACACACTTTTCCTTTCTATCTGGTATTTTATACTGTACTAACAATTAACGGTAACTAAAATTACTGATTCTAGGCTTTTTCAGAAGGAAGAAAAAGAATTATTTGATTATTTCAATGTGAGAAAATGATCAAACAATTAATCAATCGCAATTTTGAGGTAAGAAATGAAAAACAAATTGCTTGTAAGACCTGAATAAGCAACAACAGGACTTTACAGCAAGTGAAGAGTTTGGACTAAAATCGTAATAGTTTATAGTCACTTCTCTTCACATAAAAGATCATCTTCATAATTCACGAGGCACGCAATCATTAAAATGATCTATGCTGGGATACAACTCCTGAGCTAAATTTTATTACTGTTTAAAAAATTTATCGGTAAGACATTTACGTGTTCTAATCCTAAGCTTTTGATTTCAACAACATTTGGAAAATTAGGAATTATTTTTCAATAGCAATCTGCCATATCATAATATGAGACTAAATTTTCCGATTTTATTAGTTTTAAAAAGTGGTAATAAATTTATTCATATAATAACAAAGGAAAACCGAAGAAAATTACTTTAACAAGAAGTAGTTGTTCAACAACAGCACAAAACGAGCAAAACAGTGTTTTTACGCATTAGTTCTTGATCGTTTCGTTACATAATATATGATTGTCATTCTTCTTATCTTCATCTTCGCTCATTTTATCTCCCATGTATAACTTCCACCGAGATTACCCAATTTTGATCAACGATGTATTGGTGTGTACAACATTTATTATGTATGTACATATAATACATGTGGTATGTATCCAAAGCTGTAAAGCCTATTTAAGAGGAGTAACGAGAACCTTTTTCTATTATCTGTCCGCCACTGACGCTCGTGAACGGATTAACAACAAGATTCTGACGAGTATTGAATAAATGGATTAACGAGAATCATTTATGTCTAGTGGTGTTTGTAGGGTACTAACATAATCTGACATAAATAATCTGTATTTATTTACCATCTAAATGAATTGTATTAAAAGGAATTAAATCTCGTTATTTCAACTTTGCGCGTCAGGCGGGCAGGTAATAAGAAAGGTGGAAATATTCTAATAATAAAGGTTTCATTAGATAATATTGGTTTTATTAAGCGTCAATGAGAGTAAACTGCGCAAGAAGAAACCATAAAATTGGTTGGTTTTCATTGTTTTAAGTAGGACCGGACTGAATTGGCGAGCAGCCAGGCTAATTTCCGGTGGGTCGGTGGTTAAAACGAAAATAATGATTTTTAGTTTTTTGTAGGTATCTTCAAAAAACATAATAGGTTGAATTTCATTTTATATTATTGGTTAGAATAAAAATAAGTAACTTTGCTTCGTATATGGACGTAGCCGTCGTAACGGTCAACTTTTAATTCTGTCTTTCTAAATGACGTAAATAATTTTTCCTCCGCCTTTCAATTATTGTGTTAAATTCAAAAAAAACCTAGTAGAATGTCTGTAGAAAAAATATTTTTAAACACTCAACAATTCCAAAATATTCTTGATAAACAAGGTGGTACTAGGATGATCGCAGTTCGTAGGTTTCTATACAGCTACCTTTCTGGTTTGAAAAGTTGCTGTTGGCTAGTTATTTTTAATAGCCATAAATATAGCAATGAAATATCAGATAATCTGCACTAAATATTTTCACTTGGTATTAATAAATATTATAAAATATATTTTCTCACAAAATGTTTGTGAAAGAGAGAATTTATAGTTTATAAATTTGGAATATGATTAAGAAATCATATTCCAAATCGTAAAAATATTAAACAAGTCGTTTTCAGCATTAACATCAAACGAAAAAATAGCAATAAAGGTCATAAAAATCAAAAAGAAAATCTTAATGAATACAAGTTAAAATCTTATTCGCGACTTTACCTTTAACGAACATTTTAATGTTATTTTCGATGCATGTTATGTAGAAATATATCTATTTCTAGATTATAAAGACCGATTTATGAACTATATAATTTTTACAATAAATTACCATGCATATTTTTAAAATTTAATGAAGACCCGACACAAAATCCTATGAAAACTGACTTAATATTTTATGTTCATCAAAAGTTAATAATGCCTCAACTTTAATTTATGGATAGTTTCTTCGTAATTTTGAACTTGAAGCAGTAAATTATTATATGATAATATCTCTCTTATTAAATATTCATAATTTATAATAAATTCTGTGCAAAAATACTTCAACTGCAAAATATCAAATTTTTAACCCTTATTCTACTTTTCGTTATAAGATTTGTGGGGCTTCCTTTCCCAAATAAAAAAAAATTTCTATTTTATTTACTTTGCAATATGAAATATTTTAAAATAAAATAATTATTATTTTGAATACAAAAAAAGCGGAAAACCTTTTGATGTTTTCTGTTCATTTTGTAATGGAAACTTTAGAACTGACCTAACAATAAATTAGCCACCGTAATTAAATTCATTTTAATTTACCTAATAAGTAAATTAAGTTAAAATTTTAAACTTTCTAAATTTAAGCCCACTCGCAAAACTTTTTATGTTGTGGTCAAATTCATCCAACGTGTTTTACCACTTAAATATTTGTGTAGCCTTAAAGCTAGCGCAATATAAATGTGTGGAGCATTTGTTCGGACTTAATCCGGTTCAATTTACAGGATTCAACCGGATTATTGCACTTTTTCAGAAAAACTTCCCCTTTCGTTGAAAAAATTTTTATGGAAATACAGCAGCCCCGCATTGATTTAATTGAAACAATATAATAAGTTATATTGTGTTAACCTCCGCTCATAACACACCACCTGTTATCGTTGGAAATTGCGTGCAATTTTACAATAATTATCATTTTTAATAAAATACGTTTACGTTAGTCAAAGTTTAATCTTTGTAGAGAAAACCGTGAAAAACTTTTTGTTGACAGTTTTTATCTTATTTGAATAGAGGGTAACCGAGCTATATTATAAAGCTGTGCTGTCACGTTTCAACTTTGATATTAAAGAGAATTAAGCTTTGAATTATAAAAAAAAACTTCTTAAATATTTACATAAAAAAATTTCAATTTTCATATTACTTAACAATTTTTTATTTTCAGCTCTGCAAAATATATATTTTGACGATTTTGTGATAAAATAAACACAAAAATAAAGAACGAGTTGAAAGCATTAAATTTCGTACTCTTAAAAGATGGAATGTGTTACGTAAGCAATCTTATTGCTAACTTTATTTTATATAAAACTATAAAAAAACTGACCCTAGTATATTAGTATCGATTTTCTTTCTAAATCTCTGCGCCAAGAAACGCAATGCAAGAAGATACAAACATGTTGATAACTATAGCGTGATTGTAGGTCAAAGGAATGACCTGAAGGATTTCCGACTAATTAATTTAAATACTATACCTACCCCACCTAAAGAAGTAAATGAATTAATGCAGTAAATGTGTCTTACTTAATGAAAATGTTATAAAATTTTATTTGCACAATTTTCCAAAGAATGGTTATGTTGTGTGTACAGTCTTTTAATATTAATTCTCTCAAACATCACAATAAAATACAATTCATTCCACGTACCTACTACCCTACTACCTACCTACCTAGTAGGGAAAACACAGTGTTAACCTGTAAAAGTTTTTATTAGTCAAATAAAACGTGAGAATGCAAATTTCATTTTCTGTTAGCAAGAGTAACATCAAACGTAAATAAATTGTTTTAAATGCTGTTGAAACCATTTCAAACTGTAATTTATTGTACTCCTCTCTTGTTTTATTTGATCTTACAAATTTTGTAGGCATTAACCTAATTTCATTTATTTTAGTAACAAATTCGTAATTTAAATTTCAGAGTTATTCAGCATTCGGAAATTAACCACAAAGTCGGCTTGATGTGATCACTAGGGGTGCGCATATAATCGATTAATCGGCACCGTAATTCGAATAATCGATTATTTCATAATCGATTATGATAATTTATAATAATCGATTTATCGATTATAGAAATAATCGATTGTGAGAATAATCGATTGTGAAAATAATCGATTGTGAAAATAATCGATTGTGAAAATAATCGATTGTGAAAATAATCGATTGTGAAAATAATCGATTGTGAAAATAATCGATTGTGAAAATAATCGATTGTGGAAATAATCGATTATGAAAATAAACCTGCAATTACAAATATTTGTATCGCAACATTATAAATATGCTTCCAGGTACTTGGTTGGAGGTTATGTGGTGCAATCTGAATAATTTGAACCCACGGTTATACGAATCTCCAGAATTCAAACTCAATAAAATGATCTACAAAATTTTCGAAATTAAATTAATGTATGTAGATTAACTAATTAATGTAAGTTTATTTAAATATTTTCAATTCCAGATCAAAATAATTTTTAAATGTTTTAATAAAAATTTAAAATTTGATCGAGTTCGTTAATTAGTGGGTAGAATTACTGTGGGTTTGCACTTTTGAGATTGCACGACATGTTTATCTTTGGTACTACATAAACATAATATTACAAAGTCATGTCTGATTGTCCATCTTTCTTCGTGACGTAGTAAATTCATTATTATTTACATTATAAAACTTATTAGTTACGTTCAACAGGTTTAAAAATGAAAAGTGTTCGTAATCTAGACAAAATGCATGTATTTCTAAATACTTGTTTAGGTATATCCTAAATAAATGAAAAATTAAAATAAAAGACAATTAGGTTATGTTATCAACTGGTGCTTAGCAACACTTCTTATCAGCACCACCGTAACACAATTAGCAAAATAATAAATTATATACATAGTAATTTAGTAACCCTTAATAGCCCTACCTATTATAGTTATTAATCGACTATGAGTTCATAATCGACTATGAGTTCATAATCGATTATGAATTCATAATCGATTATGGGTTCATAATCGATTATGAGTTCATAATCGATTATGAGTTCATAATCGATTACGAGTTCATAATCGATTATGAGTTCATAATCGATTATAAACTCATAATCGATTATGAATAATCGATTATTTTCTATAATCGATTAATCGAAAAAAATCGATTATTTTTTATAATCGATAATCGATTATGAAATTTCATAATCGCGCACCCCTAGTTTTAATATGTAGTATTATGGTTATGGTATAATATGGTTATACTATGTAGTATAACCAAGTTTTTCCACAGCAGGATAAATGCATGTTCTAAATTTTTTCAGTATTCTCTTTTTTGATCAAAGGATTCTTTTGATGTCGTCATCCAGCTAGTTTTGTTGTTGTCCACTCTTGGTCTCCACGCAAGCACCTTCTTGGTGCAACTCCTATCTTCATTTTAGGCCTGCCATTTGTTTAATGATGCCAACAAAGCTGATTATTTGATCACAACGGAATAAGGTATTACCATCATACCGTTTCTACCCTTAAACCACAAGAGAAGGGTTTATCTTCTTTTTAGACACAACGCATGGTCACTCCTAAAAATATTACATAGCTTTCTGGATACGATCTATCCCATCTGGATACACACCTACACTCTTTTACTACTATAAAAAAATAAAATTGCACATTAAAATTGCTTTTACACTCAGAAACCTCCTTGTTAATTAAGTCGCAGTGGAGCATAAGCAAGCAAGACTTTTAGTGAAGAGCAAAAAATAAAGGTTGACGTCAAAAAATTGATATCAATGGTTTCCATTTCTAACAAAAATCAGCGTGGGTCATTTAAAAAGCCTTTGTGGGTCAGTGGTTCATAGGTTTGCCACCACAGTTATATACCCTGATGGTGGTCGCAAATTTTATTTTATGGACCTGCCTCAAATGAATGGCATATGGATCTAAATGATTCTAAGATATGGTTTTAAAGCATATTGTAGTGTTTAACTGAGTTAAACTACAAACTTGAACTTAAAAACCAAATTTGCAACTACAAATCTCCAAATGTAAAGTAGTCTCTTTCACAAACAGAAAGACCTTGATTGACTTCTCCTACTCTTGCGAGGGCACAATTTTGGAGAGATGCGATTCCTTCAAGGACTTAGGAGTCACCTTTGATTCACGACTAACCTTCACTGAGCACATTAACGATACCCTAGGTTGTGCCTCCCGCATGTACGGATTCATCTATCGTAATGCACGCGACCTCCGAAACATCCAATGTTTGAAACTTCTTTTCTACAGCTTTG
The DNA here is from genome assembly GCA_932274525.1 of Podabrus alpinus. Lineage (NCBI taxonomy): Eukaryota > Metazoa > Arthropoda > Insecta > Coleoptera > Cantharidae > Podabrus > Podabrus alpinus. Next base: position 24,631,815 of record OW026451.1, read on the forward strand.
TTAGATTAAAGTTAGAATATGCCGCACTGATCTGGTATCCAATACATGCGGTCCACATTAAGCGACTTGAGTCGATTCAGCGCCGATTTTTGAAATTCCTGGTATTCCTTCAGGATAGCATCTATCCGATGCAGGGCTACGATCATCGCATTCTTTTGGAACGGTTCGATTTCAAAACACTTGAGAGTAGGCGTTTCGTAACGTCTGTTGTATTTCTCTGTAAACTTTTGAGATACAGCATCGACTGTCCTCAGCTGTTGGCCAGAATCGATTTTCTTGTACCCAGAGAGGTAGCTCTAGACAGAGTAATATCTTTTATTGCAGGTTTAGCCGCACAAACTTTCTGGTGACGTCCCCCATATCCATATGCAGCCGCAATTTCAATGTTATTGCCGACGTTGCTGACCCCAACCATACGGGCCTTGAGGAATTGGCGACGCTCTGTTGCAGAAGAGTTGGGTGATCGCCCCCCGTCTTTAACTTTTTCTACATAATATTATGTTTTTTTTTGTTTTTTTTTATCTGTATACACTCTCCTTATAATTAGTTTATACTGTTAGGAGGGTGTTTAAATTGTTAAATAAATAAATAAATAAATATCGATGCTCCTACATATTATATAAAAGTGTTTACAATTTCATAGCCGCCGAATCGAGGTGGTTTTTGGTTATCTTAAGTTTCTTGTTACTATCAGTTTTTTGATTTAGAAGCATTCACGCTCAGACTGTATTTTTCACTAACCGACTGAATTGTTTGGATTATCTATATTAATTTTTCTTCAGATCTTGCCACGAAAACACCTCCGATAAGAACTTCATTGTTCCACCCACCCATCCAACATCTCTCTCATAAGATTGAACAATAAGGGGAAGAGAATTCAGCCCTGTCTAACTCCTTTTCTGGTCGAAAAATGGGATGAATGCGTCCCATTAACACGAAACACGGTTGAGCTCTTCATGTACAGATTTTTAATTATTTAGACTATATGTAAGGTGGTATTCCCATATTTATCAATATGGGTCATACTACATATGCCACCGAACATTATCAAAAATCTTTGTGTAGTCAACAAAACATAACCCAACTTATGTAATAAATCCAAATTCTGTTATTCCCTAACGTACTTCTAATTCATTAATTTGTAGTTACCAGCGTAAAAACATTCAAGCGCGTTCTTTGGTCCGCATAACCATGAAAATTGTATACTTGCAGCTAGTCTTGATCTGAAATTCATGGATTTAATAAAACTTTCGTAAATACAATGAACAAATTCATAGATTTAAGGAACTGATTCATTAATGCTACAAACATTTCATAAACAATGAATTATTCTTCTTAATTGATTGAACCTCATTGATTCAGTCAACGTTTTCATTGTTTTTGATTCAGGGTATAAAATAGAAATTCTGTCATTCCCTAATGCACGCCTGATTGATTAATTTTTTATTTATTAATCTGAAAACGGTCTAATGCAACACTGAACCTGCTAATATGACAAGAATATGCCAAAAAATAAGCAATTTCATTCTAGTTATTAAAAAAATAAGTTATTTATTTGTGTAGTTTAATAGAAATATTTAAAAAAAAAATTTTGTAGTTGCAAGAGTTCCATAAAGTTTTAAATAATAAGAAAGAAATCCGCGACTAAAAAATTTTGAAAAAGCCTGTTTAGATATTCTATACAAAGCATCTTCGTTCAATTTGTGCTCTAAGATTTCTTTTGTGTGCCGCGAGTTAAAACATTTGCGTACCACTGATTTAAATGAAATAATTGTTACTACTATCAAAATTAAACAGCATTAGCTACATGAGTTTGTGGAAATGACATAAAATATACTTTATAATTTCAAAATTCTTGACAAAAAAAAATAACTTCGTAATTTATATGAAGATTTATCTATGTAAATGATAATTTCTCTTAATCTATCTATATTCGGTTATTTCTCTTAATAAATAAGCATTAAATTTTCAGTGTGTCTAAGGCCGGAGTCTCACTGTACCACTTGCTACTATCAAATAAAATTTTAACTAATTCAATTGGTTCAAACCGAATATACAAAAACTGAATATATGGAATGCGATTTCGGCGGCACAGAAGACACAGACTGCCACATAACTATCGACAACGTCAATCTACCCAAAGTGTCACACTTTAAATACCTCGGTTCTATGGTAACAACCGATGCCTGCGTTGACTAAGATGTGAGCCATCGCATAAACACCGCCTGGCTGAAATGGCGATCTCTGTCTGGTGTGCTGTGTGACACAAGAATGACACTCAAGACCAAGGGAAAAGTTGGGACAAAGGGCAGGAAGATGAAGAAGAAGAATTGGTTCAAACCGAGTTCAAGACCCACCCACCCACAAATCGGTAACTTCCATTAGTTAACATTTTATTTGGTGGTAGAAAGTGGTGCAGTGAGACTCCAGCCTAAGGTATAAACTACGGATACTATAAAGTAAAATTTTTGCGCGGTTGTAGGTTCGGTATTTATTAGAAAAGGAAAAATCAAGAAATTAATTAATTGTTCTTTTTCCGATTCAGGGGGACCCCACAAAAGGACCCAAAAATGGATTTAGAATTTGCAGTTGCCTTTCAATAAAAAATTACATAACAACTATTACGATATTACACAGAATTTTTACCACAATTTGATGATAAGCGATTCATATGGAAACACTTTTTTTTAGTTTTAATTGTTTAAAATTAGACTACCTGCTTCTTTGTTACATAAATTTTTGGCATATTGAATCTTACATTTATGTTAGATTAATGTGAATAATGTAATTTTGTCAAGATACATATCAATAAAATTGTCACGTAAATATTAACATTGTCAGTAGATTGTTGAGGGAAGCGGTTAATAAGAGACGATAATATTGTCCGACATTTCGGGTTTATTTACCCATTTTGAAGACTAAAAATTAAAGAGGTTACGAAAAACAACTGAAAATTTACAAAAAACGTGAAAGATTACAGATTTTAATCTACAGAAAATGACTTGATGAGCCTTAGGCATTTCTCTCAATAGGTTTTTCTCAATATCTTTTCCAGTTTTGCAATTTTTCATTTTTAATTTTTCTGTAATTTTTCATTTTCACTTTGTAATGTTAACTTTTAGCCTTGAAAATGGGTAAATAAACCCATAATTATTGGCACCTTTCATCAATAATCTATTAATAATATTAAATATCCAACTAATAAACATCTACATAAAAAATATTAATAATTATTTAATTTTTCTGTACTCTTCAATGATTTTGCATGCCATTATTGTATTATTATTCATGCCAAACTAACGTAATTCACATCTATTAAAATTAGGTCGTTCGATGAAGCCGATTGTATCGCAGAGAACAATACTGAGCCCGATAGTAACTCAAGAATGTTATGTGCAGTGAATTAAGCATGATTTAAACTATCTATTGCTATGTTGAAATTTGTAAGTTCAATATTATGGCTCATAGTCAAGGAATTCTGATTTACAAACGTGTTCGAGACAGAACTGGATCTTTCCCGTTAAATTGAAAAACATGAAGCCTGAAAATCCAAAACAAATCAAGAAAAGAAAACAAAAACGTCAAAATAAGTAAAAGCAAAAATGTTAGAAAGTTATGTTTATAGGTATTATAAAAGCTTGTGCACGTTTTACACTAACTAAGTGGTGGATATCTTGTGGTTAACGTAAGAAGTGCACCCATAACTCGGACACACAACTTTGTCAGACATATAATTAAAAAACAAAAAGTACACAAACTTACAAAAAGTATTAAAAAAATATTTAATTGAATTCTTTCTATTTTGAACGACTATTCTTCTTATCTTTTCGCCCCGGCATTCCTTACCCAAGGATTACAGTACATAGCTTGGGCGAAAAACAGTTCAAGTGAAAAATAAAATAATTTATTATTTAGAAGTGAAAACTTGTTTTACTTTTTCTACATCGTGTAATTATTAAAAATCCAACAAAATTTAAGATAACCCTGTAGTTTATATTATGAAAACATTTGCAAAGTAATAGCAAGGCATAATATATTATTTTAAAGAAAAGAACCGTCCCTGCTGTGTGATACGTGTCAAATTTGAGTGTACTGAAGCATTTTCACTCATACTACAAGAAGTGAAAGCTAAACAAGATAAAAATATTTTTTCAATCCTCAAGGTTTCTTTAACATAAAAATTCGACAAAATAATTACGTACGACGTAACTTTTTGAGTTTTTTAATTAATTTCGTCTTTAACGAAGAGAATTAGAGAGAAAATTTAGTGTGCAACTTTTTATCCAATTAACACCATTTACACATTAGTTTTAGTATTTTAGGTTTTCATTTTACACCCCAGCAATTTTATTATCCCTTTTTGGACGCGTACTCGTCTGTACAACAATTTTAGACAGTTGAAAATTATTTTCAAGTAGACAGGTACCAATCAATAAATTAAATTTCAAATTTCCTATTGTTCCGGTACTACAATATAAAAAATTGAGATATTCTACTCGATGTGAACATAAAAGGAAAGATCGTGAAATTCAACCGGAAAACTAAATCGACTATATTCGTTGGTTGAAATCGTGCTCAATTTGGTCTAATAAAGTAAATTTCCCTTAAAATTGTAAATTAATATTTTATGTAAAGGCCCGGAAAATTTTATTGAAATAATTCGTGCATGCATTAAAAATTTACCATCTTCACATAATCCGGGAATTTAAATAAAATTTTGTTTTGCGTTTTTCCGTATAAAACTATCCACCTTTAAGGACATAATTAGGTTGACATGCAACAAGATTGTTGTACAGATACAGCAAAGCCTAAAAGCCGAAAGGAAACTGAGTAATGTAATCCGTCATAATGTATAGAAGTACTAGAAACACGAAAACTAACAAGACAATGTATATTTATTATGTTGCTGCATTAAAGGAGGATTTTTAGAAGAATTTTCTTTCTATTACGTCCAAAGTATTTCATATAGTTTACTTACTTATCTCGGAAATATTTCAAAAATTTGTATAAATTGAGACAAAGTTTGTGTAACAAATACTCTTGATTAATTTACGTCTTGAGAAGGAGTCTTTTAGTAAAAGAGCCTCTTGTTTGAAAGAGTTGCAAACTTTGACTCAAAGAATAGCTGTAAATAATAAAACGCCACACAAAACGCTTGTATTGTAAAGAAAAAGCTTTTTCATCAATCATGAGATATTTTTAATTTTAGGGGCTTAAGTAGTTAAACACTACTACAAATTCAAGAAAGTTGAAAAAGCGTTCAATATCTGTCTTAGCAATGAAATGATGGTAGAAACGTGAAATACAAAACTGTTACGGTAAGTAAGTGGAATTTAAAACCGATAAATTACTCTAATATAAATTTAATAAAATCGATATCTACTCACCAAATTGTATTTATTAATCATACTTACTGTCTCATATTTGCTTCATTTGTATTCAATTTGTAGCATCGAAAAAAGTTTTTAATAATTTTTAAATTAACAGGCCAAATTGAAAAATGCAAATTCGACAATAATTCGATTTGAATAAATATTTACTTGTTAATATGAATTTCCTTTAAATTCTTCAAATCATCTCTTTATATCACTCGATGAATCAAAACATCAAAATCAAAACTACGCTCTCGTGGTGTTTCTAAGGTACCTTCGATTAGTTTTGATGCATACATACGTAGCTATTACTGACTATTTGTAATGAATAGCAATTTACATATAATTAATTTCAATTATGAAATAAAATTGCTCAGCATCAACATGGTTTTACTGTTAATTGTACAAATACAGCTTGCACTAATCACTGCTTTTGCATGCATCAACGACGATTAGAACAATATATTATGCAAATTTTCTCCACAAAACTTGGTAACTTATATTTTTCATTGCAACTTAATTAAAAAAGTTGTATAACTAACTTTTGTATAAAACTATTAAGTTATTGGAGGTGATAGAGAATGTAAGGAAATGCGTGATAAGGCGCCGTTGAAAGTTTGATTTTATAATACTCTTCATAACTGAATAGAAACGTGCTAAAACTACAAACTGTATTAAATTTAAAGATTGTAACACAACTTTTATATAATTTCGGCACGAAAGAAAAATTATTCAAGTAATGAATTAATGAACGATGCAAGGCACACAATTTATCTTTTCTCTTATCGTGAAACTAACAAAATTTGACTGTTTAATTTTCCCCCGCTGTTTTGAACTTGAACTATTTTGATTTCAACTCTTAATCATTTTTATCACCACTAGTCAATAAGAGGCTGTCAACAGTTCCTGTTGCTTTTAAAAGTCTTGGCCAAAAATATTTTAGCCCAAAATTCACTAAGGCCTAATTTTTGAGTCTCAAGTCATCTTTAATGAAAGCTTTATCTCAATGGAAATCATTTTTTCAAGAATTTTTTCGATGGAAATAACACTTTGATTAAAGATAATCTGAGACTGAAAAAGTGGGTATGAGTCTGTTCAATTTTATTTTCTGGCCATATAAAAGGGAAACTCATTGGCACGTGGCTAGATCTCATCACATAGGCGATGGATCTCTGGTTCTTCTTATGCAAATCCACTAATGGATGTTCGCAACCCCATTCTTTATTTCTTGCCTGTTCATAGCTGTATGTATCGGGCCTTTAGCGGTTCTCAAGTCACAACATCTTTTTCCTTCGAATTCTTCTTCTACCCTCTTAAAAATCAGCTGCAATGGTCGATACCTACGACCCCATATTATAATTTATAACAAGTATGCAATCTTTCTCTTCTTTAGCACAGTCAATACCTCTCAGGCTCTGATCACTCTGTGACGAATTTTAGATTCGTCAACGTCAGCCTAGACACTGCCCGTTATCTTGCGGTCTGGCGGTACTTGAGACACTACCTATTTGACCTCGATCTTAGCGCGTGGAGTTTCATTTTTGTCCGCTTAGTGGAGGGAGTGATTTCCGTCGACACTTTTGGTGTAGTTCTCGCGAGACGAATACGTGTTCCATTTCGTGTGCGTTTAACATATATTTGAAGATTCAATCGTTTTTGGATTGGGAATCAGTGGGCCATTTTAGCAAGTTGCGAGAGTGATTTGGGCACGAAGATTTTTGCGCGCGACAGCGTATTTTGCAAGATTTTTGTGTTGCAATTATTTCGATCCAAGTTCGTTATCACCACATTTTTAACGTCGCCTTGTTATCAGTGCGCACGCTTAGACCTTGGCGTTTTTGTTTTACCTGAGTTGGTAAAACTGTTTCGAGCTGTCAAATATTTTTGGGATTAACCTAAAAGTCTCGCAAGAAGTTATAAGCTACACCAAATTTTTTGTTGTGAAGCCGTAGTCTTTATTAAGTGGGTCCGTCTAAATTATTGTCTCAAGTACGTCCATTTACCATCACAATCTACCGCCCGAGGTTTCGTAGAAACCGCTATTTTTCAAACGATTTGGTCAACTCACTTGGGGGGTCCAACTCTTTCCTTGGCTCCGTTTCCGACACCATTTTTACCAGTCTGCTGTTCGACCAAGCCTTCGCCGAAGCATTGGGGTCGCTCGATCAAGAACCATCCAAGAGAAGCGTGTCCTGTCAACCCGGTGATCAGAGGGTGTTTCGGAGTAGCTGTTCAATCTCAGTCTCGCTGCAGTCTCCGGCAGTGGGGTGTTTCGTCGTCTGTCTTGGCCAAGGTAAGTCGATTTACATTTTCATTGTTTTGGGGGCTGTGTGTTATTGCGAAATATTTTTTTATAAATTAAATATAAGGTGCGTGTTGTTTTTGCCACCTTCAGTTTTAGTGGCTCTTCGAGGCAGCGTTCTGGTTCATCGGCTACAGTTTGATCGTACGCTGTTTTTTTAATTTGTTTGGTTGATTCCCATCAGGAATCAACGTTTTCATTTTTGTATTGTACCACTAAATCACCTGTTTAACCGTTGTCGTTATTGTTGACTACCATTTTGTGTGTCATTAAATTGTTACCGTTAATACCTTTCTTTTATTTCCCTTGTAGAAGGGTATTCTTTTATAAAGCTTTCAGGAGTAACTTCGCAATCGGAATCCACGGCTCTCGCACACCGACGTTACCAACTAAAAAGCTAGCTTAACTTCGATCAGGGCTCACCACGTTGTAAAGTGGAGTTCGTCACTTCACGTGGGAGGAATCCTTCTTTCTCGTTTGCCGTCCTCTCATTAGGGACGGGGAGAAACAAAGGGGTTTGTTTCAACTCATCTCAGGACTTTCTCGTTAGCAGGGACGTGCCCATGGGGGGGGGGGATGAGGGGGGAGCTTCCCCCCAATACTTTAGAAAGTTGGCAAAATCACCCAAAAGTTGGTGAAGTTGGCAAAATCACCCAAAAGTTGGTGAAGTTGGCAAAAGCCGCTAAACCAAAACTAGGTTTGTAAAAATTTTATCAACTCCAAAAAATTTCAAGTAATAAAATAATATAATATGCCTATTTTCTCTAACTGTACTGTACATACCAACTGTACAAAATAACGTGTGTAGTTATATTTTGTAACTAAACACGTTATTTTAGTTGCACAATGTTACTAATTTTGAAATAATTAAATAATGCGTAAAAATTTTGCTTTTGTTGAAACCAACATTCAGTGTAAAATGTAATAATAGTATATTATATATCAAGGTTGTGAAGGCCGTCATTATTGCCCTAGCGCCAAGATTACCCAAGTAACATCAACGTCGGTTTTATACCGGTATACCATTGAAGTATAACGAATATGTACATATATTTTCATACCTGAAAATTAAGTACCAAAATGGTACCTAAGCGGCACATAAATTTTAGTTCATATTTACACTGTACTGTTTAGGTATAGTTTCAATGTACATATTTTCGCACCGTTATTCTGAAGGCAATTGTTGTATCGGATCGGCATTGAAATTTTATTAGCTAAAATATATTTGAACATACGGTACCGTTTAGGTAATGTTTTGATCGTTTTGTTTTGTTACTATAAAAGCGATATCTAACATGTACATGTATTTTATAAGATGGAATGTACGATATTTCCATCACCGGTTTGATACCTTAAAGTACAGTTTAAATAGTAATGTTTTAGTTGCTACAATTCCGGTATATAATATGTAAAGATGCTTTATTGGTTAAATTTTATGATTTTTACCTCACCGTTTTGATATTGTTCAACATAATAATATTTGTCCATGACAGGTTTAATAAGTACATAATAACATATTATGAAATATATTATATAATATAATAATTTTTATTAATATTAAAATGTGAAACATACGTAACATTAAAATATTTATTATAAAAATAAGTAATTTAAAGATCAATGAATTTTAATTACATTTTAAAACAGTTGTAACCAATCAGAACGAAGAAAAATTTCACCGTTAGCAAAACTCTTGTTTCTCATTGGTTACAAATTATTATACGCATTTTATATTACAATTATTACCTGAAAATTAAGTGCCAAAATGGTACCTAAGCGGCACATAAATTTTAGTTCATATTTACACTGTACTGTTTAGGTATAGTTTCAATGTACATATTTTCGCACCGTTATTCTGAAGGCAATTGCTTTATCGGATCGGCACTGAAAGTTTATTAACTAAAATATAGTTGAACATACGGTACCGATTAGGTAATGTTTTAATCGTTTCGTTTTGTTACAATAAAAGCAATGTCTAACATATACAGGTATTTTATAAGATGGACGGTACGATATTTTCATCACCGGTTTGATACCTGAAAGTGTAGATTAAATAGTAAAGTTTTAGTCGCTTACAATTCCGGTATATAATATGTAAAGATGATTTATTAGTTAAACTTTGTGATATTTATTTCACGGTTTTGATATTGTCCATGACTACTTTAATAAGTACATAATAAAATATTATGAAATATATACTCGTATAATATAATAATTTTATAAATAAAAATCCGTCTTATTCTCCAAAGTCCCTTTTTATTAAATTAAATTTCGAGACGCGCTTTTTATAATTTTTATTAATATTGAAATGTAAAAAATATGTAACATTATAGTTATTTATGTATCAAGATTATGTATAAAAAAAAATTTCGCCGTTAGAAAAACTCTTGTTTCTGATTGGTTACAAATTATGATAAGCATTTTATATTACAATAATTATTATATGAGATATTATTGGAGTAAGAAGGGCGGTCAAATTTCTAAATTGGGGGCGGAAATTTTAAACCTCTTACGTCCGGTATTATCAACCCATATAAAAAGCCCTTTAGTTAACTAGCTAATGTAAAACGTGTATTTTAAATATTTTATGTTTTCTAATAGCTAATTAACTAAAGGCCCTTTTAAAGTTTTAAGACCGATAAATAACTGTGTTTATAATATTTATTAATAAAAATATTAAAAAATTAATTAATTAGGAAATTTATTTTTAAAATAACTTTGCCGGCTTGGGAGTTGAACCACTGTACAACGGATTGCCAAAGGTACCATCGTGCCTATTTACCATTACGCCATCGAGATTTCTTACATTCTCCAATATTTTTTTTTCCTATAATGAGAAAGGAATAATATTATAGTTGGGGAATCGGTCTTTTATGTCTTTCTAATAATCATAAATCTTTATTTCAACTATGTATCAAATTTTTGATTTTCTAAATATTGAAAAAGTTTCTAACTTCGTTACTTCAATACGGATTTTTAAGAAAAACTACGGCGCAAATAATAACAATCAAAAATCTTCGAAAATCTCCAAATTTGAAATAAAAATTCTGGAAATTAAAAGTCAGGAAATTAAAATTTAATAAATTTAAATTAAATAAATTTAATCCCACCACCGCTGTCGATTCGAATTAAAGTGACGTCGGCGTCGTAGCATTTTTCTTCAAAACACGTGCAAAATAACAACTTTTATTTAAAATAATTCATAATGTAATAAATTTTAAAGTACCAAAGCAAAATATTTGATTTATTTTAATTCAATATTAGGTAATATTTTTAATCTATGAATTGAAAATAAAATTGACCATCAAATAAGAAATATCATAGTTTATACCGTATACCCAGGTAGTCGAGTTGGCTAAGCAGTTGGTTTTCAGACGTATAGGTACAGTACAGCTTGGGTTCAAAACCTGGCCTCGGAAAAAAAAGTAAGTAAAAATTATCACATTTATAATGTCAATTTTCAGATTCTGGCGCAGACAACAGGGAAACAATTTAGCAGTATGTAAAAAATAGAAATATTTAAAAATCAAAAATTTTATCTTCTATAAAAATTATTTTTTCTATTAAATAAATATCTCGTTCATAAAAAATCAACACATAATCGGTATAAAAACGATGTACTAATACAGTAACTGCAAAAGGGGCAAATCAATGCTGAACCGTTGCAAAAATACCTGTAATGTATATGTACATAAATGATACATCAATACAGTAACTGCAAAAGGGGCAAATCAATGCCGTACCGTTGCGAAAATACCTGTACCTTATATGTGCATAAATGATACATCAATACAGTAACTGCAAAAGGGGCAAATCAATGCTTTACCGTTACGGAAATTTCTGTAAGGTATATGTACATTTATGACGGTAAAATGTTACTTGGGTATATTCCGAGGTGCTTTGCACCGAGGAATATAAGGCGCGGAGGCAATAATGGTCTTCACAACCGTGGTTTATATACGATTTTTTCCACTACTAGATTTATTACCATTTTTTAAAATTCTTTTTAACAAAAAAATTTTCAAATTTAAAATATTTATTTCAAATGACAGTTTTGTTTTGTTGATTTGACAGTTGATTTGACAGTTGTTGACAAATTTAGGTTATTAAATAAAATAAATCGCGGTTCGTCAAATTAACAATGGATGGCGCTGTCACTTGCTGTCACATTTAATTCGATTATAATGAAATTTTAAAATTAAATTAATGTATTAAAAAAGCGTTTTAAATAGTTTAAATACAATTAATTAGCATTTCTCGGTTATTCTAAATCATTTAATAACAACATTTTTCTTTAAAATAGTCGCCAAGTTATCAAAAAATGTCATTTTGTTCAAAGGTTAATAATGAAAAATTATTCACCACTAGTTGAAAACGTGTCACTTCTTGATCGACTAACCTAAGTAAAAATGATAGCCTATTATAATTTTATAACAGCCCGGTATTCGATTTTATTCATTTCGATACATATACAACGCGCGACGACACAACCTGACAGATAATAAAATTAATAATGATGCAATTGTTTTGTAAATTGCCACACAGGTTACCAAGGCATATGTGATTAAAAAACAGCATAATGAAAAATTGCATCAAAATTCAAAACAGCCCAGTCCGCGAATACAAAGAGACCCCTCGTACAACACGGTTTTGCGGGTCGCGTTATGTAACCAGCCCCAGCCAAATAAAATTTTCCTATTGACTACTGTAAAGAGAATGGTTAATAGAGTCTATAGAAAAATTATTTTGGGTGAACCCTTGAGAAATAACCCTTATTTCGAAAAATTAAAAATCCGGGTGAATACGCCACGCCCCCCATGCAACTTCACAAAAATTGGGGTAATTTCCGAACTTTTTGGGTATGTTTCGGTCCGAATGTGACTCTGACGCCGTTGCAGACGGTTAAAATTATCGAAGAATCGATAAAATCCGAAAAAAGTGCGAAAATCGGCAACATTCATACCAGGGGATACAAGTCACATAACAGCCGGCGCGGCCGCGGCTACTGGCTTTGCCGTGCCCGGTCGGAATGAGTGAAAATCAAAATGTATCACCCGTTATTTGTGTGGGATTCGATACAGACGGTTGGGTCGTTTTAAAAACCGCCCTTTGGGCGGTTTTTTTAAACGCTACCACTTGGGCTAAACATCTTCTTCTTTCGGCTTTACATTCCCAGGGGGAATTTCGCCACATTTTCCAATGTTTTCAGATCCTGTTTGTTGGGGTGGATCAGTCCCCATATTCTCTTTTTTTACATCAATTTATCTTTTTATATTCTTTCATCGGTCTTTGCATCTTCCACTACCCTTTTCCATGCTTTTCTGTCCATCAATTTACTCATCCAGTCACTCAGGCCCATTCGCTTCAGATCCTCAATCGCATCCTCTCTCCATCTTTTCCTCGGTCGCCCTCTCGGTCTGTTCACGTCGGGCTTCCACCTCATTGCTTTTGCAATTGCTCTCTCCTCTTGTGCTCTCTCCACGTGTCCCAGCCATCCCAGTCTTAGGGCTTTCACGTGTCTGACTATATCAGCTTCTCGTATTTCTCTTGTTGACTCTGCATTAGTTCTTCTTCTATATTGCTCTTCTCTCACTTTCACGGGGCCCATTATCCTTCTCAATATCCTTCTCTCAAACACTCTAAGACTTTCCTCCTCCGCCTCTGGCAGGCAGAGTAGTTCCAGTCCATACGTCGCTACAGGTCTAATCAATGTTCTATAAATCTTGATCTTTGTGTTTCGTCCTATGTTCTTGTCCTTCAATAGGTTTTGGTTGCTGTAATAAGTTCTATTGCCTGCTTTCACTCTGTCTTTTATTATTTCTCCTCTTTCACTTTTGTCACTTATCTGTATACCGAGGTATTTAAATTTTTTGACTTCTTCAAACTCGTATTCCATGATTCTTGTCGTTTTTATATCTTCCCTTCTCTTTCTGCTGCATCGCATGATTTTTGTCTTGCCTTCATTGACCAGCAATCCCGCTTTGCGGGCTTCTCTTTCCATATTTTTGAAAGCTTCTACTAGTGCGTTGTGTGTTCTAGCCATGATGATCACGTCATCGGCATACGCCACTATCTGTATTTCGTTTCTCATTATTTCTCCGTTACATTTTGCTCTTCTCATCACTCCTTCCAGTAATATGTTAAACAGGGTGGACGACAGCGCATCTCCCTGTCTCACTCCACTGTTAAATTCAAATTCTTCCGTGTTGCCCACTCTTGTTTTCACTATTGCAGTTGTTCTGTTTATAGTCATCTGTACTAGACGTATTAGTTTTTTTGGGATTCTCCATATTTCCATTTCTTTCTTGAGTTGGTCTCTATTTACTCGATCGAAGGCCTGTTTGAAATCAATGAACAAAGCTTCAATGTTTATATCATACTTGTGTGCCTTTTCCATAATTTGCGTTACTATGAATAGAGCATCGGTCGTTGATCTTCCGGGTCTGAAACCTTGTTGGTAGTCTCCTATTTCTTTTTCCGTGTATTTCTGCAATCTTACATGTATCAATCTTGTTAATATTTTATATGCATTATTAAGCAGCGATATTCCTCTGTAATTTTGACAATCTCTATTATTGTCTCCTTTCTTATAGATCGGGATCAGACCCGCTTCTCTCCATTGGTCTGGCATCTTCTCATCTCTCCATACTTTTACTATCAATTCGTATATCTTTCTCATTATAACTTCGCCTCCTTTCTTTATCAGTTCCGTGTTTATGTTATCGGTTCCTGGGGCTTTGTTGTTTTTCATTTTCATTACTGTTTCATAGTATTCTTGGTAGTCTGGTTCATTTTCCATTTCCAATTCCTCTCGTTCTTCCGTTATCTCATCTTCAATTTCTCTTTCTTCTGAATTTGAGTTGATATTCAGTAATTCTTTGAAGTGTTCCATCCATCTATTTTTTATTTCGTGTTCTTCGTATTTTACTTCCCCATTCTTGTTTCTTAATTCTCTTACTTCACTTTGTATTTTTATTCTTTGGTTTTTTATTTTTCTGTATAGTTCTCGCGGATTTCTGTGGTTCTCCTCAATCTCTTTCATCTCGTTCTCTAACCATTGTCTCTTCTTTTTTTTGCATAGTTTTACTGTGTTTCTTATTATTTCTCTGTATTTTTTCTTATCTACTTCGCTTTGCGTTCGCATCCATTTGATCTTTGCCTTTCTTTTCCTTTCTATTTCCTCACTGCATTCTTCATCAAACCATTCCTTTTTCCTTTCTGTTCTCTTCGTTCCTATCGCTATCTCTGCTGCTTTTGTGATGCTTTCTCTTATGTTTCTCCATTCTTCATTTATTTCTTCCTTTTTCTCTTTGTTGTCCAGTTGTTTTTGCAATTCTTGTATATATTTTCTTTGGCATTGATCGTCTTTTAGTTTTTCGATCGCCGCTCTTTCATTTCTTTTTTCTTTCTTTGTCCATATCTTTCTCTTTTTGGTATTGTTTATTTCCATTACCACCAAGTTGTGATCTGTGTCGGTGCTTGTACCTCTGTACGATCTTGCGTCGCATACTTTAAAAGTTCTTCTCTTGGACACCATTATATGGTCTATCTGGTTTCCTTTATTTGTGCCTGGTATTATCCAGGTCTCTTTATGTTCATTTTTGTGTCTAAAGTCCGTTGTTACTATTCTCATGTTGCATATCTCTGCTAGGTTACTCATTATTTCCCCGTTTTCATTCGTCACTTCATGGATTGTGTTTTTTCCCGCTACGTTTTTGTTATATTCTTCTCTTCCGATTTGCGCGTTGAAGTCGCCCAAAATCACCAGGTCATCTTTTCTTGGTATCTTCTCATATAGCTTTTCTATTTCCTCGTATGTCTCTATCTTTTTTTCTATATCAGCTTCCTCCGTTGGTGCATACACGTTCACAATTGACAGAGTCTTCTCTTTTTCCTTTATTCTGATATATGCTATTCTTCCATTCACTGGCTGGAAGTCTATTATGTGTTTTGCTTTGCTCTTTTCAATTATAAAGGCTACTCCGTTTTTGCCTTGTTCTTCTTCTCCGGAGTACAATAGTGTGTGTCCTCTCATTTTTATCTCTCCACTCCCCTTCCATCTTATTTCCTGTATAGCTGCTATTCCCACTCTGTATGTCACCAGGTCGTTTGCTATTTCGTTCATCTTTCCTGGGCGTAGCATCGTTCTTATATTCCATGTCGCTATTCTTTCTTTTTGCTTCCTCTTCTTCTTATTATTTTCCTTTCTTTCGCTCTTTTCTCGGTATCGCTTATCCCCTTCTCTTTCTCTTTTACTTCGCGGTTCCTTCTTTTTTGACTTTTTTGAAATGACAGTGACATTTTGACCAAATGACACTGCATGAGTCGGGGCAGTATCATTTCTTTTTTTCGCTCTTTTCATTACCTTACTCGTTTTACCATGTCCTCGCCTGTTCGTCGTCGATTCATCATGCAGTTCATTTCTATTCAGTTTTTTGTACCAGGGTCTGGCGCATCCGTTTTCTTTTCGATCAGTTTTCTGCTCTGCTGATCCCAGATTACAACCTTTCCCGTCATGACGAGTTTCAGGTGTCCCATCTTTGCTCTATTACCCTTTTCTCTCTCCTGTCTTGCCCTTTCTCTGATTTCCTTCATTATGCTTCTCTCCTTTGTTGTAAGATCACTGTCCATGTATATTTCGCTTCCCGTCAGCTTAAACTTGTTCTTCAGTATTTTCATTTTGTCCTCCCATTTAATCAGTTCAAAGATACATCGCTTCTCGCCCACTTTATACGCTGTACCTATTTCTACATTTTCTCCCATTTTTTCCGATACGATGTTCTTTATTGCCTCCTTTAATTTCTGGGGGTCCTCCTCGTTGATTTTTATTCCGCTCATTACAATATTGTTACGTATTTTCTGTTTTTCTAGTTTTTCCAGTTTGTCTTCGAGTTCTGCGCTTCTTGTTTCCAGTCTTCCGATTTTTTCTTCCAGCTTCTTTGTAGTATCTATTTTTTCAGCCTTCATTGTTATGACTTCCTTATCGGTCTGTTCCGCTTTCGATTTGACCTCCGTAACTTCTTTTTTTAGGTCGCTCATATCATGTTTTATTTCATTGATGCTACTTTTGATCTCGGTCATGAAGCTCGCCATCATTTTTGTGAGGTGGTCTATTTTATCTTCCATCCTGGAGTTTTCTTTGCGCTTTTTTTCCTCTCTATACGGTTTCCTGGTATCGGTACCACTGTAGTCTTTTCCCTCGCTTTCGCTGCAGTTTGACTCGGTTGCTTGTGCATTTGGCGATCTTCCCGTTTTTTTGCTACGTCGGAATATATCATACGAGGCTAATCTCTTCTTCTTACACTCATCCGTGGTTGACCCGTCGCTATGTTCAACACCCTGTCCTGTACCTGCTTGATTTTCATTTGTAGACATTCTGCACTTAAATGGTTTTTCACTTTGTATAAATGTAAATGGGCAGAAAAACCTAGTTTTGGACACCGTGTCTAACTACTTAATTTGAATTTGAGTTCTATATTCTACGTCCCTCGTGCGCACAGCGTAAGCGTCCGGTTCAACACCTCGTAAACACTTACACTACAACTGGACGTTATTCGAGGTTACTCGCCTTTTCAAGTCCTTGTTCCTTTACACTTCTTTGGTTGGTACTAAATGGTTCCACCGAAAGTTACAATCAAATCTAACCTCACTAATTCCACGTTTGATTTCAAAAGATCGCTCTTTGTTCAGCCTCTTCGACACCAATTCCCCGTCCGTCCACTCCTCCTTCACCTTCTCGAAATATCGCTTCAGATTCTCTAAAATTCCGCTACCAAACACCAAAATCTCTTTAATCCACAATACACGGCTTACAGATCCCTACTCGCCCTAAGTTGAATCAACTTTGGCTAAACATACTTGAGGAATATTAATTCACCCCAACCGGGATCAATTAAATAGGGATCATATTATAAAACCGGGATATAGCTTTTAAAAGTATACTTTTACTTATCACCCCCAAAATATGGAATAAAACAAAAAATAAAGGGTAAACAATAACCTTTAATAGATGTTACGCTTACTTGTGGTGTCGTCAATCTGCCAGAGCGAAAATTTCTAAGTGTTAGGGTATATCTTTTTGCACGGACTGAGAACAGAATGGGGAGATTCCACAAATCGTCCCTCATGCGCGTCACTGAATGTGTAAAATTTGCTAAGTTCAAATTCGATTTATTCAAAAGTTTGACCCGCTTTCACCCTAAATATTTTTACAGTTTACTATATAAACCTTATACTATCCAATAGTCAATAGGAAATTTTGATTTGAGTGGGGCTGGTTATATAACCCTAGCCGCAAAGTTGATTTTACTGACAACATTCATTTAGAGAGAGTCATCAATTTGTGGTCCGAATTAAAGAAAAGAAGAATCCGTCTAAATGAATGACAATTATTCAATATTAATCTACTTTAATAACATGTACTACGTATAATATTGTAAATAAAATTATATTTTTATTATTTATAAAAGGATCTACTTTTTATGTCCCAATTTATACCCAATTACTTACAAAAAGTTGGCAATTTTTAATTAATTCAGTTGGCAAATTGAGGATTGCTCCCCCCTGAAAAAAGTTGGTTGAGCACGTCCCTGCTCGTTAGTAACTCTGACTGTCCATGGTATTTTCAGGATTCTGTGGAGCGTCCACATCTAAAAATCCCCTATTCTGTTCATTGTGAGAAATTTTAATGTCCATCCTTCCATCCTGTGCAGAAGCACCGACCATATGGCATTTCACAAATATCATTGTAAGATTAAGGTCGAAGTCTATGCTAATAAATATACTTTAAGGAGTTTCATTAATGCTCTTCGAGTGATCTCTATTCGGCATTTTATCTCTAGGTCCGACAACTAGTTCACACGGAGCCATGCTGCAAGGTATCTAAACTTTTTTACTAGCTCTATCCATTTACTTCCAAACATCAATGCAGAATTTCTGAATGATTCTGAACCTTGTTGGAAATCTCCACGCTCTCGGTTATCAGCATCGTATCATCTACGTAGCGAATGTTATTGACCCATATTCTATTAACCTTTTCCAAGTCTTCTAATGATTCTTGGAGGCTGTTTTCATAAGAGAGGCAAGAGAACACATCCATGTTGAACTACCCTACAGATTTTCACCTTTTCGATTTTCATTTGGGTCGTCTGATTCCAATATAAGTTGTCTATGGATCGGATGTCTTTTTGGTTTATATCCATTTTCTTTGAAAGCATCCAGAGCTTATGGTGTTGCACTCGATCGAAGGCTATTCGAAGGAATACGAAAGTATTTTCTCTGATCGTAGTAATTTTTCATCAAAACTTATGTTGAGAATATTGTTTGTTTTGTGCCCAAATCTTGTCTAAATCCAAACTGTGAGTCATTAATAGTCTCACATCTCCTGAATATCCTTTGATGTAGTATTTTGAGGAATACCTTAAAAGCGTGACCCATGAGGTTAATGGACCTATGTCCTTCACGTTTCTTTGCGACGTCTTTCGTTGGAAACGATACGAAAGTCGATGCTAGTCATTGGTCGGGGTAAATCCCAGTGTCATATATTTTATTTAATAACTTATTAATAGAGCTATTCGTCTAAAAGTTTCAAAAGTTCTGATGGCTATTCATCCGGACCATCTGACTTATTATTTTTGTAGTATGTAAAGCTCTTTCAATTTCTTCCTTAGTCGCACGTTCCGTCAACTCACCACCGCCATCCAAATCTTCTTCAATTCCCACTGCGATAAGAGAAGAAACCCTCTACATACTTTTTCCACACTGTGTTTTTCTATTTTACATCTGTAATCGCCTCATTTTCTTCATTGACTAATGTGGAGAAATTTATTTTCCTATAGATTCTGGCTGGTTTTTTCAACTTTTTGTGTAGATTAAAGTCATCATATACGACTTTTCCACGCATTCCTGCTTTCACCTGTTTCATCGTTCATCTATCTCAAAGGTGGTTCTCAGATGCGTGAAACTTGACTCACTTGTTTGTAACGTTAATCAGTGCGGCCTTTAGGCCACACAATCAAGTAATATTACAAAACATCTAGATCTGTAATTCCCACTCATTGGTTCATTACGATATCTCACAAATCCCGCTACGTACAAAGGTGAATTTGTTAAAAGATTATTGCTTATATGTAGTAGAGATGAGATAAGAAGGGAACCCGCAAAACACATCACATATTTTTGCAATGGCAGATAGAATAACAACAGAAACATCTAATTATATCTTACACTTATCATAATAAATCTCCCAGTGCGGCCTTAAGGCCGTACAATCTTGACAATTACGTATTAGATGGTTAATGTCTAAGATTATGTATAAAAAAACATTTTAGTTCCCGTGCCTTCTACGCTAGGTTAGAGGCTAGTTGCCTCTTTAACATAAAGGGTTTCCAAAGGATCGTGTAGAGTACATCTTCAGGCTTCAGCTACAAACTCCAATCTAATGTCCAATCTAACAGAAGAACCACAAGAGAAGACTGTATTTTGAAAGTTGCATTCAATATAATATACTTTTATGATTTTTGAGATGAGACAAGCATAAAAATATGCGCTTACTTTTGTAAGCCTATCTCAAGTGTATCCATGGGTTTATTTGTATTTGTCAAAAGTCATCTTTGTTTTGGGGATCTATTCCTAGACACTTGCGACTTATCTCCTGTTGGCCAATTAAAAAACTACCTTCTTCAAATGAAAAAAGGTGCGAATAAATAAAATCAAAACAAATAACAAAATTAGAACCCAAATATTAACCTGATGAACTTAAATTTCAAGATTTATGCTTACAGGGAGATCATTATAAAGCTTTTTATCCATGTATAGCGGTTCCATGCCCAGCCATCTGTAGCATCCTTTTTGGCAACCTGTACGATGGCTCTACGATAGATAGGTACTTTTGTCGCGCATATCGTTTTCTAATACTCAGGGGCATACTCAATGGTTTCAAATATTGATGTAAAATGCTATTGTTGGCCAATTTCCAAATATTGCCAGCGGCGCGCTATGCAAATTAAATTACAATTAAAATCTGTTTGTTTTTAATATTTAGTTTTTCAATATCCGAATTTTGCTTGCATCAACAAGAAGACATGCCCATATTTTAGATCGAAGTTTGCAGAAATATGGTATCTAATAAATATTGGCTAGTGGAACAAGGCATCCTGCACTATCCTTACGTTTAAAGCTTCACAAGGATAGTTTTCCGCCCTGGTGAAAATATTATGGTGCCTCCAGTATAACATCACATAATTATTTTACGCAGCTTCTTTTTGTTTATTTGTATAATTTTTCATTCCATAAAGAAGAAATACTGGAGCACCTCAGTTTTCTTATCTTCAATAATTCCAAACTGAGGTTCCTACTGACAAACAGTTGCTTCATAGTCGTGAAAGTACTTGTTTTTATTATTTTATGTTGTGCATAAGTACTCCTAGTTATTGTATTTGTTGACTTTTTCAATAGATTGATTTATTATTAACAGATATTTATCTATCTGGTATTTCAGATTTTGTTATAACCACGAAGCATTTTTGAATAATTGTTAAAATTATAGTTGAGGAATATCGGCCTGTACAATCTGAATGTAAATATATTTCTTTATGACATGCAACGATATTTTCTGGCATCAGGTATATTTTGTACTGAAAACGATCTGTGTACTATAATAATATCAGATTAAACATTGAAGAGTATGATGTGATTTTAAAAATGCACCAGAAATGATAAGAACTTTTATTTTAAAATAATGAAATATAATTTAAAAGTTCGAAACAAATTGTTACCATACCCTTGCTGGAGGCCAGCCCAAATATAATGGGCATCATAGGCATGCACAATAAGGAGGTAAAAATAAGCATCTTTTAAATCAATATGGATAAGGAACTAATTCATTATAAATTTATCATCACAAAATGAAAAAAACAAAAATAAATTAGCTGTCTCTGCAGCATTGTACACTCTCCAATTCTAAAGTTCTTTCATCACTCTCACTTTTCAAGCCACTCCTTAAGATAAATTCCAGGATTTTAGCAGATGGAGTGTTTATGATACTAGAAACGCCAGACAGAAAATTTCCTAACATGCACCCTCTTGTTTTGGTTACATCCGGACAATAACGTAGTACATGCTTTGTTCTTTCGCCTCGACATTTGGGGTAGTAAGTGTTTTTGATGTCTTCCGTGAAAATCTTTGCCAAATCTAAACATTTTTAAACAATATTTTGTACATTCTTTTCTTACTTGGTGACTGCCAATACAGGTACTGTCAAGGATTCGATATGATTACTCGAACCATTCCTGTCCAGTTTATTTCGGTTTTTCGGAATGATTAACTAGTTTAGTAATTTTGAATAAATCATTATGCCGTGCGCAGGGGCATTACAGTTATGTTAACAAGTATTTTTTGAAAAAAAATTATGTTTTAAAATAAATTACATCAATTTTTGGCATGCATATTTAAAAAATGTATGGTTACTACATTATACAAAAAACATTAATTTTCATTAACATTTGGAAGATTTCCAAATAATTTTATTGATGGCTTTGTAGACTATTTTGAAGTTAAGGTTCGATTTCTCCTGTCATCCCTTTATTTACCAAAATTGTAGATGTTTTCATAAAAGTGCACATTTCAGATTAAATAATTTTCATAACCACTTTATTTTAATTATAATCATAATAATGGTCATGAAGATTTTCTATTGTCCGTAATCGAGAAGGTACTCACTGCGCTAAAACACCATTAATAGTAAGGAAACCCTTTATTTGGCGAAAGTTGTAAAAAATTTATAATGCTACGTGGGTATTGCAAAAAACACTCAAAAATATATTAAACCTGATGTCTTTATTGGAACCAGTTGTTTACTTCCTTATTTAAGATATTGATCTCTGTATTAAATTTTAAAAGTCAACAAAAGGCATTTCATCGTTTTCCAGATTTATTTGTGTAATCTGACGTTATTGTGAACTTGATAAAGAGGGGTAATTTCATTTACAAAGTTCATCTTCAGAGTAGTGAGTTATCTTTATGGCATTAGAAAATAATTTATTTTGTAATGTAATTTGTAGCATAGTTGCAATTAAGTAATTAGGTCCTTAATAATAAAAAAAACTCGGTATGAAAATATACTGCGGCTTTCAAGCTCAATGAACTGCATAGATAAATGCTCCGCATCAGTCTTGGCATTCGCGCTTAGTTTGCTTGTGCATCGTCTGAAAAAGCTCTCTAAGCATGTGTTTTAAGCGTTTAATAAATAATATCGACGTCGATACTTAGCCAAAACTGCTGTCGATTATGAGTTCCTAATATCAAATAAAGTACTGATTGTATTGGAAGACTTAATAAAGCATTGTTGACACGAAGACTACATGGAGTTGAACGTCATGAAATCCATACAGGTTTAAGTCAACGTAGCTGAAAATCGAGTGGAATTAAGTAAAAAGCTTCTAAATGTTACAATGGCTAGAGAAATTGATTTCTTTAATGCTGAATGAAACGTGAAAGTTCCAAAAATTGAATACCCCACTATGTATCGCAATTTATTATTCATGCTGCTGTATTTTTATACCTAAAAGATATTTTGGTTATGTAAATTTTATAGGTAGTTAAATTTTGCTTACTTATTATTTTATTAGTTGATCCAAACTTAACGGATAAAAGTTTTATTGCTAATCGTAAATAACACATAATTTTTATTAAATAGCCGATGCTTGTTTTTTCGTTTTTAATCAATTTTAATTGATCATAAAATTCTAATTAAATTAAAGTTTCGCGATGGCGCAACTTCCGGAATTATTTAAAAATCCAAAGTGGAAATTAGTTAGAAACGCCGAATAAATTTGAACACTTGTTAAATTATCGCTTGATGTTTTTTTTCTGTCTCACATGCAAAAGTTCGCATTAATGTAATGAAACATCTATAGGTATTATGTAATTTGTTAGACAAGTTCAAGACCCCAACGAGATGATAAAGATAAATTGCCACTGTAGGAAATTCGGTTATTACCCAGGATAAAAGTCAGTTACAATTAAGCAATCCTGTAAGGACCTAAAGGGAATTAATCGACTTTCGATAAATTAATAGCTTGTACTATGTACTACAACAAAATAAAATACATAAATTTGTTTCTTGGAAAGTTTTACATTTGGAATAAAAAGAATTCGGGATATTGTGAAGACGATTTAAAAAATCTGAGTTGGAAGTAACAGTTCAAAAGCCTAACTAATGGCAGTTTTCTATTTCGGTACCATTTAATACAAATCCACTTTTGCATATATGTATGTATAAAGTAAAATACTTCCATTGTGATTTTTGATAGTATCATGAATTATGCGCATATTTTAGTTAGCATTATATTCGGTAAGGAAACCGTAACCAATTTCCAACATTTTCCAGAAACACTTCGTTTTGTATATATTGCAAAATATGTGTAATACTGTACGAACGTTACAGAAAATCGTAAAGCGAAAACCGAGGATGTTAAATTATTTAAGAGCAATCATGTAGCATCACAATAGAAGGAAACCATGATTAAAGCTTTGATGAAGTATATTGCAACTTTGTATGCCGCTGCAAACCATGCAATTTAAAATTTAGCGGGGGGTGCAATTTTTTCGACAAATTGAAAAATTTGTAAGTACCACTAAATCGCTAATAACGAAGTTAGTTAATAAAGAATACAATAACTTAAAGACTTGGTCGATATTAATAACCCTTAATAGCTTAATAAGTTCCCAGACACGTTTTAATAAACTTCAGCTACTATTTTTATCCCATTATTTTTTATACCGCCACATCATTAATCAAAACTGCAAAACAAACACAAACAATTGCATTTTTATATTAAACGTTAGAAAAGAAGTTGCTTGTATTTCGACGTGACGAGAACATTTTAAACAATAGCTTGTATTTTAAGAAAATTAAAAACAATACAAAAAATTTTAGTTGGAAACCTGACTAATGAAAAATCATTGCGAGGGTTCATAATGATTCAGAAGTAGGTAGAGCTACACTGAATTAACCACGTGCTACCAAACTTCCGATAAGCTAAAAGTTACTACATTCATATAATGTAATAAATAATATGAAACTTTACCGTTGGAATAGCACGGTACTACGATCTTTCAACGTACACAAAACAAAACTACGTAACCGACATTTTAATGGAAATTGAATTTTTGATAGAATTTCATTACTACCCACCTTCTTCATCCTGATGTCTTGTCGGATCTTCCGGACATTCGTCCTTCTCATATTTGTGATTTATTTGTGAAGGACTGTTGCATACAAAGAACCATATTGCACTTTGGTGATTTTCCATTTGTTCGCCCGGAATAGAACCGGGCATACACTAACCGCTAAGCCTTGGCTTTATCTTTTCCCTTTTGAAAATAATTTTATAAGTAACGAAATGTTAGTATTAATAATAACATTTTTTAATAATCCTTCTCGGTCCTTTTACCCTAATAATAAGGGTTTGTTGACCCATCTCTTTCTATGCATGTGATGTGTGTACGAATTTTTTTCACATGCATCACTCACCAGAAAATAATTTGATTTATTTATTTGATAATTTGATGGTCCATCCTGACCATTGGTCCACTCAGTAAGAATAGGATTTATAGCCATTCTCGATATTTTATAAGATTGCTAATTTCATCCCCTTTTATCCATCTTCAGGATTATTAAATTTTACGTTTCCATCCTTCTCTCAGTGGAAGTTTCCTTTGTATAGTCTTCCTATTCTCCATAGCCTCTACAAGATCTTCTTGGTCTTCCCTTCTTCTTTTTGCCCATCGAGTAAAATCCCATCTACATATATTTTTGCTCTCTTGGGTTGACATGTCTGCACCACATCAATCGTTTTTAATTAATATAGGGATAAAATATTACCGATGGTGCGCTGTAAACAACAACAAACATGACGTCACGCTAATGCACGCTAATGATATCGTCGGCTTACTGCTAAAACAAGATAACTCCAAAATGATAGTTTTGAGTAAAACTGCTTTTAAAGTTTGATTCACCATAAACAAGTTGGAGTTAGTAAAAAATGAACTTCTTAATGCTCCTTTATTATTTGACTTACAGTTATCAGGTTTTGTCAAAATGTAGTTTGCTCTTATTTGAATGCAATCATGTATATAACTCATTTTGTCCAAAAATGGAGTTATCATCTTGTTTTAGCAGTAAGCCGACGATATAACCTCGCTGGACCTCGCTCAGAAATACTTTGATTTGGTTTTGAACGATAATAATACATTACAACTAAGTAATAAATAAATTAATAATTTAATAAAAAATAATAAATTTAACGTATTTTAATTAATTTAACCTCGAATTAATTTTTATTTTAGCATCATCGTGACGTCAAATATTTAGTTGATATTACAGCCACCAGGGTGCGTACAATTAATATTTTTCCCCTATTACCATGATTTTTTTTGATTCTTTTGTTATAATATTTAAGATGTTGATTTTGAATTTTGAAAATTTTGTAATAAATTGGAGGGGAAAATCTAAACGTACATCGCGAGAAAGCGATGTATTTTTGTATCGAGGATAGTTGGTAATTTTAAAAAATGTGAAATTAATTGGAATAAAAATAAATGCAATTTTTAAAGAGTTTTCAAGAGTATTTAATGAGAAAATTATGGGTGATCGAAAAAATTCGATAATTGTTTGATTTGAAAGTGGATAAATGAAACTTCTCAAAAATGGCAGTATCACGACACTTCCCGTAGTTAAAAGCACACATTAAACTGTAGGTACCCCATGTGTATGTTGTAAGGCCTTCATGCACACAACACACATGAGAGAGGACACACAGGACCTTGTCCTAGAAACCTAAGAAAAGTTGGTGATGTGGGGCAACCCTTTAGCAACCCTATTGATGTGTTAATTTTATTATAGAAATATGGAAGTTCCGCGCTACATAAACCAATCACATCGGCAGCGCAGTTGTTAAAGCGCGAGTATTCACATTTAATACGCCTGGGTTCGAATCCAAGTTAAGGAAACTATTTTTCAGCATACCATCTTGCTAAAATTGCTACCGTGTTATCCTTATACGAGTATATTAATTTGGTGTCGCCGAGATCGACCGAAATTTTTTTTTTGCTTTCAAATGGCCAAAACATTGAAACTATTGATTTTTCAGTGTTATTGGGCTAGGATATTTTTAAAGGATACTTCGATTATATTTATATAAACTACTTTTTATATTTCTTTACCGTTTAAAATCCATGAATTTTGTATTATGAACTGAATTAAGAGCGAAAGTGGTAAAAAGACTCGAAGTTTTTTCTGCAATCCCTGTACCTTTTAAATAAACCGTTTTACAAAAAAAAACTGATGGCCCATTTTGGCTAGTAATTTAAATTATTTAACTTAAGCAAATTAAATTTAATGGAATACAACTTTAGTCTAGCAAATTTTTATAATCGCATCCATTTCAAAGAAATGGGCTTTAACAAGCACTAAACCACCAACACTGAAAAATCAATAGTTTAAAAAATGTTTTTCAGTAAAAATGTTTAATAACAATTTTGGGTGAAAATACAAAAGCAATTAATTTGCATTTTACTTTTCTTTATGCATATTAGCATATTTTTTTCGAAAACATGTATGCGGGTTTAAAACTATTGGGGAGTATTTTACCAATGTGGGTCGTGAATAAAAATAAATATATTTTATTATTTTGATGCAGGTTTCATTCACATCGAAAAACTTCTACTATATGAAAATTCGAAAACTTGTTATTTTACCCTAATTTGAGAAAGCTCCGTTTTTCAGCACCAAATAGAAATAGGAGGCTCTTATTTTTTGATGCTTTACAACAGGGATGAGCAACCAACGGCCCGCCACGCTCTCTTGTACGGCCCTTCAAAGATTTTACATTTTGACTTTTAAGGTTAGGTATTGCCATGAGCTACTGTTCATGACACTTAATTAAAATGCACCGGCTAGCAAATGAGACATTCAGGGTCAAAGGTGAGTTCATGGGATTAATTGGAACACTCAGAAGTCAACTTACTTACAATCTTTCTTATAAAGATTAATTGATAAAAAGAAATATCAAAATTTGCATCTGTTTTTTTCCTTGATCTAATACTGCGAAAAATTGAAATAAAAATCATACACTACTAATTTGAAAAATAACGGAATTTATTAAACATAATAAAAAATTAAAACAAATATTGGCTTTTCCTGTTTCTAACAAATTAAATCGTATAAGAATAAAAATTATAATTACAACCCGCAAATGTTTATGCGCAACCGAACAAGTAATGTAAATGATTCGTCTATACGCGGATAAAATGCAACGCACCAAAAAACTCTTACCGGAGTATTTATGTCCTCTCGCAATTGTCGCACGTGAAACGTTGGTGTCACCGTGGTTGGATACAGCTTCTGATTTCGACTTGAATAAACCAAACAAAAAGGACCATTAAATAAATTTTCTTCGTGGGACCATACAATTAATCGTAGGTACTAGTAAGTGAACTTGAATCTCTTGTATGATATTTTCCTTTAATTTTCATCCAAAAACATAACCATCAAAATTCCCAGTGGTTCCAAAATTTGCTCATAAATTAATCTCCTTCCAATTCTCAAATTCTTAATCATAAATTACGAATAACTTTGACTAAATTTACGAATTGTTCCAGTACTATTTAATTAAATTCATCAACTTTCAAAATACGTCGTCCTTCTTTCATGGACGAAAACCCACTTTTCAAAAATACGTCGTCCCTATTTCGTGGACGGAACGAGACTCAAAATTACGTCCTCACCCTTTGGTGGATGAAACCCAACTCTGATCAAAAATACGTCTTAACGTCACCGTGGACGTCGCCCAACCCTCCATTCCTGTTTCCTTATCAATTTCTCAAAATTCTCCCACCAACGTTTCCATTCGCGCATGCACTTTTCCGCGAACCGCCACTTTATTTAAAATTCAAAATCCTACATGAACAACTAAAAATAATTGATTTAATTTGTTATTTATTATTTTAATTAATGAACACAACAATAACCAATATTTATCTTTCACAACTTATTTTTATTTTCCAGGGTTTAGCAGCGGATGCAGCTTTCATCTTACTGAGGCAAAGCAGTTATTTAATTTTCTAGATCATGGAAAAATCAGATACAACTAATTCATTCATCTGTTGAGGTCTTATATTTAATGCAGAAAAACTTATGAGTGTTTCAACTTTCGGACAAATTACAACACACCACCCCCCTATGATAAGCAGACCATGACAGTATATAGGTTTATTTTGTTAATAATCAGATAATTTAATTTCAGGTGTTTGTATGATCATCATAAGTTTCTTACATGCGGCCAGCACAACATTTTTAAATTTGTAGCTGGCCCGTTGTAAAAAAAGGTTGCTCATCCCTGCTTTACAACGTATCTAAAAACAAAATTATCATAATCGCCGAAATACACCTAGAATTCCTTTCTGGTTATTCTCACAGATATTTTTAAATCTCCGATGGCTTTTCAGTTTTACTTTTTCCTTTTTTCTATTATCTGCTGAATTGTATAAATGAGGCCTATGCAAAATCTTCCCGCTGTAAGTCCGGTTTAATCTACTACTTCCCTTCTACAGCTTGATTCAATTTGGTTTTTATTATCCACCCATATGTTTTCCCATCGTTGCTATCGTACTGCTTTCCTCTCTACACACTTTCTAAATTATTCAATACTTCTGGTTTTATGCCGTTTACCCAGTGACGGACATAAACAACCTACAGTTTGACCTGAATTTCAAACCACGGAAGTAGACAATTTTTTATACCGTGAATACTGGACATGGGAAGTATTTAGGCTATTTAAATGTTACCGGAGACTTGCAGGTAGCCATTTGGTGGGTGAAAAGTTCTATTATAAAAATGGATTATAACCTATGAATCTTAAAATAACCTATGAATGTAGCCATTCACCACATTTTACAATCGCCTTTTCTATAAAGAGATGTTAAAATTACCGCTATTTATTCTCCGAGAAACTATTTTGCATTTATATTTCTGCAGTAGATGTAATAGCTTTCCCGGATCTTATTTAACCATTTCCAGTGCAATTCCTCCGAGTGCCGTTGCTCTATTATCTTTAGTTGTTATTTTGTATCAACCAGCCTGAATTCAACTTCATTTATAGTACTTAGCTATGTCTTCTGATTCTTCTATCCTGTCAAACTTTATATAAATGTAGGTCCTTATTCAATTAAAATATTTTCAATACATTATTGGGATAGTTATGCGGCCTAAAGGCCGCATAGGAACTTAATTAAGTGGGTAACTATAAAATGAACCAATAAGAAGTACGAACGTAGCTTACAAACATATAAACAGAACTGGGGTTTATATTATGCACAGATCATTTTTGCAATTTGTTTTGTGTTATATGTTGAATATATTATAATTCTTTTTGTGGTTTTTTTTTCTTTAGAGTTCGAGTAATCTTCCAAGACTCCCCTTGTTGTTACGCTGCATAGTTTAATATTTCTACAGGTTTTCCTCCACCTCACATTTTCTTCAGCAGTCGTCGGTAATTTTACCTCTTTGTTGTTTTCTCTATATTTTATAGATCTACCTATGCCCTTCCAGTCCAGGAAAGAAAATATTTTAGCTTGCACAAATCCGGGAAAGTTGAAATTTTCCAGAAATGTGTATTTGAGTGTCCGAAAGGACCCTTTTTTTACTTACTTCTTCCAATGCGATTTATTTTAGTTTATAACTTGCTTAATTTCATTTATAACACTTTTTTTATAGAAAATAACATTTCAGAATTCACTTTAGTTGACGGAGATGATATGAAAAATACATTTATTCGAAATACAAATTATTTAAAAGAAAATTTCTAACTTCAATTTGACTTTCCGAAATAGATTTTTATTTCAAAAATAGCATGGCGTAGGCAAATTTTCTCTTCAATTTTGA
This sequence comes from Podabrus alpinus, assembly GCA_932274525.1. Taxonomy (NCBI): domain Eukaryota; kingdom Metazoa; phylum Arthropoda; class Insecta; order Coleoptera; family Cantharidae; genus Podabrus; species Podabrus alpinus. The sequence continues at coordinate 24,662,431 of OW026451.1, forward strand.
TCTGATGTGAATTATTCGTATAGAGAATTATAGATGAAAAACTACGTTAAAGGAACCAAAATCTCCAATTGGAGAAGAAGCCAACAGTGGATTTTAAAAAGATTTTAGAGGGTTTCTTAGGACATTTGACTATACACACCTGTATAATTTCAGCTTGCCTGGATTTTTTAAGGCCGTGTGACACTTGTGTAAATTTGCGTGTAGATTTACTTGTAGATTTCCGTGTAGATTTCTACACCGTGTAAAACACGTAAATTTGCGTGTAGATTTTGTTGCAAATCTGCTAGCAAATAGTGTGTTTGCCACTTGTGTAAAAATTTACACGTAAATTTACAATTTGCACATGCGCATTCTGGTCAATTGAAAATTCGAACGGTAAGTTGCTATAAGAAGTTTGTATGTCTGGTCGCCTTGTGTTGTTTAGTATTAAAAGAAACGTGATAATGGATTCGAATTGGCAATTAACGCTTATATATTCTGCTATGATCACAGTAGCAGCAGGTATTGGGGTTGTAGTAAGGAATGAAGGAATTTAAAAAAAAACGAAAACTAAAAACGTGGTCGCGATCTTGGTTAAAGCGCAGAACTGCAGGAAAAGGTATTCTAAACATGTTAAATTCTGAATTAAAAACCGAAGATCCATCTGCATATACTAATTTTCTCCGCTTAAATAATCTCCAATTCGAATATTTGCTTTCACTAATTAATGACGATATTAAAAAAGAAGATACTTTTATGAGATAAGCAGTTCCTACAAGAAATAACACAACACAAGAAAAAATAGACCACACCTTCGAATATTCTTCTGCGCAATTTTACACGCACAACTTGCGAAAAAATATAGAAATATTTCTATAAAATATTTACACGTAAATCTACACGCAAATTTACGTGTTTTACACGGTGTAGAAATCTACACGTAAATCTACACGCAAATTTACACAAGTGTCACACGGCCTTTACAAAGCCGAACTAGTAGTAAAATTTTGTAAACTCCTTTTGGATAGATAATTCTATGCTCTTCAATTTTGGCCTGATGATAATTTTTTATCTAAAGATGAAATTAAACGAATTATAAACTAATTACTGAGAAAAGAGGCGGTCATTAGCCGATCAACTACTGATGCTAAAGGCACTGGTTCGAGTCCGTGAAGAACGCAATGTTCTTTCCGATTTTATTTCTTTCTATGGACCGTCTCCCCTACCAACGCGCACTGGTCAGCGTGGTAGGGTATGGCTAAAAACCCTTCTCCAAAAGAGATGGAGGTCTGCTCAGGAGGGAGCAAAGAAGGCTGGAAGATGATAGACGAAAAACCACATTGGAGGAACTGAAATCACCAATTAGGGGAGATTTTAGTGAATTTTTAGGGGGGGGGGTTGATTCTGACACTCAAATACACATGTTTACCAATAACTAAAAGTGCATTGCTGTACATTGGAAGCCGTAATTCCAATTCAGGCGCGTATAAAAGACTTCCTTACGATAGTCTTTCGTTGAGCGAAAGGGTTGAACTTCTATCATAACAAATCATTGTCACAACGAAATTTTTATACAATTCTATAGTTACGTCATTGATAAGACCTGATAAGATAAGAATGCTTCGGTTGTGACTTCTTTAAATTGTGACGTTTAAGAAATTTTAACTTTCCTGGATTTATTGCAAGCTCGATTCGTTATTGCGGCTTCGTTGCCTGGATTATTGTATTTAGCTACCATCTTTATATAATACTTTTTATTTTATTGTTTCATTTCATGATTACTATCATTCTTGCGTTCAAGTATATCTTATGTTTTCCTTCAGTTTCCTCTTTTCCTTCAAGTGTTTTCATGGCTGCTTTTTAATCCCTTGCTGCTTTCCAATTTCTACTATCAGACCTCTAACTTTATGGTTAGTAGTTCGTGGTCAGTGCCGCATATTCCGCTTCTCTTATCTCTTATCTTGTTTTAAGTATTCTTTTGTATAACTATATAATCAAGTATTGATTAAAGAAAATTTTACATTCTATCTACATAAATTTCAATATTCACTTTCATCCAATCACAATTTTCCTTCTCTATGCAACTTTGATATAAAGAAAATCATATAAATTCCTTGGCGATACACAAAAGAAATTCAAATGCGCAATTGTCCAGTTACAATTTCAATTAAAATATTTTCAGGAAGTTGCACTGTATGCTTTTCAGAAAACATTTACGTCATTGCAAAACTCGACATTGATTTTAATTCCGTAGGTCACGTAAAACCTATTTACATTGCTTTGAATTTTAAATAAACATAAAAATTATAGCATTAAAAACTGAAAAATATTGCAAGCTTGAATTTTCCAGATTTTCGAAAAATAACTAATAAATTTTTCAACTTGATGGAGAAAGTTTAAGGTCATTTCCGAATGCAACTTTTCTTGTAATTCATACAAACCTAACTGCTATATAGCAGCTATTATACCACGGTATCTTTCAAACCATTACAACTACCCTATACAATTTTTTAAGCAACCGAGATTACTGTAAGAAACTGCAGGAACGTCAAATAATAGTCTTACGATAGTATGTAATTTATATTTTACGAAACCTAAGCAATTTCCAGTTTACGTGGCACAATACTGCAGTAGTCTCTTATGTTGACTACATTTTTATGAATTAGGCCCTTGGTATATCTATAATAATTTACCCTTGTTTGCACAGAAGGTACTTTTGGGACCACCTGACAGCTTTCTTATATTTTTGCTATTATAATCATTCTCTAGTTACAAAAACATAAAATAAAACAGACGGTAAATATGAGTTTTTATTTTTATAAGTTTTGTACGTATGAAACAAAAGTAACAAAATTATTGTGGTTAAAAACGTGGATATCCAAAGAAAGTCAACATGAGCGTAAACATTGTTAAAATTGAAATGTTTACAGGTTCCTGTCATTGGAGACGAAAAGTAGATACATCATCTAGAAAATAATTCTGTTTAACTATAGAATTTCATCTTAAAATTACTCTAGGGATGATCCTTCCATTTTGGAAAAGTATCCATAAATAGTAAATAAAGGACAGGTTTCTCTTTTCTAAAACAATAAAATGTTCCTGTAAAGTGGAAAATGGGTTATTTTAATAATGGAATTAAAAATTATTATTTATTTGCAAATTAATTATTGTTTGTTACGAAACAGAGAAATAGTTGTACGTCCACATAAAATTTAATATTGATAATAGGCTAAGCTCCTAGCTAGTTTTACAATTAAATTATTTCCAATTATGATTTTGTAAAACTAATGAAAACTGCATATTGATTTATTAAAATTAAATTTACAAGTTTAGTTATTTCACAGAAAGGATATAAATCTTCACCGTATAACGCTTTCTCATCCTATTTGGTTTTGTTTAATTTTGGTGCTGATTCTTCCTTGAGACTAACTGTATTTGTGGTGTTGAAGGAAAAGGATGGCTGTTTTAAGTAAATATCGCACAAGTAATTAAATGTTTTTAAATGTCAAAAATATGTTATAACAAATTGTAGTAATATAAAAGTAAAATTTATATTATATTTTATATTATGATGAACCGACCCGACTAGAAAATTAAGTTAATGAGCTGAGATTTATTGAATTATTTACATCAAAAATCCAATCAAGTTGATAGGTTAATTTACAAAAAGCAGCAAAAATTTAACAGTCGATAGAAGTTCATTTGGAATGGAGACCAATAATTTTGATAGTTTTTTTTATTGCAATAAACTTGTAATTATTTCAACAATACCAATTTAATTATTTAAATTTGAAATGCTAGTGCTATTTTAATGGAATAAACCAACACCGTAATAATAAATAAATTAAAAAACTAATTTCTTCTCTATGGATTTTCCTGTTTTTTTAATGTTCCATGTTTTCATTTTCAAAATAATACTATAATATGCCACACCATCTATACATTGTTTGCACATTATGTAAGTTAAATTAAATTAATCAAACTAAGATTTCGCAAATTTGAAATTGTGTTTAAACTAAATACTGCAAATCTTCCATGTGTTTGAAGAACACATTACTTGTTTTGTAAACTTGTTTAAGTTGCTGCAACATGAATTACAAGTTGATGTGTTCAACTATAAGCAGTGGTATTTTAATAAGGGGCTGCTACTAAACCATCGAGCCGTTTAACCCTTCCAAAATTGCCCTACACTTTTAACTAAACTTTTACTCTGGAACAATGCTTTTAAAGTTTAATATACACTAAGGTCATTTAAAATTCTTACTGTGTCTAACAAACCAATTACATTTTGTTTAGATGTGGTGTAAGGTAAGAAAATGTATTTGTCGCACCCTGTATAATGCAGAAAACTGTAAATTCGATTTTATAAAAGTATAGTTTTTCTCGTGGAAAATTTAATTAGTTAAACAGAAAATCTAAAAAACGACAGTTCAAAGCTCCTAAGGTCAAAAAACAGCAACACAAGCCCTATAGCAGATACGAGTGTCGCATCATACAATCGATCTACTCGGTAAGATAAAGCTAAAGAAAATAAGATGAGTTTAAACGAGACGGTTTGTAAGCAAAATTTGTTCAATAAAAGTTCCAAACATTTGAAACTTTGTTTGAATTAAAATTGATTTTTAAATTATTCTTAATTATTTAAATTAAAATTTTAACTAAAGTTTAATGAAAGTTGACTTATGAACTTGCTCATGACAACTCTTATAATTAAAATAACAGCCGTGTAAAACTTCTCTGTTTACACAATCAGAAAGCTTAAGTTAAAATTAAATTGTTAAGTAAATAAATCATATAAGTTACAATGTAGTTGTAAATTTGAGGTAATTATTCCTGTTAAACTTACTTCATTCACCACTAAATAAAGTTACTCAATGGTATCACTATAGTTTGTGATATCAACATCAACATTCTGTGTTTTTACGGTATATTCGCCTGGGACCATAAATTCATCTATTGTGGTTCTAACACACCACGTAAGTTCAGATCGTCGAAAACGTTTTATGAGAAGAAATATGTACTAATTCCGATTTCAAAGCTTTTCCCACTGATGCAAAATAACGCATTTTAAAATTCATCGCAATTTAAATTTTGGCACTAAAAAAAGGAATAATAAATTATACAATATGTAAATTCCCAGTCACACCAAATTTACTTTTATTATTGTAGATACCTATTATAAGAAAACTCTCAGAGTCGTCTGTTTTAAATTATTGAAAAGTCACTTTTTTATTGCAATAATTGTTTTTACACTTTAGGCATTTGGGGAACAACATTAATCCATGTAAAGAAACCTAAAATATCCTACGACCATGCAAAAAATCCGGCCAAGTTGGAATTTGGCAAGCATTTTTTTATTTAAGTGTTCGAGTAAATTCCCTTAAAGTCCCCACAACAGTTTTTCGCGTATAACTCGCTAAAAATTATTTTATTTTTTACAGCTTTTCATTCGTTATAAATATTTTACTATCTTAGTTCTAGGATTTAGAAATCCGTTTAAAGGGGAGGATTAAATCCCGTATAAAATATTTCTATTTCATTTCTTTCTTAATTTGCTAATTACAATTTTGTGTGAGTTGCAGCGACCGTGGTAATTTCCCTCCAGAATGTCCTATCTTGTATCTTTACCATCCACTTTTTTACCTCCATCGATTTCAAGTCGTTCATAACTTGGTCCTACCATCTCACCTTCGGTCTTCCCCGTGTTCTGCCTCATTTTCACCTATTTTTTGATACCATGATTCACCAGAGGCCTGTTTTAGCCGTTCTCAACTTTTTTTGGGCCCATGATAATGCCAAAAATTTTTTTCTCGGATACTCGCAGCAATTTTACCGCCATTTGGCACAAACAAATTGTTTCTGATGCATACGTGATCACTGGTCTAAAAAAAGTTTTACAAATCTTTTATTTAGCAACTCTCGTAAGGTTCTCATCTTTAAACAAAGTTTAAAGGTTATCAAGGAAGAATTTTCCGGAGTAGTGGAATATTTCCTCGGGGACGTTTGTAGTTCCACATGATAACTTTTCCAAAACCTAATTAAGAAGAATATTTTGCATAAAATTAAATTGGAACCCTCATGGTATTTTTTGAAAGGTTATTTTATAGCTGGTAAATATTGCCTGTGAATTATCCAGATTATTGGATGCGTCACTCAATTACAGGTAGTAAATCTAAAATTTCATCTTTGATAAGAGTTCTTTCATAACTTGGGTGAGATCGGATTTAATCCAGAATAGTGGCATAAATTTGATGATAATTACTTTATTTAAAAATTAAACAGTTTGATTTACAGTACAACTTTTCTTTATCATAAATAACTTTGTACAGGGGGATAAGATTAGTTTAAGTGGGTGGTTCAGAGGACCTCCAAGTTATTTATTTTATTTATGCAGAATTTTCACGTCATTTGCATGCTTGGATATCTTGTTACGTTAACAAATTTTAATATTTTTTAAACTACAACAATTTTCTGTTTCCAAATGTTGTAATATTCAATTATATCCCAAAGTCATAATTTTTATTTTATTTCAACATTCACCAGAAACTACCCCTATTATAGTAATTTATTTGTTCAGATTTTAACAAGAAGTAAACAATTTTAAAATTAAAAAGTGTTCTGGGAACACATGTTATATACAAAATAATTTTAGTGAATAGGAGTATTCTAAAAAATCAATTAGTTTCACAGAATTTTTAGTTGCCTGAAATCAGTTGTCATATCGCACCATTTGCAGACAATAAATTAGTCTATTTATTGTCAGGTTTGAACGGTTTATTATCACATTATATCTTGTTCAATTCAATTTTCTGTTACGTGTAGAACCAATTTCTATGATTGGCTTAAGAAGAAATATGTTAATATCATTGGTCTCCCTATTTTAAAAAAAGATTTCTTAAATTTTAAAAAGAAAAGAATGAGGCATTAAGTTGACAATCTCTGTAGAGGTGAGATGTAGAATTTGTACATCTTACATAAAAAATCAACTTAGTCAATTTTATAGAAGTCTAACTATTTGTTAATAAGTTAATCAACTACATACTAGAATAAACCAATTATAAGAATCAACAAATGTGAGAAACGCCAAAATATAATAAATTATATTGGCGAATAAAAACGCGTTTCAAATGGTAAAAAAGGAAATCATTTGAATTTTTCCTAATTTAAGTGAAGCGAGAAAATTATAAATTAATAATTAATAAATGTGCGCGACGCTAAAATAATAATTTAGTTGATAAAAGTGCGAAACATTAAATAAATAAACTATCTGAATAAAAATATGTTTCCATTGTAAGGATAAAGACAATTTTAAACATTTACATATTGAAATAGTGCAAACAATAAAGAACTGGCAACTAATGAAGACAATTCTAAGTTACCCCATTACAAAAACTTACTAAGGTAAATTTTTAATTTAATTTTAAGATAAATAGTGTGATAGGACATTCTTTTTTATAATTTTTAATATTGGATTTTTAATTAAATTATAAAAGCCACTTAGGCATACTTTCATAGTTATAATTGTTTTTGTACAAATTAATTTTTATTTTGTTTATTATATTTAAATTTTTGTAGTTATGTTTTTTATTCTTCGTATAACCTTGCCTTATTTAGTGAAACTTATAAACATAAGATCCTGAGATAAGAAAGAACCGGTGAGTATTTTAGCCAGGGTATAATTCACATATGTGAGATTATTACAATCTCTGATTGCCAATTAAAGTCAGGGGTTTGTAACACTTTGGCGCCCAACGTGGGGTCCGAGCCGCATGTTTATAAGTTTTTTCTTTGAAATAAGGAATGGTTGAGAATTTATCATATTTTAAATTTTTTATTGTTAGATGTATTTTTAAAATTAATGATAAGTACATTGGTAAACGCTTACTTAAAACACGCAACGCTTAATCAGGAAAAATTCAATACAAAATCGTACTCGTAATAATTATATGAACATTAAAATAATTCACATTTTTTTATACCTTTTAATTAAATTTCATTTTAACGATATTAATCAGTATCAAAACTATATTAAGCAATCAGTTTTTTTTTATTTTATCAATAATTGATATTATTATTAAATATTTTTTTATTTTATTAAATTTTCAAAATGGAACCAAATTTTCTTAAAATAGAGGAAATCCTGTTTGAACTTAAATGCCGAGGTATTAGTCCCGGTGATAATCAAATAATAAGACGATCTCAGTTACGTCAAGTATTAAAAAGATCAGATATTATACCTAACATTCAGCCCTGTTCGTGGGAAGAAAATATTTCTCAAATTTCAGAGAGCATCAATGATATTAATAATATTCTTTATGTAAAAGAAAATTCAAATTTGAAGAAAATAGATATTTTACGTTTAGACACTAGGATATCCCATTTAAATAACAGAATGAATCTTTTAAATGATGATAATGAACCTGATAAATGTGACATTAAAGAGCAATTGTTTAGTGAAATTGGCTTATTGCATGTAATGATGAATGACATTATGGAAGAACATAATAAAATTATAATGTCAACACCAGCAAATATATCTATGAATCAGAATGAATGTGCAAATAAAAATAATATTGCAAGTGTGAATGATAATACTTATAGTAGACGCCAAACAGTACCTGTGCATAAGTGGAAAATCGACCGATTTATTGGCCACGAATCAAAAGAGAGTGTGACTGGATTTATTGAAAGAGTAAATGATTTAAGATTAGCTCGTGGTATTTCTGAACATGAACTTTTCGAGTCTGCTCATGATCTATTTGATGAAAAAGCGACTCAGTGGTTCAGAAATGTTAGAGAAGAATTGAATTCATGGGATGAACTTGTTATAGAATTAAAAAAAGAATTTTTGCCCACTGATTATAACACCAAGCTTTTAGACGAAATACGTGAAAGAACCCAAGGTGTTAGTGAAAATGTATGTTCTTACATGATCTCCTTAGAATCTTTAATGAAACGGGCTGTTGAAAAACCAACAGAAAAGGAAATTACCAATAGGTTAATCCAAAATTTAAATCCCTATTTTGCTGAACGCGTTGAAGTAGACGAAACTACTTCTCTTAAAGACTTAAAAGCGAAATGTCGATCAATACAAGACCGTAAATTACGAGTCGAAAGCTATAAACCCCCCCCTTCTAAACGATCAGGTCTAGTTGAACCCGATAAGCCTTTTTCTTCCGCTAAAGCAGCAGCAGTAAACGTCTTCGAAGAAAATACGACACAATTCAGAAATAAAAAATGCAAAAACTGCTTGCAATTTGGTCATTATGACAGTAATTGTCCCCAAAAACAGCAAATTTTTTGTTATGGTTGTGGTGAGCCCAATACTTATAAAAGTAATTGCCCTAATTGCAATCCCCAGCCTTCTACGTCTTCTATAAATAAGAATCCAAAAAACTACAATCGGGTTGTTTCGCTTCAGGACGCCAACAACCAAGACAATTTAAGTCGTCCTCTTGTCACGGGATTTCAAAGCTTGAGTTTCCAAAACAGCACGTTCCGAGGAAGAGGTCGTGGTGGTCCAAACCGCGGAAGAGGTCGTGTAGGTCAATTTCCACCCCTCATGAACGCATCGAAACCCCCAAACCAATAAAACGTACGCGATTTTTAGATAACGGTAACTGGAATGCATGGTTAAAAAAAGTCAGTAATTTCCTCATTCCGCCAAAAGTAGCCCCAATTCTTACTAAAAAACCCCTCGACAATCGCCCGCACTTGCAAATAACTATCGACGGTTTGACAATAACAGCTTTAGTTGACACCGGAGCAACTGTCTCGGTTATAGGTCAACGAGGTCTAGACTTGCTTGATCCTCATAAATTTGGTAAGATACAACCCATTGTATCAAAACAAATTAAAGTAGCGAACGGTGCGTCTACTGACGTAAGCGGTATGCTTCCCTTGCGTATCCGTTTAGGAGGCATCGAAAAAATAATAAATTTTTTAGTGGTACCAACTTTGGCTTACGAATTTTTACTAGGGGCAGATTTTTGTAAAATATTCCAAATATCCCTTCATTTTAAAAATTTTTCTTGGCATTCCCCCAAACAAAATGAACTTTCCGCAGTGGAAGGAATATCAAGTCGTGTTTTGCTTAATGCCGACCAGCAAACACAATTAAATGAAATTATAAATAAATTTAAATCGTTGGCTACTAATGATCTTGGTTGTGTCACAACGGCTCAACATTTCATCGATACGGCGAACGCGACTCCAATAAAACAGAGACAATACCCGCTTAGTCCTATTCTTCAATCCAAGTTACATGAAGAAATAGATCAAATGTTAAAGGACAATGTAATTCAAGAGTCAAAATCACCGTGGTCCAGTCCTCTGCTTTTAGTTAAAAAAAAGAACGGAGAAATGAGAACATGTTTCGACGGTAGAAAATTAAACTCAGTTACAATAAAAGATTCGTACCCTCTCCCCCGTACGGACTGTATTTTAAACAGATTACGTAATGCTAGATTTCTAACTACCATAGATTTAAAAAAGGCGTTCTGGCAAATCCCCCTTGAAGAAACTTCCCGACCAAAGACGGCATTTTGCGTCCCCGGGAAGGGATTATTTGAATTTAAAGTCATGCCCTTCGGTTTGTCAAACTCAGCACAAACATTACAAAGGACTATGGAAAAAACCTTAGGTTCGGTTCTCCATAAAGAGGAGGCGTTCGTTTATTTAGACGATATAATAATAGCATCTCCGACGTTTGAAGAACATATGACTACGCTTAAAACCGTTTTTGAACAGCTAAAGTCGGCAGGTTTTAAAGTAAATATAGACAAATGCGAATTTTGTTGCGGATCTTTGACCTTTTTAGGTTTCATTGTCGATGAACTAGGTTTACGAACCGACCCCAAAAAGGTAGACGCCATAACAAAATTTAAAATACCCAAAACCACTACAGAGGTTAAACGACTAATCGGCCTAGTCAGCTACTATAGAATTTTCTTGCCGAATTTGTCCACTATAGCTTCCCCAATTACGTCGTTGATTAAAAATAAAAAGAAAGGCCAGGTAGTCCAATGGACCCCTGAAGCCGAATTGGCATTCGAAGAGATAAAAAAGCTAATAACTTGCGCTCCCATTCTGGTTAGTCCCGATTTTAGCAAACAATTTTTCATACAGACAGACGCTTCACAAGTAGGAGTGGGCGCCGTTTTATTCCAGGAGCAGGGTGGATTGGAACACCCAGTAGCGTATGCCAGCCGAGCCTTGACGGCCGCTGAGCAAAAATATTCAGCAACGGAACTGGAGTTAATAGCAATTATGTTTGCTATTAATAAATTTAGAGGCTATGTAGATGGTTCCGAGTTCGTAGTCATTACCGACTGTGCTGCCCTCCAGTGGTTGCACCGCCTCAATTCCCCAACCGGCCGCCTTGCGAGATGGGCTCTTTCCCTGTCCCAATATTCATTTCAAGTTCGCCATCGACCTGGCAAACTTAATATTGTTCCCGATGCATTATCACGCGATGTGGCTTCCCTAAATATTGAAACCATAATACCAGATCAGTGGTATAGCGATATGTTAGAGCTAGTTGAGCAGGAACCTAACGGTTATCCAAATTTTAGAATTCAAAACGGCAAGCTATACAAATTTATACCAACTTCTGTCCCGGTTAAAACTAATATCCCGGATTGGAAATTAGTAATTCCGACAGCTAACCGTCAAGAAGTCCTACAATTGTGTCATGACGCGCCAACATCAGCTCATTTTGGTGTTGCAAAAACCATGGCGCGAATTAGTGAATTGTACTATTGGCCAAAAATGAGGCGTGATGTAAAGAAGTATGTGAAAGACTGCCTTATCTGTGGAGCTCAAAAAAGTCCTAATTTAGCTCGTCCTGGCCTTATGGGTCAATACAAGAATGTGTCTTTCCCATTCCAATTAATTTCAGTAGATCTGTTAGGACCATTACCTAGGTCTAAAAAAGGTAATCAACATTTACTAGTTGTTACCGATTGGTTTTCAAAATTTGTTTTAGTACATCCAATGAACAAAGCTACCACTATAGGAGTAGTTAAATTTATAGAAAACCAAGTATTTTTGTTGTATGGGGTCCCGCAAATTATTATTTGCGATAACGGTGTTCAATTCACATCTAAAGAGTTTAAAAAACTCACCGAATCCTACAATGTTCAGAAAGTCTGGTTTAATTCTCGATATCACCCACAAGTTAACCCGACTGAACGTGTTAACCGTGTTTTAGTTACAGCTATTTCATCTTATATCGATAAAGAACATAACAGGTGGGATGAAAATATTCATAAAATCGCGCAAGCAATTCGTACCGCGAAGCATGACGCTAGTCAATTTTCCCCCTCTTATGTCGTGTTCAATCGATATGTCCCTATTTCTGGAGATTTTTTTGGTAAAAGTCCTCATGATCAGGAGGTAATTAATATCGAACGGAAAATTCTAAGTGATGGAGACCATCAAGCTCTTCCTGAACTTTACCAACAAGTTCGAAACCATCTTAAACGTTCATATGAATCAAGTAAGAAGCGATATGATTTCCGTAAACGCCACGTTTCTTTCCAAGTAGGCGAAAAGATCTGGAAAAAGAACTATGTCCTATCGGACGCAGCTAAAAAATTTTCCGCCAAGTTAGCCCCTAACTACATTTTATATCATATGTCATATATGTCATATGAATTAGAGAATGCCGAAGGCAAAAATCAAGGCATTTGGCACATAAAAGATTTGAAGCCTTTTGTTTCAGAGAATGAGTCTATTAATTAACTGTTTAACTATTTTTAGCTTCTTCATTTAATTTTTTTTTAAAAATGTCCTCGTTTGTTATTTTTTTATACTAAACTTTAATCAGTCAAAACTCTAAAACATCAAATAAAGCATGGTTTTTCGGTATTTGTATTTGGAGTGGAGTTGATGGCCTTACAGGTTTATTGTAATTACGTACATAATTGTGGCCACAATTATTTCGTAAAAGATAAATCTGGCCAGTTACGAAACAAAAAATCGATCCCGCAATTACCATAATTTTTTTGAAGTTCTTGTTATTCAATAGTTTGTATTGTCCAAATTCAAAGTTAAATTGCAAATTTTATTTTTCATGTTCAACGTAAGCCTATGATTGCTAAAATCCCTGTAATATTAATACGACTTGTAACCATTATCATTTCCTTCTATTTTTAGACGCTTAAAATTTCCATATTATGACTAAATTCGCAATCGCGAATTTTAGGTGCCATTGTAATGACTTCAAAATTAATTGTAAAGTATCGTCATTCGTAATAATAATTCTTGTGTTCGTCCAGCAGTCCTGAACTAATTTAGTTTTGGTTTTGATACCAAACCCAATGAGCTAAGCTTTATTTTAATTGTATTCTTTCATAACAGAATTGGTGTTAAAAAAAGAATACCTCGCATTCAATCTTCGACGAAATTAGCGCCGAAAGAAATTTTTACAATTTATCCTAGTTGTACCAATCGAATTTGGATCTCAACTTTTCATTTTTCTTTAACTTTTCTGGTACTAAGACCTTATCAACCTCTTCAATTAATTAGCTTTGATAATTTTGAATGGTCCTGCTATCGGAATGCTAGTTCTTATCATGGAAAACTGTAAATATGATTGATCCATGAATCTAATATTAATTTTTTTAATTTTAATTCCCTTTATGATTAGTTAAAATACCTTGGTTTTTTTAAAAGGTGCTTTTGTTTTATCCTTGTGTGATCAACGTTGTTTCTTGACCCGGATGGAAGGGACGTCACTCTCGAATTAGCATTAGTTTCTTTGAATCTACCAAAGTATTCCTCTTTACTATTAGGTGTAAATACGTTCTAGTTAATATTAAGTTCTTTCATTATTCAATTCGTGGTTAATCCTTGTAAATATGAACGGAAAACTCGAATTGCTACCCACATTCTTCACTATTTTCTTGATTTATAGTGAAAGCATCTCCCCTTATAATCAAGTGGCGCCCAATATTATCTTAAATTTTGACCAATAAAACCTAACTTTGACCAACGTAATAAATAATATACTCTAACTGTATATAACGTCAAGTCATTTTCTTTTTTTATAATTTTTCTTTTTTAACTTGGAAGTGTGTGTTACGTTAACAAATTTTAATATTTTTTAAACTACAACAATTTTCTGTTTCCAAATGTTGTAATATTCAATTATATCCCAAAGTCATAATTTTTATTTTATTTCAACATTCACCAGAAACTACCCCTATTATAGTAATTTATTTGTTCAGATTTTAACAAGAAGTAAACAATTTTAAAATTAAAAAGTGTTCTGGGAACACATGTTATATACAAAATAATTTTAGTGAATAGGAGTATTCTAAAAAATCAATTAGTTTCACAGAATTTTTAGTTGCCTGAAATCAGTTGTCATATCGCACCATTTGCAGACAATAAATTAGTCTATTTATTGTCAGGTTTGAACGGTTTATTATCACATTATATCTTGTTCAATTCAATTTTCTGTTACGTGTAGAACCAATTTCTATGATTGGCTTAAGAAGAAATATGTTAATATCATTGGTCTCCCTATTTTAAAAAAAGATTTCTTAAATTTTAAAAAGAAAAGAATGAGGCATTAAGTTGACAATCTCTGTAGAGGTGAGATGTAGAATTTGTACATCTTACATAAAAAATCAACTTAGTCAATTTTATAGAAGTCTAACTATTTGTTAATAAGTTAATCAACTACATACTAGAATAAACCAATTATAAGAATCAACAAATGTGAGAAACGCCAAAATATAATAAATTATATTGGCGAATAAAAACGCGTTTCAAATGGTAAAAAAGGAAATCATTTGAATTTTTCCTAATTTAAGTGAAGCGAGAAAATTATAAATTAATAATTAATAAATGTGCGCGACGCTAAAATAATAATTTAGTTGATAAAAGTGCGAAACATTAAATAAATAAACTATCTGAATAAAAATATGTTTCCATTGTAAGGATAAAGACAATTTTAAACATTTACATATTGAAATAGTGCAAACAATAAAGAACTGGCAACTAATGAAGACAATTCTAAGTTACCCCATTACAAAAACTTACTAAGGTAAATTTTTAATTTAATTTTAAGATAAATAGTGTGATAGGACATTCTTTTTTATAATTTTTAATATTGGATTTTTAATTAAATTATAAAAGCCACTTAGGCATACTTTCATAGTTATAATTGTTTTTGTACAAATTAATTTTTATTTTGTTTATTATATTTAAATTTTTGTAGTTATGTTTTTTATTCTTCGTATAACCTTGCCTTATTTAGTGAAACTTATAAACATAAGATCCTGAGATAAGAAAGAACCGGTGAGTATTTTAGCCAGGGTATAATTCACATATGTGAGATTATTACAATCTCTGATTGCCAATTAAAGTCAGGGGTTTGTAACAATCTTCACCTTTTCTTCTTTTGATTAGTTTTATAAATTTTTATAATGTGTTTTATAAACACATGTTGGTGTTTAATTTTAAATGGTGTCAAATAAAAGCTATCTAATTTAAATTTGAGTTGTATGAATTTTTTTTAAGGAGCGCGTATCTTTCATTTGGTCACATATGAACCCAATGAGCATAGCCGTGACAATTCAATTAATGAACGGAATAATCCAGTGTCACTTAATTTTTCGTTTTTTGAATTTGCATAACTTTTGTACAACAATTTATTTTTTGTAAAAAAAACAACACAATAATAGGTATACACATACTCCCAAATAGTTGACACCAGATTGTTCCTAATACGTGATGGGTTCCTTACACCTCAAATATTTTGTCTTATTCTCATTTTCCTTCAGACCCATTTTTTCCGCCTCTTTCTCCATTTATTTAATCATTTTCACCATCCTCGTCCACCATCCATCATCCTGGTGTGTTCTTGCCATGATTGATATGTCATGACATGATATGTCGTCTGCGTAGGCGAGCATCTGACCCTCTCTTACTGCTTTCGTGCTTTTTAGCATCCATTCCCTGAATTATTTCTTCCAAAGCCAAGTTAAAAAGTTTTGCTAATAATTCGTTCTCTAGTCTTACACTTTATTTACCTCAAACCACTTCGTTTCTCCTTGTTCTGTTCTGATGCATGCCATTTTTTTGTTCATTGTCATTGTTATTTTGTCATTGTCATTGTCAATCTTAGCGAGATCTACTGCCAATCCAAGGCTCCCCGGTTTGACTTCAGGTACAGTCCAAAATTTCTTGATCGTCCTCCGTGCTTCGGAGGGTACGTAAAGCCGTTGTGTTAATGACTTGCCATCTGTAATTTGTGTAATTTTCGCTTATAACTCGCTTAACTTGATTATTCTGGAAAATTATTATTAAACCAAAATTGAAAGGCAGAATTCTCTACTAAACCGATTTTTCCAATTTGAAAATTAGCAAACAATCCAGACAAACTGAAATTTTGCAGACCTGTATATTTCAGTGTGTCATAAATTTTTTTTATTTATTTATTTTTTATTTTTTAATCCTTTTTCTAATCCTAATCATTTATAAATGAATCCTTTAAAAGTTTCTTAAAATCCCCTGTCGGATTCTTCCCCGATTAGGGGTTTCAGTTAATTTTTATTGGAAATTATTCTCTTCACACCAAAATTAAAGGACACGAAATTCCTTACAAACTAAATATTCCAAAATTTGCTTAAGTAAAACCATTTTTGCAATAAACATCAGTACAAGAAAGGCGAAATGCGTTTTATTTCATAAATTTGAAATTGCAACAAAATTTATTCAAAATTTTTGTAATTCTTATTCAGAATAAAATTTTCTTACATTTCGTTTTCATCATGTGAACATTTTATTTTCTTGCGACTTTTCAATTTTGCTCTAATAATAATTTTTCGTAAATAATAAATTAAGCGAATAATAACCGGAAAACGCACTGGAGGAACTAAGATTTCCAATTAAGGAAGAACAGGTCATATTGGATATCATCGAAAAATATTTGTGCTCCTATAAGCCTTATAAAAATATTATACTATCTTATAAATAATTTCCAGTTTTCAATTCTATTACGTGAATATTTAACAAAACAGTACAACCAAATTTTAACATTTCAAATTTCTGGGTAAAACCCTACTCAAATACAATTTTAAATTACGTTTCTTTTTAATAAAACACTTCGATAATGTTTTTAAGCAAAAAATTATTATTTGAATAACATTCTTGTAACTATACAATTTTTTTATCATTTGAAAAGAACTTAAATCAAATATTTATGGAAAAATGTTCTTATATTCAATAGAAAAATGAACTTTTTGATGATGCCGAATAACCTTCTTTCTGTTGAAAAAAAATTTACGATACCTCGCCCGTTAACAATATTAATGGTGTCCCTCTAGGTGCAATCAAAATAATACTTTGTTCCAAGTCATAACTACGAGAGCTCGAGTAATACAACTCTTACTAAAAAGAAGTATGTGGACGTTCATTAGAAGTGAAACTATGCTGTTATGAAATAGTGAATCTACACAGAACTAAATTTTGATTTGTCAGACAATTGCAAGGGCTAATCGAACAACAGCGATTAAACGAGCTAAAATTTTGCAATTAAGAAAGAGCTAATAATTTGAATATTGATACTTTAATCGTACCCTCCAGAACTTTATCTGAATCCGCGCTTGAGAAATTGCTAGCAAAATATATTACTTAGAAATCATACTCGAACTCTCGTGATTATTATTAAAGGAATCAAAATTAATTAAAATCAAACCTATTGTTAATGTGGATACAACAGAACTGTTGGTTTTTTAAATGGATTCTAATTATTCTATATTATTTTAGTTCAGATTGATATGCGCTTGAATTTCCTATTTCATTATTTATATTTAATTTAATAATATATTAATCGATTTAAATAAGAAGAAGTAGGAATAATTAGGAAAGCCTTGGAAATGTGTGGAATTGTTCATGTTGACGTCCTGAAGAACATAGTTTTCAGGTCACGGAGGTCTAATTCGCGTAGGGTGGGGAGCGGAAAGATACGCCAAAACGGGTTTTTCGCTATAACTCGCAAACAATAAGAGATGCATTGATGGCAGTTGTTATAAAAGATATAGCTTTTTAATTCCCTACAAAAGCTATTTTATACTTTTTCGTAGTTTTTCCATAAATGAGGTTAAGATGTAAGCATTGCCAGATAATATCGATGGAATCAACGAAATGCACACTCAAGATGAACATTTGCGATATATTTCATTATAGCACATATTTTTTATGTTGATAATATAAAGGACAAAAAATTAGGCCAAATAACTACTACGACTACTTTTGGTCAGTCTTTATATTTGAAACGAGGACCATAATTTTTCAGCTGAGAGTGATAATCTCATTCTTTCAAATGTTGTTATTCGGCTTGGAGGATTCCATTCATTGATGTCTTTCCTTAGCAGTATTGGCTATATAATGTCAGGGTCTAACTTAAAGATTTGCTAAGTATCCTTTGTGACCCATTATCTGGTGACAAATTATGACAGGATATGCTTATGCACATATGCAATTAATTTCTTTATTAATTAACAATCTTTATGCCAATTAGCACTTCGAAAAGTCATTCTCTTGTGATCTGGATTTCTGCGACTGACGCGAAACTGTCGAGTATATTTTGAAAGATTTCCTTAATTCTCTTAATGAACCAACCATTAATGAAAATCTTACGTAATTTTCAGGAAATTCTTCTTTTTCTATTTAAAAATCAATATTTCTCTTGTTCTAAGAATTTTCAGTATAAACGATTGACTATTTTTAAAACAATAAATAAATATGATGTTCATTATAATATGGCTAAATTTAAGAAATTTGAAATACCACAACTTAAATTTTTTAAATGACATCTTCTAATATTTTAGTAAGCAATTTTATACTTTCTTATATTATGTATTTTCTTTAATTTTTTTCCAACTGTTATAATTGTAAACCCCGTAGTTTCAAAGTTATTTTAGTTTTTAACAAAATATATGCATTTCTTGCATAATAATGAAAAATTCAATAAACTAAACTAAATCAATTATATTTGATATAATAATTTACAGGAAAGCTCGTTTGTACGAAAGGTTCGTTTGTACTTTTCATTGGTTCAGTTTTATTTAGTTGCCAATCTAAGCCAGTTTGATTGGAAACAAATTGTTTTCTATGACATCTTTCCTGCCCAAAAATTAAGATTGCTGCCGATTATGACCTAATCCTAAAATAGTTTCAGTGCGGCCTTTAGGCCACACAACCATAAGTATTCTATTCAGAAACGTCAAAGCCTATATTTAAAAGTAAAATAATTTGACACCAATGAGATTCGAGTTAACAATTATAAAATTTGGAAAAGCAAAAATGCAGAAAATCGCTTGCAGAAATTCAATTTAAAAATTAGCTTATGGAACTTCAAAGTTTTTAAAACCTATACCATAATAATAAACATCCTATAATATAAAGAAAATATATTTTAATATGAAAAACCTATTATTTAGATAAACATGTTATTATATTTGTTGAAAGCTTAGAAAAACAAAACGAGATATTAATTTTTAAACCGAAAAAGGAAATTTTTGGGAAATTGAATAATTTACGGTAAAATCAAAGAAGTAGTCCACATTATTAGTTTACTGTATAATAAAGATAAAATGAATTTGCGCACGACTTTTTACCTGCTGTATAATTGTGATAAAATAAAGTAACCCCAAAAAAAATTAAATTAAATTTTGTTAACATTTACGATTCTCAAATTTCGACATTAGACAATCTTAACATCGGCTTAACATATTAGTTAATCTCGTAGATAAAAAATTGTGATTTTAATCAGATCTGACATTAAAAAGTTTTTCACAAAAAATTTTAGACTGAAAGTTGTATAATTACAGACATAAAAGAAAAACTTAAACACGCAGTTGTATTTTAAATTTTTGTTGATTAACATTGTGCTTTAGAAGGTAATTAATCTAGTGTCCATTACCGTGTCAGAATCAGCGGGTTAGATAAAAGTTCAACAAGTTTCATCAAAACGTTTTCTCTTAAAATTAACTTAAAAAGAAAAAAATGTACAATTTTTAATTAATATTACCCACAGAAAAAAGCGGACTATTTGACAGGATTATTTTTTATTATAATAAATAAATGGTAACTCGAATTAAATCTCGAAATCTAAGCTTGAAAAGAGAAAATCGCACTTGAACCTCCAATTCCTTTAAAAATATTTTAGTAGTAATTTTTTTATGAAGCGCAAAATGATTGACAAGTTTATGAGCTACGCTTGAAAGCTTTCTGGTAAAAGCTTGTACTTGTCAAACTAAAATAAATTATTGTTCTAGCCCATCTTAACTTAATCGTTAAAAAGCACACTTTGGGTAAATAACGATCAAAATTTTTAATAAAGTTTTATGTGAAAAATTTAAATCTTATTTGTGTCTTTTTTTATTATCAAGTACAAACAAAATATACTTTTTTGCATATTAAAACAACAGTAAAAATTGAATATTTTCACAAAAATTAACAAACCAACGAGAAGCTGTGTACTCGGAAGTGTAATAAAAAATTCAAATGAATTTTTTTTTATAGTATAATAAATGGGTTGTTTTTCAAACTTTCCTATTCAGGAGTCTACTGTTTAGCTGTTAGGATTCATAATGGAGGAAATCTAACCTTTTCAACTACTCGTCGATAACTCAACTGGATTACCCAGTCCTAGCCGTCATTTTCATGTGGTGCTTTTCTACAAATTTCAATTTTTCAATTTTTGTTCTTATTATATTATTGTAAAAAGAATTTTTATTTTTTTTCTTTCTCTTTCCTAAGTCTGTGTTTTACGTTCAAAAGTTTTACAGTTTATCACCGACATATGGGACCTACTGTTTAACGTGTGGGTTCCAAACCACGGAAAGTGCAATAAACTTCATTTTGACCTAGACCAGCAGTTTTTGCAATTTTAAATGCAAATAGAAATGCATTTTATAGCTTATTTTGTTCTTAAGGACATTAAAATTCGAACGAATCCTACTTATAGTATATTGGAGCATAATAATAAATTTTTACTTCTCTGGCATCATAATAGCATCTTTACTACTTTATGACCAATATCAGTGAATTCCCATTGGAGATATCATTCAAAAATTTTGCATCTGCGTTTATTAATACTTTCGCATCTTTTGTAGTCTAGACAAGAAATGAAATTGACTTTATCGTAACAAATTATAAACAAAGGTTGAGAGACGTGAGAGCTGATATAAAACTGAATATGGATAGAGAAGGATCAAAAATTGTAGCTAGAGCGAAGAAGACAAAAACAAAATGAGGTACATTTGAAAACATTGAATAGTATAGGAACAACATTACAACCTCATTTCAGGAGACCATTTTGGATGAAGCAACAGCAAATGTTGGCAAGTAGTAGAGACAAAAAAATAAGCTGCGTGCAAGGAACGAAAACAACTTGGATGACGTGAGAAAGGTTCACAAGGAAATATGTAAAACAGTGAGCAAGGATGTGAGAAGATTCAATATGGAAATTATTCCAAAAATAATAGAAGAAACAAAAGCATGAAAGTATTGAGAAAAGGATTTGAGATAGAAATGATAGAAATTGAGTACTATGGAGAGCTATATGTAAGTCAAGGCACCCAAAACGAAGAAATAAAATGAAAATGGCCCACTCAGAAAAATATATTGAACCAAGGATCGGAAGAGATGCCGGAAATAACCCTAGAAGAAATTAGAAATGCACTAAAAGAAATTAAGAATAATAAATCACCTAGGGATGGTTATGTGGTAATAGAAGCCGTCAAACTGACTGGAGAACTGCGAAACTATGAAATCGTTGTTCAATATGTGCATACGGTACAGCGTGACTCCTGAAAAATGGAATAACGCGGTAATGATTCTTCTTCATAAAAAGACGGGACCTTGGAAATTATAGACCAGCCTTCTTTCTCATCTATATAAACTATTTATCAAAACATCTGGAGTCACAACTAGAGTTCTACCAACTCAAAGAACAGGAGGGTTTCAGAAAGGGTTTTGGAACTAACGATCATCCACAGATGATAAAGATTCTGATGGAGAAGACGATAGAATCTAATAGGCCCTTAGTGCTAATATTTGTCAATGTTCAAAAAGCTTTCGACAGAGTCGAATTGTCAGCAAAACTACCAGCTTTGCAGCACTGTAGAATTGATTACCGATATTCAAAACTTATCGGGTACATATACAACAACAGCACAGCAAGAGTTAAACTCCATACGATGACAAAGAAATTTAGGGTTGGAAGGGGAGTTCAGCAGGGGGACGCAATTTCGCTAAAGTTATTTACTGCGATTCTGGAGTACATCTTTAAATCGCTTGTGTGGGAAGAAAAGGGGGTGAAAGTGGACGGAGAGGTGCTCAACCATTTTAGATTCGCGGACGACATGTACTCATTTCGGGAAACATTAAAGATGCTGTAGATATGCTTCAAAAACTTCGACAAACATAAAAAAACTTTGGCCTTAATATAAATCTGAATAAAAAAACTTTTATGAAAAATCTTGTTCTAAGTATTTGGGACACGATATCAAGCCACCAAGTTTGATCTTGTGTAGATTTAGCATAGAGTGGGTCTGGGATGGGCTGCATTCGGAAGGTTGGGAGAGATTCTGATAGAAAACCTTCCAATATGTTTAACAATAAGAGTCAGCGAATTATGCCATGCCTGTCTTAACATATGGGTCAAAAACGCTTACCTTAACATAAAGATCAACGCAGTGGTTTAGGGTGGCCCAGAGAACAATGGAAAGAGTTATGTTGAGAACAACCAGAAGAGACAGAATGCCCAACATTGTCATACGTCAGAAAACAGGAATGCTGGATATTGTTGAACGAATGGCAAGGCTGAATTGGATATGGCCAGGAAGGTGGACGAAGAAAGACCAAGACAGGTACAGGCAGGCCACCGACTCGTTTAACGAATATAAATTGGATATCCCAGACTCAAGAAAGAACATTGCAAAGATTTTAGAGGAGGCCCAAGTCTTGCAGTGGACAAGAGCGTGGTTACGTGGTGATGACGATGACACATCTTTTGTAACCTAAAAATTTTAATTGGGATCAATTTATCGGCATTAAAGAAAAATATATATTTAACTTCCTAGTATAACTACCTATATTGAAAATCCAGTTAAGAAAATCTGTAATATTGGATAGTAAAGGCATAAGAAGAATGAATCGGAAACGACTACTGTTAATCCTAAAAAGTTATAAAACAATGTGACTTTTTATTTCCGTATGTTTAAAACTATCGGTCTATTGTGTCCAACTGGCTGTTAAAAATGTCAGACTTAAAAACTGATTCCTACAACAAAATTTTATATTTTCGCTAAAATAAAATCACCGCATCGTGCAAAAAATATTCCCGCTTAAATTAAAGTAAAAATGAAGGAAATTTATATATTAAAATAAGATAATGTTTTTAATATCTTAACTCTTTAAAAAGAAGTGGTCACTGTATATTATGGAACTTTCAATATTTAAATAATTTTTGGGACATCCAGAAAACCTCAATTTGATTTTAGTAAAGAAATAAAACAAACATTTTTTAGCCCTAAAAATAATAAGGGTTAACTACGAGAGAAGTGCAAAATAATTATTATTTTATTACAACAGGAAAGTTCCTATATTTTCAAAAAAATTTACAACTTTAGAAAATTGCAAGGCGATTCCAAATTATATCACTTGGACCAGAGTAATAAGCACGGGTTACATTTATTTAAGCTTTCGCAAGCTATTTCTCTTGGTATAATGGATTTCAGAGAATAATTAATTCAAACTTTAATCACCAATTTTGGTGTTGAATAAATTATAAGCACAACTAGAAAATTATATTCGTATTACGTGTATAAGTAGTAAGCTTTCTCCAGATAAACGCTTTGTTTAGAATTCCGTATAAAAGAAAGTATAAAAATAGAATAGTAAAAATCGTGCGTATAAGGAATTGATCTGACTCAACAAAATACACGCTCTACAGTTTAATAAATCTTTATTAAATGTGGGTTAATTGCACCTTCCTACGTAAAAAGCAAGTTAAGGACAAATAAATTAGGAAACTAAATGATAAAGGGAAAAACTATGACTATAAATGAATAAAAACAAAAAAAGTTATATGAATTTTATTGCGACTTTTAGAAATACAATTTCTCGTTGTTATTATGACTCAACAGTACGATTTAGGTTTTCAGCATCTGAAAACAAATAATTTATTTGACAAAATTCTAAGTATGACACAATTGTGCACTTCACGATGTAGCTTTTTTACAGAAAAATTTTAAATTAGCACCGATTGCAGTTATTTAGTTATAACTCGAAAATCACTATACATAATTACATTACATTTTACTAACAAGAAGCAATTTATACTCAAATTTTCAACAATACCCCAAATTTTAAATTATACCGAAAACGAATCAACAAGGAGATGGTGTGAAGTGAAAAGTCGAAAAGTAGTCGAAGCGCATAATAGTAAATTCTACCCAAAGGCGTTTGATATCATCTACCTAAAGATTAAATATAGCTCAATTTGAATTCTTTTTCACATTTTCTAGAATCGATTTTCAAGTCTCATCGCTACTCTAATTAAAAACTGTTTAAAAATTTAAACGGATTATTAAACCGATTTTAAATTCTCTGTACGTATATAATCAGCGATGGTCAGCTTCTTCTTTTTTTTCGTTAATTCAAGCGGATAAAACGAAATTTATTTGTAAGCTCCCTTCAAAAGAATTGCGTAAAACATTTAATATGCGTTCCACTGACATTTAATTTAATGTATTCTTAGTTCGGTGAGACTTGAAAAAATTTAATAAAAATCCGTGTAAGCCATTAACTTCACAAATCTTTGTTTTTATTGCAGTTGAGCATTTAAGGCATTATTTAGGGTTGGTACAAAACTGTGTCTTCATATTTTATCTGTACTGTGGCGAATCTTGTACGTCTTGCCAAATGTTTTGCAACACAATTTTATCAACCCAATTGATTAAACTGAAGTGTTCTCCAAACATTTCTATTGCTAATATTAATCTGAGCAACGGCTATGTGTTTCGTAAGCAAAGCGTGGAATAAACCATTGAGTGTGTAGGTTGCGGTGCTGAAGACTAATGATTCCATCATTTGTAAAGTTGTAGGGAACCTTGGTGGGATCGACACTTTAATTTAATTTTGTCATTTTAAAGTCATCTGCGCATACAATTTAAACGTTCAGGATAAACGGATAGAGAGCTGCGATTGACCAATCTGGGTTTGTTAGGCATAAACGAAAAATTTTCCGAAAAACGTAAAAGTTAAGTACTTTTAACAATAAATTTGAATGTAAAATAAATTTTACGTTGAAGAGCTGTACCAATTAAAACAGTTGCTAATTGTATTTTTGTACAATGCAGGTTATACGATAATAGTAACTATGTAGTTGTGGGTAAAATAAGCTTCGTTTTCCGCTCTTGAATTCGAATATAATTACGTTGTACGTGCATCCGTTCTAAATGTCGAGAATTGAATGATTACTCTGGAAAATGTAACACTTTCTTCATTAGGTTACAATAATTATAATTTAACAATTTTCATCACGTTTGCAAAGGTTTGCACGAAACGATTTTTTTCCAAGTAAATTTTATTTCGGTTATAAACCGCAACTAAATCAACATGTAAAATGTATTTTTTACACTTGAACTCTGGAAAATTAAACTTCCTACTTAATTTAGAATTATTACGAAACTTTGGAAGTAAAAATAACTTTTCAATTTCTAGGTTACTCAAAAGTGTCAATGTCGAGTCCAAATTAGATACTCAACACCAATAGTTTTGCAATAGGAACCTTAATCCACTTTTCGGTGTGATTCGTATAACTTATATAAATAATTTAAATTAAGAAACAGGATAATTATGGTTTTTGCAAAACTTCGTGTGAAATAGTTTTCATTAAAAGTAACTTTTCCTATTACAACAGCTGACACTAAATTATCTCATAAAAAATGTAAAATTCAATCGATAAGATTAAACGCAATTTTTTGCAGTAATATCCTTTTACCCTTACTACCTACAAGCGATTTTGTTCGAAAAAGAAACCAACTTGAAAAAATCCCATGAATACCGACCCTAGAAAGTAAAATATCGAGATTTATTTATCATTGGCTACAGAGAGTTAACATGAATCCAATCATACAGATAGAAAAATCCTTGATCCATGTAGAATATTAATCTTTTATTCTACAGGTTCCTTTGAAAGAACGAAAAATTGCTTATTTACTCTTTTAAACATAATTAAAAATATATATATATAGCTATTTTTGGTTCCCACTTCTTTCTTTATAATTTTCAATGTTACGTCGTTCCCTAGACAAAATAGTAAAACGATTATTGCCAAAAAAAAATTAATGACGTATGCCAAGAAATGTGATTCTTATGCCAAGTTGAATGTGGTTAAATATTTTATTTTTTCGAAGTCGTTAACTCGGGAGTAATAGTAATAAGTATATATAAAAAACGATCACCGAAATTTACTACGCAAATTTTAATACGTGCAACTTATTCTACAGGATGGACCAAATATCAACATTAACTACTCGAAAATCCCCGAAAAATTAGGAAGGCAAAAGGTCGATGTTTAGATATATTTTGACAAAAAAAATTCCTTTGCACTGCATTTTTTCTTCAGCCTGCAATCCAACCGACAATTTCTGAACATAATAAACCTCTAATTTTGCCACATCCTCTCCTCCGTAAATTCGGTTTATAACGACTAATGTTGAAGACTCTTTTCGATGTTTCTACTTGTTGGTTTGTTCATCATTTTTTTAAATTTTCGATACATAGTTTTACCAGGTTATGTGGACCAAAGTGTCCTGTCAACTGAACCGTACGCGTATAAGGACAAACGTTTGATGCGAAAGAGATACATTCTTCTTTAATGTGACATTTGTTTTGGCACTATTTACAATTTTGCTAGCCAATTCCTTTACAGATTGGCTGTGAATTGCTCCGACGAGCATTTCTCCGGATATGTTCGTCACCGATTCGAATGTTTATTGTGTTCACAGCATCCCTATGTTATCCTGGAGGATTTGCTTTGAGTGACATTCAAACACCGATTTGCGTGAAATAAAAATGTTTATAAAAATTATCCATTAGTATGATTAGTTTAAGTAAAGTAGATGATATAAAAAAAATGTACCTGCAACAAATTTAGCTCCGCTCTTACACTGCTATGAATAGCACCTCAAATTTGTATTAAGATAAAATGATACTATAGATCCACCTAATCAAGCCAGAAAATCTATATATAACGAGCTTATTGCCTTTATGCTAATCATTAAAATGCAAATTTCCACTTGTTTTTGTGCTACTTTAATCCAAAAGCATGCTAGAAACACGTATAAATCTCCATTTTAATTTTTATAATAATTACGGACATCACATTTTTCTCATTTTTATTATTTTAAACACAAACAATATAAATTTGCATATCGATTTTGCTCTAATTTATTGTTGCGTTAAACAAGAACAAAAAAATTTTAATGAATATTAAACGAATAATCAAAAAAGAAAACAATTCATTTCGGTAGCTGAAATTAATAACCTTGCTAACTTTCATCACTCCAATTGTATTATATAAAAGTATTTATGTCGAAGTGTTTACTACAACTATGAAATGAGGCTCATTAATCAACCTGACACTTAATACATTTTATTGATGCTTAGAAACAGTAACTTCCCGAAAAGCAAAAGTTTTTCAAAAAAAAAATTAATAAATAACTTAACAAATTATTACGATATTAATCAACTGAAAAAGCAATAAAAGTTATTTATAACCTCAATACTTTGGTGAATTTGCAGAAAAAAGTAGATGATGGGCGTGGAAGCTTAATTTTTCAAATTATCAAAATATTAAATTAGCTTTTTAAATTGTAAATTTTAGGCAACGTGAAGGATTTGACAAATAAGTTCGCTCAACTTGGTCAATTTCAATTTTAAGTAATGGAAAAGTAAAAGTTTATAAGAGAAGAAAGTAATAAAATTTAAATTAGACTTCTACCCTTAAGATAAGTGCAACCACGATATCAATTCTGCAGGAATGATGAAACTAAAGCTGCTAAACAGCAGTCAGGACTACTGCCAGGAGACTGACTTATAGTTTATTTGGCTCCAGGCTTCTGCAGCAGCAAATCTATACCGAGATTGTTGTTCTTTCGAACACGTCATATAAAACCATTATTGGATGGGATTTAAACGTTTTATGTGCATTTTATAATGTGCTATTCTTATTGTAGTAGTAACCACCACAATACATGCAAATTGTAAATTATATTTGTTATTTTTCAATACAATTTGAAATTCACCGAAGCGCAAAAGTTATTATTTCTAACAAAATAAATTGTTGGTGTAATTTTTACTAAAGTATATTAACGAGGAAGAAGTTTTGTTCTAAGGATGATCATCCACTTCACTGCGTTTAAGCAGAAAATCGTTGTGCCAAAATAAGGATGCTGAAGATATTGTTGTACTTTGAGAACTTAAGTGATAATAGAATAACGGATTAGCAACATTAAATTTCACAAAAGTTACAATGTTCTTCTACGGAGTAATTAAAAAATTAGAATATTATAATAATAATTTTTAATTTTCATTTTCAAGTGAAAGTAAAAAGCACAAACTTTTAGAAACAAATTTTAATAAAAGGTCTAATGGTTTCAACAACTTTGGTGTAATATAATTTGGGAAAACAGTATCAGTATATCAACTTTTTATGTTTTATATGCTATTGTACGTCACAATAAGAAAGTTTGTATTAAATCTTTTGTTTCAATTGATAACAGCGCGTTGACCTTCCTTGTAAATTTTATTCAAGTTGTTATGGTTTAACGTTTCTGTCAGTAAGACCAACTTCAGTTGAAATAATTTATTTATAACAACTGTACTGACGTAATAATTGCAGATATATAATTTATATCAGATGAAAATCATTAATGCTGGGTCATTAGAGGTGAAAGTTGTAACTTAGGGTTAGGGAACAGGACATAGTGAGGACCCTATGATAGCGAGGGCAGATATTATCATTGGTTTTCTTCAACGCAGTCAATATTTTTACAAAAAATGTAACCACAAACGAAGCCCTCATACTAGACAGAGAATGGTGACAGGTTTCCGGGACAGTCGCAATAGGTCAGAGCAGAGCGCTTAGAACTCACTCACGTGGAAACCGTAATAACGAGTGGGTCTAGGATAAAAAATAAATTTTTTATAAATTATTGTTGAAAATTAAAGTTTAAGTTTTAATTATGTTATTTGATAATAAGTTGAAACCGATGAACTTGATGAAAATAGAAAAGAAAAGAAAGAAAAGTAGTTAAAAGAATGGAAATCTAATTGTAATAACAAATATAAATGTTTAAATTTTTTGGTAAATGTTGGGAAAACTATAAAAATTTGAATGTAATAATGGGGTACCGCCAAAAAAAATTTAGCAGTGTTTTTTTACGTAAATACGATCCTTAAGATATCCTTTGCCATGTAATGTGGTTAAATTTTTCTAGATGCGACTCATTTCTATGTAATTAAATAATGAAATTTACATCATTTGAAATTTAAAATGTGACACCAGAATGTATGGTGACGTCACGATGAGTTCGTATTTCTATACTTTGGAACTAAACACCTTTTAAATGCACTCGTATTCGATATTTTAAATGTCTTTTAAGCTAAAACTACAAAATCACAATACAAACCTCAACAAAAAGCAGTGCTTTGCAAGGTAAAATTATGTACATACTAAAAACTCATCGTAACGTCACGATGCATTCTGGTGTCGCATTTAAAATTTCAAATAATGTGAAATGCATTATTTAATTACATCAAAATGAGTCGCATTTAAAAAATCTAACCACATTACATGGACTAAGGACATCCAAAGGATCGTATACTAAATTTTTTTTGTCGGTACCCCATTCAAATTGTAATTTGAATGCTCGATATCAGGCTATCCTAGAGACCGAAGGGGTCTAAGTGGTATTCCATACTCCAGCATAATGGGTTATGGTCATCAGAATGGCCATGTTGATATTTGTGGGGGGGGGGGCATAACCATCGATGGCTATTTTATAGCCCTTCAGACCCCCTATACCGATTTATATTTTCCCTGATTATTTAATTTGACAATGAAAAGAATTCATATTTTCAAAGAAACACAAGAAGTTGTATTTTTATTTAAATTTTGTAGTAGGTATATTTACCTACACTTTTTGTAAATAAAATATTCTCAAAAAAATCAATATGAACATAATTAAAGTATTTTTCGACATCTTTGCTTTGTGGTTTAATTTTTGAATGGTTTCTTTAATATCATTCTAAATTAATTCCTGTAAGTCCCATTGACAACGTTTGCAAAGTTGGAGGCTTAAAAATTCACCGTTAATAATGGTCCACTTCTTGAAGCCATTCTGAAATTTTAATTGTCCAACAGTCTTAGGTTAAGAAAAGTTGTTATTCATTTTTATTTTATGTTTCCTGATTTATTCATTTTTTGGTTGGTTTTCAGTTTGTTTTGTTGTATTTTGTCCTTTTTCAATTTTCTGTTATTTTATAGTTCTATTTTTTTATCCTTCATTTAAGTTCCTCAATTGAAATTTTCAATTTCTTTCAATTAATTTTTGAGCTTTTATTTTTAGTGAACGATTACTATTTATAGCTTTTTACGAATCCAAATTTACAAACGAATTTACAAATCCATTTGAAGCAGAAGACGATATAAAATAAGCCAATTTGAGGATGCTTCTTTCTTTCCTATCTTGTTTTTAAAGTTTTGCATGAGTCGCAACGTCTGTGATAATTTTCCTCCAAATCTACCTGTCTTGGGCTTTTAATACCCACTCATTTACTTCCATTACTCACAGATCGCTCGTCCTTGTTGGGTTTCCATGTTGTTATTTTTCTTACAATATTGCTGTCGTTTCTTGCCATAACATTCCTCAACCATTTGATTTTTTACGACTTGATATAATATTTCACTATAACTTCACCTTGTACCTCCTCTATTTCGTAGTTCATTAGTGATCTACATTCGTGTTATTATGCTTTTTTGAAGCATAAATTTTTATCTGAAAGATTTTTCTCTTGAATGGTTTAACGTGTTCGGCCTCCGCTTGAGAAAAGCACATAGCTTCTACCCCATAAGTGATCATTTACTTTTCCGGAAATCGTCATTGAAACAACATTTCCCTGCTTATGCACGCGCAGGGAAATTGAACTTTACTGACTAGTCCGGTAATAATTAGTAAGGTTAATAATAACAAAATAAAATAGACAAATGTCAATGTCAAAAAATGTCGTTCAATTAGTGTTTTAAAATTTCGATTTTAAATTTCGATTTTTTACGATTTTCGGAAAAATTTAATACAAAACATGTCAGTAAAATGTCTCACTTGACTCGGAGCTCTAAAATACTCGGCACGAAGTGCCTCGTATTTCAACATTGCTCCTCGTCAGTAATACATCATTTTCCTGACTTTCATGTAATAGTTATTTACATAAAAGTCAGGAAAATGACATATTACTGACGAGGGGCAATGTTGAAATACGAGGCACTTCGTGCCGAGTATTTTGGAGCTCCGAGTCAAGTGAGACATTTTACTGACATGTTTTGTATTAAATTTTTCCGAAAATCGTAAAAAATCGAAATTTTAAAACACTAATTGAACGACATTTTTTGACATTGACATTTGTCTATTTTATTTTGTTATTATTAACCTTACTAATTATTACCGGACTAGTCAGTAAAGTTCAATTTCCCTGCGCGTGCATAAGCAGGGAAATGTTGTTTCAATGACGATTTCCGGAAAATAACTATTATCACTGTTCTGTTGACTTTCATCTTGATTTCCCTCTGCAGTTTCTTATCATTCGTATTCGTCTCCTTTATCGTTTATCGAACCAGAATCAGGGATCGATACGATATTACAGCCAAACCCATACTTCATATAAACGAAAAAATTGCATATAAACTTCAGAAATTGAAACTCAACAAAATTCTGATTATGTGATATTTAACTCCTGGATGTAAATATATCTGCTATTTCAGATTATTCTTAAAGAAATATTATTCAAATTTGGAATTATCTTTCTGGAACGTGTAGCGCAAATATAAACGCTCATTGCTTACATCAATACGTTACGGCAAAAATCGTTACGTATTTACGATGGTACATGACTCCCAGTTCACTCGAAGGTGGTGTCCAATATCAGGCACATGCATTACATTGTTCGATTTTATGGTTCGAACTGATTGTTAAATTTATAATCCAATAACTGAAGCAAAATTGCAAATTTCAAGACGTTCTCGAAAAATATTTCGCCTTATCAGGTAACACATAATTTGTATTATGGTTTGAATTACTACAGTAAAATTCTTTTCTAGTCAGTGATATTTTGGTGAGTAGATTTATCGTAATAATGTTACAAAATATAAACTTGTTATGGATAACACGCATTTTCGAATACAAAATAAGCAGTTCAAAAATTGGGAAGCTTTTGTACGATGTATATAAAAAGTTATTGCAACCAATTTTTTCAGACGTGCTAAAAGTTTGGTAGGAATATATCATTTCTCTATTCATACTACTTCTCATCTATGAAATTAAATTCACTCATTAATTTCAAAAAGGTCCCAACCGTCTGAATCAAAGAATTTACGAGTTCCCGCGCACTTGACGCTGGATATAAAAGGCTAGCCGCCCTTTAACATAAAAACCCTTCGAGGCATTGTATAGGGTAGTAGCACTGATAGTCATTACGAACTAAAATCGGATTAGACATTTAATGTAGTTAACACCTAATGGTTTTTATGGAAATTACAGATTATACAACTGTGAAAGTTTTTATGATTTTAAATTTTACGTTTAGTCATAAAACAAAATTCGTTGGAAATGTTATTAGTTGACGACCTGTGTTGTTTTTAATGTATTAATTTATTGATTTTACCAAGTTCAGAGAATTTATTTCGTTTTAACAGAATAACAATTTTGATTTTCCCGTATAGTGGGCCCGAAGATGGTTTATTTTAACCGAAACGCATAACATGGATGTAGAATAAATACAACAGACTACTTTATTTACCTTTTATAATTAAAGAATACAGTGGTCAACTTATATTGATTAATACTTAAGGGAACAGAACATTTCCCATCACAATAACTTTTGCAATTACTACAAGCAGAAGCAGGTTTATGTTGACTATAGTTGGAAAAACTCGACATACTCTAAATAAATATATTGATTACATTAAAATGGGAAAATACATTTACACGGATTTTCACAGAGCCAGTTTAGCCAGGAGCCAGATTCACAATTACAGCAGATGCAGCCTAACTTTCTTTCAGAACTTTGAAACTGATCTCTTGGCTGTTTAAATTTTTCAAAAATTGCCTTCGGCACTTTTTATTTCTACTCGGAACAATTAGTAGATTTTTCCAAGCTCATATTAAGTTACCGTTTTCACGTAAAATTACCCCTAGGGAACAAAATTTTCTACCGCTATAGTCCTGGATTTTAACTTTTATGCAAAATGATCAGATAAAAATAACGAAGAAAATTTGAATACCTCACCTTTTAACCTTATCATATTACACTCATATATATTCGAAAAAACTATATGCACCAATAAATTCCACAAAGGAGATTCACCGAATCGGAAATAATGAGCATATCCATTTTAGTACGTATTGCAAATGTATTGGGAAGCTTTTGGTTGGTTATTCGTAATATGAACGTAATGGTGTTTTCAACCATAAACTGATATCTCAATTGAAATACATTTAATATTTTTTTCAAAGCTATACCAGCACTACAACACGTGATAAAATCAAAACCCTACTGGCTCGGTTTAAATAATTTTAAATTTACGTGTTCGTAATCATGCAGTAAAAAGTAATAATACAAAAAACTTAACTGAAATTATAAAATACTGAAATTATTATCCTTTACCTTTATTATGGAAATTTATATGTTTAAGCCACGTCATGACATCACATCTGCATTTTGTGAGGCCAACTGAAACAATGGAAAAATTTTATTATTTTCATATAAATCTGTACATCTTCTTTGCTAATATTTATATCATTATTACCGTGCAACTTGTTCAACTTCTCGTATAAAATAAAAATATAATTAAATATACATAGGGGAAAAGCATGATCAATCTTAATATCTATATTATTGCCGGTTTGGACGTTTTATCGGCGGACCATTTCGTCGCCTGGATTTTTTATTGCCAGAACAATAATTTGTAAAACCAGGAATACTGATTAAATACTAAAAATATCGATGTTGTATTTAAACTTTCGTGTGTAAAATGTTTGGATTACAATAATTAATGTAAACCGATAATCAAAATTACTAGTCGACTAAATTCGTTATTTATTTTAGTAATAGATGTCCAGTAATTTAAATTTTCATTTTGTTTTAAATTTTATATCTAAATATATAAAAGAGCTTGTCTGCGTGCGTGATTGCGTGTTTGACCGTTTGAACCAAGCGGTTTTCCTAAACCGTTTGACCGATCGGAACCAAATTTGGCACAGTTATTATGTAAGTCCCTGCGCATGTTTTTGTATTAAAATAGTGCAAAAATTCGCAAAGGAAAGGAAAGTTGATTTTGAGTAGCCTGCCTTCCTTTAAGGAAGGCAGGCTACTCAAAATCAACTAAAAAAACAATAATGAATGCTGTCAAACTGTCAACCGATCGACAATGCAAATACGCGGAGTGAAGCCGAAGGCCGAACAACCCCCAAGTAACATTTTACTGTCATAAATGTACATATACCTTACAGAAATTTCCGTAACGGTAAAGCATTGATTTGCCCCTTTTGCAGTTACTGTATTGATGTATCATTTATGCACATATAAGGTACAGGTATTTTCGCAACGGTACGGCATTGATTTGCCCCTTTTGCAGTTACTGTATTGATGTATCATTTAATTACATATACATTACAGGTATTTTTGCAACGGTTCAGCATTGATTTGCCCCTTTTGCAGTTACTGTATTAGTACATCGTTTTTATACCGATTATGTGTTGATTTTTTATGAACGAGATAATTATTTAATAGAAAAAATAATTTTTATAAAAGATAAAATTTTTGATTTTTAAATATTTCTATTTTTTACATACTGCTAAATTGTTTCCCTGTATGTATTTTTGTTTGTCTGCGCCAGAATCTGAAAATTGACATAATTATAAATGTGATAATTTTTACTTACTTTTTTTTTCCGAGGCCAGGTTTTGAACCCATGCTGTACTGTACCTATACGTCTGAAAACCAACTGCTTAGCCAACTCGACTACCTGGGTATACGGTATAAACTATGATATTTGTTATTTGATGGTCAATTTTATTTTCAATTTATAGATTAAAAATATTACCTAATATTGAATTAAAATAAATCAAATATTTTGCTTTGGTACTTTAAAATTTATTACATTATGAATTATTTTAAATAATAGTTGTTATTTTGCACGTGTTTTGAAGAAAAAATGCTACGACGCCGACGTCACTTTAATTCGAATCGACAGCGGTGGTGGGATTAAATTTATTTAATTTAAATTTATTAAATTTTAATTTCCTGACTTTTAATTTCCAGAATTTTTATTTCAAATTTGGAGATTTTCGAAGATTTTTGATTGTTATTATTTGCGCCGTAGTTTTTCTTAAAAATCCGTATTGAAGTAACGAAGTTAGAAACTTTTTCAATATTTAGAAAATCAAAAATTTGATACATAGTTGAAATAAAGATTTATGATTACTAGAAAGACATAAAAGACCGATTCCCCAACTATAATATTATTCCTTTCTCATTATAAGACAAAAAAATATTGGAGAATGTAAGAAATCTCGATGGCGTAATGGCAAATAGGTACGATGGTACCTTTGGCAATCCGTTGTACAGTGGTTCAACTGCCAAGCCGGCAAAGTTATTTTAAAAATAAATTTCCTAATTAATTAATTTTTTAATATTTTTATTAATAAATATTATAAACACAGTTATTTATCGGTCTTAAAACTTTAAAAGGGCCTTTAGTTAATTAGCTATTAGAAAACATAAAATATTTAAAATACACGTTTTACATTAGCTAGTTAACTAAAGGGCTTTTTATATGGGTTGATAATACCGGACGTAAGAGGTTTAAAATTTCCGCCCCCAATTTAGAAATTTGACCGCCCTTCTTACTCCAATAATATCTCATATAATAATTATTGTAATATAAAATGTTTATCATAATTTGTAACCAATCAGAAACAAGAGTTTTTCTAACGGCGAAATTTTTTTTTATACATAATCTTGATACATAAATAACTATAATGTTACATATTTTTTACATTTCAATATTAATAAAAATTATAAAAATCGCGTCTCGAAATTTAATTTAATAAAAAGGGACTTTGGAGAATAAGACGGATTTTTATTTATAAAATTATTATATTATACGAGTATATATTTCATAATATTTTATTATGTACTTATTAAAGTAGTCATGGACAATATCAAAACCGTGAAATAAATATCACAAAGTTTAACTAATAAATCATCTTTACATATTATATACCGGAATTGTAAGCGACTAAAACTTTACTATTTAAACTACACTTTCAGGTATCAAACCGGTGATGAAAATATCGTACCGTCCATCTTATAAAATACCTGTATATGTTAGACATTGCTTTTATAGTAACAAAACGAAACGATTAAAACATTACCTAATCGGTACCGTATGTTCAACTATATTTTAGTTAATAAACTTTCAGTGCCGATCCGATAAAGCAATTGCCTTCAGAATAACGGTGCGAAAATATGTACATTGAAACTATACCTAAACAGTACAGTGTAAATATGAACTAAAATTTATGTGCCGCTTAGGTACCATTTTGGTACTTAATTTTCAGGTATGAAAATATATGTACATATTCGTTATACTTCAATGGTATACCGGTATAAAACCGACGTTGATGTTACTTGGGCCACATCCGACACGGTCTAGATGGCTAAAGGCGGCCGGTAGGCCGACTGTGCCAGCTAGTTATTAATAAAACAAGTAATTATTATTAAGTCAAAAATTCAGGCCAACAACAGGGTTAATATCTACATAAATAATAAGTTATTTTAGGTTTCGTAGGCAGATATTATTGTATGGAATATTTACTTAAGATATTAATACCTATTCAAAATTATTGTGGTACATATAACTAAAGATCATGAAAGACACAGATGTGCAGCCAATTAGTAAAATGCCTAATGTAGAGACTATAAGAGATTTAACATGTGTAAACATGATATTTTATGTGATATAGCACCAATAAATTATATTATTATTATTATACCCTGCCCGCCCGGGGACATAGTAAAAGCTATCTATGGAATAAGAAAATATTATATTGAACAGTCAAAAACAGTGATAAGTTTTTGTTATTCAAATCAATTTTTAGATAATATATTATATGTACAATAATATAATACTTTTCCTTGTCGACAGATGACTTTTAGTAGGTACTACGATCTCTAGCGAACAGGGTGGACTCTATTCCACTTTTTTATTATATGGTTTCTGAAATTCTGCGGTTTTTCTATTCGAATGTATTATAAAAAAGTTATAAAAAAAATCAATTAAGTACAACAAAAATTAACTGAAAGTAATAACATAAATTTTTGGTAATTCCCTTACAGTTTTCATTAGTTTTAAATCTAGCCAATTTAACATCTCATTTTGCGTTATACTGTAACCGCTTTTGTGGAGATTTTATCATTACTTTAACTTTTTGTAAGAACCACTTGTTGTAAAAGTTATCTAATAACACAGCAAACTAAAACAGTTTTTGTGTTATGCCTTTAATAAAATTGTATAATTTACAGGGTTTAATTAGTTAAAAAGTTTTAATGCTTTTACTGCGCCAAAATATATTATTTTTCATTTAGAAAATAATTTCAAATAATTATTAAAAACCATGAAGAGCAAAAACTGTAAAACATTTTTAATAAAGAAACGTGAAAGTAAAATTCTTACACCACCAACACATAACTTCTTTTTATCTTGTAAAATGCAAATGAATTTATTATAATCAACTATTGCAAATGAGGCAAATTCGTATTTCTTACAAATGATAAAGGAAATTAAGGAAACTGCAAACTTCGAATAAATTTTCGTATTTTCAGAAAATGTCTAGGTTTCGTGGAGGTTGGGCGATTTCCACCATTACAAATAATATTTCTTTATAGCAATTCTGTATTTAAATAACGAAACCGTTGTGACTTAATTGTCATGACAATAACAGTTTAATAAACGTTCAGGGAGACTTTTGCAAAATATATTTATATTTAAACTCGCTAAGGAATAAATGCGTGGAAATTCCAAAATCGATCTTGTCGCATTTTCATTTTTTTTTTTTATTTTACATTCTAGAAATTTACAATCTGTTACGTAACAAAGATATGACTTGAGGAGCAGATAATAGTCAGGGAGTTTTTGACTAATTTATATTAAGACACCATCGTACCAAACCTCATCGAAGGCCTGGGAGACGTCGATGAATGCAGCTGTGCAAAAGCTTTTATTCTCAAGATGTTTGTTTAATACCTCCACCACTTGGTGTAAAAACATATGCAGTATTGAAATAGTAGGTGAACAATCTCAAATACTTTTCAGGTAACTCCTTGGGTCCGTTAATCCGCCCCCCCCCCTAGTTGATAGTTTTTCTGACAAGCTAGCTCCCAATTCCTTAGAGCTAATACCGGCTATCACCTAAATATTAAAGCTATAGCACCCCCGAAGTTTGTCCACAAATCAATTTTAAGTTCTTTTCTTGGTTTTTAAATGTTGATTTGTGGACAAACCTAGGGGCTGTCAGCATTAATATTTGGGTGCTAGCCGGATTATTTTCTGTTCTTCAATTTTTGGCATCAGTTTTCTCAGAAATAATTTTTCAAATACCTTCGACAGAATAGCTAACAAGCTGATAGGACTGTATGAGCCAGGTTCCGTTGGATATCTTCCCGGTTTAGGGATTACAATAATTTGGGTAACCTTCCATTGTAAAGGAAAGTATCCCATTCTCAGGATCGCATTGTAGACCATGGCAATAATTCTGATTCAATTTTCTGATGGTAGTTCTTTTAGAAATTTTGCAGTTATCAGGTCGGTTCCTGAGGACTTTTTAACATTTAGTTCTTTCTCGAAGTACCTATGTTAAATACTTCGCTCTTTTTGATTTTCCTAATTAGCATTTCCAATTAGAATGGAGCATCGAGGAAATCGTTGATTCAAACATCTTCGTGGGGAACTTCTGTTTGAAAGGGTTTAAAACTTCTGCTAATTGAGCGGAAAATGTGTTTGCCTTTTCGTTGTTGCTTCTTGCCCATTCTTGGGAGGGGGTTCTGATAGGTGGAATAGTCTGTTGAGGTCTTTCGATTTTTCTTGTTGCCCTCCACAGCGAATAGTAATTACCATAAATAATATTAAACTATTAATATGAAATCTTATTGGAATACATCAAAACTATTACAAAAATTCTAAGCACTTCAGGGTTATTTATAGTGAGGGTGGAAACAATAAATTTTGTCTAAAAATCTTCAGACTTTGTAAATATGTAAATGCAATGTCAGTGTCCTGTTTTGAATTTTTGTGCATTTGCATTTTGTGTATTGAATTATTATATTCCTAGTATTTACAAAGTTTAATAATTTTCAGACAAAATTTATTTTTCCACTCTCACTGTAAGCAATCCTCGAGTCTTTAAATTTATTTTACTAATTTTCGTGAGTTCGTAAGGTTAATACTTATAAGTACATTTATTTCAATGTTTGAAATTTTTTAAACAACATTTATTTTTCATCCCTCCTTAAAACCAATCTTTTTGAAAACAAATTTTTATAATGGTTTTGATGTATTCGCAGATTTCATATTAATAATTTCATATTACTTATGGTAAAAATAAAATCGAATATCAACCGGGGAGGGGGGCAAAGTAACCGACGCTAACTCCTTTAGGATTATTCTCGAGATGAGATCAGGTCCCGGCGCCTTTTTAGGATTGAAATCGAATTTAATCTCGTTTTTTATCTCTTTTAACTTAAGTGGCTTGATAATATTTTGTTCGCATCGGTGCACCATTATTTATTCGTCGTAATTAATTTCAACTTATTGGAAATATTTGTAAGACGCTTGTCAAATGCTTAGCGAAAACATCCACCGTTTCCTGGTCACTTCTTGCCCAAAAGCTAAATTTTGTTGATCGCTGTAAATTCTTAATAGCTTTCCATAGTGAGTAGTTTGTAGCTTCCGATGGTGATAAGTTTTCTAAGTAATTTTGGATCGATTTAATTTTTAGTTCATTTAGAAAATCTTTAAGTTTTTCAGTTGATTGATTTCGTTCAGTTTTATCACTTGGATGTCTAGTGGTTTGCCATATTTTTCTAAGTTCCTTCACTTTGAGGGAGCAATTAGCGTCCTTTGTGGAGTTTTGCATTGGGTAAGACAATCAGGCAGCATTCTGGATAGAATAATTAGAATTTTGAAGGAATCCCAATCCGTGTGTTTGTTACACATCGACTGAGGTCTACATATATCTACTTGTAATAATAGAGCTAAGTTCAATCAAGACCGGCGAGTGGTCCGACGATAAGTCCAAACAAGGTTTCGCTTCTAAGAATTTATTTGTAATATAAATGTCTAATACTTCTGGATTTTGGCCAACAAGGTGGGTGTCCTGATGACAGTTCGTTGAGATTTAATTTTGTTAATTTTTTCAAAAGTTCTCTGCCAGGAGGATTTGTAATCCTACTTCTCTATTGTTGATGCTTTGTTGCAGGAGTTTCAAAGAACTCCATAAAGCCATCATCTATAATTTTATGTTTTGGTGGATAGTAGACAGCTGAAATCGCTATGGGGCCACCCATCCCTCCACCATGATGCTCGCAACGTGTACATACATGTTCTTGTTGGAATTTGGATAGCTGATGTTGCATAAGTGAGCTTTTGACCATAACAGCAGATCCACCGAGTGCTGTACCATGTGGATGACCTAAGCGATAGATTGAGTAGTTTTGTAGTTTTAGGTAAATTTTTTATTAGCCTGTATTGTTTTAATTTAATATTTAAAAAAAAAATGATGGAGAAATACTTCTGAAGCGATCTATAAAATAGAATTAATTTCTCGACTTAACTCATACGGCTAGCTTCCGTTGTGCCTGATGGGTATATTTAGAACTACGGTACAAACTGAAGCACATATGAAATTAATGGTCGGTATAATACACCAATAATTTCTGTATGGATGGTTTCCTAGAAACCTATTTAATGTAGTAATATGATTGGTAAATCTATACCCTATCTATACATATCTGCTCTGTAAGTTACAAAAATATATTATGTAAAAGAGATATCACAAAACGCACCGCTTTTGTTTTTTATCAAACATTTATAAAAGGGTCAGACTTATCAGATTTGAAAATGCATTTAAAAAATAATGGTAAATATTTACATCAAATATGGCATCGAGAAAGACTAAATGTTATATAACAAAGCTTAACAATACCCTTTTTATTTTTCCAACAACAACATTACAATAAATGTCTGTATTCCGTTGGAAAGAACCTTCCAGAATGTGTTTATTGAAAAAAATACTCATTCAATTGGTTTAAAAAATAGGACAAGTTTCGTACAGCTATTTACAGTAAGATAAAATTGAACAAATAGCAGATATCAAGAATAAAATAATAAGTTGACATTTTAAATATATTTTTGCCTATCTACGCTGATGACGTTCCATTTGTAAAAAAGCACCGGAGTGGAGTAATTTGTCCAGGCTAACTATTTTTCCCCAATAATAAACATACCCCTACCTTTCTTAACGGTATAAACGACACTTTAGTGAAAAAAATGTAGTAAAATATGGAGCTCGCGTGCTTTTCGTCTAGATTAATCAGGAAAATTAACATATAGTACGCAGTAATGATGATAAAGTTTTGATGAAACTTGCCCAGTGACAAACTTAATTTTATTTGGTCTTGGTCTAAAAATTATGGTGGAATTAATCGATAATTATACATTTTCAAAAAGTAAATTTTTATTCACTGTAATGGATAAGTGCCCAATATTAATTTAGAAAGCAACGACATCGTCTTGTATTTAAAACATCCAAGTTTATAAACTTTTATAGTTTGTTTTAGTGGCAATTTGATTCTTTTTTTATTACTTTAGATCTGTACAAACATCGGTCAATCCTTATCTGACGTTTTTCAGGAATACGACTTCACATAATGGTTTTCTCTTTTACGTTATTTTATGTCCGATAATAATGAATTTGTTACAAATGTATTTACATAGGTACATAGCAAGTACGTGCTGCAGAAATTGTAATGAAAATATAAATTAAAAAATGTATCTTGAACTTTTTCGTGCAAATGGCCATCGTCATTTACCATTCAGCAAGATGAGTGAAATTATCTCGGCTTTTATGTATTTAAAACTTCGAGCAAGGAGCAACAACGGTTTTTAAATGGTAATTTTCAAATTCAAATTATTTTTTATTGAAGCAACAATAGGATGACTTAAGCGAGATCTGAAAAAATTATGAAGTGATGAAAAGCAGCTGCTACCTACTTTCAACGTTAATTTATGTCTTGTATTATGTTTATAGGTAGGAGTTGTTGGTGTTGGAACGAAATTCGTCATAAATTTATAAAAATAAAGTTTGAGGTTATTCTACTTCTGATGCATAAAATATAAAGACTTACAAACGGAGAAGGTTTTAAGAACCGATCGTTCGGAACTTCAAAATAAAAGTTCCAAAAGGTATTATTCGTTATCAAATAGAAATATATTATAGTTAGTTGACATTTCAGGTTCGATTAGAACTTTGTTCAT
Source organism: Podabrus alpinus (assembly GCA_932274525.1). NCBI lineage: Eukaryota > Metazoa > Arthropoda > Insecta > Coleoptera > Cantharidae > Podabrus > Podabrus alpinus. The sequence continues at coordinate 24,705,311 of OW026451.1, forward strand.
TTATAAATTTGTTCATTTTTAAGTTCATTCTATATTCTACAACTTCTGGTATTTTAAATCAATTTAGCCTATATTAAAAAAATTGTACCAAATTTTCAATTTTGTTTTATTTAAGTAAAAATTTCAAAATGTACGTAGGACTGCATTGCACATATAAGATATCAGAAATCTCTCGAGAATAATATAGTAAACTTGATTGTATTAAATTTGGTTCTATGTAATCCACAACGTATTTTTTCTGTAAAATAATTTTACCTTCCATTTAATATAACTCAAATGTATTTAGTTATTCTAAGTTGAATATTTTAAACCGTAAATGTAATACCTCCGCGCATATTAAGCATAAAATTTAATTTCACACAAGCAAGCAGAAGAAAATGCAACTTGAAAATACCTCATTCTATTTCTTGCTTTTATAAAATATATTAATAAAATATAGTGTAGTTAAGAAATTTCTATAATTAAGTTGTAGTTAAAATATTTTCCCAACAAACTTTTAAGGAATTTTGTCCTTTTTTTTCTAACAAAGTTAACAATTATAAAGAAAAACTTTTATTTTAGCATGAAAACAAAATTATGTTAACTATTTCAACAGAATCTTCATACCATGCATTTCTTAAAAGATCAGAAAAGTTGTAGTAAGTTGTTTGAAAAGTCAAGAAAAGCTCGTTCGTATACTAAGAGATCGTAAATAAGCTTAGAAAACTTTTGTTTTTTTCATTGAGTTGAAATTGCAAAATTCTAAATATTTCAAACCAACTTAAATATTTAAATAAATTTTCTTTGCTTAACATTTAATATATATATTGGAAAATTGTTATTACCAAGAAAGTTTGTAATCAATTAAAACTAACACTAAAGCAATTATTTCCAAGAATTTCATTTTATAAATTAGTGAACAGAATGAAAGAAGATTTTTTGTTTAATATAAATTTTGTTCGTTTGTTCCCGAACATTCGAGTGGCTTCAGATTGGCAATGTTCCATATAATATTTTCTAAACTTGTATTTTTTTCTTTAATACAGTTGCTTTTATACTTTTTCTTAATCAAAATCCTTTTGAACAAAATAATTATTAAAAATATTCTTTTTTAAAATAAACGAAACAGATTTTAATTATTGTAATTGCTCCAAGGATTTATTATATGAATATCGTAAATATATCAGTTAGTAAATATCAATTTCACTTCCGCTTCACCCAAAATCTCATCAACTTTATTTTTCATGCAGCTTTCTATATCTTCTAAGCGCTGCTTCGAGAGTTGGTACTCTTGCAAGTATACGTAGTTTCCAGTGCACAAGGGTACGTCCTTTTTACAATATAACGATTTAAAGTTTGCGTAAATGCTAAAACTCAGACAGCTGTGGAAAATTTCAGAGTTAGCTTTGAAACGAAATTCGACAATTTTTATGATGAAATAATCCATCCTCACTCTCTGCAATAATAATTAACAAAAAACCACCTTATGCCGAGTTTCCATGCCTTCTTTTTAAAACGGATTAAAAAAATCAAATTAAAAAATTCATAAAACAAATTTTCAGGAACGGTTTTCATCTGCATATAACATTTAGATCGATTTCTGACAAGCCCTTTTCCACATTTAAGTTTTTGTAGACATCTGGATAAACGTCTCTTACATACGGAAATAACTGCAACAAATTTATCATTTTTGTAGAAATAGGCACTGAAGTGTTAAGCCGCGTCCGCACTACGTCAACTTGGCCGATCAGCAATGCCGAACGTTGTTCCAGTAGGTTCTGTCGATATTCCTAAGACATCCCCGTTGAATCGGCATTGGCATACCAGATGTAATTGAAATTCGTTTATTTTTTTGTTAAAATTTTAATTTTCACCGGTTATTCCTAAGTAAAGATTTATTTTTAATAATACAAATTTAAATTGTCTAGCTGTTGTTTAGATGAGTCATCACAACATGTTCTATAAAACATGGTGAAAATGAATAGCGTTACACGATAAAAAGGAAAGCCTCCCGAGCGGCTTGAGTTACCCCAATATAATATAGAGCGGTAAATATAAACGTGCTGACCTTCTGTCAAATAAATATCAATTTAGATTACTTGTATTAAAACATTTTGGGTCAAAAAGATGCAACTAACTTTTCGGCATCCCTAAATAATTTTTTAGATACAAAAATATTTGTTAAAATTATCTACTACGTGATTATAAATATTTTGCGGCCCAAAGGCCGCATTCGGCAGAATTATTATCATTAAGTGTATACCGGATGTAGCGTCTATTTGACTTGCCCTATATGAAATATTGCGGTACTTCAAAGTAAGTTACAACACTCCGCAGTTTCCCGTCTGAGCTGATCTTCAACACATAAGCAATAACCACGTAAATTTTTTGTCTTTTGGGCACACCCCTTTCAATCAGAAAAATCCGACGAAATGGGGATGCGGCTTTATACCGCACGTTTGGAGATAATGTGGGTGCTGCATCTATTTTCGTAATTTTCTTTCGCAGTTTGTTCTGTAAAACCTACTAAACCGTAATCATAAATTTTGTTACTTTGAGCCAAAAAAAATATTAACGCAATCATAAAAAATTTATCATTTTTATGACTTACTAACTATACATTTTCAAACTCTGTAAAGTTGATAAATTTATTTATCTGAGCCACATTTCTTTATTGGCAACGACTTCTCTCCTATCTGAACAGCTTCAGACTAATTGGAGCTTATCATTGTCAAGGTGAAGAAGTTCTTCCACTTTTTTAAACGCGAAGTTTATTATTCTATAATATTGTGGGGTTATAATAGATATTATATCACTTTATTATGAAGTTACAAAATCGCACCCTCACATTTAATTTTTTTCTTGTTAAAACAAAACGAATTAATCCTTTTTTAAAAGTTGATCTTCAAGTAGCAGAAAAGCGATAGTGGCAAACTGATTTCAATTTTTCTAATATGCCAGAAGCAAAAAGCGAAAGAAAAATTAATGATTGCTATTTCGTATGGAGAACTTTTAATCTTAAAACTGTTAATCAAAGATCAAAATGGTTAAATGATGAAATCTGATGATTTCAAAGCGGTTAAAAACGCTTTCAAAAGATCACCTTAAATAATGTAACAAAATAAAATAATGATGGAGATTTTATAGAATTTAATTTAACTAAAGAAATAAAAAATCATTGTTGATTAATTTGCAAACTTGCAGATTGTGTTATGTAAATGTTCTGTGAAAATTGATAAGTTAGAAATCAAAAATTAAATTAAACTTGGATAAAAATAAGAGGGAGTTGCAAGGAAGTATTATAAATATTACTATATAAGGGAATGTTTATTGAAAACTATTCAGAATTACGTGGATAAATCCAAGAGTGAAATCGCATGGCCACGATGGTCCATGTCATGACTTTGAAACGTTCCAAGTGTGGTGGTATTATTTGGGTAAGGTTAATTTTAGGGGTGCTAACAGGCAATGCAGTATTTGTCATACACTTTTATATAAATTAAAAAACCCTCATGTTTTAATCGTTCAAAACTACTACTACTACTCCATAGCACTATAACCCGTTGTGGGTCTTGGCTGCCTCTGCAATTTGCCTCCACTTCTGGCGGTCTTGTGCGGACTCCATCCATGTGTCCATGTCTACCTCTAGCATCCTAAGATCTCTGCTGACGCCGTCTCGCCACCTCAGTCTTGGTCTTCCAAGTGGCCTCCTTCCTTGTGGTGCTTCGTCCCAAACTATTTTTATTAGTCGTTCGTTGTCACTTCTAACTAGGTGCCCTGCCCATCGCAACCTCTGTGATTTTATTTCTTGCACTATGTCGGGGCAGTTATACATCTGTTGCAGTTCGACGTTCGTTCTTATTCGCCATTGATCAGTTTCTGGGTCTCTCAGTGGGCCATAGATTTTTCGCAGCACCTTTCAAAATCGTTCAAAACTGTAGCTTATTTTCTGTTTTTTTTAAGTTTTGGGCTTTTATGCATCCCCTTTCACTACTGCCTCTATACTATCTTAATATTAAGGTATCGTTTATTTATGTAACTTTAACTTAACTTCATTATCATTAAGTAATCATTTAAGAAGTTATTAAAAAGAGTCCATTTAGTCCAGGACCTTTTGGTTTAGGCCCAAATTTATAAATTATAAATTAACCCAAATATCTCTAAGGCATTATTGAACAGTATACTAAAACTCTCAATATCTTAAACTTCTTTAATTGATTTTCGTCGTGTCAATTTTTACCCCCAAAAAAAATTGTAAATCTAAACTTTGGCTCGAATGCCTAGTGCGTTGATGAAAACCAAGAACTTAAACTCAGGTTTCGTTGATTACCGTCTTTGTAATTTCTTTCAAAAGGAAATTATAATGAATGAACAAATAAATAAATTTACTTTCTGTAAGGTTTTCAATTAAGAAAATGTGGCAGTAAGTATTTCCTTGCAAAAAAATAAATAAACTACAAATTTTTATTTAGAATTTGTTGTGTCGCATTTAGTTTTTAAAAAGATTTTCACTTTATACTAATTCTGGAAATGGTGGTCAATTTTTCCAATTTTTATGATTACATTTGTTCAATCTTTCATTATTAACACTGTCCTGATGATGGTTTTCTAATAAATTACCGAAACTATAGTCGACACAACAAATATAATTTTTTGAAAGAAATACCTACCCCTCGTTTTCTAATAATGTACAAAGTTTATAAAATAGTTGGTATCAGAAAAAGCCGTATTTTTTAATACGATCACATATAATACAGTTGCCTAAATTATTTCTGGGTCAAACCTAGAAGTTTTGGAAAAAAGACTTACAAAGATAGAAATCAATGAAGTTGCCGTTTCAGATTTTGGGAGTTTACCCTTGATTTCATAAAAGTTTAAACATGTAGTTAAAATTAATGGATGCTTTCCATTCTATTTGGCCTGTTAGTACTAACAGACCTTTTCTATTGGTTAGTTAAATTTAATGCTGTGTTAAATGCTTTCTGAAGCTAAAACTAAAATAAAACAGTTTAGCAGTAAAGGCTTCTGAGTTTTTTCAATAGGAGGGCATAAAATTAAAAGAAATATATAAATTTACCACATTATTTATGTAACTGATTTACTTCCAAAGTAATTTAATTTCAAAGAAGTTTTAATCGATAGCCCTTACCATACGAGTAAATGCGAAAAATTAACAAATGTAGTGCTTTGACCATAGATGATCAAAAAACCTTCAATAAATGGAGACTTGCATGGACACCATGCTGTGGGGCGTAAAAATATTTTTACTCTCGACGGTTTACCAAGTGTAGCGACAAATTCTTATATTACTTTCAAAGTATTAATACTCTTCATTGTCAAATTAAAGAATCAGTTAAAAATAGAAAGTCAAAAATTCAAACCCGGGGAATATTCCCAGAATATCACAACGAAAATTCAAAAAGCATTATCATGAAACATCTTTTAATGTTTTAGCGCCTGATACTAGGGGGAATAACCCCCCCCCCCCAGAGCCCCGGTCACAGTAGTCCCCAATACAGCCAATACTTTGGAACTTTATGTGCAGTGACTGCTCGTGAAAGCACAAAATTTAAAGAAAAAGAAAAAACATAAATTACTTAACTTGAAATAATTATGGATTACTTTTGGATAATTTTTGTTTTCTGTTTCTGATAGTAGGTTATTCACCTTTGTACTTTTAAACCAAAACAATTAGGACATTTTCTACAATATGTATTTTCTAGGTCAAAATGTAAAACGCCATTCAAAATCCTGGAAATGTTATTAAAATTTTATTTATTATTATTTTGAAGTGCTTTAGGAATATTAGAGCCAATTTTTAGGTTTCCAATGTTTTTTCTGGATCGAAACTTAAAAGTGTTGCGCGAAAAACTTATAAAGACAAAAAAATTGCCTTAGTTTGAGGTATTGGGGGTTTAAGAATATTGTTTAGCAATGTTTTAAGGATATGTGAGCTAGTTTTCATATTTACAATATTTTTTTAAATCAACTCATGTTGGATTAGGCTATTTAAGCCTGCTCCGGTGGCCAATGCTTTCTCGGTCACTCCAAAAAAATGCTCTATTTGGTTGCTTACCGCGTCTGTTTCCACGACATTAAGGCAACTTGATATAAATAGAATAACATATTTTTATTTATTATATACACATTTAAATGTTTTTTAATAAATTTAGTCGCGCAAAAAACGTCATAAGCATCTCGAACATTAAGGACTACCTATCTCAGACAATAATTGGAGTCGTCGCTTCGCTCCTCCTCCAAACAATTGTCTTCGATCGGTAAAATGTCCTTACTGTTCTTGATACTTAATATACTATTATTAACATTTTGGATAATATAATGTAGTAGTAATTCCACAAGAAGTGCTGAAAAATCCAAAATGTTGTTAAATTTGTAACGCAAAGTTTAGTTTATCCTCCCATTATAATAAAAAAATGTAGTGATCTTCACGAAAATTTTCTGTAAAATTCGCATGGAACAACTATCTACCCTCAATAGGAGCCTAACTATAAAACTTTTCTTCAGGAATGTTTTTCAGGTCCTCAATTTTTAGAAACCTATACGTTTTTACTGCATCGCATTACAAACACCTATGCGAGTTAAAATTTAAAATGAATATCTGCGTAAAACTGTAAACGAAAGATAGTTCTGGATTTAGTGGTACTTTTCGAGTTACGTCTAGTAAAAGAACATAACTTGTCTTAATAAAAAAAAAGTACTAATGCGCAGAATTAATTTCTCTATAATTTAAGTTTATCACCTTTATTTATAGGATAAATTGACTGAAAATTTGTATTTTTTGAAAACAAAACATTTTACTGTATTTGATTATACCTAGAATTTTATTCTCTTCTGTAAGTTATGTTCACTTTGTCCCTAAAATGCATTGAAGTTGAGCTATTTGCAAAAATGTAAAAAGTAACAGAGAAGGTTAACAAACGACCCACTTTAACAGCTAAAGCCATATTAGGACTAGAAGTATTTTCTAGACGGAGATACACAGATAATAATTGAAGTTAGTTTCTTACATCTTACTTACAACTATGCATAGTACAACTGAATTGCAGTTAGAAATAAAACATTTCTAGTCAAATAAAAATCCTGAAAACAATAGTAATACGAATATATTTATAAAGAAATTTAGCGGAATAACATTTTTTCAGTTTTAATTTTATGGGATGCCTCTAATATTTTATTTTGCTTAAATTTGCATGGATTTAAACTTAAGTTAAAATTAAATCACTGTATAACGTTTCTGTGAAGTGATTTTGTAAAATTTTATTATCTGTTAAGCTTTCAACAGCGGGTTATTGCTTTCTTTAGATGTTTTAATTTGTAACTCAGTATACATGAAAATTGGTATACAATTTATCAAGTATTTCCATAATATGATTATTATGCGGTATATTAATATATCGTACCAAAAATTATAATATTAATAATAAATATTATGTTTATATCAGGTTGATGAATCAGTTTGCAGCGTTTTTGGTTTCCAAGGTAAGAATGATTTGGAAAAAAAATTTGTTTGAGAAATATCAATGTCATTTTAAGGCCATAGTATTATTTTATTGAATACTTCTTGAATTTTTCAATTTGTAGAAAGTTAGGGGTAATTGTTGGCTAAAGAAAATGGAGTGCCAAGTACAAAAAATGAACATTTTCGACATATCCTTTTGTTTGAGTTTAACCGAGGAGTTAAGGCATCGAATGCCGTTAGAACCATTTGTGCCGTTTACGGAGAGAACGCCATCGTGGAAAGTACAGCACGAAAGTGGTTTGCTCGTTCAAAAAAGGAGCATTTCGATATGAATGATTTCCCACGTTCAGGGAGACCATCCGGCTTTGATGAAGACCGATTAAATGCTTCAATTCGTGATGATCCGCGTCAATCAACTCGGGAATTGGGCAATATGGTGAATTGTGACCAATCAACTATCGTACGACATCTGCCTTCCATGGGCAAAGTTCCAAAGTTGGGTGTTTGGGTACCATACGTTTTGAGCGAAAACAACAAAAATCAGCGTGTTACTATTTGTGCTTATTTGGTTGCTCGTTATCGTTTAGCTCGTCAACAACATCGGCTGTTTGCTAATTGTTACTGGTGACCAAAAATGATGCCTTTACATAAACATCAATAACAGAAAGGAATGGCTGAGCCCTAACAAACAAGCAAATCCTCGTGCAAAAGCTGGTGCCCATCCACGCAAGGTAATGTTGTGCATCTGGTGGGATAAAGAAGGTGTCATCTACTATGAATTTCTTCCGAGGAATGTAACCATCACTTGTGAGGTTTATTGTCAACAATTGCGTCGCCTAGAGACTGCAATTCATGAAAAACGATCGGCAAGACGGTATCAAGTGGTTTTGCAGCATGATAATGCCCGTCCGCATACTACTAACATTACAAAAGCAGCTATTCAAGATCTCGCTTGGGAGCTTATTCCACATCCGCTATATTTTCCTGATCTTGCTCCATCAAATTTTCATCTTTTCCGATTTCTATCCAACAATCTCCGCAGAATCTCATTTAATAACGACGTTGCTCTTCAAAACTGGCTCGACGACTTCTTCATCTCCAAACCACCGGATTTCTTCAGGCGTGGAATCGAAAAACTGTCAGAACGTTGGGAATCAATCATAAACAATGCAGGAGAATATATTATTGATTTTTTTTTTTCGATTGATCATGTATTTTTTATTTTTAAAAAATTAAATTTTAAACTTAAAAAAAACGCTACGAACTTATGTATCAACCCGATATATTATTAATATTTAAAAATTAATAAAAAGTGCAAACACAATAAAATTAAATTTAGTGCTTGCTTAACTTGTTACTTTTAAAATTCTAATTAATTAGTAATAATTTTCACACAACATAATATTTTAGGAGATTAATAACTCTTGCTCTGCTTGGCCAAAAACTGACTTGGCACTTTTAGACACAGTATAGCGTGTTTTATAATAAAACTGAGAACTGCTGGTCATAATATGGACTCAGTAAACTTAGGTGTGGATAAATTTGTAAAAATAAATAAACACGCATTGTTCAAACATTGTTCAACAATCAAGATATTTAAATGAAAAGTCTATTTTAAGTTTACGCGATAGTACTATACGGTATAGCGCGTTTAAAATTAGAAAACCATTTCTACATTTCACATTTTTCGTAAGTTACTATAGCTATTTTTAAAAACTGTGACTGTAAAACAATAAAAATACCTACATTTTGTCATTTATAAAAGTAGTGCGTATTATTTATATTCATCGAATCAAACAAAAGTTACACAAACCTGAGTGTACATCCAAATAAACTGTTCAAATATTTACTCAGAAAATTGCTATAGGTATAACTTAAATTTTGTTTATATATTTTTTTATAAACTTAACGCTAAATTTGCCCGACTGCGTTGCTTTTTAAATAATGTAACATAGCGTTGTCCATCCATTTTTCTGATTAAGGGTTGCTGTTTAACTTTCTGGCCTAATAATGAAAATGCGAATATTTATCATCAAAAATGATTTTATTGTTTTTCAAAGTATTCTCCAGCAAGATTTATACACTTTTGCATGCGCTCAAACCAATTGTCGAAGCACTTTTTCCACTCCGATTGAGACACCTCCAAAACATGGTTTTTGAACGCTTCAACAGCATCTTCTGGCGACGAAAATCGTTGACCACGCATTTTTCTCTTGATGTTCGGGAATAAAAAGAAGTCATTGGGTGCCAAGTCAGGGCTGTACTGCGGATGACCCATCAATTCGACGTTTTGGGCGGTCAAAAAGACGCTGGTTTGAGCTGATGTGTGAGAGCTCGCATTGTCATGGTGCACAATGATCCGTCTTCTCTTGTTCGTTTTTCGAATTTCTCCGAAGACTTCAGGCAAACAAATTGTGGTGTACCACTCAGAATTGACCGTCCTACGTTGCTCAAGCGGAACAGTCGCCACATGACCAGTTTTACCAAAGAAACAGGCTACCATTTGCTTCGAAGTGCTTCTTGCACGAACAACTTTCGTTGGATTTGGCTCGTCTTCGAAGACCCACACGGTCGATTGCTGTTTTGTTTCGGGCTCATAAGCATAGATCCATGATTCGTCACCTGTGACGATCTTATAAACGTCTTTTGAAACACCGCGATTGTATTTTTTTAAATTTTCTTTGCACCAATCAACACGACACTTTTTTTGTGCCACTGTCAAATTATGCGGGATCCAACGAGAACAAACCTTTTTTACGGCCAGGTGTCCATGCAATATCGAATGTATGCTGGTGGAAGAAATGCTCAAGGATGCCTCTATCTCACGGTATGTCACATGACGATCTTGCTTTATCAGTTCACGGACGGCATCAATGTTCTCTGGCACAACGACTGTTTTTGGACGACCTTCACGACCTTCATCTTCGAGCGAGCGTCGGCCACGATTGAATTCATTAAACCAGTTTTTCACAGTGCTATAGGATGGTGCTTCATCGCCATACAAAGATTTAAGTTCATCGATGCACTCTTGTCGTGATAATCCACGTCGAAAGTTGTGAAAAATGATTGCACGAAAATGTTCACGAGTTAATTCCATTTTTTTGCCAAATTGATTTTTTCAAGTCACTATAAACAACAGAAATGATGGCCGTACGTCAAAACGTTCTGAGTACGTTTATGCTACAACATGTCAAACTTTACAATGCAAATGTCAAATTGCACCTAGCAACGCTTAGTGTTCCCTAGGCCAGAAAGTTAAACAGCAACCCTCTAGTAGTTCAAATTTGCTTAATTTCGAGTTTGTTTGAATTTACAACAAAAAAAATGTTATAATTTAATTTTTCATAATTACTTATGTATTAATTTATAAATTATTCAGTTTTAGAACAAAAATTATTACAAACAATGCAATTTTAATTTCTCTTCCAAACCACGACATAAACTTATATTTGGTTGAGCCGACCGGGGTTTAGTAAATTTAGTTAGTATTTTTCACTGACAGGTGCTTTTCTCAGTTTCAACAGGTTAGACACTTGGTAATACAATAGAATTTAAAATATTTTGTGTTTGTTCCACAAATTCGTTTGGGTGTTAAAATATTTTATTTAAATTTATATGAAACCATCACCTAAGATAATATCGAAACGATTAATATTCGTTTCAGTGCTAAGAGAACTTTGTGACGCCTGAAACTTATCATTTAATTACTTATTAGACTAATAAACTTAAATCAAAAATTAATATTGACAATTAACCTGTAGCGTAGAGTATAAAATGAATCTAGATATACTATACCTATACCTGGTATCCGTTAAGACAGAGTACTGGAGTGTTGCTGGGATACGCACTGGGATCGATATCCCTCTGCGAAGAGCGCGAAACCCAGAAAAAAACATATTGCCTACTCGTTGAATATACTACTACTGTTTACTATGAACCGCAAACTTAACTTGACATCTACATTAAAGATTTACTTTTTCAGTTACAAACAAGATTTCTTCATTTTCAAAACAAACAAATAATAAATTTGATTATTTTTTGAGGCTTTACTTGTTTGTCTTTAAAATGTTCTATACGCAAGTGAGTTATGTAGATTTACATCATTTAAAATAATTGTTTCAAATATATCTTCTGTATTACAGAGTTAAGCTATACAATTTTTTGTATATTGGTTAACTGTATGCAATATTATTATATTTATTACGATATACCATATTTCGAAATCTTAATCAAACGCTGAAATATTTTAATTTTAACTTCCAAAAATAGGGCAGAATAATTTTTTTTCAAAGATAAGCAAGTGAAAAAGTGCGAAGAATTCACATATAATATTAATTTAATGCCTTTATGAAATATATCAAATTATATCAAATTTCTGTTAAATGAAATAAAAATTATGTTTAATTAGAAAATAAAGAAAAATAACATTATCTAAAATTCTGATGATACCTACCTGTTTTCAAAGCTAATGTCGAATTTAAGAAGTTTTTTACAGACCTACGTACAAATATACACTAGGCGAACGAATTATCGTCTAAAAAGTTCAGAAAAGAAGTAACTGACCATCCATGGTTTTTTTTTAATTGATAGCATTTAGACTTAAATAATACATTTTGCAAAAATTACCAGGGTCGATGAAGTTCTTATGATAGTGATACAAAATTTAACTTGGGCTAACTCAAATCCCTCGAGATTGTACCACACAATGTTTGATTACACACTGTCCAGATGTTAATGACTGCTCCCGTTGCTTGAGGGAGAGCTGAGGTCGTGGGTTTGACATGGAAACGTTGTCCTTAATTTTAAGTAAGGGCGCCATCTGATTGGACAACCGTTTCTACTGAGGGCTATTTATTCAGATCTTAAAAATCGCAGGGCGATTATAAAAAAATTTAACCACTAAAGAATTTTACCGAATAAAAAACTTTTCTTTGTGATGATCTTTGATTGTCTGTCCATCTTTTCTTTGGTCGACCTAGGTTTCTTCTCCCTCTAGATTTGTATATGTGCCAGTTCTAAATCTATCTTCAAAATTGATAGCAATATGTCGTTCGTCTTAAATCATCAGTCGTTCAGAACCAACTCATCAAAATATAAATATGTAATTATTCGACCTTATGCATGACGCCTCAGTAGCTCGTATTACCAATAATAACACAAAAGAATCTGCACATTCAACTTTGGTTGGCTGATGGATAAATCGTCGAAATCTGGAATCTGGGAAAACCCAGGAGTTTCTGCACATAAACCACAACGAAAATCTTACCACGTAACAGGATTGAACCATATAATAATATGCATAAATGTACAATGCACAATGAAACACAAAATCTGAACCGGAATGGGTGCTATAAAGAACCTGTTATGAGATAAAGAAAAATAACCCCTTGCCAACAAAAGAATAATCATTAATTACCTGTTGGTTCTTATGAAAACTTAAAATGGAGTTCACTTACAACGTTTTCACGTATTATACATACTAAGTTCATTTGAACAATGGCAGAAACTGAAGTCTGCTGCGCGTACATACTAAAATTTCGTAATGAAATTTAAAAAGCGCAGGTACAGATGGGGGCACAATCGTAATGTTACGCTTTTAACCGCTTGTTAGGAATTCAGAAAATAAAAATTTAAACGTTATACCACGCGAGCGAAAGTTAACGTTACAAAATATCTGGGTACCTCCCGGTATCGATAATAGATCATAATTTATAATTGATCTATTCAATTAACAATAATTAATAATCAAAATAAAACTAAATAACAAAATAACAAAAATATTCTGGATTTAATCCTCCAGTATATGGATCATACACGTACGCACAATAAGTAAAATATGACTAGGATAATTAATTCCCAATCGTTCGCGATAGCAATAAATAAATTCGGAATAGGTATATGCACAAAAAAATTGCAATATTTATCTTATTTGGGTAAAACCTTATATTGATAACCCAAATCTGGTTGGAATGAAAATTTTAATACTAGTCCGTACATTGGTATCAATGCAAACAAAAACAATCTTATTAAACAAGAACAATAATTAACAAACATTCAACAAATAGAAATAACTAATTTGTGGGTGGGTGGGCATTTGAACTCGGTTTTACCAATTGAATGAATAAAATTTTATTATGGGCGGTAGGTGGTTGTAGTGAGACTCCAGCCTTAGGTATCCAATACCCGTATCAGCTCTCTTTTCCTCTGAACGTCACGGAGATGAAAGGGATCGTTCGCCACTCAATGTAAAGCAAAGATGGCTGGTTGAAAAGTAACCAATATATGAAAAGTTAGAGTTCAAAGCACTACGTATCACACCAGCATAAATTAATCGTATACGGAGTCTCCAGGAAGCCAAGCCCATCCAGGATCAACTCAACAGGAACTGAGCTCCCCTACGGAATTAAGTTCTTATCATTCCCAAACTCAAATTGTAATTTTCAGAAAGAAAATTTTCAGAAAGAAAGAAAAAGAAGAAAGTAGGCCTGCAAAAATTCCGCAGCCAGTCCCAACAAACCGATGAAGAAGATATGGGGTCCAACCCCGGTGTTCCGTCCCAGCCATGGAGTCCATTGTCCATCGGCATCCAGGAGAATTAAAATGGAACTTGCGTTAAAATATACAATACATCAAACCACCAAGTTGATTGACACGAATCAATTCTTCATACCGTCTAAAATTGATGATATGGCCTTAAATCCCCAAATGCAGATGGGTAATGGTCATTGGAACATCCGAAAAAGATATAACTAAAACTATAACCAAAAATCTTCGTCTAGAGACTAAAATACCGGTAGATGAGAAACCAAAACTTTTCCATTCGGTAACTTCTAGCGAATAAGCCAACTTTTTCATGGAACTTAAAACTAAATCACCTATCTATCTTCTTAAGTAATTCCATATGCCAAGTCCTTGCTGGCGACAACATTTCTCAGGAAATGCCAACAATCGTTTCTAGCAACCAGCCCAAAACTTGCACCAAAACGAAGTTCCTAATTAAAATTTTAAACAGACAAAATAAACAATATAGCAATCAAAAATGGAAATATAAATGATCCAACTCATCGGGGCTACATAACAGATTTTAATGAAAGCAGAAATATTAAGGTTGTAAGAAATTCATATCACCTAAAAGATAACCATTTGTTTTTAGAAAAAATTTCAGTAGGGGAACTTGGAAATATTCTTCAATAAAGCTAGCAATTGGATTTCTTCCCTTACATATAAGTTTAAGCCGGATAGAAATTTAAAATTTATCCTAAGTTCACACTGACTTATTCATAATGTTGTCCAATGTTAAACTAATCAATTTATATAGCATCTTAATCGTTTTTTGAAACAAACACTGCTTTTAAATCCCACGCTTTTTTTCAAATGACACATCGTTAGAATAATTATCGTGGTAATTCAAAAACAATACGTCGTAGCCAAAAAAGTTTAAAATGAAACTTGTAGACCATACTTTTTTCTTTAAAACTGATATTTTACAAACTCATTTTATTATAAATTACTGACTATAGAATAAATCTCATACGGAATCTCAATTAAAACAAGAGTTCTTAATTACAGAAGGATGAGTGAAAGCCTGTGTATAAAACGTTTCAAATTTTTTATAGCAAGGAGTAACTTCAAATATGGATATAAAGAAGCTAAACTGAGTGGTACCCCTGAATTTTCAAAAATTAAAAAATAAGATTAAATTAAATTGCAATTTAATTCATTGGAGTAATTATGCGAAATATTTGGTTGCTAAGATCGATCGATTACTAATTGTTACGTCGGGGGTTCCTAATACAAAGAATCAGCTTGTGCACTCGACGGGGGAATGCCGCCAAGGTGCGGTGCTAGGATCGATGCCCATAATTGCGATAATAGGCAAATTCTTCCATTTCATAGGTTAATAATATAATTATTATAATGGGATTTTTATAATTCCCTATTTATATTTATTAATTTAAACTATGTCATTCTTGAATTAGCGTTCTCTCGCCTCTCCTATTTAATATCTGCTCCGAAAACATATTCCAAAAAGCATTAGACGACTTGGAAAAGGGGCATAAACGTCAATAGAATATGGGTTAATAACAGCCAAAAATAATTCCATTATTGCCTCATTATATAACTGCTCCTTCTTCGAGTGGCTTGCCTGATTCCAGACGTAGGCGACTACTATTCTGGTACAACTACAACATGAATTTAGCAACAAGTAAATGTCTTACAGAAATTTTAAAACTTATTACTCAATTTTATTTTCAACGTGGATTCAGGCTCTAGAAATACTCTAGACAAGGAAGCTGAAAAAATGGCTAGAGCTTGCAAATAATTCGGGCAAGGTAAAATTTGGTAGACATGTAAGTACATTTGAGTGTCCCGATGAACTGCCATCAAGTCCTCTAGAATATGTCGGCTTATCTGCCAATTATTGGGGATAATTACTCCAACATGGTTTTTCGTCTATAAATCACTCAATTTCATATTTACGAAAAATTATCATCATGTACTAAAATGCATGAGCATAAAAGTCTGTACAAAAACGTTGCTTCAAGAATTTCAAAAATTGTTTGTTTGCAAAAAATCTGAAAATCCGGGAAACTGAAATTTTGCAAAGAACTGTAATATGTACTTGAGGCAATCCAACGCTATTTTTGCCTATAACTCATTTTCTTTCATTTTTATTGAAAATTCTCATCAGATCAAAATCAAACAGCACAAAATTATGTACTACAGTAATTTTTAAAATTTTCTTTTGACTTGCTATTCTTGAAATAAAACTTAATTCGAGAAAAGCGATATTTATATAAATATTGTCTTCAGCATCTGAGGTGAATTCTTAAAAATTTATTTTGCATAGAAACTTTTATGCTCTTCAATTTCGATCTGATGATAATTTTGTGTAAACATAAAATTAAGCAAGTTATTAACAAAAATCCTCGTTGAAAGAACAGTGCTGTGCAAGAATTAAAATTCACAATTCGCGATAAAACATTTTAGGAGACTTTAGGCGGCCTACCAAATTGCAACTGTCCAGATTTTTTGCAAGCTAAAAATTAACTTGCCTGAAAACTTGCTTTTTGCTCTAGAATAGCAAATTTTTGTCAAAAACTGTTTGTTTGGTACTCATTTTAAAGAGAAAACTGTCTTCTAATAGCAGTTTTATTACAACAGTATTTGGGTACGATTATTTTTTTTGCATAATCACGTGAATTATCCTAATAAATGCATTTTTCTCTGTAAAAAAACAATGCTTTTGATTTCAAATTTGTTGCTAGAAACCGATTGAAATCGTTAGGTTTTTGATTTATTTTATACTAGAGAATCTTTTCACTTTCTTTCATAGTAATTAACTTAGCCTGTTGACCGTGAATGGTCACTCTAGTCAAAAAAAATAAGGGTAGTTTGCTCGCCGACATAGTTTCTTTCCTATGCCCTGTGTATATCAAATTATATTTAAAATTTCTAAGTAATTCAACGTACAACTGTACCTACGTTAAATTCAAATATTTTAACGTTTGGTTTATTTTTTGTAATAATTTCTAATTTTTTAAATACGTACATATTATGTAACCACTACATACCAAAATTATTATACGATAAATTTACTTTCAATTTCCATTTTCTGGAATGTCTCTAATTGTGCTGTGGCACAAATTTGTATGCATCACAGAATCTAATTGAATCTCTTGATTTAACTAACAGTTAAAATTTAATTTATTTTAACATTTTAGTTTTCCTGTTGTAAAATTCCAGTTAGAAATTCTTTGTAAATACCACCTTTAAAAAAATATATCCAAAAGTATGGCTTTTCACAATTTGGAATTTGGAGATATTTCAAATCCCTCACTAAAATTTCGATTTAAAAACTGTTTTTCATTTTTAAATGGTACTAAACATTAAAATATTATTTTTTAATGGTTACGTTCTAATACAGTCTAAATTATTATTGAAATAAAAATGGCATCGTATATATCGTGATTTAACGATTCGGATACACTGGAGACCGCCAACTTCGCATGTATTGGGGTTTCATGAAACCGATGTTATTTTATAAACTTTTTAATCAAATAAATCGATGAACGACATGAATAATACTGAGTGCATAATTTTTTCCCACCACTGGTTAATGAAGTATTATCTACATTTGAAACATTCAAACATGTTAAATTTAGCAAATTTTATCTGCTTTAAGCTGTGAAGGCTTATCGATGCCAACCAATTCTATGACTCGACGTAATCATTAAATTTAAATTTTAGTTGACACGTTAAAGAATGAATGATATCGTACTTAAAAGTTCAATTCGAATGAAAAGATTTGGCACAACAGTCACTCAAAAGCACTTGATTGTAAATAAATTCTTCATTGTTGATCGACACCAATTACAGGTTTCATTTTATAAAAGTAAAAGGAATCATCGGTAAGTAATATTTCATTTCGTACAGAAGTTACTTACACTAATAAATAAATTTATCCTCCTTAAACTTTTAAAAAGATGCATTAAAAATGACAAACTGCTTACGATAAATCTCCGGAAGAAGTCTGATATGTTCCGGAAAATACTGGTAAGCTCGGAAATAATTTAAGAAAAATAAGAAGCGAGAAGTATATTAAACTGTAAATAAATACCACTGCAATATTTTTATCTGTACATTGTCCTCACTGCGTCATTAACGAACAAAATTAGTGTTATCAAAATATATATCTTCACCAGAATCAGACATTAAGGAGGAGTCTGACCAAGCACATTATATTTTATTTGTTGTGGATGGTAATAACCTCATTTGGCTGTTTTGTATTCGCTTCTATAAAATTGTTTTTCTATTAACATTTATGGATGTTAATATTCATGAAATGCTTGTTTTAATTTTACAACTTCATCAAAATCCTACATCAATCCACAAATGGAATTTAGGGAACGGTTTAATTACATAGATACGGTCAAGTCTGTTACATCTATTTCTAATGACTTTGAATGGCACGAAGAGTGACAATCTATTTTTTATCGTAAAAGACTTTTCATTGGGTTTAATCTCGTGATATTGCTAATTCAAAGCTTTATGTACAATGAATTTTGAAATGTTATGTTGTAACTACACCGGGAAAATAAAAATTTAAATCGTAAAAATAATGAATTATTGCAAATGAAGTGCACAACATTGAGCACTTCTTCGGTATGTAAAAAACTAAGCAACGAATCCTTAAAAGTGGTGCTAAATTTAGTTTAACTGTCACTAACAAATGTTAACTCTAAGCTAAAACTAAAAACTTTCTACATTTACAACTTCTAATGGGAAGGTAAAACTTCAAAACAGTTAAAACAGTAAAAGTAAAACTAATTGAAAGAAAAAAATCTTTATTTGACATTTATTATGTTCACCGAGATATATTTGGATTTCGAAATTTTAATTTGACTGAAGTTATGTAGATAGGCAGTCAGATAAAATACCAAAACTTGGCAAAAAGATAATTTTTTGTGTTAACACGCTTGTGAGCTTTTACCACTTTTACGATTCATTCTTATATACTACTACTTGTAAAAAATTAAGTTTTTTATTTTAAATGTCTTTTTGCGCATTATCGTACTGAAATTTTACTACAAAGTTGCTATAAATGTAAAAAGATTATCGTAAAAATCAAATCCATAACTAGGCTGCCCAACCAGAAACTTTGAGGTCTAACCGCTAGGCAATTGTAGGTTAAGAGAAGTAATAATGAACGAGAATTCAAAATTGTCGAGATACACTTGAAATCTTTTTCGTGAAAAATCTATTAATGAAAATATTAGTGTTATAACATTTTTTTATTTTTAAAATTTTATAAAAATTTTTTAAACGGTCAACTATATCAAATTGAAATTCATAATTATATTTGATGCTTCCACCTTTCCAATTAATTTTAAATATTTTCTTATTGAATCGTATTCTTTATTTTTTCAATCATTATTAAATTATTTATTTTAGGTCACTTCGGAGACACTTCAAGAAATGGTTACAGCTTAGCAGTTAAAGTGTTGATCGAATCCGGGAGAAGTATGAACTTTGTTTCTGACAGTCTCTCCTCGGAATGGAATGGCAAACTACCGAGGTAATTTGCCAAAAATAACCTTAGTGGTCGCAAACATCCATTAGAGGATTGCATATTAAGAAGAAGAAGAAGAAGTCACTTCGTGTGACATTTTTCTTTACATATTATTCACATTTATTTTGACTTGACCAAATTTTACTGCCCCCCCTATCATATAATGGATAACATTATTTTCTTTTCTCCTCTACTAATTTTATCCAAGAAGATTCTACTATCTTTTTATTTGATTAATTTGGAAAGTATCTGTACATACATAAGGTAATTATAGAGAACAGAGATTATTTCTGCACAGAGTATTTTTTCTTAAATTAAAATGAAGTAACTATGAATACAAAAATAGAAAATCATGTTGATATAATATTTTCCTTATGTGGAATTTTCTTTCGAAAGTTTTCCTTTTATGTTAAATATTTATTTCATTTTATTTTATAAATTAGAGAATTCGGTAAGCTGAAGGTTTATATAGTAGAAATAAATTTAAAAAAATTGTGGAAAAATTATGTTTAATCCCCAAAAACAGCATTTAAAAGAGTTGGAAAACAGGGGCTCCCATTGGCTGTTAGTACTTATAGGCCATGCCCCACCCCGACTATGTAATAAATAGTTAAATAATTTCCAATTATTATTATGTTCTTCTAACTTTTTACGTTAAACTTGGAAAAAATATCCCTGAGTGCGACAGATCTAAAAGACGATAGATCCGAAAAAAACGAATCTAGCTATTAACAGTAAACTTTGAAAAATTTTGTCTAATTAGTTTGTTTAATTCCATTAAGTTTTTAACGCAAAACATCGTATCTTCTATTGGGAAATAACGTGCTTTTCCCGATTAAGGTTCTAAAAATTTTAAACTTCTATTATACATTTTCATTCCATTTTCCTACACGAAAATTGCTTTGTTTTCTAAACTTGTTTTTCTCACCTACATTTTTCAAATTGTCAAATTGAAATATTTTACTTTCTGCATTTAATTTATTATTCCATCAAATTATTTTCTTTTGTCCTTAAATTTCTTGTTTCTTTGATATTTTCCTTAATTATAATTTTTTCAAGGAAGTAATCTTTTTGGTAATCCAAATTTATTTCCCACTTTATTTTTAATTACGTCGTAGATTTATTTGCATTTGTCAATTTTAAATTATATTTGCTTCCTTGTGTATAGTACTCATATTCTCTTAAATTCTTAATTCTTCCGCTTCTGTAATAACACAACTTCTTGATGTTCTTCTGCCTCTGCTCCAATATTTCGATTTGTTTCATAAATTACTTTTATTCAATTAAACTTTAAAAATTAATTAAACAATAAAAGGTATTGTATTCTCATGAGCTTTTAGGCATGGATTATTGTTTTCATTAGATGTTTTATTATTTAATTAACTTGGTGATAAATTTCTAAAATTTCATTTTCTATTAATTTGAAAAGTTAAAATTTTCTATAATGTTATATAAATTACTGCCACTTTCAGTTTTATTATTTTATTCACTTTTTAACATTAACATCTCATATCCATTTTCTAATTATCATTATAATATAACTATATTTTATATTAAAGCAAAGTGTAAAAATAATTAAAACAATTTTCTCCCGAAATACCAAAAATGTCTGTTTTCGACCAGAATCTCCATAAACTACGAGTGCCCCCCTCCCAAAAAAAAAACCTGACTGCTTGAATTCTTTCTTAAAAATTGAAATTTGAAAAAATTATGGATCTTCTACTAAGGAATAAATCATGGTACGTGTACCTAGCGGTCTAAACCACGGTAATGGTCTCAATCTACCAGCAATTCTAGGATTTTCTGAATATTTTAAATTCAAATTTACTCACAGAATGAAATATTTATATTCTATAATTTTATTAAATTCTAAATTGCGCGGATTTTGCATACATAGGTAATAGGGTGGTCGTTATTTGGGATGTTTACGAGATTTTATCCTGCCGTCCTCCAAATAGACTCCGAATAAATAAAATCAAACCCTTTAGTAATTTCAGATTTTTATTTTAGCATTAATCCTTAACAACGAGGATTTTTTTAAAGTACATTTAAAACTCAATTTAAAATACATGGGGTTTCAGGGTCGTTGCAGTTAATATTTTATTATAGAGCTAATAATTATGAACTAATTTATTAAGAACTAATAAATAATTATTATAGAACTAATAAAATTAACTGTTTAGAGATAGTAAAAACTTTGTATTTTCGTGCTTTTTTGTATAACTTTAAATTTGTGTAATATTTGTTGCGCCTATGGCTAAGGTAAAAGTTTTTAATTTCGTAAAGTGTAAGGCACGATAATACTTGGCGTCCAACTATGAAAATGGATGAAAACAAAAATTGTGACTATCTTTATAAAAAAATATAGAACATGAATACGAAAAATAGAACCAAACAAATTACTTCATTTAAAAAAATTTTAGTATTCCATTAGGTGCATCATTGACGACGTTTAGAGAAGTGAAAGGGATGGACTACCCGTCTTCTACATGGATGAAAATTGGATTCACTGACAAGAAGAAAAGGAACAAAAATGGAAAGGTTACGGGGATCAAGTTTCATCAGTCGAAAATTGAAAAATTCTTTCGTGAAAACAAAAGTGAGATCGAGATGGAAAAGTGATACCAGTGTGATTACAAGAATGGAACATGGACTCCCTCTCAGGTCGAACCGTCGAAGTAAATTTGATTTGGTGAATGAATATTTTGATATGCAACCAATTGTGATTTTAAATAGTTTGGGATAGGTCCACGGGATAGGTTAATTTTGTAAATAACTTAGAAGGTTTAATTTAAGTTGGGGAAATTTCAAATTGATTACATGGTAAACCGGGAGATGTAATTAGGTAAAAAAAACAAAAATTTGCCAATTTTTCGCAAATAAATCTTAGAGGATTTACATGTTCAGATCTGGAAGGGGTAACTGTCGTGTATTTTTTTGTATAAATTTGAATTTGTATAGTCTTAATTAATTTAGAACAAAATTCAAATATAACATTTTCATGTAATTGTAGGGACCCCCCCCCCCCCACTTGGATTGAGAGAATTCATATGAATATTTATATACTACATAAAGTCTTATATAATATGTAGCTTATAAAAGCTTATAGTTATGAAACTTGGTATGCATACTCTTGAGTATTGAAGAATTAAATATCCGTTCAGTTACTCTTCCTCGTGGGGGTTTCATCCCTTAAAATTTAAATACCACTCCTACATGGCGAATATGTGTGATTTTGGAAATTATCTCGTAAATGGTGCATCTCCTGAAAAACTTTATGTTAGGTAAAACATTATAAATTATTTCTCCTAATCGCCTTTTTTGTCAAACTTGCGTAGCCTATAAGTCAACTTCAATATTAGCAAACACCATTTCCTTTACGTCGAGTTTGTATAACATTAAATAATGACAGAGTATCTTATATAAAAAAAACAAAAAACATCTATAAAGATATATTTTCAATTTTAAGCAACATTAGATGAAATTTAAATACTAAAGAAATACCACAAATTGATATGGGACAACCCATACAAAATTTTATGGGTAGGAGGTTGGTAATTCTCGAAAACTAATTTCTGAGAATGTTTAAAATTATAATTAGTACTACAATAAAATACTGACTGCAAAGACCGTAAAACCCCATGTATTTTAAATGGAAAACTTTATGCCCTGCTGTCAAGGGTAAACTATTAAAATAAAAATCTGAAATAATTCTCAACTTTGTTTTTATTTATTTTTAGTCTCTTTGGGGGACGTCAGGATAAAATTTCGATTAAACCCCAAATAATGACCATCCTAATAAGTAGTTAATAAAGAGTTCATATTTAGTTCAAAATTTTGGACCTTATATTAGAGGAAAAACTGTTCTTGGTTATAACTTAAAACCAAAAATAAGTGATTTCTTTTCTCGTTAGTGTATTAAACACTTATTTATCAGTTTTATGATGAGAATTAACTATAATTTAAACGGAAACGCTGAGCTGCAGCATTATTTATCCATATCATTATTTGAACCGTTGCGTCTCTATACGAACTTGAACGCGTAAAATTTTCAAGCTATTTTTCATTTCATTTTTTATTTTCAATTACTTCGGTCATATAAAAACACGCAATTGTAAAAACCACAAATTCGTTTAAAACAATTAAGTGGAAAGGTAAAATTTCTATAATTCAGTACCCACTATAAAAGTGAAATATGACAGCACTGACGGGCAATATCTAAAAAAGAGGAAATGAAAAATGAAAGGTTACCGGAAAGCTAAAGGTGCATGATTTAAATCTGAATTATGACAACGCCCGATGAAAGAATTCTTAAATACTTTTGCGGTTACCTTTCTTTAAATATACGATTTCCTGAATGGTTTCCAATTTCTTTTCCAAATAACTCGTTACGTTCCCTAATTGTTGATTAAATCAGCATTTTTTACAAATGAAGTTATCTGGTGTTGATTTCACTAATCATTAGTGAGCTTTTATACTTTGTTCTGATTTGGAGCTCAATTCGGTAGAGCTTAAATTCTATCCGTCGCCTTAACTTACGATAAAAGGTCTCATGACTTTATTGACCTAGCTCAGTTTAATCTGATTTGGATGTTAGAAAAATAATGTAGGTAAATTAAAAAGATTCAAGAATAAATTTTAAAAACTTCAAATTCGTTTTTAGAAGGCATAATTTTATTTTTCCTATATAGTTCTTTGTAAGCGTTTCCGAAACTAAGCCTATCTAACAAAATTTATGTCTTTTTGTAAAGCTTTAAATGTATCTACCAAATTTTAAATCTCAAGTTCCAGCAATATGTAGTTAAAATATTCTGCAATCGCTACCTAATTCGGGAAATTTTAGGAAGTTAAGGATTATACAGTAATGTAATTAAATAGTAAATTTCTCGTTACAGTAATTAATAAAGTTAATTGTCAACAGTGTGTGGATTAACTAAAAGTTAAATTACTATAACTGCTTAACAGAAGCTTTTTATTACCCACAATACTTCTTAACCAATAAGAGCTTCCCAAAAATAAAGTAAACCTCATCAAATTATGTGTTATATTAAAAAGATTTAATTCAAAATCCTATATTATAAATCTCGGATCAGTATAACATAGCTTGCTCTTCATATTTCCTGCGACTTCAAAGCCCGCATAAGAATTTGAGACCAGCATCAAGCTTAACAGTATTTTTTCTTGCCTAGTTGTAATTAAAGAAGCTCGAACTTGGCAAAGGAACGCTAAATTAGGAAGTAAAAATTGGAAAGGAAAAAATTTAAATAGCGAGTAGAAGCTTAGAATGAAAGCATAGAAGGGGAGCTTTTTTGCATGTAAATATTAAAAATTAAAAAAAAAACGCTACATTTACCCAAAAAATGCTTCAAACTTTATTGCTTAGATTCTAAATCAGTTATATTTTGGTTTTTATAATTATTTTGGGTCAATGGATGTAAAATTTTAATAAGTGAAACATTTAACGAGTAGGAAAAAATAACTCAAAGCTTGTCAAAAGCAGATGATTTATGTTTGAAAAATTTAAGTTAATTTTCTGTAAAATTACCAGTTTAAAACTGTCGATACTTTAAAAACAACCGGTTGGGAGCGGTTCGAATCCCAGCGTTTAATGTGGAAAATTTTAATCCTACTGAAAGATCATATACTGTTTCATCTATTGATCCGTAGTTCAGCTAGGAAAACTTGATTTTGACCATTATATAAGATTGGTATGTGTATTCTGTAGTACCTACATTTTCAGCGTAAATAAAAAGACGACAGATTTATGAAAGCCGCGTTCTTTAAATCACTCAGTATTGTTATGTAAACTATAAATCTGTACATGTGCAATATATAAAGTTTTCCCTTACATGCATGCAATGGTACAATAGTTGGTAAGTTTTTATGTGAATATTCTGCATTATGGAAATTTTAAGGGCGTAGCGTGCACTTTAATGTTAATTATTAGACACGAAAACTATTTGCATTTTATGTTAAAAGGTTAAAGATAAGAGATAATTGATGCTACAGAACATTTGATTTCCGACACCTTTTATAAAATATAGAATAACCTTTTAATAAAAAAAAAAAAATAACTCGAAGAACACACTTAAGCTCTAAAAGCACATGCCGTAAGTGGAGAATAACAACAACACGTTTTACTTTAATAAGCTTAATGGAAAAATTAATATTTAGGCGTGTTATTACTTCAAATAATAGAATAGTTAATTATACGGTTGTTATATCAAGATTAGTCTCTTCAACTATTAAACTAAACAATTGTAACTAAAATTGGAGACCACGGTATCAGATGAGAGATTTTAATAATATTTGAACGCATTTGAATGAATTTGAATACTTGGCTAACGTTGGCTAATTACAAAATTACGGGTTTTCAAATGCCTGTAATCAAAGAGTTTATTTTTTCTGAATTCAAAAAAGTCGATAAAACAACTTAAAAAGCGAGGTCAAATTGTACAAATGTTGGGATTTTCAATTTTCGATTTAGTCTTAAAAAACTTTCACCTAAAGTTAAAAAAGCAGTGAAATCTATTTGTAGATAATGGGCTAATCCCTCAAATTTTTTTTTTCATTATAATCGAAAATTTAAGTGATTTTAAACCCCTCTTGCGTAAAAAAAAATTTTTTTTAGCAATTTTAACGATCGTATTGAAGTTCAAAAATTGAAATATTTTTAAATAATTAAAACGCGGTAAATAATGACGTACATAAAGGTAAGCCAATTAGAAGCCAATACACTCCCACTATTGAAATTTAATTATTTTTAAATGTCAGTTGGTATACTATAACCTTAAAAGTTTAAATAATAATGTATTTAAATGTAAAGAATGAATTGAAACTATATATTATTATTTTTATACTTCAAAATGGGTAGCAATTAGAAATTAATTTTGAACAAGCATCATTTATTTATTTACAAATTGCATATTTTCATAGTGAACGTAGATGGCGTATTATGTATGCATGTTTGCCATGGTTATAATAAGTATTTGAATTTACGGATTTTTAACAATTTTTAAACACATCACATGGGTACACTCAAGGATGTAATTTTCGCATACATATAAACGTGGCATCGTGGTAAATGCAATTTTAATTGCAAATTGTGATTGGACTACCTTTTCGTACGTCACAGAATGGCGACTTTTAAACGTATACGTTTAAAAAAGGCACTTTATTTAATTAGTATAGCGTTTTAAAATTATATATTTGTAATTATATATAGTATTTTGCTATGGGCCATCGATTTTTATAGGTAAAAATTATATTTTTGACAACACGGGACAACCCCATTGTTTAAAAAAATGTTCAAATATACAATTGTCAGGTCATAATAATTCAGGCAAGAAAGCCGAAAAATTGGATAAAAAGACTTGGAAATTTGGCAGAAAAGTGAATCCTCCAAATGTTCCGTCAAATCCTCTATCCAAAATTTTACCCAATTGGCGATTTTAGCCCCCCAACGCGTTTTTTCGCCTTTAACTCGCTTAATTTCATTTTTCCGGAAAATTTTCATCGGACTAAAATTAAAGAGAATTAAATTCTCTACTCAAGTATTAGCTATTTTTCTTTGACTAGTTTATTAAATCATGGCTCTATATTTAAAACGCAAATAATCAAATCTCTCTCCAATTCAAGTCTATTTATATTTTTAGTTTGGATTTTAATCAAAACCTTAGCTCACACAGGTAGGATAAAACGAATGTAACTAATAACTTCAGAGCTTCTCTTGTAATCCCTGAGTATTCTCTCTTTTTCTTTATCCAGAAAGAATCTATAACGTCTGCAAATGAAATTCCATCTTAAACTTACCATCAGCAGAAAGCTTTAGGATTTTGTTTTTATATTTATGGTATTTTATATCAGTTCTATCAGCAAATATATTTATAAATAAATTTAGTATCCATATTTGTCCATCGGAAACCTGGAATTCTTTCGAAAAAGTACCTCAACAGTTACACCAACCATGTTGAGAATATGGGAAGCAAAGTCCAAAGGTTGATCAGCTGAAAACTTTTCAAAAATATTTTGAAGGGAAGGGAATATTATTCGAATATAATTTTCTCTTTTCTCACAGAAATCCAGATTTTAATTTATAGTTGTACCAACCTTTGTATGACCAACATTTCCATTTTAGATTTTAATAGTAAATAAAGTTGAGGGAATTCCGAAAGAGCGAATTTGTTCTTTTTTCTGCTTTCAGGGAATTGTAGTTTGACAAAAGTTGAAAACGATGTTCTGAATGAAACATGAAATGCTGTAATTAATCGTTGCGAATGTAGTAAACGTAATTATGACAAAGGCAACGGGAAATCACCCCATTAAATTATTTTCCCTAGGCAGTCATCTTGGTTTCGGTCAAGAAGATAGCCAATGTTCACTGAACGGATATGGCACTTTAAGAAGAAGAATTATGACGCAAGAGGAAAGATAACACCAGTCACCTTCTTATTGAATGGGCATCGAACCCATAACCAGCGTTACAATATTAGGTGTGAATTTGGATAAAATCGCTCTTCTGAGCGATGTCATTTCTAATCTAACCATAGCTTCGCAAATATTATGGAGAAATCTCCCACAAGTTAGAGCGAATACGATTGTAGGGGTTTTAAGAGTTTATTATCCCCCATAAATTTTCAAACAGTAAAAAAACGTTTAAATGCGCTAAAATTATTTTAAAAATTAAAAATTTACTTTTTTATGTTATTATGCAATGAATTCCCTCCCCCTCACCCTCTTAAACTTTGACTAGATCTGCCTTTCTCATGAGTTGACTATTTCCTCCGAACACAGATGCTTAAATAGATATATTTGTAGTTTTAAAAGGAGAGAAAATCCCATCTGCTGATTTCATAGAACAGCGCAGAATAGACGCTCATATCATGCACAAGATGGACAGTAATGCAATATCAGGCAGAGAGGAAATTCAGAGAGACCCTGAGAGTAATAATATCGTGCCCGTGATACTGCGAGACAAGAAAAAATAATCCGAATAATGCTGGGCACTATTTTGTTTATACGTTCATTTTGATAACGAAACTGAAAGGGGGAAAGCTCTGGAGGAATTACATCTCCGTACCTATTTCAAGACTTCACCTCGTCATCAGGGAAAATCAGTAAAAAATTACAATTTACACACGCCGTCTAACAAGGACGTCAATCCCCAGTAAATTATTAAAATATAACACGAAAACAAATAAAATTGGTGCTTTAGAATAGAATATTTTGTATTATTTTTTGATAATTAATAATTAATATTCAATTAATTGGGGAGCCCGATATTTTGACCATTGTTATAAGGATCTCGGTTATGGTGCCCATAATAAAAACGAAAATTGATTTTTATTTCTCTGTGCCCATTTACAGTATTTGCAAGGACGCAAAAGCTCCAAATCGAACTATCAGAATGGGTTCGACGGAGTGTCAAAGCGAAAAATGTGCTAGGCCGAATACGGCCTTAATCATATCATGTTATCATTTAGGCGCTTCGTTTAATTTTTTATTCCATTCATAGTGGTATTCATGACGTCATTTATTCATCACCGCTTTATACATCATGGCAAATATTATTGTATCTTTTGATGGGGCTAAAAATGTCTACTTTAATCAGTTCTTATTTAAAGGATTTAAAATTAAAATTACATTTTTTAATTTTTCTTGGATATCTTAAAAATTAATAATGATACGTCAATTTTCTTTTCAGATTATTTATCAGAATTAAAATTCGTAACTTTGCCCTAATTTAGTGGACTTCGTATCTCATAAGATAACCGAAATCTCCTTAGTGAAAGTCGAAAATCGAGCATCCTGTATAGGATATTCTCACCTCAAGCATCAATTTTATTTATTTTCACGTTGTATTTTAATAATTTCTTAAGGA
The DNA here is from genome assembly GCA_932274525.1 of Podabrus alpinus. Taxonomy (NCBI): domain Eukaryota; kingdom Metazoa; phylum Arthropoda; class Insecta; order Coleoptera; family Cantharidae; genus Podabrus; species Podabrus alpinus. The sequence continues at coordinate 24,734,723 of OW026451.1, forward strand.
TTAACGTTCTTGTTTGATCTTTGTTTGGTATTATATAAAATTTGTAATTTTTGACTGATTTTGCCTGATGACCAAAAGGCCAGAAGTAGATCTTAGCGATTTTTACGCTTTGAAAGCTGATTTTAAAGAAACTAGAAGACTAAATCTGAAAGATGAAACTTTTTTTGTCAAATTAAAACATTAATAATTTTTTGCCAATTTATTATTGTGTTAATGGTGCCAAAATGATAAATTAAAAATATTTATATATTATTCTTTGTACAAGCCTTTCAATAAATTTGCATGAATTAAAAGAGTGTTTACGAGTCGGTTAAGTGATTTATCCTGCCGCAGGAGAATATATTAACTATAGGAGTTCATCGGGCACAGCGCAAGCCAGCCGAAATAATTAAGTCACAGGCGCAAAAGTTTTCTAATGCATAGTAAACTAATTTGTTGTTGTAAGGATTTATTGGAGTAAAATAAAATTGTAATTGCTTTGATGAAATGTTATAAATTCTTATTAAAAGCACACAAAAGAATGAATCCAAAGGTTGATAAATTATTTATTTATTATTATTAAATGCTTATTAAAAGTACACAAAAAGCTAATCTACTTTTAATGCGGATTTATAAGATTTAAAAGCAATTACAATTTGATTTTACTTCAATGAATCCTTTATAACAATAAATTGCTTTATTATGCATTAACAAATTTCCACGCTTGCAACTTAATTTTTTGATTTTTGAGATATTAATCTTTGATTCAGGAAATATTTAAAGGGCTCGTTATTAAATAAACTATGATCGTGAAAAGTTATTTATTGTTGGCATTGGCAATTTAATACCAATGGATCAGAAAATTAAATATAGATTATCAAATTATTGGAAATCTCGGTATTCCATTTTCTAAATTGTGAATGAGAAATCTCAGGATTATGATATTCAATCATCTCCTGAGATTCGAGTTTGAGATTTCTAGAGGGAATTACCAAAAAAAGAGAAAAGATTAAACAATTATATCCAATATTGTAACAGGGATTTCAAAAATACGTAGTTATACGAGACTTTCCGCAATTTATGAATAGTGTAAAAAGAAACCGTGCTAACGAAGTGCCGTGTTATTGGAGGTTACCTGCATATTAATTGTATAAGATGTTCTCTACAACAAACTGTTAAAATATCACATTGTTAGCATGTAGGTTAAGACTAATTATTGATTGAATTACAAGGTTATATTATAAAAAAGTATACATAGGGTGAGCCGAACCAAGCCCATGCCACCGCACTGAACTGTTTTGTTTTATTTATCTTTTATTTTCAAAAATTTTTAGGAAGCTCTTAAATAATACTTGATTAAGCAATCAAGAAATTGAAAATGTTTTAAAAAGAAAACAATAAAGTAATCGTAACTTTAAAAATGCTAATAGTAGTGGTTTCGTAAATGGGAAACTTCGAATAATTCATTTCTGAACCATACTTCCGACTCTTGAACCAAGACTTTAATAATAACGTTCGATTCTCAATTCCACTATCACAAAAAGCAGTTACTCTTTTCATCTCTCCAAGTGGAAGATTTTTAATGTGGATTAGTTGCGTAATTTTCATATTTCTAAATAATTTATACGCCTCATTAAGTCTAATAATATGCACCATCACGTTAGGATTATAACATAACATGCTTTATTATATTTATAATATTGCATTTTTTAGTTTATGTTGAAACTCTTTATTAGTTAATTAAATAGATTTGCGAAAGAAAGCGCACCCAAAAACAGAAATTTAATAGTAAATGCAAATCGCATAATCCTGGGAAGTACCTCCACATTTAATATACCGAAAAGTTTTAATTTTGTAAAGAAGCAATCAGCGAAAAATTATTATCACGCCATCTATCGACCAGCAAAACACCGCGGTATTTACTTCCAATTAGGCAATAACAGTGGAAATAGAAAAAAATGTGATTTTATTGGCTACTCAATTCAATATTCCCCTGGGCGAGAGATGGAATATAATAATTTTATCATTGTTGATTCTTCCATACCTAATCCATACTTTTTGCTTATACATAAAAGCGAAAATTCACAATTGGAATTTAAATAACTCACACTAATTAAATTTTGACTCACATTCCACTTTACTTTTTTGTCATATACACACTCCGATTTCAATGTTGCCTATCCCTCTTTCAAAAAAATAATTATTATTTGCATTTCGACATAGTTACTTTTTTATTCCCGACATCATTATAACGAAAAAGAGGAACTACTTGAAACTTTTTATATATTTCTACCCAAAAAATTCAAGAAGTTCTGAATAAAATGTCATATCGTTCTCAAAACAAAATGTTATCGTAAGTTTCAGTGGTGAAAAACTTTGAAAGGTGTAATTAATGTGATATTTTAACAATAATCAAGTCACGCAAAAATTTTAAGTAGTATGTGTATAATTAGCAAGAAAATCATGATCGAAAAATTCTTATTTTCACATTTAAATTACCTTATATAAACAAAATTTTAAATACTACTAGTACAAAAAAAATCCATTACTTTATATCTACCAAAATCAGAATTTTAAATTAGTTAATAATAAACGTAAAAAGTTATAAAAAGCTTTTTTCAGGAACCTTATAATACATGAAATTTATTCATGCATAAATGGCAATTACGTGAAAAAGGGATAAATTAACTATCTGTTGAATCAAATCCTTCTCTCTTAGGTTCAATTGATTACGTGTTAACTAGTTTGTAGTTGTGATTTGGTTTGTAACTTACAAGATGTACTTTCGAACTAATTAACTTAAATTTAAATTGACATTGGTGTCGAGTCACTTTTGAATTGTCTTTTATTATTTAAATTTATGATTATTAATATTACACGATCTAAATTTTCACTGCTTCAATTTGTCACATCTGCTTGTACTCTGATTTATGATTTTGTCAATATTTGCTATTGTTTCGCAACCATTACATGTCAGACTGTCTAAGAATATGAATTTCTTCTCACTGGAGGGTTTTATACCTAACATTAATCAAGTTGCGAAAGCTACGTTTTATTTATAGTTTCGTAAGTAATTTTAAAATTTACTTAAATTAAAAACATAAATTTACAAGATTTAATTTAATTCGGCTCGATTAGACAGTAAGTTTTTATGTTTCAACCTAACTGCGTATACATCTGTGGATATTGAGAGCATAAGTAACAAGAAAGATCAAGGTCTAAGAAAACTGGATGTCTGAGAAAATGGCAGAAGTTTGTACAGCTTTGATGATATCAAATAATGAAGTTTTAAAAATATGTGAAGGTCTAAATGGTATTACACGAAATATGTACAAACAAATGGATACTAACAGTGTATACCACAGAAAGTTTAACAAATTTAAGCAACGCAATTTAATGATACAAAAGTAATCTACGATAGAAAAGAAAACTAAAAAACATACAAAACTTAAAAAATAAAACTTGAGATCTGACGTGATAAAAATTTTAAGCACCCTCTGAGAAATAAAAATACACAGATAGGCATTGAATATATAAATCGGGCATCTGGTTTAGTCAGTACATAGATTTCTGAACCTCTTGCAAACTTTGAAAACTTTAAAAATAAAAAAGGGTTACATGGGTAATTCCAAACGCGGAAAACATGGTGTAACCGAGAAAATAATAACTAATGACGTCACAATTTTCTCTCTACCTCATAGAATCATTTCAAAAATATTTAGACGTACCGGGGCGGATCAGCAACTTGGACTTAATTTTCTTAGTCAAATTTATTTATGCAATTGGAATTCTTATCATTTTCTTCCATGTGCTTTATTGTTAGGTTTCCCTAACGGTGACGTTGGCAACGTTTTCTCATATACGTATAGTATATTCAAGTGCTTTTATTAATCTTTCACAAATTTTAATTGGAATTTCCAATGTGTCTAAAACGTCCTGCTTCAAATTGATATCTCTCTTATTACAACCATCTGCTGTACTTTCGCACGTAGCACAAATGTTCATAATCACCTTTCAAACACAAAATTTTTAATTTCTTTCTTCATTAAGCACTTCTTAAAAAATTAAACGTTTATTTTTGCACACTTTTTACAAATTTTCAAACATGTAATGCTTAAAACGAATAAAAAAGATAACCATTTTACAAAATTTTGCATACATATGCCTCATACAATGAAGGTTCAAAAGCAACTCTCTCACAAGCTTTTTGGCATGTCTACACCGGCAAAGGCCAACAACACACTGCCAGAAATTCTGCTCTATACTCCTATATTTTACCGTGAAAATACAGTTCCAACCTAAAATAAATTTTCCTAACAATAATTTTCAAATTCAAATAGGCACAAATTCAAATCAAACAGGAAAGAAAAAAAACAGGAAGAAACAGGAATACGCGGGCCTTGCCCTTACTTCCTTCAATATAACTGGTGCACCACGGCACCTGAATTTAACATTGCAGGGTTGGGTTTTGAGGTCCCCACCTGGCAACATGGCATGTACGCAGATGTCTTTCTTGTACAGTTGACAATGCTGGTTTAGAGTCACCACCTGATCCCTAACATAGCTGGGTTAAGAAGGATGGAGGACAAATTAGATACACAAACTAAATGAATAAATGACGTCATGAATACCACTATGAATGGAATAAAAAATTAAACGAAGCGCCTAAATGATAACATGATATGATTAAGGCCGTATTCGGTCTAGCATATTTTTCGCTTTGACACTCCGTCGAACCCATTCTGATAGTTCGATTTGGAGCTTTTGCGTCCTTGCAAATACTGTAAATGGGCACAGATAAAGCGATTGAAACGTGAAAAACCTCCAAATCGTCGAACGAAATATTTGAAAAAGGAATGAAAATTTTACGTAAAACAATCAATGATAATAAAAACAATTATTATGGAATAGATTAGAATAGAACAACGAAAACTAACAACAATAAATTGATAACCACCTAAATGAAGACCAATCAATCGTCAAAGAAATAAGATATAAGGTGCAAGAAGAAAATTCAAAGCTAGAGGTGTAAGAAGATTTAAAATAAAAAATACGTCAAGAAATTCAATAGTTTTAAATATAACAGATACAAAAAGAACCACAAAAATCTAAAAGACAAGAGAAGGAAAGATAAACTTAAAATAATGAAACTTATGCCAACAAAAATTTAAAATAAAAAATTTACAAAATAAAAACCAAGAAGAGGTTAAGATTTGAAAAGTTTAGATAGAAAAAAAATTGGAACACCAAGTGAAAGCAAAACAAGAACTACAAGTTGGCAAAAATTTGGGATGAATTCGCTGAGAAAATTTGGAAGTAGAGGGACAACATCCACTAGCATTTCGACGTCAAAGGCGTGGGCGATATTGTGGAAGAGTGTCCGATGCAAGCATGTCATGCGTTATGTTGTAAGAAAAGCAATGAAATTTGTTTTGCAAATTGTACCTGGACAAAAGAAAATTTTTCGTGAGAATTTAATTTAAATTTAATTAACTTGATGTGATAACAGCTTCTCATACCAAGATTCATGGGTTCAAATCCTGTGAGTTTCTATCTATAGAAGGTAACATTATAGATGGCTGAAAACTTCCCTGATCGGAGTGGATGGTGTAAAAATTGTCTATTTTCGTGGTTCAGATTCCACGTTAAGCTGTACAGATCCTCTGTAACGAGTACAGAGGATCTTTCCTCTTCCTTACATTTACCATAGGGTCATCTGGGGTAAATATGAAATACACAAAAATTAGGGTAAAAGTGAAACAAGCATGTAATTAATTAACAAATTAATTTATCCAAAAATTGTGAATGTCATTATTTCATTGATAGTTTAATTAAATAGATACAAAAATCTGAAATATTAGTTCTCAAATTTGCACTGTTTAGTATAACTTTGTTTATATCTACAAAATAAATTGCAGCATCAGTTTAATATTAATTTTTCACATAACAAATAGACAAATTGTAAATGATGTCCTTTTAGTTATAGTTTTTTGTTAATTAGGTTTTTTTTATTGTATTTGTAAATTTTCCCATGTGTGTTTCACTTTTTCCCAAAATCAAGGTTAAAAATGAAACGCAGTTTTTATTTCTTCTTCTTCAATTGATATGTAATTATACAAATATTTATGCATAATATGATCACGAAAAACTGCATGGGATAGTAAAATTAGAATATTTAATTTGTATTTCTAAGTGTGCCCTAAAAATTGAAAGTTTTATATTTTGTAGCATATTTACCCCAGATGACCCCAACATATCTTCTTTCTTCTTTAAGTGCCGTGCCTGATTTCAGACGTAGGCGACCTCTCACCTATGCATGTGTTGTGCGTTTGAAGTATTATCACACACATAGGGGACCTACTGCTTAACGCGGGCTCCGAACCGCGGAAAGTGTATACACTTCATCTCCAGAGAGGCTGTACCAGGCAGATTACACCTCGGTGGTTTGCCATTGCCTTCCGAGGGGAGACGGTCAGAATAAAGTTTTACTGAGCCCGGAGTTGAACCAGGTATTTAGCATTAGCAGCAACGCACTTAACCGCTAAACTGGCGACCGTCTCCATATACATACATATAATATGCGAATAAAATATTAATTAATATAGGGGACCTACAGTTTAACGTGGGCTCTTAACCGCGGGAAGGATGATTTTGAGAAGACGATCAACCATAAAGTTTCTGCTTTTCCCATGATCGAACCGGGTACCTCGGCATCAACACTTAACCGTTAAGCTATGGTCTCCCCATAACCTATACACTATATTTTCATTTTAGTGTTGTTTGAAATTAGTAAACAGCGAGAGATATATTTCCGGATTGTATAACTTCGTTTTCCAAATACACAAATATATGGCTCATAAAATTGCACACTGCATGCAGTTTATAACGGCATATAATGCTATACTATTACTCGACGAACATAGCACATTTAAAACAATAAAAATTAGATTAAATTTGTGTGGTGGTACATGATATATTAGCTGCTCAGCTCTCAGCATCATTTTTAAAACTTTTATTCCGACTCAGAAGTAGTTAAACCTACATTTACAAGATACACTTTTCAATATTCAATTGCCTCATTTCTTAGCTTTTTCTTGTTTTAATGGAATTTTCACTGATTCATACGTGCGGAATGTTCTATAATTATACCTGTAAAATAATATGTTTGCTTGCTTGCTTTAAGGGGGCGAACGGGATATTTTGCGAGTGGAGCTTGCTTTACTCCCTTCATCGGGTGTTTGAAAAACTGACTTTGAATGCAATGTAAATTTATACCCTCGGCCGGTCATGAAATGATATGTTTTCTGACAAGGTGCGTTGTTTTAGCTCCTTAACTGTGAAACAGGAACTTCTTTTAAATTTTTTAATTTAAAACTATGATATTATAGTCTGACGTCGTTACGGAGTATCAAATAAATTTCAATCAGCCGAAAATAGCTAATTTTGTAACTACTAAGGAAAAGTGCAATTTTCCGTACTAGATGTGCTAAAAAGAAATTTTCCCACATGTTTCACATATGTTTTTTTCTATTATTATTTGAATCTTCTCTTCTTTGGGTGCAGCACCTGAGTTCAGACCAAAGCGACGCTTCTCCTATCTAATATGTGATTGTTCACAATGAACAGAAATATATGAGACGTAAATTTTATATTAAGCATAATTTTAATACATATTACGTAAAGTTGTAACCATTTCAACTTTATGTAATTTTACGTATGACATTTACATTGGAATGATTTTAATTTTATGTATTAAAATTAGGCTTTATATAAATTTTCTGTCTTGCGAATTTCTTATGTCTTACGTTCATTGTGAACAATCACTAAATGTGCGTTCGAAGAGTTATCGCACACACATAGGAGACCTACTGTTAATATTCATCTGCAGAGAAGCTGTATTACTCGGGCTCGATGGTTTTCCATTGCAGAATGGCCATTCTTCTTCGGATAGACGAATTTACTATTGACGATTTTATTTTAATTTAATTTATAGATATTCAGCATTAGCAACAACGCACTTAACCGCTTAAGCTGATGACCGTCAAATATGACATAGAATGCATAATTTAGCTACTATTAGCTGTATGAATTATAGTTCTGAATATTCAGGATTTAATCCCCACCTTAGCTACTATTTAAATGGTTTTATTATTTACAAATTCAATATACAGACAAGCAATTTTCTTCAATGCGATGGAAAAATTCCAATGATTTTTTTAGGAAAAGAATACAAAGCGAAAATTAAACTCTCAACAAAAATTTATATTTTGAATGTTAAAAACATTAAAAACAACTGCATGGATGAAATCAAAATTATAAAAAATTTAGACGCTTGCAAAACTTCAGCGCACATCGTTATGAAGTCGTGTAATCTGAATAGACGAGTTCCACAAAACGTGGATAACGTCAAAAGCGTCATTCATTAAGGATATCTTGAATTCATGTGTTTGGCTGCTATCTACCATTTATATCTGATGTTTTAGGTGACACTTGTCATTTCGTGTTTATTATGGCGTATGATGTGCTGATATAGTAGGTATCTATGTGACCATGATAGATCATCACAACTGATCGTCTGAATTTTATATAATTATGATTTCAAAAATTTATGTTATACAAGGTTAGTTATAAACTTATGAGAGACTTCAATTTTAGTATGATGTTCCATCCCTGTAAAGGAATATTACAAATTTTGAAAATAAAAATTTTTTAAAATTTCATTAGCTTTTATAGATACTTCTCGAGAAGAATTGTAGTAAAGTTGATCGATTGAACAAAAATTAATAAAGATTAACTGTATTAGGTATAAAATTTCGTAGTATGAATGAAAATCTTTATTGGACTTATGAATTTGTTCATAGGTTCATTGATATTACGAATATTACTTTTTTCAGTATACATAACAAAATAAAAAAAAATGAAAGTTGCACACACAAAAAAACAGTCAAATACTATCCACTTTGCATTTTCGGTAGAATATTTTAATTTTTAACAATGCAGTAACGTTGAATCTGTATCTGACAAAAATACATTTTTCATTGCAATACTTAACATTGATTTTATTGCTTTATATTGGTATAAATTGGATTTCACTTTCAACTACCTCTTTGTAAAAACTTTGTTTTTAAAACCACAGTTCTGCACGTGCACCAATTTTGACTATCTAGGATTGGGCCTAGAAATCAATAAAACCAAACGTATATTTTTGAATGCTCTGCTATGTTTAAAAAATTGAATAATAAGTAGTGGTTATTCGTCCATCAACCGATACTTTTCATGTGCTTTTCTTTATATGCATCGTAAAAAATAAAATTTATAAAAGGAGAAAATCTCCAGAATCCAATTAGCATATCAACAGCCTGGAATGACGTAATACGAATGATAAATCGAGATTCACTAATTCTTAAAGCAAGAAATGCCTTTTTTTATATGATATTGAAATTTTCTTTCTTAACCTCTCATTGCTATTATAAAAATGTAAAATAATAAATACGAAAGAACAAGCATACGAAATAAATTTTATAAAAGAAATTCTTAAAACATTTTTAGCAATTCAAATACTAGTGACAATTTTCCTTTAAAAAGTTAAAAAAGCAATGAAAATTGTTTAAACTTAGAATTTTGTGAAAATCCATTTTATTTAATTGTTATCTTTCCGATGTGTCTATCCAACGCATCAATGGAATTCAATGACTTTACATCACCTTTTCGTTCGTGCTTAATAGTTTTTGTGTAAGATGAAGGAAAGGAACTGGAAAAATTGTAAGTATACTACTATAACTTTTGCTTTCTCATGGTAATGTCTCCACAGAAGCCTATAATCCCAATAAAATGTGTTCTAATGGTTGGTATATAGTAAATTGCCTTAATATAAAAATCCATCAATCATAAATTAATTTCAAATATCTCAAACACGCTGTTCTAATGTAATTGATTTGATTATTATTAAATAAAAAGAAATTTTCTTAATTTTCGTTAAAAAAATAATTTCAAATTATCTTGGCTCCAAATTTATGTGAAAAAACCAATGGTAAAACCAATGTTTTGAAAAAATGCTTTTAAAAATTGCCCTATTGAAAAAGTTAATAAGTTACCAACTTAAGTTAGTATACCAACTCTTATACAACAAATTTCATTAAATGGTTGAATTTCAACTTAAATTGTTATAAATACGACTTTTCTCAATAAAAACTTTTAAATATATTTCATGCTATTTGTTTTTTAAAAGTTTTCAACTAAAAGGAAAGATCTAAAAGTATACTACGTTATATAAAAATTATTTCTATAATTTTCCGGTTGGCCAAGAAGTAATAACTTATATTGTTCAGGGTTTTTCAACATCGTAGAATAAACTTTTATGAAACAAGAAGGGTGTATTGCATAATAAACTCTATTAATTAAGGAGTCTTTCACATGTAATTTAGTTTTGTGGCTAGTAAATAATTTTGTAAGGTAGATTTACAAGAGAGGCAAAATGGAGAAATGGGCACTATTATTGCGCCTAATTACACGCTTGAAATAGTGAAATAGTGTCACCGTTTAAAATTTACTGCTATGTAAAAGTCGAATATTTCTGACTAAAGTATTTTAATTAAAGCAATGTACTATGCCTTTTTTATTCTAATTTGTTAGATTTGTATACTTGTAATGGCACCAAATGCGACAACGTTTGGTCATAAATTTTAAATTATCTTTTTACCAAATTAGTTCGAATACAATACTGAAAGTTAATTTTATGGAAATAATAAATTCAAATATTTAAAATTCGTAAATTCAAGACAGAATACATATAGCCTTTCTATGCCAACTGGAGGTACAAATAAATTAGTTATCAACCTGTAATAAAGTTTTTAAATGAACTGTCCTCGTATAGTGCTGTAGTATAAGATTCCCTTGAGTATTTAGAGAAAAAAAAAGAGAGAAAAATAAATCACAGCGCTATGGTTTCCATTACTTCAAATTAGATACAAAAAAAGATGTGTTTTTTACAACCTTTTTCTAAAGAGTGTTTGTAGACATCACTGCTAAATTTGAGTGACCTTATTAATTATTTATTAATTTATCTTTACCTACTTAAGCAAAGACTTTTTATTGTGTACTTAACAATATTTTTATTTGCAAGTAAAATTTTTAAACTTACCATAAAATAAAATATTTACTTGACCCCACTTTTCACTACTTAAATTATGATTTTTAGTTTTATCAACGACAAAATCTTTTATGTTTTATGAAAATTCTTTAATTCTCTTGTAATCCTTTTATCGCTTTTGAAAATCGTTAATTTTGCGAAAATTCATACTACTTGGCAGTGGAAAATAAGTTTAGATATTTTAAGTTACCCTAATCAAACATTTTGAGTTTCGTCAATTAAGCACACACATACAATAAACTCAATTAGTAGTAATTTCCATGTTGCTGTTAGTTAACCAAAAGTTTTCCCAATTGATTAATGAACTTAATTAAATTGGAACGATTGAATAAACGAACCAACTTATTGCAAATTTACTATTCCTTTTTGGTTTTTTAAGGAACAAGTTAGCCTGCTAGTAAAACTAAGACTTCATTTAACCGCAGTAGACATACAACTTTTTTAGTTTATAGTTCTCTTTCTTGTACTACAAACACATTTGAATTTTTATTAGAACGTCACACTTGAAGAAAATCGATTTGATTTAGCTGAGAATACAGTTATTCATAAAATTATAAAGTGTAATTCTTTTGAAATCTTGTTTTTGAGATATTCAAAAGAGGGGAGAATAAAAGTTACTACTAAAATATAAGAACATTTTTTAAATTTATTTGTTCTACTTGCGATACTGTTGGGAGTGATTAAAATTTTGTCACATTTAAATACGCTTTTTGAATTGTTAAAAAGTGCTTTAAATACTCAAAGGTAGAATAACATTACAGGATAATTCTTTTTGGTATCTTAAAAACTTACGTTTAATTCAACTTTTAAGTGATTAAACTAATTTTGAGTATTTTTGATGCAGTTGAAAACAGAATCCACAAGTCTTTTTACCTTTCTCACTATCCAATATGAAGCACATAAGCGTCGTTTATGAGAGCAACAAGAAACACTGACTAAACCGCCCAATAGGACCAGTGCGGTTAAGCATAATGAGCAATGCTTTGCACTATCACTACTATTAGTAGAGTTTTTCCGACGCCTGTCGTCGTGACGCCGTGCATCTTGCTCTGATTCAGACCGACCACTGCAGCAGTTTTCGCCGGGACGCTATGACGACAGCGCTCTTTGCGGAAATTTTCGCAACTCTTCCTTGATAACGAAACTCACGGAGCCACCGTGCTAATAAATGCTCTGGTATTCAAGATAATAGCTGATAATGAAAATTTACTTTCAGATTTCATATAATTGAATTTATACAAACTAATAATCAATTTGATTTGATCGATATTTATTGATCCAATACTATTCACACACCGTAAGAAATATTGAATGAAAATCTTAAAAAGTGAAAAATAATTACAAAATAAAATTTTTAAAAAGTGCAAATATTCAAATATTGATTAATCGGTTTGATTGATAGCGATGTATACGAAACACAAAAGATTCTTCTTCCTTTTTAACCTTACATCGAATATGAAAAAGTTTCCGTAATACTTGTGAAACAATTGATACATAAATCATAAAGAAAATCACAAATTGATCTAACGTCAAAAAGTAAGAAAAATTAATTTGCTTCCTATAATATACGATCAAAGATTCTTAAAGTTATATATGGAAATAATTAAGCCAAAGCGATAGAAAAAATACATGTAAACACGCAATATGCAAATGCTATCGGGGTTCATACATATATACAAAAATAGAATATAATCATTTCGAGTTTAGTGATTGGCAGTAACGATAGCTTTTAGTTTACATGTCGAGAGAACATCCAATGTTGTACTTGTCTCTTTTACAATGGATAATCGTAACAATGGGAGAAAGTTATTTCCGATATTGAAAATCACACGCAATGTTCTATTTTTACATTCATAAATGGATTTAGATTAACACCTCGTAGGGTGATTTTTAGATTACTATCGTGATACAAATATTTAAGATTCCATTCCATCTATTTTCATTCTAAAACCACTCCTTCTAGTTTTGGATTTAATCAAAGAGGGTTAAAAAATAAACTATCCACCATGCGTTAAGTCATATCTATGAATGTGACTTAAAAGTTTCGGTAACTTTGAATGCCTTGTCTTTTCAAAGTTCCAAAATGTTTTGACTATATAAACTAACAAGTTTAGATTTATAGGTTTCAAAATATAATAAAGTAATTTAATATTCCCTAGGCGCTTTGGTTCCTTAAATCGTGATACAAATTTCAATCATAGCAATTTATATGAAAATAAAATGCAACAAAAATGTTATACATTGATAGTGAAAATACCTACATAAAATTTATAGTAAAAAAATCGTAAAACTTGATAGTTGCTTTAACTCAATGTATTGTTGCAAAATATCTTCAATGCGACCAATAAAATGTATTCATGGTAATCGGTCAAATTGAAAAATTCGTACATTATAGAGATCGATAATCCATTATATAAACCAGATATAGAGCAATAAATGCATGTGCAAGTGCTAAGCAACCGGACGATACCACTGACTTGAAACTGCAAATTCAATTTTGATACAGATTAACACGTTTAGTTCTAATAAAAGTCCATGTAATATTCAAGACCTATTACATACTATATTTCAAATCACCAAATAAAGAGCTTTCCACTTCAAACGTCTTGGTTGGATTCTAACGACATTTTTTATCGCAGATTTTTCTATTCTTGATTTATCTGTATTGTGCATGCAAGTGTTATCACATAAGTAAGGACCTACTGTTGAACGTGGACTCCGAACCACGGGAAGTACAATACGCTTGATTTTAAAGAGGTTTACTATTAGGAAGCATATTACACCTCGATAGTTTGCTATTACCTTTCATTGGAAAACGGTTAGAATATAAAGTTCCTATTCCTCTCGGAGTCTGAGAACCTTTAAAAGTTAAAGTAATTAAAAATATTTAATAATACTGAAGAACTCAAAATGCAAACGTTCAGAAACTTGTAACCGTACTATATTAAAAGTAAATTTCATTTCAACTTTATTAGAAGACATTTTTAATGGAGTGGTATTTATAAAAATAAATTAACTAAAATGTTAAAATAAATTAATTTTACAAATTGTTTAGCCAAAATACGATTCCAGACAAACAATTGAAAGAAAAAGGGAAAATCGAAATTAATAAAAATTAATAAAAATTATAAAACGCTAGTGTGTGAGTTAGGTAAAAATAAAATGAAAATTCAGAATAATCGCAATAATGAAATTACAAAATTAAAAATTTAAAAGTGTCAATTAATTTCTTTTGCCTAGGAAAATTATGAAGTGGAAAATATGACATGCACGTTGAATACCTAATTGCTGTGACTGAAAATGTTAATCACAGTTAGTAACCGTTTTCCTATTTTCATTGATTTCAACCCACCCCCTCTTAATTTGTATCTTCATTAGTGATCTATTTTATTTTTCTTAAGTTAAAAAAATTGTATACCTATATCTAAACTAACAATATAGCTTATACATTTTTAACTGTTGAAATGAATATTATAATGAACATTAAAAGTTAATCAGTTAATGGTCTTTTAATTGACTGGTTTAATTTATAATACATTTACTAGTACATTATCTTTAATTAAGTACTTAGTCACCTTTTAAAGTTTATTTTAATTTTTGAACTTACAGTAAAAAAATAATTTTTCTGAAATCGTCACTAAAGCAACAGAAATGGGCGGTAGAGTAAGACATAATCGGCATTGAAGTTCTACATATTTTTTGTAAAATTGTATGTTATATACGTATTGTCCTCCAAAACAACCCTTAAATTGCCCTACGTTACTGGTGTGCCATTAAATGTCGTGATCTTGAGCCTCTAAATTTGACTAAGCACTTTTATAGAATAATCCAACAACATATTTGCTCCGGTCCTAGCTCAGCTCCGTAAAACAACATAAGTGCAAAACTCAGAAATGTTCATACAAATAACTCACCCAATTACTCAAATGGTTCCTTATCAATAGCTGGGGATCTCTGTTAAATTCCTCACTTTTATGTGACAAATAAAATATTGTTGCATTGAAAGACTCTATATTCAATTTAGTAAATTTCAAAATTACCCTGGTACCAGTCAAAATTACAAAATAAATGTTGTACAAAATTTTCTCCTGGGAAAATTCCCTTACAAAATAATAAAATTGTTGAATTAGTTGCAGCTTCCTCTTCTTTAATTCTTTTGGCTGTGTTAATGTAATACCAACACAGATATGAAATGTTCTTGTTAAATTCGCGTTAATTTTCTTGATTAGGTAAGTGTTTTTTTATTAAATAAAAGTAATGAAATTTTGTTTAAATTTTTAATGGTAGTTGCTATTCAGTAACCGTAAGTTAGATGCAACGCCGTAAAGTTCAAAAATGGTTTTAAAAAAGTTCAAATAATAATGTTTAAAATACCTTATCGCTTTTAAAACTCGTTCACCTGATGTTTTACTATGATAACTCATGCTCAGCATCTGCGCAAGATCAAGGATTGATGATCCATCCAAAATTTCCTTCTTCAGTGTCTCATCGAGTCTTGTACACTTCAATTGCTCACATCGACCAAAATTCTCAACATTCCTCTGGGTTATCACCTCCAATTAAACGAAGTGCTACTATTTAAAATAGCCAACTGATAAATTTACTAGCAACTTGTCTTTAAAGATGCCAATTTCATCTACTTCACCAAACAATGCATTAAAAAAAAAGGATATCAATTAAAGTAGCAAGGTATCTCAAACGTGAGTGTTGCCTTTGCATTCCATCCACGAAGTCTTATAACAAAATGTGCGGTCAAATATTTCATAACCTCCAATTATAAGGATCCAAAATCAATATTGGTTAAAATTTAACCGTTACTGAACTTCATCGGTTGAGCGCCCAAGGCAAACTAAATTTCCAAGTCACGCAGGCTCAATTGGCGAAATTTTGTGTCTAATGTACCACTTCTAAATCTTAATCATATCCAAATTTTCCAAATTTCACGCTATCAAATTTATCAAACGTCCGTAGGTAAGTTTTTATTTAATTTTAGAGTTTTAAATTACTTTAAAATGTTTTATGTTTCAGAATTCACTGGTTTTGTTGAAATATTGTGTCGAGACTTGAGTCACTTCCATTTTGATAACACACACACCGAATTATGGTCTTTATCACTAGATTACACAAACCAAGACCCTTAATACATTAAAATGACTCTGTGGAAAATTCCAGAAAGAATACAATATCTCACAACATACAAAATTTGTTATTTTTACAATAATCCACCTTTTTAGAACCCATGCAATTTTAGGTTAAAGATAATAAAACCATCTTACAAAATTTTTAATTTTCATTGCAACAACATTGTTTCCTTTGAATCTGATATGACAGATTCCTTCATGAGATCAAGTAGTGAGCCTAAAATACATTTTACAGAGTTCCACAGCTTTATCCGGTTTCCTAGCACTAATAATTGTGGGAAAGTGAAATTTATCATAGTTAAGTTATTCCTACTAAAAATCCCTGCATCCTGCTACCAAATCATGTTAACATGGTGATATTGAATTACTGAGCTCAGCCACCCAAAAACAAAACGCTTGCTTGCATAAAATACAAATTCTATCGCATGAGAGAGAAACCCTTTTACGATTCAAAAGAAAGAAGAGTGAAGCTTTTCACTTATGTGACATTTTTAAGATGCCAGCAAAATACGACAATATGTATAATCCACATTTCACAAAAATTAATTACAGTAAATATCCTCCTAAATTGGAGTAAATTAATATTTCAAAACTGTTTAGTAAAATTGTTTTCTTCTTCTTCTTCTTCAAGTGCCGTGCCTGATTTCAGACGTAGGCGACCTCTCTCCTATGCATGTGTTGTGCGTTTGAAGTATTATCACACACATAGGGGACCTACTGCTTAACGCGGGCTCCGAACCGCGGGAAGTGTATACACTTCATCTCCAGAGAGGCTGTACCAGGCAGATTACACCTCGGTGGTTTGCCATTGCCTTCCGAGGGGAGACGGTCAGAATAAAGTTTTAATGAACCCGGAGTTGAACCAGGTATTTAGCATTAGCAGCAACGCACTTAACCGCTAAGCTGGCGACCGTCTCTAATTAAAATTGTTTAATTGCAATAAATATTAATAAATGTCAAAATTTAAGTGCATTGATACCCATGATAGTATTCAATTCTTCTAATCTCTAATCTAATATGGTTCGCTTAACGCCTCGCCAAATAATATCGGCATTTGTGATAAAAAAAA
Source organism: Podabrus alpinus (assembly GCA_932274525.1). Lineage (NCBI taxonomy): Eukaryota > Metazoa > Arthropoda > Insecta > Coleoptera > Cantharidae > Podabrus > Podabrus alpinus. Next base: position 24,752,061 of record OW026451.1, read on the forward strand.
ATTAACCTTTAGTACTCTGGCACACAAATAACTATTATTTTAACAATTCGATTAAGTTATTTTTTTATATTCTCACTTGACTTGTCATATTGCCCGTCATAATTTCAAAAAATGTCCTACATCCTACTATACAGCGTTGACGCCTCTGAAAACCAAAATGGCGAATAATAATATTTTCAAAAATGAAAACCAATTTTGAAAAGAGTTCTGTTTTGAATACTATTTTATTTAAAATGGCGAATAACTGCGGACATGGTCAAGTTTATACTTATCAACTTATTCGGAAGTACCCTGTATTATGTAGTTGTTTTTGGTTTGAGAATCCAATTTTACACTCCTGGTAAGCAATTTTCTAGAGGTAGATCGGAGGTTAAATTAATGTTACTCATTATTATTTTATTATAGCGCCTGCGGCGCTAGACATACGTAGAGTAAACAGAACCAACACATTATGAACAATTTTTTTATTATTTCAACTTTAAAATGACTGTGGGCATGTAACCGAAGTTGGAGAAAATGTTTGTTGCTCCGAGTGAAGTCATTTGAAAGCATGAGTTGTACTTGCGAATGTTTAGCAGGAAGTGTTTTGAAATTGCAGTGGTGCCAGTAAGGTAATTTAGAAGCGGCTCAGGTGGATCAATCAGCGGTGGCAAAACAACTTTGCCGTTCGAACAACACATTCCTGGTATATGTCACTGAGTATATGTCAACTGTCATTTTTAAGGTTAACATTCTTATGTCAAAGTTGTGCCCCCTATTTGTCGAGCCGCTACTGACTATAATATGTCAAAGTCATTTAATTTTAAAAATATTTTGCAACGCCACTGAGTATATGTCATCTGTCATTTTTAAGGTTAACATTCTTATGTCAAAGTTGTGCCCCCTATTTGTCGAGCCGCTACTGACTATAATATGTCAAAGTCATTTAATTTTAAAAATATTTTGCAACGCCACTGAGTATATGTCATCTGTCATTTTTAAGGTTAACATTCTTATGTCAAAGTTGTGCCCCCTATTTGTCGAGCCGCTACTGACTATAATATGTCAAAGTCATTTAATTTAATCCCAAAAACGGTTAGCCCGTCCATTTCTGGCGTAAATAAGAGCGCTACATACGTCCAAAGTTTTTACACAATTTTCACTTTTCAATTAATCTTCAGGTAAAGTTAAATCTTCCGCAAAGAGGTGGATCTTCCACGAAGAGGTGGGTCTGCGTCTTCTTGCACAATTCCGGCGAGTTTTTCTTTAGAAAACCAATTAAAAACAAATTAATCTTCAGGTAAAGTTAAATCTTCCGCAAAGAGGTGGATCTTCCACGAAGAGGTGGATTTGCGTCTTCTTGCACAATTCCGGCGAGTTCTGCGACCTATATAAAGTCTTCCTCACAGGGGGAAGACCATAATAGATCGGTGAAGGCCATAGTTGTTCGGCCTTCGGCCTCACAGGGTGAAACCATAATAGATCCGTGAAGGCCAAAGTTGTTCGGCCTTCGGCCTCACAGGGCGGACAATAATAGATCCGTGAAGGCCAAAGTTGTTCGGCCTTCATCTGTCATCCGTCATCTGTCATCCGTCATCTGTCATCCGTCATCTGTCATCTCATCTGTCATCTCATCTGTCATCTCATCTGTCATCCGTCATCTCATCTGTCATCCGTCATCTGTCATCCGTCATCTGTCATCCGTCATCTGTCATCTGTCATCTGTCATCTGTCATCCGTCATCTGTCATCCGTCATCTGTCATCTCATCTGTCAGCTGTCATCTGTCATCCGTCATCTGTCATCCGTCATCTGTCACCCGTCATCTGTCATCTCATCTGTCAGCTGTCATCTGTCATCCGTCATCTGTCATCCGTCATCTGTCATACATACATACAGACAGACACACATACATACACACATACATACATAATCTTCACGTAAAGTTACATCTTCATGTAAAGTTAAATCTGTATGTGCAAAATGATTTTTAGGTTATGTAGTTAATGCCGTCACTTTGACACTATCGGGGGGCCCATATGGGGGCTATTCAACACTATCAGGGTCACTCTCTAGGTTATGAAAAGGGTCTTGCTAAAACGCGCACTATTTATGTTTTACCCTGTAAAATGATTTTGATAATTTTAAAAATATTGTGCAACGCTACTGACTATAATATGTCAATGTCATTTTTAAGGTTAGTCAAAGTTGTGCCCCCTATTTGTCGAGCCGCTACTGACTATAATATGTCAAAGTCATTTAATTTTAAAAATATTTGGAACGCCACTGAGTATATGTCATCTGTCATTTTTAAGGTTAACATTCTTATGTCAAAGTTATGCCCCCTATTTGTCGAGCCGCTACTGACTATAATATGTCAAAGTCATTTAATTTTAAAAATATTTGGAACGCCACTGAGTATATGTCATCTGTCATTTTTAAGGTTAAGTCATTTAATTTTAAAAATATTTGGAACGCCACTGAGTATATGTCATCTGTCATTTTTAAGGTTAACATTCTTATGTCAAAGTTGTGCCCCCTATTTGTCGAGCCGCTACTGACTATAATATGTCAAAGTCATTGAATTAATATAATATGTCAATGTCATTGAATTAATCTTTTAGCGTCAAAATCGCATCGTAACTATGACAACTACTGTGACCTGAAGCGTTTAACTGCTGATGACCGTCTTATGGTGGCGAATTAGTAAAATCAAAGACGACGAAAAGTTTCCTATTGAATGTCGCCAGATCTCGTGAAAGTTTCAACGCCCACAGTTACGGGGTTTAGGCGTCTATGCGGAACATACCCACACACATACCCACACACATACAAGCATTTTTATATATAAGATTGTTGTTGATTTAAATTATACATTGGGGGGCATCAATATGAATTAATTGCAAGTTGAAAATAATATAATATTATTATGATTATATTATAATAGTAATATAGTATGAATAAAATGCTGAACTAAAGTGGCAAAATTACAGGTCGAGAGTTGCAGGGAGAATTACCAAATCCCCTTCATAAATTAAAGGGTATGCAGATCAACGCATATTTTATATTCACATTATAAGTAGCACGATTCATTTTGTGACAAATATCCCCCAATCATTTTTGTCACATTAAAAATAAATTTAGTTTTGCTAATTTGTGTTACATTGCTACAATAACATTTTTCAATAAAATGCCTTCTCTACTGAAATCACCTTTTCAGTAACTCTTCTTGCATGAATTATAAGGTCAAAAACTGAGATTCAGACCACAACCAAATTTTGACTATAATTAGTCCTCCCCGTTCCGCTTAAAAAGGAAGTATTTTAATGTTAAAAAAATTAGATCAAGGACTTGAAAACCAAATTTCAGAGTGAGGTAGTTTTCGGTTTAGAATTAACATAAAAATGAATGATTTTATAAATACTGAAAACATACCCTTGTATGTTTTTGTTGTTATTCTAAAGTTGTTTTGTGCGAAGATTTACTTACCTTCTTCCTCACCTGTCCTCCCGGGTGTCCGCCGTCAGGCATTGCTTCCGGGATGATGTGTCCTAGAATCGGACCACGTTCTTCTCCTTTGATAGTGTCGTCCTAGTTTGTCGGCCGGGTAGGGGGCAATGCGATGGAACTCGCGTGTGGCGTGTGCTCTTCCGCATGCCTCGCTTCTACCTGTCCGGGTTTCGCGTCGAATCGTTAGTCCTCCATTTGTGTGTCGTCCTCCGTTTGTGTGTCCTCCGTTAGAGTAGCGGCGGCGGCTGCCTGTTGCTCGGCTCTCCCGGCTGCCTCCTTACATCTTAATATGGTGGTGACGAGGGTAGTTATCCGCTGCCACTGTGTCTCGTCGACAAGCATTGCTTCGATTAGGTCCTCGGGAGTCATCGTGTACCCCAGTGCTAGGGAGACCATTGTCCTCTCGCGTTCCCATCTCCAACAGTGGAAAAGGGAGTGTTCCGCGGTGTCGATTTCCTCGCAATACCTGCAACGGGGGCTTGCCAACTTTCCGAATCTGTGTAGGTAGTGGGCAAAGCAGCCGTGCCCTGACAGCATTTGTGTGAGGTGGAAGCTTACTTGTCCGCGCCGTCTTTCGATCCATCTTTTGATGTTGGGGATTAGTCGTCGGGTCCACAAGCCGCAAGTTGCCATCTCCTTCCCGGCATCCTCTGCTCCTTCGTATGTTCTGCCTCTTGCCAAGGCGAGAAGGTCGATTGGGGGCATCGACGCCAAGACGAGGGCCGCGTCGAGCGAGACCGTCCTATAGGCGCAGGAAACTCGTAGCGCCATTCTTCGCTGGACGCTTAGCAATCTCTGTGCGTTCCTGTTTACTCGGAGTGCTTCGTGCCATATCGGTGCCGCATATATAATATGATTGATTGCGTCACCAGTCCGAGGGTTCTTCTTTTGTCCTGTTTTGGGCCACCCATGTTGGGCAATAGGCGGGCAAGCGACGTCGTGACCGCTCCTGCCTTTGCTGCCGCTTCCCTGATGTGATCTGCGAAGTTTAGATTTTTGTCTATCTTTACGCCGAGGACGGTTACCGAATCCTTGCATGGGATTGGAACTCCGTTTAGTCGAATGAAAACCGCGGGCACTTTCCTTCTTCCGCTTAGTAGTACTCCCTCCGACTTTTCGGGGACTAGGGTGAGTTTTGTGCGAAGATTTATAGAGAATTTAGTTTACTTTCACTCATCTGTGTAGTGGTGGATCTACATTGAAGCTACTGAAGCTTGCAACAGGGATCCCATAATTATTACTATGGAAATAATTATACCGGGTGTTCATTTTAAAACTTCCATCAATTAATATCTCAAAAACCAAAAGTCAGATGAAAAAATGTTTCGGACAAAAGTTGTATGATAGCGAGGGGGAAAGAACATGGCATCATTGTTTTTTTAATTTATTGACCTTTTCAAGGTCATTTGAAGGTCAACTTTGTTTTTTTAAATGGCACCTTATATTTTTTTTAGCGGATTCATATTTTGCATGAATAAATAAACAACTTTTGTTGGAAAATTTTTTTTATCCGACATTAGGCTTTTCGAGTAAGATACGTTGAAACTAGGGACGCGCATGAATGGATTATCGAGATTCCTTAAAGGATATAATCAACATTGTTAATCAAAATTTAATATTTACAAATGGGGAACATTTTGAAAATTTGTTATGAAAACACTCGTTTACAAACATTTTTTCCACTGTTTAATACTAGTAAATAGCCTTCTAAAACTTGTAAATATTAAATTTTGATTAACAATGTTGATTATATTATTTTGTTTCAACGCATCTTACTCGAAAAGCCTAATGTCGGATAAAAAAAATTTTCCAACAAAAGTTGTTTATTTATTCATGAAAAATATGAATCTGCTAAAAAAAATATAAGGTGCCATTTAAAAAAACAAAGTTGACCTTCAAATGACCTTGAAAAGGTCAATAAATTAAAAAAACAATTATCCCATATTCTCTCCCCCTCGCTATCATACAACTTTTGTTCGAAACATTTTTTCATCTGACTTTTGGTTTTTGAGATATTAATTGCTGGAAGTTTTAAAATGAACACCCGGTATATTATATATTATTATAAATAATTCCTATAATTATAAATTATAGGAATAAAAGAGTTGTGGGTAACTTTTTGTTTAGATGATTATTAGTATATTTAACTGACAAGAGCAGCCATACGGACGCTATTTGCCGTTTGGTACGTGATTACCTTAGTTGTGTGGCCTAAAGGACGCACTGAGAGGGACGGATCAACATCTATTTAGCATTGCTAAACCGGTACACCACTTTTGAGTCAAATAAATAGAAAAAATAGTTTGCATTAAAAAGTAAAAAATATGTGGTTTTGGACAAAATTTTAGAAAAACTAATCATCTACGGAGGACTGGATTTGGGAAGCTATAGGAACTGAAATAATAATGTATTTTTAGTTTTAAGAGTAATTTTATTTTTTTCAATTTTATCCTTGCCTATTTTGGGCATAGAATTCATAGAAAATGGTCATATATTGATTATAACTTTTAGAACCCTCTTCGACAAATTTTGCACTGTTTCGGTTCATGCTCGATATTGAAAACTTAAGAACTGTTTTCCGTTGCCAAAACAAAAGTTTTAACTTCGAATTTTTTGAGTGATTTCTACAAAACTACAAAATTTGTAGTAGTAATTTTTTAGTTATCTCTTAGAGCTTTGTTAATAATCATAGCATAACATAATTCTGGCGTTGCGAGGTATTTTGTGCGCGTCACCCGCCTAATCCTCCATATCGAATTTTTGAAGAACTGAATTTTAAAATAAGCTTAGGACTGAAACGAAGATTAAATCGTCGGCCAGTCTCACTGTAGAATTGTTAATAATCATGATTTAATGGACAGTCACCCCCTAAATAGGTGATAAATGAATGAATACAAGCATAAAGAAGCTCACCCCCTATTGGATTTACATAGAAATACTTCTCAAAGATTTATCAAAATTTCATGTTAGTAACCGAAAATGCAATATTCTTATGAAATTTTACTCTTTCTAATCTCACATGAAAAACATGCATTTCCACGATCATTAATCATTTTTATGTGACTCCTAAACTAATAGCTTCCCCATTCTGAAACTTAATTTACAAGTAAATAATACTATTCCCTACTAAATTTTAAATTGTTTCGTTCTTCCGAGGCGGGGGGGGGGCAAACTTAAAGTCAAAATTTTGTTTGCGATCTCATGTTTTGATCTGAATTATTTATGCAAGAAGACACATTGATAAGTTATTTTCAATATCACAATTTCAAAAATAAAATCGTGTCTCAAAGTGGTACATTTTGGCTATACAATCCCAATTTCAATTTTTTTTAAGTGTGTACAACGTGAAAGGGCCACTACAGGGGTAAACAAAAAATGCATGTACATATTTATATTGATTCAGTATAACTTAGGAATACCTTAACCAAGTTTAAGCAAAATCGAAGAGGATCATGAAAATGATAAAGAATTCTATCGCCGAGATCTGAATTCGAAGTAAAACAAGTAAAAACGGAGAATTTTGGAAGAGGGAAAGGAATGGGGTGGGGCCATGAATAGACATTGCATACATGCTAGTTGTATAACTGATGAACGATGAACATATTGGCTATAACGGAGCGCCACGACTTGGCCCAATATCTCGTTCATCTGGAACGTGAAAAACTGGCTGCGGAGTTTAGAAATCTATAGACCTCTGAGTTGAGCGCTGGGCTGGAGTTTCTGTACCAGTTTGGAAGCTTCAAACATACGCTAAATAAGCCTTAGGAATGATCAAAAAGAGAAAAGATAAAAAGACAAAAAGATACTGAATTTGTGGAAGGAAGATATAACGGAATATATAGAGCGAAAAAATAAGGGTTTGTAAATATGACAAACCCTAAGAAGAGTACACACTTAAAATTTGATAGTTTGATTGTCTTAGCATGAGCAACAGAGGAATTACATTTTCTGAAAACAACAGCAGAAGATAACAACAGTAATAAAATTACTGACTTAATAACAACATCGAATTGGATACACCACTTTAAAAATTTGCTTTTAGATATACATCACAATATAATTATTAAAAAAGATTTGGTACAGAATATCAGTGTTAATTTAGAGATAGAGGTTACCGAAGAAATGGTGAGAACCTGTTTAAGGACGATGAAAAATGGAAGAGCAGCAGACTCAGGACTAAAATAATAAAATATGTCCTGATTTACTAACAACAATGGTGGCACCTTTTAACAACTGTCTTATACAAAATCAAGTGCCATCTCAATAGAAGGACCCCAATAACTATCGAGACTTCAGCATTAACGGCACATTCGGCAGACTATTGGGAAGATTATAACGACTCTACTGCATGATGATTACAAAATAAGATTAACGAGGAACAACGCTGCTTTAAACGGGGGAAATCCTGTGTAGATCATGTATTTGTACATGAGAGGAGATAAACTTAGCTTTCATAGATCTACAAAAAGCATTTGACTCGATCCCTCGTAACAAACTATATGAACCCCTTCATATAAAAAATGTTAGCCAACAATTAATAAACTTAGCAAGGAAAATATATAAATATAATAAGGCGTGTATTAAAAATGGCATAGAATTCACACAAGCGTCCACCCCTCCTAAAGGTTTAAGACAGGGCTGTAGTCTACATTTTATATTTTTTTCCTTTAAACATCAGGTGTAAGATTAATATTGGAACCGTATAAATTTCGGGCATCCACAGATAAAGAGCAACATTTCCATAACCAGTGAAGTATCTAAGGGTTGCTATTTGGGTTAGCGTAGCTTTTACTTTTATTTTTAAGTTTAAAAATTGCTTGTAGTGCCGTAATGAACTCGAATAAAGAACTTACTTACTTTTATACGTACTTACCATACCGAGTAGTTTTATTTACTTTATCTTTTCATGTATAGCGACGAAAAGGATGTGGTTCCTTTTTTTACTATTTAAACGTTGTATTGGGCATGCAGTCCCAACAAAACTGTCCTCTCCCAATTTCTGTATTTTGAGCGGAGTAAGTAAAGAACTATTTTTCGACGAGCAGCTTAATTTAACGTTGCACAGTTTGACACTAAAGATTAATTATTATTACAAAAGATACGGAGCCTACCTCATAAAAGTACAACTGTATAAGTTACATTGATGTAAAATTACGTCTCCCATTAGAAGCTGGTGTTACTTACATAATATAACATACATTCTAGCTTAGTAGCAGGTGTAACTTATAGATTGTAAGTACGGAAACAAGGACTTCTACAATTTTAACTTGATACTACTTTTATCAAATACCATAGAAATAGAAACCTGAATAAGTTGTTGATTAAAATGGGTAAGATTAAATCAAAACGAGTTCGATTAGATTTGGATCTAATCAAAATTTGCATTAAATAAAAAACATGAATTCCTACAAAATAAAGTTTATACTTGCTTGATAGCCTTAAAATGCTACAATACCAGCTTTGTACACGTTTAGCAAAACCTACCAAATAATAAAGTTTTATATGAGAAAAAAAACATAATAAAACTTCAATCCCTTACATAGTCACATAATGTCACGTATGAATCGTTCTATCCTAATGACTGACTAATATAATATCACCCCCATTTCCACATCATGTAACGAGATGTACCAATGTAACTTACCTATTTATGTTTAGGAAGGCTTCGTAGATCAAAATACCTGTTGAAACATATTCGACACATTCATGACATAAAAAAACTCAGGAGGAAAGCAGCTATGACCGAATTACAAATCACTAGTTTTTCTTGCTAACCAATACGTCATGACAGAATCAATAGTGTGACGTGGGATCCTAACCACTAAACATAAAATTTGAGAGCAATTGGGAATACATCCCATGATAGTGAGGGTCTTAGATCAACCCCTTGTGCTTCCTGAAGTTAACACTATATTATTACTTCTACTATAACAGCACATCGTAATACAACTGTAGGACACCAAGACGAATCCCTATATTTTCTGTGACAGTTTTTAATCATTTATCTCAGTCAGTGTTGGAGCTTCTAGCGAAGAGGGTTCTATTCAGTTACATAAAAAATATATGTCTAGGTTCAGCTTCGGCTTGTTATGCTTTTGTTTTTAGATTTAGCAGAGAATACAATTAAGCCATGGCACCTGTATATTTATATCTGTCATTCTTTATAGGGACTTGACATATGAGTTCTTAAATATTTGATCTCATTCCTGGACTACGCGTTCTCCAAACAAAGTAATAACTTAAGTGAATTTGTGAGGAGTTTCTTTGTATGCATTTATTTCAATTGTGGTTTTTTCTTCAAATTAGCACGCTAGGTATACAGAAGCATTCTAAATATTTTTAAGTAATTAACGGCGAACGGTTATTGTCCTATGACTCCATAAGTTTTTGGCACTAAGAATTTAAATATATCATGGATAAGGATATTTCGGAAGCAAAATTGGTACTCATCTGAACCTTCGGCTCTTGAAATCGTTAAGTGTCAGTAGAAAAAATTATGTTGCCGTATCTCGCTGATACATCCAAATTTTCTCTAGTAAATATAAATTTCGACAAAATGTACCTTTTTATGGAATAAAGACATCATTAATATTTCAAGGATTCGAGGTATGTGCTTACCAAAAATATAAATTTCCATAAAAAATTTATCGAACTAATTTTTCCTAGAGAACAACAAATTTACAAATATTTTACATTATTCCTATTCACAATAAAAGTTTACTACTTGATTTATTTTTTCTTAATTTCCATTTGTGTGGATTCCTCGCATGAAAGCCATAATTGAAATATTGGTCGATATTGTGATATAAATGAGGCGAAACTCGACTTAAAGCATGATTTTCGTCAGGATAACTCTAAAATATGATAAAAGTTTATTTGGGCTACTAAATAATTTTTAGCTTTGTAACCTGTTGTCTAAACAAAATATCTGCTCTTTCTAAAGCTTTAGCCAAAATCATCGATTGTTGATAGTGCACATTATCGTCTGCATTACCATGAATTAAAAACAAGGTTTTATTTCTAAGTGCTTCTACGCGTGTTGTGGTGTCCGTATTTGCATACCCTATCAAATTATCTTCAGGGGTTGGTAAGCCCATATATCGTTCCGTATAAATTGAATCTGAAATACAAATAATTTGTGTTGCTTACAATGTTCAATTTTATATTCGAAGCTTTCCACGTTAAAATAAAATTTTCATTAATTTAAAGCACTGCCAGTTGCAATATTTGCACTCAAATTATTATCCTGATTTTCCTAAGCAATACATAAAGTCGGAAGGTGGAGTACTAGGCTGAATTTTAAATTGCTTTACCGTTTCAAAGAGTAACAAAATGCTAAAATTTATTCTAGAAAAACGCGTTCTTATTTCGTGGAAAATTTTTTCTTATCGTGCAATAAAAATTTAAAGTAATATTTTCCACTGTCAACAAGCAAATTTTTTTTCAAACTTACCGTAATAAATGAAACTTGTCACCGGAGCAATTGCTAATCCTAATTTAAATACGTTCTTGGTATCTTTTATAAGAGCCCATATGGTAGAGAATCCTCCATAACTCCAACCCCAAATTCCAGTTTTGTTACAGTCTATGTAAGGTAAATTGTCCTGAAGATATCTATAAAAGAATTACTGTTATACTTGTGGTTGTAATATTTATCGACTTACTTTGTAACTGTAATTTGATCTTCAATTTCCACCGTTCCCAATTTACGATAAATTGCAAACATTAAATTATCGCCGTTTCTTCCAGACCCTCGACCATCGATGTATGCATAAATATACTTTCGATTTGTAACAAAATAATTTTCAATTCCAGTTGAAAATGAATCTGAAATTCTATTTGAATTTGGGCCTGCGTAACTAAAAACACAATTTATTGAAAATTAAAACGTCAATACTTTTCGTTTCTTTCCTTACACGTTAACTATCATCGGATACTTGATCGGTCCGGACTCATCTAAGTCAGGAGGAAGTAATAATCGCACCCTGGCAACAAAACCACCTTCGATGGGTACTTTGAAATCCTTCTTAATTGGCAGAAGCTTGTTTTCTAATTTATTTCTTAAAACTTTGTTATCTTCCCATACAAAATAATCAAGGGACTAAAAATAAAATAACTAAAAATAACACTAAATCCCGGTAAATGTTAACGTTAATTTTAATTAGCTACTAATACCACCTAGTCACGTTATTAGGTAATTGAGTAAACCACAATCTTAAAACGCCACCCTTAAAATTTGTAAACATTGATTAATCAATCTAAAACGTATGTTTATTATTATTTTGAATCGCACCAAAACATCAATCAATGTAATGTACCTGCACAGGATGATTCAAACGAATTCGATAAATAAAGAATTTATGTTACACGTCTGTCATGTAACACAATGCCCGTTTAAATTTTAATTTGTACAACCCCACCTACTGTATTAACTTTAATAAAACACACCTGTGCACTTTGAACGTGAATAATGTTGGGTCCAGGTCCACTACAAATCTTTGTATAATAAGAAAAGTCGTTACTGAAAACAGCATTAGCAACTTTACACAATCCTTCCGGTGTGGAAAAATTGCAGGTTAAGCACACTTCCTCTTTCGTCGTCACATCCATAACGAAAATATGTTGGTGAGACGGGTGATCTTCAATCGTGGAGGCATAATATCTAAAATGAATTTATCACACAAATCCGGATATCAATTAAAATCGATAATACGTACATTAAATCGCGAGCGTCATCCCATCCATAAACTGCAGTGATTACACGCTTACCATGTGTAAGTCTTTCACGTGTTGAACTTGCACTATCGTACAATACCAAATGTCGATACGAATCGTTAGATTCTATCAAGGATGCTCCCAGAATGAACTTAGTCCCATTTTTATTAAAAATCGGCGATTTAATGGTTAGCCATCCACGAGTTTTGTTAACTACATATTTCTGTAACAAAAATGAACGCCATCAATTTTAACACTGAACTGAAAACCTGAAAATGTTCGGATATTTTCTGAAGCTGAGGGATTAAACCTCAAATTCCTCTACCGCACATTTTATGAAGGCCAATAAAAATGAAATTCTGTACAGAAAATTAGCTTACCTCGTTACAAACTAATGTTACAACATTACAACGCGTAACAGCGCCTACAGTTTGAACGCGATTTAAGGAAACTGCAACTACACTTTCATCATTGGCCCAAGTTATATCCTGAAGGATGTGATCATTTGAAACGTCATTTTCTGGTATAATGTGTTGCAAAGTTTCCACTTTAGTTGGATTTTCTAAATCGACGTATTTAACCGACACTGAAGGATTTGTTGCACCAACCTACAAATCGGAAACACTTAGAAATTTAATTAACAAAAAAGTGTGTACCTACCTTGGGGTATTTTAACGTAACAAGTTGAGGATATTGGCTTTCCAGTTTACCAGGTTCTCCATACATAAAATAATGAAATTCGTTCACTTTGGTATCGTTAAAAGAAGCGAAAACTAAACGTTTTCCATTTGGAGAAAACCAAACAGCAGATCCGGATCCTAATACTTCCTCTAAAAGATTAAATAATTTAATTTTAATAAGTGCGTCAAGTGAGTAAGGAAACGCACCTTCGTAAACCCAATCTGGAACTCCGTTGTATACTAAACCTGGTATTCCGTCGTGAGTTATTTGAATTGGATTTTCTGCATCTTCGGGACTTTCGATGAAATAAATATTATTTTCTAAGATGTAAACTAATTTTGAACCAGCAGGAGCCCACTTTGCATATTGTAAATGCGTTCGATTTGCTATGTGGTGGTAGGCTCTAGGAAAAATTAATTAATTATTTTCTACGTGTAGGTGAAATCATTTTCTTTTTTTTTTATTGATTTTTAGTTCAAACATTATAAGACTTGAGATGGTGTAAAGGCCACTTATAAACTCGTCGAGAATTTCAATTGCTCGTAATTTGTATATGGGGAAACATCAAAGCAAGTTGAAATAAAAAGCCCTTATAGTATTGATCCACTGAAGGTTAAAAATATTTATAGTAGTTGAAAATATTAAATTTTACATAATAATAAGGTAAATTTGAAATGAGTTTTTAACGACTTTTTTATGAAAATCGGGGATTTTATTCAAAAAAAGTTTATCGGAAAAATTTGTTGTTTATTGTTTATATTACTCAGAAACGATATTGTTAAACGTTAAGTTTTTCCATTACAAACAAATTTATTTTTATTAATTACGTTTTGCTACTTAAAATTTATCAATTTAAAAATGCATATTGTCATCGTTCAATTACTTCACTGTAATATTTAAGTAGTGTTTACTAATTTCAAGTCTTTATCCTGTTTTTAACAACTTTGTTAGTTTGATAAGCAAAATTTATCATAAATAGAATTCGATTTATTTATTGATAATATTGTTTATATCACTTGACAAATTTCAATAAAATTTACAAAGACGCGGGTCGAGGTACTTCACATTTATTTTTAAAATAGAATTTTGTTATCTTTATTCTTACAGTAGAAAATTGAAATTGAATTTAAACGTTCTCCAAAAATGTTGTTCTACTTTATAGAGCTACTGTTCAAGAAGTCTACGACCTAACCTCGTAACTTTTCCACCTGTAAAGGTATAATTGAATAAGATCGAAACATGTATGCCTTTTTTAATTATAAATATTTTTCCTAAAAATTTTCAAAAAACAGCGCATCTCAATAGTTTTAGTACTGCAGTGATAAATATTAATTATTAACATAATAGATAACAAATTATTATAATGACATGTTTTACGTTTTGAACTTTTTCGCTCTATTTGTGATTATAAACATTTTAGATAGTTTAACACTTGCGTCAAGAAGGAAGTCCTTGTCTTATTAAAGTTATTGTTACTTGCTACTATTGACCTTTTAAAATGTCATTGAGCAGTAGGAGAAATTAAATTCTTCTGGGTTTCAATTAGAAAAGTAGCTTTTACATATTATTCAAATAAACAAAACAAAATACCTAATAATAAAATTTTATGTAACCAAATTGTGTGAGCAAATACCTATATTAGATTCCTTGTTTAATTAAGTTGTTAATTAGACACATTTTGATTACATAAAAGTGTTTATCCTTGATGTACGAGGTGTGACGACACGAGGTTGGTACACTTACTTGTTTTCAATGTCGTATATGGTAAACTGTGCAGTAGTTGAATGTCGAAAAATCTGTTAAAAAGGATTTTTAATTTTTAGAAAGTAGATTTTCAGAATCACTTACTGCTTTTTGGTTATACCTCAGAAGAGCATATTTTAAATCGGGTGTAACACTAAAACTACTTCCAGGATAATTTTCCTAAATGGAAGAAATTATTAGTTCAAAGCAGATTTATAAAATAAAATTACGTACAAAAATTGCGGCTTCCAAAAATAATTTAGACGAAAGTGATGTTGCATTTACCCTGTATACATCTTGATTGCGGTTTTTCACCAAAAAGATGTCGCCTGAAAATTATTGCCATAACATAAAGTACTGTACATTTTCAATATTAAAATTTTTACCGGAAACCCAAGTTCCATTCCAACCTTTATTTTGAAAGGACCCATATAAAAATTCGTCTAATTGAAACGGTTCTTTGATGGTTGTGTTTTCTGTTTCATGGCTCTGAGCGAGACTTAAAGTGCATATCAATAAAAATGATATCAAGGGCTGAAACGTAAATTTTTATTTAGTTTATAAAACACAAAATAGATAATAAGTACAGAAAAACAAATAATCGTCGCGTAAAACATTTTATGGTTTGCACATTCGAGAAAACATTTCCAATTATTTTTTATTACCGTAATATGTTGCATGACAATTACCTAATTGAACTTTTAATTGTATAATTTAGGTCACTAATTTAATAACCCACAAAGTAGTTTGCATCTAGGTACAAACTTTTTGGCTAGTGGTCAGCTAATATTTATAAGGTTAATGGGTTTTTAAGAACTGATTTTGTTTATAGAATTGTCGAATTTTATCAACCAGCAGTTTTTCTATTTTCTCAAAGTGACGAAATGGGTAGGTAAAGCTTTTTGCACAAAAACACGCAAAGGGTAGGTATATACCACATCATCACCGCTCCCGCGAGCTGCCTACCAGCTACTTGCGGTTTCTATAGTAAGCCAGGAAATTTGATCTCAGCATTAACATTTTTCTAATAGAAAAACGTTTATAGAATTTCATCATACTTGCAGATATCATAGACGTTCCATCGTTCCAAAAAACAAAATGAGTGTAAAAAATTTAAGTTTAACCTGCAGTGCGTAAAATAAGCTTCCATTTAAAATCTATCGTAAATTTGATTTTATCAATTTGTATAATATATTATATTTTAATTAATTTGGTATTTATCAAATGACATTGGTTTATATATTTCCATATATGAGGAGAATTACAATTTTTCGCTTACTAATTATTCGTACTTACTAAATATACATCCAACATTTTGATTAATAATATATGATGTTATTTATACAAATGGAAATTTAAAACATGGTCAAAACGTAAAACGATTAAATTTGCATACCTTGACAAACTAAACTAAAAGCAATATTTGAAGTAAAAAGTGTTACTGTGGAGATGAAATCGGAACAGCAATCAATCATTAATAAAATCAATTAAATAAAAATCAATCATCTTAGCAGACGTCAACCTTGACATGCAACATCAAGTCCAAAATAGTAAATATCTCATTAGAACAGCAATGTGCAACCTTTTAAACCAAGGGGTCACTTGAACATTTTAATGGTTGGTGACGGACCGCATCGAAATAGATGGCTTACTGAGCAATGAATCGAATGCCAAGGTGGTTGTACGAATTTCAATAAAACTTTTCCTACATGATACTGTACATCTTAAGCTTGAATTTCTCGTACCAATAATGGGCAAGTGATATAAGTGATAAGTTACATAAATCTTTAATTAAAATAAACCGAGTATGCAATATGGATGTGGATTATGTAGAGCAGAGTTGGAGTAAAATTAAGAATTGCATTGAAGAAGCTGCCGAAAAAGCTGTCGGAAAGAGAAAAATTAATTTAAACGCCAAAAACCACGCAAGCCTTGGTTCACGTTGGAGATTAAAACTTGCTGAGGAAAAACGGAGAAGATCCTTAGCATATAAGAGCGAGCCGTCTCCGGAAGAATACCGTGAATATGTTGAAACAAGAAACAGGGTTAATGCAAAAATAAAATAAATGGAACACGTCTTACATTGAGACCAACAGAAAGTTTCGAAGATGTTGAAAAACAGAAAGAAACCCGTGAATGATTTTTGCCATCTGCAATCGTTAAGATAAGACATAACATAGACGTATGATATCGAGTCGACAGCGTTTTTGGTGCATCTCACGACAAAAATTTAGAAACTAAAATTTAAAGTAAATAAAATTTTGGGCAAAACTGATATAAAAACATTGCTCTAGTCCTAACAGTTTTAAAGATGCTCCCGATAGAAAATACCTTTTTTGGTCACAATAATGCAAATTCCGCAGAAGTAAGCCCAAAACGTTAATCAAAATCAAATAACTTTGAAAGGTTACTGCAAGGATTTACAAATAATCGTGGTATGTTTCAGTCATCTTATCTACCCAATAAACATAAAATCAAAGCCTAAAAAATCTGATGTGGCCAGCACATGACTTCCCTATAAGGAATCATTCCTTTATCGTTCATCTTAAGATTCGCAGAAATATTATTTAAATTTTATTTTATTATTTAATTAAATTATTAAATTTGTTGTATTATTAAATTCATTATCATTATTATCAAATTATTATCAAGTTCATAAAAATATATTCTAACATATTTATAGAAAATTTTATTTGCTTTAATTTTGATTAAAAAATAAAAATTCATCAATAAAATATTTATCATAATATATTTAAGAAAAACCATTTCGCCCTTCAAGTAAAGTGCTACTTCCGGTTTAAGGATTTCCTCCAAAATCAAATGGTGCTTTTGTATACCGATTAAAGTGTTAAATATGAAATTTTGTTACTATATAACAATTCGTTCCAGAGATACAGAACTTACAGACATTTTGCGTTACATACATCCATACAGACATACATACAGACATCATTGCGAAAGTAGTCAAAACGGATTCAGAAATGCTCAAAACGGATATTTCCGTTAAAATATCGACATCGAATTTTTTCATGATTACAATACTTCCTTATAGGGAAGTAAAAATACGTTAATTTGAGCAAAACTAAAAAAAAGAGGTTCTTTGAGAATTTCATCTCGAAAACTGAAGGTACTAAAATAATTTTATTTTATCTTTTGATCAGAATTTTACTTCTTTTAATTACACTAATGCGCATAGTATGCATAGAAAAGAGTTACATCGTGACTTTGTAATTTTTGGCACCTTATTTAACAAATTTGCTCCAGTTTCAGCTCGAAAATCGAAAACTGAGAAGTTGTTTTCATATCTCGGAGTTATTTTCAAACAAAAGTAAATAACAATAACTGACTATAAAATTACAATTAAATTTTAAAATTATTACTTCACCAAGACAACTACAAAATAGCATAAAACAATACTTGAGAAACAAAACGTGACAATAAATTAAACAATAGGTTAGTAGGTTAGTACTTGATAAAATTCGCGAATTCAAAAGTTGTGAAATTTAATGATTTAATTTGTTATAATACCTCTGTACTATATAGATTAAGAAAAATACGTTAAAGATAAAAGAAAAGTTAATTACAAATTTTTAATGATTTTCTTTATACTCCCATAAAACAGCCCCGATATCAATTAAATTTTTTTAACATATTTTTCCCATTTATCAATACTGCATAATTAATAAACATGCAAATGTTCGTAATTTTCTGTTAATAACTTTTCCGCCCCTTAGATTAGAGCCTACTTGTTGTTCATTTCACAAGTTTTAGAATTGTCGGCAAGTTTTCGGGTTTCGGTCCTGCATCGCCAAACTTTTACGCTGAGACATCATTTTTTCGCCAAACTTCTGCTGTGCCTGACGAATTCCTTGACGTTCAAAGACATTACAATAAAACTGTATCTGTATTTTAGAAAAACCAAAAAATATACAAAACATTTTTCAGAATTAAAAACACAAATTTCCACAAATAAAATACATTATTCGTTTTTATTTGTAATAATTTATACTTTTTAGTTCTCAAGTGTTTTGGACAGTTTTTGGTTTTCCTAAAATATAGATTTCCGATTGATATCAATTTTCAAAATGAAAAAAACTGACTTTTAAAAGAACTAACATCTTAGAAAGAACTAACAAAGCTCTCAAAATTTTTCAAAATATTATTTACTAGGGGAAAAAAGGGTAAACATTACAAAACAAAAATGTTTATACGCGGTGTTCATTTCAAATGCAGTCAGTCGAACAAACTTTTTTTAAAAAACAAAAAACACATTTATTTAAATAGCGAAGGGAACGTTCAAAATCAATACTGTTTGAATTTTAAAGGTGGAAGAAATCCTCGTTCATTCACGTTAAAAAATTGGATTTAGTGGATCCGTTCATGAGATGAAAATTGGAAGTACTAAATTATTTTGCTGCGAATCAACAAATATTTCCATTGGTACCATAATACATAAAGTGCTAAAAATTAACAAGCTTCTTCTTTGTAAAATTCAGATTTAAGAACAACTTGTCGAAGATGATTTTGATTGAAGAATCAAGTTGTGTGAAGTTTTCTCGCAAAGAATTCAAAATAAACCAATTTTGGTAAAAAATATTTGTTTCAACATCGAATCAAGTTTTTTTTGTACGGATTTGTCAACAAACACATTATTATAGTGTACATAGGGACAATATAAATCCGCACGTGTTTCGAGAAGATCATACACAGGATCCTCAAAAGGTCCATGTATGGGCCAATTTTTATTGAAGGAAACGTCATGGGACAAAAGTATCAGAATGTGTTAGAAAATTAAATGGGCCCACTTATCGATGAGTCTTTAGGAAATCAAGTTCATGAAGAAGGAGATATACGTTGTAGATAAACATATTTGTATGTACATTTTCAACAAGACGGAGCACCCCCACATTACGCATTAAATATTCGACAATGGTTGTGGTTTTTGCTGGTTAAGCTAATCTTTTTGTTGTCTTCCAAACGCAGGCGTAACTCTGCTTTGCTCAAAGACGCCTTCTTAAAATAACCGAGAAAGCAAATTCGTGGTTTGATGGCTAGAATGATACACAAATATAGTTATATTGTATTTATTTTATGCACCAATTAGCTGGAAAAATGTATTTGTATTTGAATTAAGTACGTTAGTAAACGTGCTTTGCATAAAATGCGTTGACAGAAAGATTCACATGAATTGAATAAACATTAACATAAACTGTTGCTTGGCGGCGGTTTAAATTTCGTAACTGTAACTTGATCATAAGTTACCAAAACTTAACATACCGCCGGCCTTGAAATGACATGGATTTCGAAAAACAATAAAATGGAAAACATGTAAAATAACAAATGGATTGAACTCCTAAAATTAGTTTACAAAATTTATGTTTTATTATGTACAAAAATAGAACCAGATTGGTTTCCGCAAAAGTATTTTTGGCGATCGGATAACACTTTGTTTTAATCAGGTAGCGCACATAGTTTTGCCACTGGCCGCTTTATCACTGAGCCGTTATTAACGCGCACAGACGCAGAACGGATAATATTGTCGTTTCCGGGGTGCACTGCAATGATGCGTCCAAGGGACCAAGATAATGGAGGCAAATTGTCTTCCTTAATTAGCACTAATTTGCCAATTTGCGTCATTTCTGGTAGATTTACAAACCACTTCGTCCTTCGTTGCAAATTGGGAACCACTTCTGAGCTCCACCGTTTCCAAAAATGCTGCGTGATCTTTTGGATTTGCTGGTATTTTGATAGACGATTCTCCGTCAAGTGAGTGAGATCCCTTTCGGGAACGGCACTTAATGGTCTTCCAATGAGGAAATGGCCGGGAGTAAGTGGATTGCAATCGTTGGGATCTGAAGTAAGTGGCGACAGGGGGCGAGAATTCAAAACTGATTCAACTTGAATTAAAACTGTGTTAAATTGTTCATATGTTAGGCACGTATTACCTAACACTCGTTTTAAATGACCCTTTGTACACTTTATGTTACTTTCCCACATACCACCTTCGTGTGGGTTACGTGGAATTATGAACTCCCACTTTATGCCTCTGACGGCCAGATAATCATGTATTGTGTCTTGATTTGTTTTTACTTGAAAAAAATCATACAGGTCTTTCAAGTAATTGTGTGCACCAACAAAGTTTTTTGCATTATCACTAGACAAAGAGTAAGGGTACGTTTATGTTGGAGCTGCGATAAACGATAAGAGCGACGATACTAGCGAAGCAAAGAAAATGATGTCATTATTTTATATGCAGGTGTTTATATTGGAGCGAAGCTTTGAGCAACGCTTGGCAGCAGAGCAACGAGTAGGGTATGTTTATGTTGGAGCTGCGATAAACGATAAGAGCGACGATACTAGCGAAGCAAAGAAAATGATGTCATTATTTTATATGCAGGTGTTTATATTGGAGCGATGCGTTGAGACACGCTTGGCAGCCGAGCAACGATAAGAGCGGCGCTAATTGTACTGCCTATTTTCTTTGCTTTTATCAGGTGTCATTAGCCGCTTTTCGGATAAAATTGGTCTACTATGACAATTTCTCCATCTTTTTTCAATCCCATCAGAGATGTGCGAAAGTATGTAATCAAAGGTATCTATTCTCATTCTCATATATTCCATAAATTTTGCAGGGTGTTGCCTTAATTGTTTGCAAAGATGATGATATTCTCCAAACATGTACCTTTGGGTATTTCTAGGGTGCGCAGAGCATTTGCGCTTTTTATTAGCACTTTCAACAATATAATACTTTACGGCATTTGAAGTTAAAAGTATTTCTTCTTCAGAATCACTCATTTTTAAACAAAATATTTTTAATTAATTGGTTTGATTTAGATAATAAATGAAACATCACCTACAAAGCAGAGATCGTCGCTATTGTCGAAGCTCCACTATAAACTGCATATCATAGAAATGAATTTTGCGCTGCTCTTGTCGCTGCTCTCATCGCTGCTCTCATCATTTATCGCAGCTCCAACATAAACGTCTATTGTCGAAGCTCCTATATAAACTGCATATCATAGAAATGAATTTTGCGCTGCTCTTGTCGCTGCTCTTATCGCTGCTCTCATCGCTGCTCTCATCGCTGCTCTTATCGTTTATCGCAGCTCCAACATAAACGTACCCTTAGGCATGCCTCGTCTACTAATGAACCTTTTTAGTACAGATATGAAACCTTCCGTGGTGAGATCGGTGACTAATTCTAGGTGAACTGCCTTTGTTGTAAGGCATATGAACAAGCAAATATAAGACTTGATTGTCTTTGCACCTCTCAGGTTACGATCGCGGATTAAAATAGGCCCGGCATAATCGAGGCCAGTGTGGTAAAATGTAGGAGCTTCAAACTGAAGGCGTTTTAAAGGCAAATTTCCCATTAAAGGGTTATGAGATGTGGGATTGGCCCTGAAACATTTGATGCATTGCCGAATTATTTTCTTGGCTGTGTTCTTTCCACAGATTGGCCAGTATCTTTCGCGTACGCAGTATAAGAGCTGCTGTGCACCACAATGCTGCAAGTTCAAATGAAAATTACAAAAAATTAAGTCGGTTAAATGATGCCGCTTGGGTAACAAAAGCGGGAATTTTTTCTCGTATGGAAATTCAGAATTCTTTAATCTGCCTCCAACACGGAGCAGGCCATTTTGATCCAAGAACGGGTTTAACGATAAAATGGTCGATTTGTCATTAACGCATTGACGATGCTGTAATAGTTTTATCTCTTTACTAAAGACTTCATTCTGGCAAGCCTTAATTAATGCTTGTAAGGATAGGTTTAATTCGTCCACCGTGAGGGGACCTATACGCCTCAATAATTTTGAGGTTTGGCAATTATGCTTAAATCTGAGCAACCAAGCTGCTACTCGTTGTAAGTTGGTTAGAGCAGAAAATTTTGATATAATCTCAACTATTGAAGAAATTGTATCAGATGTGCTTGAATTGAACATGCACATCGCTGGGCAATTGCATATAGTAATTAAACTATTGGATTTTATTTCGGTGGTTTCAACATTCGGGTTCAAACATGTCACAGGCCATTCAGATTGAGGTTTGTTCAAAAAGTTTGGACCATTCCACCAAAATTTGTTTGTTAAAATGTTCAAAGTGCTGACTCCGCGAGACACCAGATCGGCAGGATTGTTCTCCGAACGGACGTGTTGCCAGTCACTTTGATTAGATATTTCTTGAATTGTGGCGATTCGATTCGCCACGAAAACTTTATATTTTAATTTTGGGTTGGTATTTAACCTTTTTTCTAACTTGAGAAATCTATCAATCGCGTGAGTTCTAGATTCCCCCAGAGCAGCTAATTTCGAATTAAAAGGGATGGAGACCAAAAATCTCCCAGATACATCGCGAGTGACGGTATCTTTATAATGAGTTTCGCAAAAACGTTCCTCTTTAGATAAAAGTGAAAGGTTACTTTTGGGGTTCACCTCTTCGAATTGCCAGAATTTATTTAAACTTTCGTTTAACTGTTCGTTTGAAATTGAAAGGTTTGATATGGTAGTGTTTGGAATTATGGTAGGCGGGCGAGTTTGAATTTTGGTAGTCATATTTCCCGACACAATCCAACCCAAGAGCGTTTTTTGTAAAATCGGTTGGTTTCTTCCCAGTGAAATTTGCCCGATGCACAGCAATTCGTAAAAAATGGACACCCCTA
The DNA here is from genome assembly GCA_932274525.1 of Podabrus alpinus. Lineage (NCBI taxonomy): Eukaryota > Metazoa > Arthropoda > Insecta > Coleoptera > Cantharidae > Podabrus > Podabrus alpinus. The sequence continues at coordinate 24,775,347 of OW026451.1, forward strand.
ACAGCAAATCGATGGGAGCGGATTTGTCAAACTTCTTATCCGCTAAATCTATGTTTTTGGGAATGCTTAAGTAATTACCATTGAATGAAAACGTTGGAAGTGGAGATGTGATTTTGGGAATCACCAAACATGATAGGTTGCCCTTATAATTTTTTCTCATAGAAGCAATGTTAATTTTAACTGCCGTGTTTATTTGTTGATTAATTGATGAATTAATTCCACTTATGACGGTATTCACACGATGATACTTCAAATTAAGTGCCGTACAAAGTGATTCGGTAATGAGGCAGTTCATGCTACCGGTGTCTAAAACGGCTCGTGCAGTAAACCATTTTCCCGCTGAACCTTTAACCCTCACGCAAGCCGTAGAGAGAAGTACCTGATTACAATCGCCGTAGCAAGTCAAAGAAACTTGTGTTTCGTCATCTGAACTTGACGGAGATGTAGAAAAGGTATCGGTTCTATTTGATTGCGATGGTAAGACGCTTGGAGCTTGTTCAAAATGCAACAAGGTATGATGCCGCTTGTTACAGTGCTTTACAATTGAAGCGTGAGTTACACCTTAAATTGCTGGCATGACGCAAACAATTTTTGCATTTATTTAACCGCACGATAGTATCGAACCTCTGTTGAATAGATTGCGATATAAAAGTTGGGCAGACCGCGATTGAATGATTTTCGTTGCAAATAGAACATAAAGTTGGCTGACTGGCTGCTACCAACGTCGGTTTTGGAAAATGATTGGTACGATAATTTATTGAGTTGTTGGGCTTGTCTGTTTTGATTGACTTGAATTGAAGACTCTCCCTTAGCTCTTCTACCAATTGCGTTTTTTCTTTAAGAAAAGTATCAATGTCAGATAGTGAGGGAATTTCTCTGGGTTTTAATTTACTGAATTCCTTTTTTGTTTCATCATCAAGCTTTGTCATTAATATGTGGGCAATAAACGCGTTGCAACTATCTATGGGAACCTTTAAGTTCTTTAATGCCCTAACATTCTTCGTTAACTCATCGTACAAAATGGAAATTTGTGAAGCTGACTCTCTAGGAAGGGTCTTTAAATTAAAAATCGCCTTTATATGACTTTGAATTATTAATTTGGTATTGTCATACCTTTGGCGCAAAACGTCAAGTGCAATGTCATAATTTTCACTTGACATTTGTATGTCGCTTATTACAAGTTCGGCAGAATGATCCAAACTGGACTTTAGATATGTAAATTTTTCGATTGACGAAAGATCTTTGTTGTTGTGGACTAAAGCCGTAAATGAATCAAAATAGCCCTTAAACTCCGTATATTTTCCCGAAAATGTGGGCAGTTTTATTTGAGGCAGTTTGACGTTTGATCCTCGCTTTGAAGAAGCCGATGAGGATCGTTTCTCTTTTGCATCCCTTTGTTCATCAAGTATTAATGACGCATCGATTTTCAGTTCTATATATTGGTGATAGAAATCTGATTTCGACATTAATGCTTCATTAACTATGGAAAGTTGGTTCAAACGCGCACTGAGTTTTGAATATGCGGCGTTTATAGGAACAAACTCCTCAAATTCTAATTCTAACCCTTTTAGCATTCTAGGTGTTACGTCGGATTCACCTTTGATCGACGCTAAAAGGGTTTCAAATCTGTTTAATATGTCTATCAGTACTTCCGCTTCGCACAGTAACGATTTCCCTTCAGACTTTGTCATGATAACTAATGACTTACTGAGAGAAATGTATGATTTTTATAAGTAGAAATTAAAATGATTTTAAAAATTGATAGGCTTGAACAAAACGTGGTAGCCTTAGGTTGGTTGAATCAGTTTAGAATGTAAAATGATGCCCTAACCTGGTGCAGTTTTCCACAGAATGTCCAAACGCTTCTGCTATTGCAAAATTCTTCGGAAATGCTTCGGAGAGCTCCAAAATCCGGCTCGAAGGACCAATGGTTTTTGCTGGTTAAGCTAATCTTTTTGTTGTCTTCCAAACGCAGGCGTAACTCTGCTTTGCTCAAAGACGCCTTCTTAAAATAACCGAGAAAGCAAATTCGTGGTTTGATGGCTAGAATGATACACAAATATAGTTATATTGTATTTATTTTATGCACCAATTAGCTGGAAAAATGTATTTGTATTTGAATTAAGTACGTTAGTAAACGTGCTTTGCATAAAATGCGTTGACAGAAAGATTCACATGAATTGAATAAACATTAACATAAACTGTTGCTTGGCGGCGGTTTAAATTTCGTAACTGTAACTTGATCATAAGTTACCAAAACTTAACAGGTTGAATTAAAAAGTTTCCTGACAAATGCATTGATGCGGGATGTCCGAAAGAATGACCGGTAAATCTCCGATTTGGTGCTTCTTGATTTTTTCCATTTGATAATAGTAGTTTACAAAACTCCTCCGGAGAATCTTCTAGAACTGAAAAATAGGTTAACCCAAGAATGCAGGTGGATTAATCCAAAAACATTTCAGGAAATCTGCGAATAGTTCCAAAATAGATTGTACTATTGTTTAGCCAAAAACGAAGAACATTTTGAGAATGTAAATTCACGAATTTTCTAAAATTTTAATAACTTCCGAATCAATAATTTTTTGTTTCATCTTCTAATTTTTACCTCTCGCCAATAAACGGTTGCACTAATTCTAATTTTTTAACGTGTATGAACGACTATTTTTTCCTCTTTTAAAATGATGTATCGCAAGGTTGGGGATGCTATTTATAGTTTCAAGGTTAGGGTACTTAATTTACTCAAAAAAAAAGTTATTTCGAGTGGCTAGTTTTGAAATGACCACCCCGGTATAAATAAAATAAATAACAATTTTATAATATTAAATAAAATATTTTCTTAATTTAAAAATAAAAATCTATTATTATTTCCTTTCATTATAATAAATAATATAATAAACTATGGTATTATTATAAATAATTATGGTTATTTCAATAGTTAACAGACTAAAATGAGCTTAAGAGCGCGCTGCGGAAAGAGAGAGAGGGAAGCAGTAGATATGATGTTGAAAGAAGCCTCTAATCTTTTGTAGAGATTTAAAAAATTTAAAAAAATTATATGCGCCATATCTAAGGGAACCCTTGAACCCTTTGTGCATTAAGTTGATTTTATATAGTTTAAAACTCCACTAAGGGCACTTTTTGATTTACAAGTTTTGTACAAGTTTTCTATAATTGATGATGAAATCGCTTCAAAATCAGGTTTTGTCCTTATAATGATCTGTAGAAGGCAATAACGAAGTTTCATTAAAATCGGTTGTCATAAAAATTCAAAATTGTCCTTTTTCATAAATTAAATTAACCCATTTACTTTTAATTTAAAGCTCTCAAAATTGCTTATTGCCTTCAATAGTCTTTCCTTATTAATATAAAAAAAGAATTACATTGATACGACGTTTAGTTTTTTAAATTTGTACAAAAGATTAGAGGCTTCTGTCAACATCATTCCCTCTCTCTCTTTCCGCAGCGCGCTCTTAAGGTGAAATTCGTGAATCTTCTTTTAAGCGGTAATTACGAAATCGCGATAAAATGTATAACCGTGGTAACGCTGGTATGCACATAAGCAATTACGGTATCAATTATAAAATTACTCATTAAATTATGATTGTCTCTTGTTTGGTTTTTATCATTAATTTTATATTCCGAGATTAAATAAAATGGTTAATTATTTTTTATTTGCTGCACTTTAATCGTTGGTTTAATACGTTTAAAAATTTTTATTACGCGAATCTACACAGCACCGTTATTATGATTAGATAAATATTAGCTCCATTCCTCTTATATAAATAATATTCACAAATCATAATAATTACCATTTAATCTTTTCATTGAAAAGAGTTTATTCTAGTCAACACTGTTACAAATTTTGGAGAAACAGAACGTTATATTGGACTAACAGCACTCATTATGTGTTAAGGAAGGAAACCACATCAAATTTGAAGTGTTAACTAACTTAAATTTTTTGCTATCAATAGATAAACAATCACACAAGTGTCAAAAATAAAATCCCCTTTTCCTTTCTGGTAAAAGTTTAAAAATTTGCAAAATAATTTTCAATGTGATTTACTCCAGTAATAGCAGATATATAACAGAAACTCGATTTCTCAGATTTCAGATTACATGGAATTCCCACATTCATAAAATTTTTACCAAAATAGCTAGTAGGTAATGTATTCATCGTATTCACCTTGTTACTGCGTATTCTTGCTGAATTTCTATCATAGAAAATTTTTATCGCCGCTTATCATGCTTTCTGTCACAATAGCGGCTTTTGTGTTGTATTGTACTGGTCCAAGAACTTCATTCAATATTGCAGAATGCTTAAAAAAGAGTTTCCGGACTCAATAAATAAAAAATATGTAAAATCCGGTAAAATCTTAACTTAATTTTTACTCTCGAGAAATAAGTAGCCGATATCTCAATGTATTGTTCTTTTTGATTGATTCGATATCTGCTTACCATGCATGGATGATATCATGTATTACATCAAAACACTTGCCTTTTGAACACTTGGAAGTAGTACTTGAAAATTATTTGACCCGATAAACTTTTCTTGCAAAATTCATTGATTTTTACATTTTCATTCTGTTGGCCATTATTCATTTCACGTAGGTATGTTATCCATTGTTATTTTTACAACTTGATTGTTTTTTATGAAGCGATGTGAAAAGTAGTTAGCATTGTTAACTCAAATAAAGTTCATTTTTGTTGGTTTTCTAGTTTTTTATGTAATTTCATACCAGGTATCATCAAAAACTCTCAAAATGATGTCAAAAATTTGGACCGATCGGATGAATATAATAAAATGGACAATAAATAATTATTAACCAGAAGTCAGAAATGAAATTTAATGATTCTGACTGTCCTGACATCATTTTAATCAATGTCATATGAAATTGGCACTGACTATTGTGCATGGTTCAAATCCCACGTTAAACTGTCGATCCAGGTTGACATTTTTTAGTCAGTAAGTAAAAAGTAATGACTTGAACTCAATTGAACTGTCGATGGAAATAAATTTCCATTTTTAAACCATTAGCTGATAAATAGGCGGTTGTATATTTGTTTGTGTACGAATTTTTGGTGTTCACCTTTCTGGATTTACCTTCTCATCAATTAGCCAGATTTATGTAACTTATGTAAAAACCCAAAATGTTTATACTATTAATTTTGTAGTTTTTCAGGGATAAACATATATAGAACGATGACATGGTAAAATTTGGACCTTCAATTAATAATTTTGTTTGTTAAATTTTTTTTCACATGTGCAACCAATGGCAGCTATTTTAAATATTCGCGCTGGTTATAAAATTTTTTGCAAAATAAATTTTAAAGCAATTTAATCTATGAAAGAAACTGTGAAAAATAACACCTGCAGTTTTGAAATAAATTTGTGTTATTGCCCATTTTTCATGCTTCGCTTTGTTTTATTTCTTAATAAGAAATCAAATTTATTAGCAATAAAAACATGTTTATATTATGCAAAGTAGTCCTACTAGTTTTTATTATAAATAAATTTTTTTATACAAAAAACTGCAATAAGTACTTACATTTTTCAATAACTCACATAAATTAGTCCACATTATTAAATTTTTGTTAATATTTTATCGCAACTTAAAAAAGGACAGCTGTATCACTAATAATCACCTTTTCATTTTAAACAATTTCTAATAAAATAATTATCGCAAGTATTATAAACAAATTGGCCGTTGCAAGTTTTTTTATAGTATTATTTGCACACAACTTACATATCAACAGTTAATAGAAAACTAAAGACCGGATAATAAACTAGTAGGGAACAAGTATTGCTTATTTTGAGAGGGGAAATAATTCAATTTATTATTAACAAATTAAATTGCCTAATTGCATTAAGAATCATTATTTTTAAAATTAATGATGTTCGCGTGTTTAAAATTAGTGTCATTTAATATTTCTACTTTAATAACTGTATTTAACTATTAAGACGTACTTACTGTTTTTACGCACATTTTGATATGTATACAAATTTTTATGCAATAATCACATTTATACACAAAACCCAAACTCTTTATCGGTTTAAATTATCTTATCATAATTTTTTTAATGCTACTTTAAATTCTATTAAATGTGTTAATAAATCAAAGTATTGCGAAATTGTTTGATATTATAAACGAATTCAATGAAGCATTTAAAATAATTATTGTTTTATTTAATTATTTATCAACAATGTTGTCATATTTTACCTATAGGGAATTATTCAAAAATTAAAATATTAATGATAAGCTAATCTTTCTCATTCAAAATAAGTATGATATTTACTTTAATTAAAGCGGATGTACAGTGTCGCCATCTGATTTTTAATTTTGTTTCTTATACTTTTTAAGTAAAAAGTGCTTGCTTTCAAGGATGTCATCCCATATTAGGTTTCAGGGCTCGTTAGCAATTTGAAAATGAAAAGCACAGTTTACATTACATTCTTGATTAATGCCCAATTTCATAAAACATCTTAACAAGCTGTTAAAGTTAACTGATGATTTCTATTGGCTTGTTAGTACTAACAAACGTTTTGTTAAAAGTTTTATGAAATTGGACATTAATAATATATCGAATTATTAGGTATCTTGAAATATTTTTAAATCAATTTTTGGAAAGTTAATGAATGATTAGTGAAATTTTAATAGTTAATTCAAACTAGGAACACAATAATAATTATTTCATATTGAATATTTACGAAATTTACGTCTTCACACTGCTCTCGTATTTGTATTTACTCCACTTGACTTTAAAAATATTTTGAAATAAGTATTTTTCATAAGTAAATATTTTAAAAATCAACATTGTAATTTTAATATGTAAATTTTCTAGTTATTAATAGAAGTATAAAAAATAGTGTGTATATCACGAGTTAAAATAACCCCACGCGATTGTAATCTTCGGCTTTGTCTTACAAAAATAGTTTCATAAAATTTTGATATTGCAAAAAATGTTTTGGACGTAATTTTTACTAATACAGGCTTACAAAGTTTAATTGTTAAAAAAGAATTTTAATAACATTTATTTATTATTTTATAGAAAAGATGTAAATTATATACTTATGAAGTATAATTATTTATTTTTATTCTTAAATAGCCCTATTTTCTGAATGAAAACCTACATAATACATTAATTTCCACAAATTATTTATACCCATCTATTATGTATATTTACAAAATAGATCATTGGAATTGCATTACCTAGATATATTTAATTAACGCGATCAAAACTATACAAGCACGATTTATTATTATACATACAATCATGGATGTCAAATTTTACATAATTTTCAATGCAATAATTTTAAAAATTATTTATAGATAATTTATTGTTTTAATAATTTATTTTAAATTTAAATTAAATGAAGGAAAAATTATAAACACCTTTTTAGAGTTTGAACTACCATGGTTGATGGATGGTTCATGCATGATGGAGCACCAGCACATTTTAATCTATTTGCTAGGGTTGGATTGGTAGAGAAGTTACACTTGATCTCTTCTTCGGGACACCTCAAGACAACTGTTTATGATACCACACTGCTCATTGCACAAAGTTTTTGCAAACGCATTGTTAATTCTTTTAAAATTGATCTCGGAATTTTTCAACGAATTTTGCAATCCGTAATAAGGTGTATAGAAAGATTCATTAGTTAGAGGGGATAATTTTCTACAGTACGGTAAGTAAGTATGGTAAGACATAGTAACCACTCGATAAAAATATTTTTTCTCCAGAATAGCAGAAAGTGCAGAGTTATGTTGAGATAAATTAAAGGAAACCGGACAGAGTAAAAACTTTATTCTGACCGTCTCTCCTTGGAACGCAATGGCAAACCACCGAGGTAATCTGCCATGAGAATCCATCTCAAAATGAAGTGTATTACACTTCCCGTGGTTCGAAGCCCACGTTAAACAAATAGGTCACGCATGTCACATGCATAGAAGAGATGGATCACGATACTTCTGTCAAGAAACTAAACGACTGGAGAGAGATTTAATATTACTACATCACTGATATTAACAATTATTTTGTAATATTACTTCCATACTTTTAGTACTGATTTTCTTTTTTTATTTCGATTTTATTCTGAGACTTTATTCTGGAGAAAAAATAGCATATTTATGTACATGATTCGCGCAGAAACATTTGTTTACGAAATTCTTTCGTATCCGAATTCGCCCTTTGGGCTCGTTCGGATGTTACCTCGATCATTTCGTAAAGTATTAGTTTCTGCCGCTTAAACTTAAATTATTATTACAGATACTGATTTACATTACCTCTGAATCCATTTTAACTTCTAATGTTCATGATCAGCATAATTCCGTTAACGACTTTCCAGAAACTTCTGGTTCGTCGCCGTCCTCTGAGAGGTCTCGTGACCTGCCTGGCAATATTATGCCGATTCCACAGTATAAAGAAAGAGTCAAACAAAAAAGCCGTAAAGAAAAGGTCAGAATTCGTTGGCTGCTCTTAGAATCGGGTTGCCATACAAATCTACTTTACAAATTTCTACAAGAAACTCCGACTTAAAATTCATCAATAGTAGAAGCTGGACCTAGCCACGAGAGAGTGAATCAAGGCTGTGGTGGTAGTCGCGTCCTTTATAGAGGCAGTGGAGCTGCCCAAAAAAAAACAACATCGCACTAAGCAACTGATGAGACAGAATCGAAAAGCTCTCCTTCGGATATGTCCGACATGGGGCTCCTAATGGCGCATATGTGGACTCTAATTCATAAAGAGATTTACTAAATCGGATGAACGAAGAGTTTTTCGCCTTTAAAATAATGCATCGCAAGGTAGGAAGTGCTATCTAAAATTTCAAAGTGGGAGATAGCTCGTGGGGAGGAGATTAAACTTAAAATTGGAACAGTATTGGTTTTGAACGTCCCCTTCACTATGTTTCATGTGTTTATCAAATTTACTCACAAAAACAATTATTTCAACGGGCTACTTTTGAAACGAATGCACGATATAATAATTATTTTATAATCTAGTAATTTTGACCTTTGATTAAAAACTGATAAAAACTGCTTTTCAGCATTTTATAATTCGAGCAAAATAGCGTTAAGTCGACTTATATACAGTAAAGAAAGCAGGGTGACATTTCAATAAAGAACGAAAAGGCAAAAGAAAGTAAATATATATATCACCTTTTAACAAGCCATCATGATACTATTTTTATTTTGCGGCGGTATGTCTACATAATGCTTTTTGCTGGATTTGAACTACAAAATGTGATGCATTTTTTTGCATAAATATGGGATATATGCCCATAACTCCTATAAATTTTCCTTGGCTACCTCGTTTCTGGAAGACGTAGAGACAAAACTTTTACCAATATATGCATTACTATGTACTGAATTTAAATTTACAAGAAAATTGATTTTGGAATAAGTACACTAATCCCTTTTTATCTGCAAGCGACAGAGATATGAATGAAGAAACGTCATGGTCTGGGCTTAAAAGGCATGTACACAATTCAATAATAGTATCTTTAAAAGTCCGGACAAAATTCGAATCTGGACAATCCGGACTTTAGCCTCCGCATAGGCTATTGTTATACCAACTTGAAAAATTATTTTAATCTAAAAAATGGAAGAAAATAAAATGATTTTTGGAATTTAACACTTTTTGCATTAGTTTTACAAATCTACGGAAATCGGTTGAAAGACATCTGCAAATACTTCAGCTTTTTCTATATTATTTCTTGCCATGTGATGGAGTGTGATATGCGAATAGGGGGAATTGGTTGCTGCGGTCGCTTATTTCATTGTGCGGTTTTCCAGCACGAGTAATCGGTTGCTTTCGTTGTAGAAAGATTTTCGAGGTAATTACTGAACGTTTAATTTTTAAAACTTTGTAACATGTTTTTAAGTTCTTTTGTTGCTCTGTTTAATTCGTTAATGGTAATTAGGTTTCTGGTATTTGGCAGTTTTTCCTTATTTTTCGTTTGTCAGCGATGGATCTCTTTAATTATATAGGATAATTATAGATTGCTGTTTCTCCTCTTGAGTAATTTGGAATGACAGAGACCAGACCGCATCTTGAATCGATCACATCAGGTAGTTGACAGTTCTTCTAGTATTTTTAATCTTTGCTAAGAGATATTTTCTCGTCGAGAAGTTTTCTGAAAGACTTCCAGTTACTTGGATGTTCAAATTTACCAAAATTGGTGAATGGTCAGATGAAAGTTCGAAACTATATTCAATTTGGGTGTAATAGTCTCCGGTGTACCTTTGACAACACAAAAATCGAGGACATCTGGAATTTTTGTCTGTCAGTCAATATGTTAGTTCACCTGTAGATAAGTGATGTAAATTATTGAGGTCCACTGCATTGTGAAGTTCGCGATCTCTTGTAGTAATTAATCTGAAACCCCGCTGATTTTGCTTCGCATTGAAGTCAAGTTAAAGAGTTAAAAAATCAGGAAAAGTGTTCCTATTCAATAATTTCCTGCCCTCAATAAATCGCCGAAAAAGCTATTGTACCTTTCTGATCCCCAAAAACCACTTTTGATTATAATTGCAGTTCCTCCATGTGCTGTACCATCGAGACGGTTCGATTGGTAGACAATATAGTTTGGAGGTTTTATATGGCCATTTCTTGTAAAATGTGTTTCAGAGATTAACACAATCGTACGAAAGCTTAAATTTCTCGACTATGTTGAGTCAAGTGCTTGGCGTTTCAGACTGCTATATTTATAGGTTTTTAAGCATTACTATTTGTTTTGTTGATTGAGATTAGTAGATTGAGCATGGTGCCCATTCTTTCTACTTTGCTAAAGTTTTGTACTATCGTTTTCATTTGTAATAACAATATTATGTTGGGGCATGTTGAGGAATTGGGTTTGTTAATTATTAGGAATGTTGAAGAGATTGAGTACTAGGATGAGGGTCTAAATTTGTTGGTTGCCGTTCTTAATAATCCCAATAATCTGTTGTTTTCTTGTGATTCGGCTTGATCTACTTGAGTTTGTTGTTTTTTGGACGTAATGGAGGGTAAAAATGAGAAATGGGAAAGACAAAAAGGAGGGTTAAAAGTTCTACGTGTCGAATAAGTTCCAAGGACCTAATGATGCATAAAGAAGAATATAAATTGGAATTAGAAAACTAACTAAGAAGCAAAAAAGTTTTCCAAATAACCTATCATCGCTGAACGATAAAGTAGAGAAGATCACTGCATACCTGACTATAGGGGTCTTTTAAGTTAATAGCGGATAAATATAAAAATTTGCGTGGCAATAAAATAACGAAAGTAACTGAAAACTTAATGGAGAAGAGAAGGAAAATGAAATCAAAAGAAGACCACAATCTGATAGAACTGGCGGAATTAAATAAACGGGAAGATATAATAGGAGAATTAATAAACCAAAAAGGGATCCCAAAGCGAGAAACAGTAATGGAGATTTAGGAACCGATCGAATGAAGATTGGTGCGGAAGTGGAAAAATATTACCCAGGAAAGCACACCTGAACCCAATCAAGCAACAAGAATACAACAGACTTAAGTTGTTAAATGTAGGATCAAAAGAAATGCCCGATATCACAATAAAAAAAGATTGTCTTCATTGAACAATGTTCAATGCGAAGAAACTTAGAGTTGCACAAAGAGTAATGGAAAGACAAATGATCAGACAACAGACAAAGCTAAAGGATGTGGTGGAAAGGGCATCCCAGCTGAAATGAAATTGGGCTGGACATATGGCCAGAATGACGGATTATAGATGGACAAGGAGGATGCTGCAATGGAGACCGAGATCTGGAAGAAAGAGCACGGACACCCAAAAACACGATGGAGAGACGAACTAAATAAGACGGCAAGTATTGGATGGTTGAACGTGGCAGAACATAGAAAGAGATGGAGAATAATGCGGAAGGCCTTTATCCAGTAGTGGAAAGAAGTAGACTAATAGTGACATTGCTAGGTGGGGTGAAATTTACCACATTTTACACGGTGAGGTTGACATGAGACCTGTTATTCCTAAACTTATTTCTTTTTTTCAAGTTAATTTCTATAGTTCTATAGTAATTAAAATTTTGTATATTTGAGTTCTGAAGTGCTTTAGCGATTCTAAAATAGTAATTAATTTATTGTAATAATAAAACTAATGACTTCCTAGTGAACTACATAATCTTTTAGGCGTAATCCACATGAGTGGGAAATTTCAATGTTTTTGTAAATTTAGACTAATTCCAGAAATACACGAACTAAATAAAATAATTCAAAGACCACCCAAATAGGTACTTTAAAATTACCGAGGTATTGGAACTGCTGTGGGTAATACAGAGATCAAAAAGAACAGCCGATGAAGTAAGATTTTTCAAATTCCTCAAGTGGCCAATCCGCCCCTATTGTGTTTGGAGTTGCAAATCAAAAGAGAAATTGCTGCAGATGCTGCAATAAATTAGCTCTATGAATGCAATGAATTTCTCAAATTTTCGACCTACAAAAACAATCACCAAATCATTAAAAAAAACCTAAATCACATTTTCAACAAATATACAGCAACTCGAAAAATAACTTGGACAAATAATAAGATTGCATTAATGTCCTTGTAATTCAATTATTTAAATAGAAAACAGCGGTGTCGACTCACCATTTGATAAAGTATTCTTTAAGTTTACAAAACACAAAATTCGAACTTTTAACAATTTAATACTAAAAATGATAATCGAAAAATAGCCTGGACAATATTCGTATGTAACAGCATAAGGGTTCCGACAATATTCAAAGATTCAGCGAATATAGGTTTTAGCAAGGAGATTGCACGAGCGTAGCGCAGCAGAGTGAGTGTCAATCTCCGCTTGGGTTATTTTTCGACTATCGTTTCTAGTACTAAATTGTTTAAGGGGGTTACCTACTGTGACCGATACATATTTTCGATTTTTTTTTATTACATATTTTGGTGAGGATGTAGTAACACCTGTCATTCCGAACTAACTTGTAACCTTCCTAATGGAAAGATGAAGGTTTATATAGGCCCCTACTGCAAAAAAATTCTGAGAAAGTATTATCAAAATTTTGAGTAAATCGATTTTGAAGTTAGCTAATTTTCACTAATTCAGTGGTGGATTAACGAGATTCAGGGGCGCGTCAGCCATTCTGTGCTCAGTCCGTGCGCGCTGATATACCCTAACACTTAGAATATTTCGCACCGGCAGATGCAGCTCGACCGTCATACATGCAACATCAATTATTTTTTGTTTTTAGGCGATTTTTAGGGGGTGAAACGTAATAGTATACTGCCCCATACCGCAACTATACTTTTTAATGCTATTTCGAGGGTCTCTCACATCCCGGTTTCATTTATCCCGGTTTTCTTGATGCGTGGCGCTTCTCGTATGTTTAGCCTAGTAACCAGAGTCAAAACCGCCCTGGAGGGGTTCAGAGCGGAGCGGCGCCCCGTAAGGGTAGGTTTTGACGATGGATTACCCTCCTTATCGAATGCACACCCCAAAATAAGAAGGAAAAAATCACTTTTTCGGCAATACACGGCTTATTTTCCATTTTTTGGATTATATTTATTACTAATATCCACTAATCACACCCCCATCTATCCGAATTTCAAAGAAAAATTCAAATCGGAGCGAAAAAATTTTACGCATTTTCAACGGACCACGGGCGACTGATGGTACATCGACCCGTGTCGGCCGCATACTCGATGCGACTTTCCCGTACTTTTCAAATCGATTTTTCTCAAAATTTTGTATATACTTTCTCGGGCGAAATTTTTACAGGACACTCTAATAAGGTTCCTTTTGCTATAAAAAAATTTTGGGGCGATTTGGGGTGACAGGTGATAGGTAATTATCCCCCATATTTTTATAGTTTGGGGGTCTTGCAATATTAAAGTAAAATTCATCAAATTACCCAAATTATAACGGATTTTCTGTAATGGAGTTCATTATTGAAACTTTTTAAATCATGATTACATTTTAAAACGGAATTACTTTTTGTATTTTGTACTTTATACAAAATACACAAAAATAAATGTAACAAATATAAGTTGTAGCTGTTTGTAATTTATTGTCTTTAGGGAGTCCAAAAAACCAAAAAAAAAATTAAAAAATTAAAAAATTGTTAAAAAAGAAAATTATTAAAAATCGACGTTTTAGTCCATCCTTAAAATCGAATTGATTGTGAAAAAGGAGCTTAAAAGTTTTTTCTTAAAAATTGAAACCCCCAGGAACATCTGGGGTTGTTAACTAATTTGCTGCTGTTTTTTATGGGTACAGTTACTATACAAGGTTTTCAACTGACACATTTCTTACACAAAGAAATAATGTTAGGTACAAAATCCCTAAAATTGTTTGTTTTTTTAATTTATTTTGACTAATTTATTATGCTAATTTTTATTTTAAAAGTTTTCAAAATAAACTACTTTTAGTAAAACCTGACAAAATAATATGAGTTACAAAAATATGTTGGTTCTTTAATAAAAAAAAAAGTTTTGATAGGAAAATTTCAGTGACTTTTGAGCTCCTAAAAAATACACGTCTTTTTGTAAATAAAGACGGGATAAAAACCGAGGTATTCGTATATATATTATGTAAAAATCGGCGAGAAGGTCAAAATTTCCGCATATAAGAGAGACGGCGAGCGCATCATATTGTCTAATCACCGAGCGTCTTACTATTCTAAAGAGGCGAGAACTGCCACAAAAGAAGAAATAAGTGCCGAATTTCACTTCTTCGAAGCCGAAGAATGTATTCTGTATGGCCCTAGTATACGCGATTAATGGTAGGTTACGAATATCAACCACTATCCACCTCATTACAGCACGAAAAAGTTTAAAACGATTTATCTCAAAACTACATTTCTCAAGTCGGGCGCACATTTTCCAAACAAACTACTTGGCGGATTAACTTGATTTTTTTAAGCATTTAGAACATATTTCAGGCTCCAGTCAGACCCTAAAATATCCTAAATATATTTAAAATTACCATTTTGCAAGCCGTGAAAAGTAAATATTTTGTTGTAAAAATCGAAGTTTTTTTTTTAAATCCTCGCCATTTTGTCATTTTTTGTTTAAATTAAATTTTCGAGGTTCCAACTGGAGCCACATTCATATAGAACAAGAATTTAAAAAATTCATTTATTTCAGATAACTGGATCGGTTGGAAACGATGCGCCCGATTGGCGCGTCATTTCGAAACATGAGTTACGCGTCGATCTGTACCTTGTACAATTTTCAATAAAAAG
The DNA here is from genome assembly GCA_932274525.1 of Podabrus alpinus. Taxonomy (NCBI): domain Eukaryota; kingdom Metazoa; phylum Arthropoda; class Insecta; order Coleoptera; family Cantharidae; genus Podabrus; species Podabrus alpinus. Next base: position 24,790,553 of record OW026451.1, read on the forward strand.
CTTTACAAAAATTTTAGGTGTTAGTTTAAATGTGAATAAATAAGTATCCTAAATTTTAGCTCAATAGCTGTAACAGTTTTCTCAAATTTAATTCCTAAAAATCAGCTTGAAAACGACTGTTCACAGTAGGTAACCCCCCTTAATGTTAGAATTTCTTGTTATTAATTTTTTTTTGTTTTTGGTAACCTTCAGAAATACTTGATCAAATGAGGCGTCTACTTTCAATACCGGCTACATCCATCCTGAATATTTATCTGACAGTGAAAAACTATAGTATAATATCTGATCTTTCTTGTGTTAAACTCAGATCCTTTCAAAAACGTCTAGATCCCATTCAAATAAGCTTTTAAATATACAGATTGTTGAAAAACTTCTGCTTTGCTATATAAGAGATACAATAACAATAATAGACCATTCTGTAAATTTACTTTAAATGGATGCAGCCGGTATTGCAAGTCGACGCCTCAAATAATGTTGAGTTGACACCGAGATTTTCTATTTAAATAATCGAATTAAAAAGAAATTAATGCAATCTTATTATTTGTCCGGGTTATTTTTCGAGTCACTGTATATCTAGTATATTATTCGACATAATTTAGCTACATTTAATTCTTAACTTTGTTATTAATTTAAGACATACAAGACAAATACTTGAAATAGTTCAATACATAAAACTGTATGACTTATAAACTATGAATCTTTGCATGTCGATTGAGATCATTAACCCTTGTGTATTTCTTATCACACATGTTACATGGAAATGGCTTATCACCTGTATGAGTAATGCTATGTTCTTTGAGATCAGCATTTGTAACAAATGATTTATTGCATAATGGACAAGTAAAATTCTTTTCCCCATTGTGTCTCTTCATATGAACAGCCAGACAACTTGATTGTGCAAACCCTTTAGTACACACAGGACACACATACGGCCTTTCACCTGTATGAGACCTGCGATGAACTATTAACGTACTCGAACCATTGAAACCTACAAAAACCATATTAGATATTACAACTTTCCAGTTCTTACCTTTTACCTTTCTGACAAATATCACATATGTGTGACTTTTCTCCCGTGTGTGTCCTCATGTGTTTGGTGAGTTCGTTTGATTGGCAAAATGACTTTTGGCAGACACAACATACATATGGTTTTTCACCTGTATGAGTCCTGATGTGAGCAATTAAATTTGAACTTGTTGAGAATGCTTTCGTACAATGAATGCATTGATGAGGCCTCTCACCTAAAATAATAAAATAACCATTTTTCAAAAATTAAATTTCGGTAAGTTTCTCACCTGTGTGTGTCCTCATATGCTTCTCCAAATCTTGAGCTTGCCTACAACCCTTATCACATACCGTACATCTGAACGGTCGTTCATCTGTGTGCATTCTTAAATGAATTTTGTAATTTCCACTATGAGAGAAAGCCTTATTGCAAACTTTACATTTATATGGCATATCGGTCGAATGAGTTTTCATGTGTCGACTCAATTTCGTAGAAGTAGGAAAAATTTTCTTACAAGTTGAGCATTGTTTAATGGAGTCGTCGGTGCCCGTTTTATTTTCACGTTTAATTTTTCTTTTTGAGTTGTCTTTCTGATTGCACTCGATGGATGAAATTTGTTGGGTGTGTAATATTTGTTGATCTTGTGGGTGCGAATGCTGTTGCATATTATGTGATTGTACTTGTACTGAAGGTAGAACCACTTGATTTTGTAAAATATTTGATGGTTGCATTTGTTGTATTGGCATTGTGTAAGTTCCATTATAAACTTGAACTTGACCTACTGTCGGTATTGAATAACCAGTTAATGAAAGATGATTTTGCGGTTGCACATTGTAGTTGATTTGTGAAAGAGGTTGCGATATTGTGTCAAACCTTGGTTCCTGCAGGTCCAACAGCGGTGCACATTCGATATACACGCAGTTATTTTGTGTTGGCTGTGAAGTGTGGGTGATTTGATGTTGCTGATGAAGATGTTCAGGTTGTTCGTGTTGAACTTGCTGTTGTTGCTGAACAATCTGAGGTTGTTGTTGCTGTTGAATGTGTGATTGTTGCTGATTTAATGATTGTTGCAATTTCTTTTTATTATTCTCAGATTCACTTATCATTTGTCTTAGTTTAGCATCTGATTTTTCACATAACTTCTTAAATTGAAAGGATATGTGCAATTTTGCTACACACTTATTACATATTTGACTAGGAAGACCATCGTTCTGCCACACCTTTTTTACATAATAGTTACACATTACAAAAAAGTCATTGGTAACAAAATATCATCTAAATACCTGGACAGAGGAACATGCCATCATCTTTTTGGAAACATTGACTTTGAAGATGGACATCATTATTCCTTGGTTCAAGCAAGCTCTACATATTTTATCTAAATCTAGCTCCCCATTAGATAACTCCATTATTTCTTTAATACAGTTAAATTTGATCAAAATCGATCAAATACTCCATGAACAACCTCTTTCAAAAATTTAACCTGCATTCACCATCCATTGTAAACAAACTCACCAACAGCGCTGACTTTTTAGAGCATCTTAGAGATGGCGCTGTATGTCGGTATATTACAGTTTTAAAGTAAATTTTACGTGCCTAATGAAAATTAAATTTAATATTGGTTTCTATTTAAACCAGTCGTAGTCGTTTAGGTATCTTTGTGTGGAATTAACTCGGAAATATTTATCTGTTTTTATTTGAACATTTTCGTTTTCGAAATCAGGCTCGGTCTGGACCATCACTAATTTCTTGAAGAAGATACCAAAGATCACAATGTTCAGATTGGCCGTTTCCTATGCCTAAAATAGTCATTACAAAAATTAAACTAGATGAAATTATAAGTAGAACTTTTACACAAAATAATGCTCTAATTTCTATGGTTTCCCAGATAAAGTCCTCGAAAGAACCCCGCACTTTTTCAATTGTTGTCCAAAAAATTAGTATTCAGATTTCGATGTCTACCTTTTTCCTATTTATTTGACGCAAAAGTTGTCCATATACAGGCCCGTAGCCAGGAGGGGGCACCTGGGGGCACGTCCCCCCCCCCCCCCGAAATGTTCAAAAGAATCAAAAATTTTGAAAGTAAAACATTTGAATTTCGAAAATAAAATAGGTATACTTTGGAACAAGTTCTTTTCTAAATTTATTTGGCGTAATTCATTCCTTCGGCCTCACTCCAAGGTTCTAAAGTAGCCTATGTTTTTCGTAGCGTTGTAAATAACTTCTACACCAAATTTGGTTAAGATTGGTCAAATAGAAACGTAAAGCACGTGCACGCGTATTTGCATTGTAGATCGGTTGACAGTTTGACAGCATTCATTATTGTTTTTTAAGTTGATTTTGAGTAGCCTGCCTTCCTTTAAGGAATCTCGATAATCCATTCATGCGCGTCCCAGAGGGACGCGCATGAATGGGTTATCGAGATTCCTTAAAGGAAGGCAGGCTACTCAAAATCAATTTTCCTTTCCTTTGCGAATTTTTGCACTATTTCAATACAAAAACATGCGCAGCAACCTACATAATAACTGTGCCAAATTTGGTTCCGATCGGTCAAACGGTTTAGGAGTCTATAGGGAACACGTCGAAGCTAAAGATATTCATTGACAGTTGTTTACATAATAAATAGAGATGTATGTACTATATACAAAGTAATTTCTACTCCGTTCACAGGCACTGAAACGTAGCACTTGAATGATACAAATACGGTGTCAACGATTTATAGTTTTTTTATGCACTACCTATATTTAATTTTTTTATCAATTAGGTATATTTTATATTTTACCTATTTCGTAACTAAACCTCAGTTTTAAACTTTTGTTTTTAGTCTTGAATAAATTTTGGAACCTAACCCCCTTTTTTCTATTGCTTCTTTGGTTCCATTTACGCGAATTCCATGTACGCGAGGTTTTTGGCGAACGGAACCCGCGCGTACATGGAGGGTCTATTGTATTTGATAGATAATTTTATGCTCTTCAATTATGGTCTGATCATAATTTTTAATACAAGCATAAATAAGCGAGTTATCGGCAAAAAATCGCGTTGGAGGAGCTAAAACCTCCGATTGTGGGGGACGCCGGCGTGGGATTTTATGAGACTTTTTTGGGGGGGGGGGGGGTTCATTAGAACACTCCAATGTACATCTCTGCCGAAATTCAGCTTGCCCGGATTTTTTGCAAACTAGAAACCATCCTTGCCTGGACTATAACGTTTGTTTTAAATAAAAATAAATTAAGAAAAATAAAATATTGAAAAAATTTTTTTGTAATAAAAATTCCCGGAAGGAGAACCCCCGAAAATTTTACTTTTAAAATATTTGTAATAAAGTAGTTTAATATATAAATAAATAAAACTTTAAAAAAATTGTAATAAAAAGGGGAACCCCCTTTACAAGTGCCCCCCCCCCAAATGAAATCCTGACTACGGGCCTGTCCATATATGAGTGAAACTAACTTTAGAGAAGCCAGAAATTTGCAGAGACGAAACTTCTAGTCCGTAGCTAAGAGCTTTCAAAGTTGATCGGTTTTTAATCTTCTCTGATGCTATTTTTTCAGTTTTGCAAATAGTCACTCAATTTCAGTGTATCTGAGGGACAAAGTAAACATAATAGCTTAAAGTATTATAGATAATAATATTGTACGTAAAACAAAATACATTTAAATGTTTGTAACACCAACACTGCCGTCCAAAGTAAAAAGAGCGTAAGTACATTTTTTCAAAATTGAGTTTTATTCGCGATTACAGCTAAGTGAAGCGACGTCTGGCGGCAGAAATGTTAACTCGCTAAAACGGGCATTGTCATAAGTTTACATGTACATCTAGTGCAACGGTGGGCAACCTCCGGCCCGCGGGCCAACTCCGGTCCGCGTAAAGTTCTAATCCGGCCCGCGAGATCTTTAGAAGAAATAATATATAAATATTTTCAAAAACAAAAATTTTACAGAAAAGGATTAGGTTAGTACCTAACATAAGGAAAAAGGAGTGATCTACAGTTTAATTTTCGATATAATTCGTCTTATTTAAATTAAACTAAAAAGTAAATTGAAAAGTACACTAGACCCTCCATATACGCGAGTTCGATGTACGCGAATTCAGAATAACGCGAATTAGAATTTGATACCTGAATTTTTTATACGCGAAGCAAAATTCCCTTTAACGCGAATTAAGTTTTCGCGTATTATTAAAATAACTAGGTGGCACAGTCGGCCTACCGGCCGCCTTTAGCCATCTAGACCGTGTCGGATGTGGTTGTTCGGCCTTCGGCCTCACTCCAAGGTACTAAAGTAGCCTATGTTTTTTGTAGCATTGTAAATAACTTCTACACCAAATTTGGTTAAGATTGGTCAAATAGAAACGTAAAGCACGTGCACGCGTATTTGCATTGTCGATCGGTTGACAGTTTGACAGCATTCATTATTGTTTTTTAAGTTGATTTTGAGTAGCCTGCCTTCCTTTAAGGAATCTCGATAATCCATTCATGCGCGTCCCTAGGGACGCGCATGAATGGATTATCGAGATTCCTTAAAGGAAGGCAGGCTACTCAAAATCAACTTTCCTTTCCTTTGCAAATTTTTTTCTTTGTAATTTGTTATAAATGATAAGAGAAATAAATATAGTACTTAATTATAACTTTGTTATAAATATTATTGTTTTTATATTTTCATAAAAAAATACAAGTAACAAAAATGTGTCCATTAACTATACTAAGGCCCGCGGACGAAACGTAAATATTATTCTGGCCCCTGTTATACAAAAGGTTGCCCACCCCTGATCTAGTGCATGTTTATAGCCGGTATTAACGTTAAATATTGCTTCTAAGTGCTTGTGTTTGAAAATTCCTCCGAAATTAATTTGTTATTAGGCAAACGACAAAATGAATACAATCAAATCAAAATCAAGAGCGTTTTGTTGTGTTCACGGATGTAATTCTAGCGCTAGAAAGAATTCTGACCTTAGTTTCCACAAGTTTCCCATGAAAGGAAAATTCAAAGTGAAATGAACAAATCCGTTGGGTGAGGTGGATAAGTAATTGATAGCAGAAAAGCGTGGACAAAATACATGGTTGTGTGCAGTAAACATTTCAAACCAAAAAATTATTATTTACTCATCTCATGAGGCGGTGCAGACAAAGCTGCAGTTTGTAAAACTAAGCTATAAATATGATGGAATCCGTCGTTACTAGGCGTTTTCCCACACAACACAACGTGCTTAGCGTTTGCAAAAGCTTCACCCTGAACCGTAAATCTTTCCTCACTATCCCTAATGAGAAGATAGCTTGAAACAGATTACGTCCACGCAGAGGGTAAAAACCCTCTACTTTTAAAATTGCGTGGAGCCCTGATCTTAGGTCAACTAGCTCTTTGATGGACACGTCGGTATGCGAGGGTCATGGGTCGTGTAAAACGCCTCGGAGAAACTCAAGGAAGCAGCTTTGCAAACACACACAAAATAAACTTAACAATAAAACAAAAATAAACAATTCGATGTTCATTGCTAAAAGGCTCAAAGGTAAAATCGATGTGTATGGTGTTAGTATGGCGCCAGTGGAACGTAACAACAGTAGCCCACTACAGGAGCCGACCAGAACGGCACAGTAGCGACCACATTGCCACCAAGAATCACCACCCCCAACAAACAATCGACGGAACACTCGAATGGTCATATAACAATCCCACAAAGGTAACCACATCGAGCTTCCGACGACAAAACCAAGCGGCAGCGACCCCGGTGCAATGCCGCACCCTGTATATATATATATAGGTCGCACATCGCAGCCTTTATAAAAATAATATTAAACCAAAATTAAACACAAAAAAAATAAGAACATAAAAGTTCAAATACTAAGGCTCGAATATAGAACGATCATTCTGGAATCCGATCGCCGATGCATTATGCTAACGTCGCTTGATGTTATAACGTGGAAATAAAACTCAGTCTAAATTACATATTATCAAACATTTTAAAATCAAATAATTATTAATTAGAATAATTACATCAAACCAAAATTCAAACATAAATCTACTTCCACGTTTGCGAACGTAAAAGAGATTAGATACTGTCAATCACTACGATGCAGAAATACAACCTGCACCGCAATCATAATCTCGTACAACACTCTGTAATAAAAAATGCACGACAAACAGAAAAACCAGAATGTTACACATAAATAAAAGAAATAAAAAACATTAAAAAGGCCAAGGGTAAAATTCGTCATCGAGCTCCTGATGTTAAAATATTGGCCAATCGATTAACAGGTAGCTGTGAAGTAATGGCAAATTAATGTTTAACTCACCATGCCAAAGGATAAAAATCCTTCCCAGAAATTATGGGCCAGGGTGGTCCGACAAGGACACATGGTACGGCAAAAAGAACCCATCATCCTCCAATCACGAATCAAATCCCTACTGGGATGGAAAACAACCTGTTCCATATAATATTCGGACTGTCGGACTGGAATTCCCAATAAACGTAACCATATCCATTAAAATCGAAAGCAACCCCAATTCAAACACTTCACAGCACCAAAAACGTGACCTTCTCGTACGACATTTTCCCCAAGACTCCCCGATGCAGCGCGCAGGTCGATTGCGTTCCGGAAACAGATAACAAAATGGAAGTGCTCAATAAATTTGAATGTAAATGGCAGTGACCAACAAATTATTGTACAAGGTTGATCATAACGGATGTAAAGTCCAAAATCCGTTATAACCCTCACAAAAGTTTCTAGCCTCAGAACTCCCACAGAATTTCAAAATATTGTTTATTGTTAATTGTTTATTCATATTTAGATATTATTTAAACACAAACGAATATTATAAACAAACCACAACACGTTTCTGAACCCGTTAATGTGCATATAATACCTTGCTTATGATGGCAAAACATAGAACTACCCGTTTTAAGCGGCCATTTTGAATATTTGGTCACGTGATTTTCCTTAATTGAAATCGCGAATTTTTGAAACCTACTTCTATATAATACTTATGTATAATTAGATTTACAAAAATTTACATCAATATTAATTAAAAGCAACATAAAAATTCCGTCAACCTCCAAAAATCATGGATTTTCAGAGTAAGAAGGCCGTAACTACAACATGAAAAGTAAAAAGGCCGTAACGCGACCTTCTTACTTTGTAATAGTCAGTTACGGCCTTTTTACTTTGTATTGGCATTGGCGACCCGTTTTACAGAGTGTCACAAATGTTCTGTATCACAAATTATTTTGTAATTAAAGATTCATTAGTAATAGGGTATAGACACCCGTTATGGTCACCTTCCCGGTTTTGGTCACTTCCTTTATATTTTTAATCGTATTAAGAAAGCCTATAAATATATTTTAATATCAAATGTTGCCATAATGTAGCTTGAACCCTAATGAACAACACAAACATTATCATTGCCAATATATGCGGATGGATGAAGGAAAGGGGACTGCAACTCGTCCCCGAAAAAACAGTGGCGCTTTTGTTGACCGACAGAAGAAAAATGAATCTGGTTTCCTTTATAATAAAAGGGAAAACGATTAAACCATCTCAGTCGAGCAGAGTACTAGGGGTCGATATAGACAAACATATTTCTTTTGGCTCTCACCTGAAGAGAATTGCGGCAAAGGCGTCGACTATTAGGCTGATGCCAAATATAAGAGAACCAAGCGAATTAAAAAGAAGGCTATTGTGTAGTGTGGCAGACTCTATCATGCTCTAAGCGGCGCTTATCTGGATAGAGGCAAAAAAGAAGCACCAGCTAAAGATGAAAAAAGTCCAATACAATAATTCGATACAGATTTGCAATGGAAAGGGCTACAGGACGGCTTCTACAGAAGCAATGCTAGTCCTTGCGTCACAAATGCCAATTAATCTAAACGCAGAAATGAGGGAGGCAAAATTTAAATCCGCCATACAGAAAGATCTCGAAAAAAAAACAAAGAAATTATGGCAAGATGGCATCAAAGATGGGACACAGCAGAGAATTGGAGGTGGACTTAGCTGAACCATAGCTGCTTCAACAAATATCTATGTACATAGATCTAAAAGATCAAAAACTCCAAACTGCTGCTATTGCGGGGCGGCCTTGCTATTACAATTTACTACAATGCACATAATATGTAAGTGTAGTATTTATCAAAAAGCTACTTGAAATTAACCTACAAATCAAAAGCGTGAAATTATCTACACCTTTTCCACCAGTAATTCAGAAATCGTCAACCGTTATTCAGATTTGTCAATTGAAATTCAGAAATCGTCAACCGTTATTCAGATTTGTCAATTGATATTCAGAAATCGTCAACCGTTATTCAGATTTGTCAATTAATATTCAGAAATCGTCAACAGTTATTCAGATTTGTCAATTGCAATTCACGATTTCTGAATATCAGTTGACAAATCTGAATTACAATTCACAATTTCTGAATATCAGTTGACAAATCTGAATTACAATTCACGATTTCTGAATATCAGTTGACAAATCTGAATTACAATTCACGATTTCTGAACAGCAGGTGAGGTTTTCTGAATTACTGCTGAAAAAGGTGTAGAAATGAAGACTTGTAATGAAAACCGGGATAAGTGCCAAAAGTCTTATTCCAAGATAAATGATATTTTTTATATAATCCATTAATTTTTGGAGTAATACTTGTGCAAATATTTTTTATAAGAGTTTTTATTAAAATTTAATATTCAAATCGTCGAATATCAGCTGCTCGCTCAATAAATATGTACGCTCATTATTGTAGTATTTACGATAAAATTCCGTTCTAATTATTTTAATTTCTAATTATTGTTTTTATTAATTAACCAAATCGCTGATAATTTCCAGTATGCAACTTATCATTTATCATCCAAACTTCTTATTGTAATTTTTCGAAATTATTCACTACCTCAGGTAGATTAGTTTTTCTTTATTTATCCGTAATTAACTGTTTTTTAAAACAAACTCAAAATTTTTCTTTAATTTATATTTATTCTCGCAATTTTTCAACAAAATTTTCTTCAATTTATTTTTCTTTTCAAAAATCTTTCTTTCAAAATACACCACTTGTGTATTTGCCATCAATTAATCATCAATGCCATCAGTTTTAGAAATATTAGCAAAATATAGGCGTACCAAAATTAATAAAAATTTTTATAAATAATTAATCCAAGTTTTTTAAATGAAATGTTTATATTTTTAATGAATTCGTATTTCGAAAGGTTCCAAGAGGAATTAAGAATTCGAAATTGGACGAGATAATCAAGAAACTTTGCCCCATGATGCCAGAAAATCAGCAACAGTTTTGGAAAAATATGCCAATTGATCAAAATTTAATGAAAATTTCTTCTGGAGATTGACAGATAATCCAGCTTTCTTAATTAGTACCCCGTTTTCAAAATACAGGGTTTCCATCAAAAGGAGTAATTTTGAGTAGATTTAAAACTACATTTCAATGCAGAGATTTTGCTCGATTAGTTAACCTTAATCTTTTTTGGTTAGTTCCGGTTAGTTCTGTCCGTTAATTCGGTTTCCTCTTCTTATGTCGTGTCGGGAGGTTCTTCGTGGTGGTCACTCGTTTTTAGATCTAGCTTGTTTTTTAGCATTCCCCCGGATTCAATGATTGCGTTTTTTTCACCTCTCCATTTTCTAATCGATTTGCTCATGGTTATTTCCGTTTTTATTTTAAAAATTACACCGATTGAAAGCTTTCTTACACTTGCTGATATAAAGAACTAGGGATGTTGTTTGCATGGTTTGAACAAATACGAAGATTTTGCGAATACATAGAAAGCTAAATCAAGTCACAAATTATAAGAATCACCTAAGATATAAAAGAAAACACCCTTTCTTCAAATACAAATTGGTTAGTAGTAATTGCAACGAGACTAAAAGATTTTTTAACTCATACCCAGAAATGATATTATCAAAATCGGATAAGGATAAGGAGGAATATAATTTACTTATAAGAGAAATCTGAATTTCAGCGAAATCAACTTATAATGCAAGGTTCTCCAGTTAGACTCCGGATTCAGTTTAAAATTTCTGGATAATCTGCGTGCTTTGGAGGGCACCTAAAGTCATCGGTTTCTCTGGTATTAATGATTTGCGATAATTGACAATAAAAACCTTTTCTAGGATAGGATAGATAGGACCATTTTTTGAAATAATGTTGTCACCAAATTGTCCTTTCAATAAATCGATGGTTTCGGTGGCTGTGTGGCACGTAGCACCATCCTGTTGGAACCATAAGTTGTCGATGTTTAACTCTTGGATTTTTGGAAACAAAAATGTATTGAGCATGTGTCGATATCTCATACCATTCACCGTAACGGTAGCTCTTTCCTCGTTACGAAAGAAATATGGACCGATGATGCCGTTGGCGTGTGTTCCACACCAAACAGTCAATTTCAATGGATGTAATGGAGTCTCAAGATATGTTCCGGATTGGTCTGCAGTCCATATACAGCAATTTTGCTTGTTCACATACCCATTCAAGCAGGAATGTGCCTCGTCACTGAACAAAATTTAGCGGTAAAATAATGGATCCACTTCCAATTGGTTGTGAGCCCAATCTGCGAACGCAGGACACAATCGATGATCATTGGGCTTCAATTCTTGAACCAACTGGATCTTGTAAGGATGTAAACCAAGATCTTGATGTAAAATTTTCCATGTAGTGGATGGACAAAGCCCAAGCTGTTGAGCACGATGGCGAATTGAAATGTTTGAGTTCTCTTGTACACTTTCACTCACAGAAGCGATAGTTTCTTCGGTACGCACATCTCTTTGTCTTGTTGGTGGTCTTACATCATGCAAAGAAGAATTGGTACGAAATTTATCCATCACCGCACCAATAGCCTGCTCAGAAGATCGATTATGTTATATGTAATACGATGAGTAATACACACAATTATAATTGCTAAACATTTATTTGATGCTACAAATACAACGGGTCTGTTGCGATTGTTCGCACAATACGTCAACCCAGGATGTTGCCAACCTGGATCCGAACACGACATTTAAATATACAACAATCCTCCCGACTTAAGTAAGAACGAAATCCGCGTAACGTTCCGGCACTCGGCGGTTGCGACTTGGTCTTCTGTGCAGTTCTACTGCTTGTGGCTCCGCTACTTTTATCGGCAATTCCACGATTGGTGCCTCACCTTGTTCCTTTACTTCTGGAGTAGCTACGGCCTCTGTAGGTTCTACCATCGCTTCTTCCACAGCTCTTGCTGATGGATCTAACCCCAACGGAATATCACTTCCTGCTTCGTTGGCTTCACCATCTGGGTTTACACTGCACGTCTTCTTGCGCACTTGATCCACATGTCGCCTCACTTCTCCTGTCACCGTCTTGATCACATAAGAAACTGGACCCGTAATGTCGATAACCTCTCCTGCAATCCATTTCTCTCTCGACAGATAGTTTCGAATGTAAACTTCTTCTCCCACTTCGAATCTTCTCACCGCAGCTGTTTGTTCCATACTTTCTTTTTTAATTGAGTCTGAATGAAGCTTGTCCAACGCGGTTCTAAGTCTTCTACCCATTAACAATTCTGCCGGTGTCCTTGAAGTCGTTTGGTTTGGGGTCGTATGTTGTTTGAATAATACTCGTGCCAGTTTCAAATTAAAATCTCCCACTTGTAATTTTTCTAGTTCGGCCTTACCGTATTGTACCATGCGTTCAGCTTGCCCATTACTGCTTGGGTGGTATGGTGCAACGGTATACGAATTAATTCCGTTCCTCAAATAAAATTGTTTAATCTCTGCCGACACAAAAGCAGTTCCGTTATCTGATAATATGGTGTCTGGTATTCCATGTGATGCAAACAATTGACGTAAACACCTTATTACTTCAGCAGACGACTGTGACGTCACCAGCTTGATCTCCAACCACTTGGACATTGCATCCACAACAATCAAAAACACCTTACCATAATACGGTCCTGCGAAATCTAAGTGTAACTTAGACCATGGATTTGTGGGTGGTTCGATAAATTGCCTTTGCGCTTTCTTCGGGTTATTTCGATGTGTTTGGCAATTTTCACATCGTGCAACTGTTTCTGAAATATGATTATCCAAATTTGGCCACCAAACGTAGCTTCGTGCCGACGCTTTCATTGTTACAATTCCCGGATGATTTGCATGTAACAACTCTAAAACTTCCTTCTGCGCTCGAGTCGGAATAATCACCCGACTTCCCCATAGCAAGCACCCTTTGTGTACGGATAGTGCGTCTCTCTTTCTGTAATACGCCGTGTATTCTTCGCTGGGTATCTCTTCGGGCCATCCGTGTAATACCCAATGTCGGACTCGATCTAAAATTTTGTCTTGATTTCTCCATTTCTGGATTTCTTTAGCCGCGATTGGGGGTTCTTCCATTGCTTCCAAAAGTAATATATCTCCTGGAGGTATTCTTTCATCATCCTTTCTTGGTATTGGTAATCGACTCAAACAGTCTGCATTCCCATGCAATTTTCCTGCTCGGTATTCCACATTATATGAATAATTGGACAGCAATAAATTCCATCTTAACATTCTCGGTGAAATCATAACTGGCATCTGTCGTTCCGGGTTTAACAACCCCAATAGCGGTTTGTGATCCGTTATTATTGTGAAATCTCGTCCCGCCAGGTATTGATGAAAATATTTCACACCGTATATCACAGCTAATGCTTCTTTATCTACCTGTGCATAATTTCGTTCGCTGGAGCCCAATGTTCTTGAAGCAAATGCAATGGGTTTCTCTGTTCCATCTGTATTGCGGTGGGCCAGTACCGTTCCCACGCCGTAAGGCGACGCATCACACGATAGTACTAAAGGCTTTGTTTCATCATAATGTGCCAAAACTTCTGCTGATTGTAACAACTCTTTTAATTTTTTAAACACAGTCGAATGTTCTTTCGTCCATCTAAATTCAATATTTTTATCCAGCAATCGGTGTAGTTTTTCTGCGTGAGATGCTTTGTCTTGTAAAAATCTGTTGTAAAAGTTAATCATCCCTAGGAACGATTGAAGTTCTTGTTTGTTCTTAGGTTCCGGTGCTTGAACGATAGCCTCTACTCTTTTTCCGGTGGGCTGAATTCCCCTACTCGATATTCGAAACCCCAAGAATTCGATTTCGTCTACTCCAAACAAACATTTCTTCTTGGTTACAGTTAAATTAGCCTGGCTTAATTTTGATAGTACAGCTTGCAACGTCCTGTCATGTTCTTCTTGCGATTTTCCTGAAACTATAATGTCATCAATGTATGCTGCCGCTCTTCCAATTCCCACTAACAAAGTATCCATAAATCTTTGAAAAATTCCAGGCCCCGCCGACACTCCGAACGGTAAGCGAGTTACGTTAAATAGACCTTTGTGTGTATTTACTGTTAACATTTCAGATGTGTCTTTATCGACCACCAACTGCTGATATGCTTGAGATAGATCTAAACAAGAAAATATGGTTGCGTCTTTACCCACTTTCGCGAATATTTCATTTGATGTAGGTAATGGGTACGCATTTTTTTTAATCGTGCTGTTTACCGTGCTTCTATAGTCTCCGCATAATCTGTACGATCCATCTTTCTTTCGAACAGCTACCAACGGCGTAGCCCATTCCGAATATTCAACTGGTTTATAAATTCCTTGGTTTACCATCTTATCGATTTCTTCTTCTACGGCTGAGCGTAAAGCAAAAGGTACATTTCTAAACTTTTGAAATTTAGGTTGCGCGCCTTCCTTAAGCTGTATCTGCACTTTAGCGCCCGAATGTGCTCCCAGTTCATTACTAAAAACCCTTGGATATGTTTCAATAATTTTATTTAGATTACCCTTTATACTCGTATTACACTCGACTTGTTTATCCACTATGTTGACTCCTTGCAGTGATATACCCAAACTGCGGAACCAATCGCGTCCCATCAAATCGCATCCATTTCCTCTTACAACGATAATAGGTAAATTGCAGATGCATCTGTCTGTCTGAACCTTAACTACCGCTGCTCCTCTAACTTCCAAACGCTCTTGTGACCATGTTTGCAATATCGTGCTGGTACCTTCTAGCTTTGATGTTCCTTTTATTCTTGACCATGTTTCATCGCTAAGAATTGAACATGATGCTCCCGAATCCACAAGCATCGTCACAATCTTGTTATTTACCCGTAATGTAGTGGTAACCGAGTTTCCTATTTGAATCGTATTAAGGGTGTGTAACTGCGCTTCATCCTCTTCTGGGTCTTGAATGTTATTGCAGTGCTTGTTTCTTGGAATTTCACTTCTTTTCATACCTTTACTATCTTCATTCTACTTTTTCATACATACTGCTTCTATGTGCCCTTTTATTTTGCAAAAATAGCATTCCACGTTCTTAAATCTGCACCAGCTAGGGTTATGTTGGCCCCCACACCGAAAACAGTTTCTGTTGACCTTGTTGGTGGGTCTTGCTAGTGCCATTACATCTTCGTTCACTATTTTTTCGTTCCGAATGTTGCTTACACTTCTCTGCGCCGTCTCAGCTGCCACTGCCATGTCGTAAGCTCTTTTGAACGTTAAATTACTCTCTGAAAGCAGTTTATTTTGTAAACCTTCGTTTTGTACCCCGCACACGAGTCGATCACGTACCATATTATCGAGTTCCGCGAAGCTACAGTGTTCACTTAATTTTTTTAAATCAGCCACAAAACTTGCAATCGACTCACCCGGTTTTTGTTTGCGCTGGTTGAACGTAAACCTTTGAATTATTTCATTTGGCTTTGGGTTGAAATGTTCGTCCAATTTTTTTATTATAGCGGTATACTCTTCTTCTTTCGGGGTTTTTGGTGTTACTAAGGACCGTAAAGTATCGTATGCTTCTGCTCCGATTGATGATAATAACACAGCTTTTTTTGTTTTTTCCTCTGCAATTCCATTTGCTTCGAAATAAAACTCCGCACGTTCTTTGTATGAGACCCAACACGTTTTGACGTCAAATTTGTCGATAGCTCCTACGACTCCACTTCTTGCTACAGCCATCGGATTCAAATCTATTCCGATTCTATTACCTCAATCTACTCACAATTATCCTCGTCGCCAATTTGTTATATGTAATACGATGAGTAATACACACAATTATAATTGCTAAACATTTATTTGATGCTACAAATACAACGGGTCTGTTGCGATTGTTCGCACAATACGTCAGCCCAGGATGTTGCCAACCTGGATCCGAACACGACATTTAAATATACAACAATTATGTCAATCATAAAATGGGCGAAGAGCTCTATAAGTTTTGCGAACGAAACTCTGACTTTGAAAATAAATTTCCACAATTTGGTAGCAATGACAAACCTTTCTGAACACAAATGTCAAAGAACTGTCACTTTGACAAACTTCATTCAAAAGTTATCCCTATTGAAGGATCTCATGCAGCTAAAAAACACCCTAAGTATATATTATATTATAAGTAGTCTAGACTCTAGATAGAAGGCAACGGATTCTGGACATTTTCTTTGACGCGTCAAGACTTTTGATTCAATCGACCACCAACAGAAATCGTACACTATGTAGATGATAATTATAATAAAGAATTTATAATACATAATATATTACAATAAATAAATAAAGATATCATGCCAATAAATTTAATGTTTGAGTCTCATGACTTATCGAAACCAACGAGAAATGGCTTCTTCCTCTTCTTTTTCGCGTTCCAATTGATAAAATATTAACTGTTCCGGTGTTGGTGCAAACGAATTCCTTTCCTTTTCGGGCACATTGGATTTTGGTTCATTATGGGAGTGAATATTTAATTTTTCGACTTTTTCAATCAAATTCAAATTTTCGCAGAATGTTATACTATTTTCTTTCGACGTCGCTTTAATTTTGGCATGTGAAATTTTACTGGTACTTCGGCCTAACTTAGATTTACTAATACCGCTGTCTCGTACAACTTCAATATTCAAAATTTCACTTTTAGCTTTTATTCGGTTACTTCTTCTTATCGGCGTTGATTCGAGACATATCACAGCATGTTGAGAATTCTTTTTAAGATCACCCATCTGTGCATTTTGCATTTTAAAGGATTTGCTACCGCTTGTACCTTCCATTGATATACTGAAATATGTATATATTTTTTTAAATTTAAAGCTCCAGTCTAATGTAAATGGAATATTTCCTGCCTGTTATAAATTACATATGCATATTTATATCCGATAGGCGGTATGACGCCGATAATACGTTCAATTATTCAGTATTAACTTGAAGTGATTTACCGATTTAATACTTTTTAACAATTTGACAGTATAATATTAACAATTTATTGACATATTGATTTTCAAGCCTCCTCTAAACTGAAAGGACACTCGTTACTAAACGATTATTTTTTAACAGGATGATGTGTTTATTGATATTATAATAAAAGAGGAGAAAGCTGATTAAAAATCACGAATTTGGCGTTAGAAGTCGATACAGAACGATAACAAAAATCCATCAGGTTGTGAATAAAATTAATAACACCCTAGAGAGTCAGCCTAGTGCAAACCGAGGGACTGGGAGCCAAATTCGACTTTCCAATTATTTCAGATAATTGGAAATCACGGATAAAGCGCCAACGTATGATTGAGATTCTACTGTAGTTGCCAACAAATTGCAAGTGAGTATAGTACGGAATATCTAAATTACATCAGGTATTTCTTATTTGTCCCATATTCTTCAGGTCAGCTCTTTTAATCCTGTTTTTGTAATTGTTCACCGCCGCTCATCAACATTTCTGCATAAATTTTATCTCCTGCTGCCCTATTATTTTTCATTTTTCTTATTATGTTGTTAATTTCTTCCTGTGTCGGCTTGTCTATTATTTGGTCTTCACCTCTCATCTCCATTCTTTGTTCCTTGATTTCTTCTTCTCTGTTTAGTAGTCTCTCAAAGTGTCTCTTCTATATTTTTAATTTATTTTCTCTTTATCGTCTTCAATTTTACCTACTTCACTTTTCATTGCTCTTGTCTTCATTGTATTAACTTTCCTGTGGTTCTTGATTGCTTTATAGAAGTTTCTTGCATTATTGTCTCTGTTCGACCTTTCCATTTCATTCATCTCTTCCAGCTATTTATTCTTCTTTTGCATGACTGTCTTCCTTCTTTTATGTATTCATTCATGTCTTCTTACTTACTTATTTTGAGCCATTTCTCTCTTGCTTATCTCTTTTGTGTTACTTTATCTTTGCATTCATCGTCAAACCATCTTTTATTTACTTTCCTTTCTTCGTATCCTATATTTCTTTCGGCGCACTCAAGCAATTTTTCTTTTATGTATCTCCAATTTTCGTTAATGTCTTCACACTCTTTCATGTGTTCCATTTCGCTATTCATCTGATCTTTATATTTATTCTTCAAATTTATGTACTTTACATGTATATTTTGTTTCATCTTTGCAATCACTGAAAATAGTGGTCAGAGTCGGAATTTGCGTCTCTGAAAGTTCTCACATCTCTTATTGCTTATGAGTACGTGGTCAATTTGATTGCCTTTCTCTCTACTCTCGCCTGGTTTCATCCACGTTATTTTGTGAATCTTTTTATGTTGGAATCTTGTACTGCTCACTACAGTACTACCATGTTCGTTACTTCCGCCAAACCACACAATCTTATTCCATTATCGTTGGTGACTTCATGTGCTGTGTGTTTACCACATTTTCCTTTATGTACTCCTCTTTTCCAATTTGTGCGTTAAAATCTCCCACTATGGTAAGTGTGTCATGTGCAGGCACCTTTTCTACTGTTTGTTGTAATTCGTTATATCATTCCTCGATTTCATTGTCGCTCTTTTCTTCTGTCGGTGCATATATTTATGTACATTTATTATTGACAGCGGTGCTGTTTCAGTCTTTATTCTAAGGTAGCCTATTCTTCACTTATTGGTTTAAACTGTAATATATTTGTTCCCATCATTCTGTTAACGTAATATCCTACTCCATTTTCTTCTCCAGAGTACAGAAATATTTAATCTCCAGCAGCAACTTCTCCTTGCCCTCCCCATCTTATTTCTTGTACCATTGCTATGTCGATTCTATATCTCGTCAGCTCTCCTTACACTTCCTCCAGTTTTCCCGATTTCAGCAACGTTCTCACGTTCCACTTCCTACCCTTATAATTCTCGTCTTTTTCTCATTTCTCTTCTTTCTTATTTTTCTACTATTTCTATTCCTTCTCTCGTCCACTTATTTCATTTGTAAATTTGCTTTCTCATTGTTCATTCTTCCATTTTCTCGCCTTGATGCATTCTTATTTTCGCTTTTATTTAGTTTTTGGATTTGGGTCTGGAGCTTCTAGCCGCTTTTCCACTTGTGTTTTGTTATGGTAGTTCCCATTCACCTTTCCTTTCATTATCAACTTGAGGTGGGTTATTTTTACTTGGTTTCCTTTTTCTTTCTCTGCTCTTGTCTTTTCTTTCTTTCTTTCCATAAATGTATGTTCTCTTTATCCACATAAATATCACTTCCCATCAGCTTATACTTGTTTTTCGGAATTGCAATCTTATCATTCCAGTCATTCTACTCGATAATGGTTCTCTACATCCTTATCTTCTCTTAAGGCAACTACAGTGAGTGTTAAAAGAATTCGTCACCTAAATAAAAAATGGAACAGAAACATCAGTATATCCTTTTATGATTTACCTTTTTCTATTTAAAAAATTTCAAACACATTTGCTTAAAGAATAAGAATAAGAAGATAATATAGTTTTCCATGTGCAAAAAGTATTTGACATATAATTTGACAAAAAACAACGACTGCTTATGATTAAAAATTTGCTAGTTTGGCTGAAATTTAGTATTTTCTGTAAGCTAATATAGACGTGATTGTAATGGTCTATTTATGCACAAATTTAGCGTAACGTAATGTAATGTAGAAAGAGATGGGCTTATGCACTTCCATATAGTTGTCTTTGTCGTTGTCTAACAACGACAAAGACATAAATCGACCATATGTACCTTAAAATGTAATTTTTTTTATTGTCCATTTTAAATAAAAAGAGCGAAAAATTATTATAAATTTACATAATAAATTAAAGTCAGCCAAAAATTTCAGAAATAATTAACAGACGAAGTATAACAGTGCAGGCAATTATGGAAAAGTATTCTCTCACAAAAAGCTTTTAAAATAATGCTTTCTCAAAAACTAAGTTGATAGTGATTCTCATTTAATTCTTAGAAAAATCAGAAAACCCTAAATTTCGTGGCGTAAAATTACGATTTCATGGGAAAATTACCCATGGAAAATATTTTATCAATGATAGCAATAGAATCGAAGTAGAATAAAAGATTTAAGTTAATATAAAAATGCGACCGAGAACTTTGGAATTGGATGATACTTATCGAATGTGTTCAGGTGGCAGAAATTTTGCGGTACACGACATTAGGGCGACTGACAATTGGGCGACGACAATTGGGCGACGTCAATTAGGCGACGGTCAATTGGACACCGGTTTTTTGGGCGACGACTTATTAGGCGACCCCAATTAGGCGACCGGTCAAATAGGCGACCGGCCAAATACGGGAAAGTAGCATCGAGTATGCGGCAGACCCCGGTCGATGTCACATCGTTCGCCCGTCGTATCTTGAAATCGAGTGAAATTTTTTCGCTCCGATTTGAATTTTTCTTTGAAATTCGGATAGATGGGGGTGTGATTAGTGGATATTAGTAATAAATATAATCAAAAAAATGGAAAATAACCCGTGTATTGCCGAAAAAGTGAAAAAATTAAAAAAATTTTTCCTTCTAATTTTGGGGGTGTGCATTCGATAAGGAGGGTAATCCATCGTCAAAACCTACCCTTACGGGGCGTCGCTCCGCGTTGCACCCCTCCAGGGCGGTTTTGACTCTGGTTATTAGGCTAAACATACGAGAAGCGCCACCCATCAAGAAAACCGGGATAAATGAAACCGGGATGTGAGAGAACCTCGAAATAGCATTAAAAAGTATAGTTGCGGTATGGGGCAGTAAACTATTACGTTTCACCCCCAAAAAATCGCGTAAAAACAAAAAATAATCGATGTTACATGTACGAGAGACGAGCTGCATCTGACTATTTTTATATAATTAAAGAGGATATTATTATTATATGCAATATTGATTAATAATAAATTGTGAAATAATAAAAAATAAATTCCGTCGCCTATATGACCGGTCGCCTAATTCGGGTCGCCTAATAAGTCGTCGCCCAAAAAACCGGTGTCCAATTGACCGTCGCCTAATTGACGTCGCGTCGCCCAATTGTCGTCGCCCAATTGACCGTCGCCTTAATGACGGTGTCCGGAAAAGGAAAAAAATATAAAGCTAAATCAAGAAAGTGTATATCGTACTATTATGTTAGGAACTATCACTATATCGTATTTGTATTGGGTTATGCGATTGCCTCTGGTGCAGCAAATTTTAATTTACATTTTACGGCTAGAAAATAATTACATATTTATTCAGGATAATGATCTGAAGCATAAAACTTATATAACGGGACGTGGATCCTTTATAGCGCACTAAAATATTGGGAAATTTCTCCTCAAACCCCAGATATTAATTATGTTGAACATTTATGCGATCACCTTGACAAAAAAATTAGGGCAAGACAAATCAGAATTAAAAATGATTTAAAAACTGTTTTTAAAAAGAATGGGATAAAATCCTGTCTTCGGTGACACGAAATTTAGTAGAATCTATGCCTAAATATTTAAGGACAATTATAAAGGCTAAAGACAATCCCACTAAATATTAAAAACTTTTTTAACTGGGTTTCTGAATTTTTTAAGTTGGGATGTCGAATAATTTGTATGCGTATATAAATGTGTTTTTAAGCGAATATGTTTGAATTTTTTTTAAATATGAAAAGTTAAATTGTGAAAATTTCATGAAATTTAGAAAAGTTTACCGTTTTTAATTCAAATAATGTTAGGTGACGAATACTTCGTACAATCACTGTATGCGTTCAACTAAAATATCTAATATAATATTATTTAGAGCCAGTAACTTCACTACCACTAACATCGAAAAGGACTTAGGTTCCCCGCAAAAATTGAATTAAATTAAAACCGGAACAAACTTGATTTTCCCATTAGATTTTCCGACGGCCTTTCAGGTCGAACGCCCGAATACTATGGAGCCTGAAGTATCGCCGCCACTGTTTACTATATAATATTATACTATTATAATACTAGAAGGAGTTGTAGATTTTTCAATTTCAACTTGGATTAACCTAATTGATTTCCCGATAGTCATAAAGGGATCATAACATTTAGCATACTTACCATAACAAATATTACAATAATAATAGGATTGGAAATTATGACTCCATTAATTTAATTCTTTATGTTACATTTTATTTCAAGGGAATAAAACAAATAAATTAAGTTTTCCTTGTTAAGAAACTCTTGGTTTACGTGATAAATCAAATAGATTGATTGATGGAAAAAGTTACGTTTATTACTCAAGTTTGAAACTAAAACGAATCAGGTATGAAGAGGTATCAATTTAAATATTGCAAAATATTTACGAAGCAAAAATATATTACATCGATTAAATAGGTTTTCCTTTGACAGAATAAAAAATAATGTCAATAAAACTTGCAAAAGAAAAACCTAACTTATAAGAAAATTCATATCATTAATTTGTTAAGTTAAAAGTTATTTTGCTTTTTTACTTATACTCCCCAGGTTCCCCGCTCCCAAAATTTAATGAAAAATTCTGCGATGAAAAAATATTAATTACTATTTGTTGTAAGGGGTCATCCATTAATTACGTAAGGGTTTTTTGGGGGGGAGGGGGGTTTTGGATATCTTACGGACCCTTACTTAGGGGGGGGGGTCCGACGTATTCCTTACGTAAGTTTCTTAAAATATTTTTTTAAATTAAATTTAAAAATCAAATATAATTTTTTCTTTTTATGTTGGTAATTACTATATCCAGGTATAATGGAAATACCATATATATTGAAATATATATTGCAATGTCCGACACTGACCACCACGTCAATAGAAATGATAACGTCACGATTTAAAAATTTGTTTATTAATAAAGAGAGCACATGACTTATTTGTTCGAACGTAAAAGTTTTATCTGAAACCAAAAATTTAGTTTAACGTCATAAATTTATATGAAGAAAGGGTCACGGAACGAGATAACAAAATAAATTCTAAAATGCAACGTTTTAATTCTGTTAATAAAAAAAAAATGTTTGTTAAAAATTATAAATTAAATTAATTAATAATAAGAAATGTAATTTGAAATCAAAATAATTGTTCAATGTTAGTTTATAAAAATGTGTTAAAACGTAAAACTTGAATAAGAATAATCTTTACACGTATCGGAGTGTCTCGCAATTCAATGTATCACAAATGGGAAAGACATTTTCTTCAAAAGTTTACTGGAAGATCACAGGAGATGCAAGTACTTTAATTTAATCTGAAACATAAAAACTTTATTAAAATTTTACAAATCACATTGGGCTTGAGCCGAACCTGCAAATTATAACGTCAATAAAATGGATTTATATCGACCAAAGTAGCAAAATCACATTTGCCTTGAAAAAACACAGGTAACGATGGAAAAACAATTGAGAAAAGGAAGTTGTTGAATTAATTCGATTAATGGTGTGTGAATTTGTGCGTGCTCCGCTAAAATTATATAAATTAGAAAAATTACAAAGAAATTCAACAAAAATAAGAATAGTAATAATTAAAAGTATTGTACTTACATATTTGGAAAGTTAAATTATTAGAAGATTGTGAAAAATCACGATTATTTTGGAAAAACTTGATTACACCACTAGGTAAACGAATCCACAAGAAAATTTTGCAGCTAGAATTATCATACACACCGAAGGTCATCCATCGATTGCAACTGAACAGTTTAATGGTACATGAACCCAGTAGATAGAAATACCCTAGATCATTAAAGGTACCGTCCCATTAAGAATTATTTTAAACTTAAAAATTAGTGAAAATTTTGCGATTAACTTTACACGTGCATTAATACGTTCCGACTTTATTAAAATAAGATATTTGTCAATTAGTATAAGAATTTTATTAGCTTTAAATCATTTAATATTTGAAATTATAATAAATTACAATTTGCATTATAAAACGGAGCATAATTTTTGTGATATCATTCCGAAGATCATACTATTCTATTTCAGCTTCACGATCTGGTCAAGGAAGGAACCCAACTTGAGAAAAGGTAGGTCTGTGCTCACCGAAATTGTTAAGCCGAGGTATAAATTTCTTTTATTTGTATTTATCAAGAAAAGTTTTGCATACATTTCTATTGACGGGGTACATTTACGTACACCTGTACAAGACATTAATATTAAAACGTGCAGCCCTAGTAAAGCTCCGAGGCTACACAGCACTTTTTGGCTAGCCCAACGTGAGGCTACGAAATCACATAGCAATATAGTACTTAAAAATCATTAAACATAGTGGCATAATAGTGTGAATTATAGAAAATGGCATCAAACTTTGGCGATCTTTACGGACGGTTTTTCATCTACATAATATGTAAATAAAAATTTAATATTATTATCTATCTATAGGGGAAAAATATTAATTGTACGCACCCTGGTGGCTGTAATATCAACTAAATATTTGACGTCTTAATTAATTAAAATTATTTTAAAAATTAATTAAAATACGTTAAATTTATTATTTTTTATTAAATTATTTATTTATTACTTAGTTGTAATGTATTATTATCGTTCAAAACCAAATCAAAGTATTTCTGAGCAAGGTCAAGCGAGGTTATATCATTAGCGTGCATCAGCGTGACGTCACGTTGATGTTTCTTACAGCGCACCATCGTTAATATTTCTCCCCTATATATTGCCATGTTTTGGTACTGTAAATTCAAAATTTGATTTATATAGCGGGAGACTATTGATGGCACTTAATTCAGTAATGCTCCGACTAGCTTGCATGAAAACTCGATAATTTTGGGTCGAAAATTGGATTCATCCAGATTAATCAGAATACTCAAATACGTCACCTTAAGCCAGTGATCTTTCTTATAAAGATAACTCAATGGAATTGTAACTTGTGTCTGCTTATTCTTCAATCTACTAATGCTATTAATAAATTAAATCAAACGCAAACGTTATCAGAACCAGAAATAATGCAATTTATTTTACACAATAAAATTTTACGACAAAATATTGGTTTTCTTAAATCTAAACAAATTAAATTTACAAAATCAAGCAATTGCAATAAATTCCCCAAAATATTATGCGCGCCCGAATTTAAAACGGTACGTTTATTGTTTAAATATTTTATGCAACACATAAATTCTTACCGAACTACAAATGTCCTCCGGAGTTTACCGATGGGCCGATATGAATTGATGCTGTCCAAACGGGTGTAGGTCAGCTCGGCAAATGTTCAGATATTTAATCCGGGTCCAAATTTTCTACCTGGAAATACATAGACCAACTCGGCAAAGTAATAAATTTTGGCTTGGCCAGAACTGTGAGCATCAAAAAACCTACCCTCCGATGCTCCGCATCTCCGGGCGGTTTTTCGTGCTCCGAGCCGCTACGCGGCGGCGCTAAACATACGAGAGGCGCGACAGATCAAGGAAACCGGGATAAATGCAACCGGGATGTGAGAGACCCTCGAAATAGCATTATTCAGCGCGTTTGCCGAGCTGACCCACAATTAAAACGGCCTCTGGTTTTCATTTGCCCAGTTGACCGGTAGGATTAACCTATCCCTTGTACCTTTTGCCGAGTTGACCTACTCCGGTCCAAACGTGTAGATTACCATTAAAGTCAGCTTCGAATCTTGAACCAAAGGACAGGTAGGAACGACCAGTGTATAACTTCCTCCTCCGAATCAGATAATCAACCAGGTAAGTAATTTGAACAAATCTTTTCCAATATTTTACGTTCACCAAACCATAGAACATAACCAACAAAATATACGTCAGTGGTTCCAAAACTTTTCATAAATCTCTCGATCAAAACATAATATTCACTTTAATTGAAATTAAATTTACTTTTCCATACGATTTCAAAAAATATATCCAAATATAAGAAAATCAATTCCAAATATCTTCTCAATTATCAATAAATTTACGTCTTTACTTGAGGACGATTGACTCTTCAAAAATAACTTAGAATCCAAAAAACTAACTCTTCAAAATTCGAACGACCCGTCCTCACGCTGTGACGGCTCACTTGAGAATCCAAATCCAAAAACTAATTTCCAAAAATTAATACCAACAGCACGTCTTAATACTTCGACGGCTCCTTTGAGAGTCCAATTTCGCTCCCTTATCATTTTCGAAACCCCATCAAATTTCAATTCGCGCATTCACGAATTTTACAAACCGTATCACTTTATTTATCTAAACGAAAATCCTAATTTCACAAATAAATCAAATTAATTTAATTTGTTTCTTATACTCAATCAATCAACCACCAATATTTTGTCCTTTACAATTTCTTAATTTTTCTAGATCTAACAACGTTTCCATCTTCTAAATAAGTGAGGCAGAAGCAGTCAAACAATTTTTTCAACCGAAGAAGATCCAGACACAATCTAGTAATTGCCTGTTATCTTCTTCTTCTTCTTCTTAACGTGCCTATCCGTTACCGGATGTTGGCGACCTCTCTCCTATGTATGTGTTGTGCGTTTGTAGTACTATCACACACATAGGGGACCTACTTGTTTAACGCGGGCTCCGAACCGCGGGAAGTGTATACACTTCATCTCCAGAGAGGCTGTTCTAAGCAGATTACACCTCGGTGGTTTGCCTTCCGAGGGGAGACGGTCAGAATAAAGTTTTTACTGAGCCCGGAGTCGTACCGGGCATTCAGCATTAGCAGCAACGCACTTAACCGCTTAAGCTGATCACCGTCTCGTGATGTTATGATGTTATGATGTGCCTGTTATGGTCTTATTAAATTCGTTAACTTATGAGTGTTTTGATTAAATGGCCCAATTACGTCATACCCCCTATCTCTTACAAACGGAACATGACAATATATAAAAATGGATGTATGTGTGTATGTATGTTCCCTATAGACTCCTAAACCGTTTGGCCGATCGGAACCAAATTTGGCACAGTTATTATGTAGGTCCCTGCGCATGTTTTTGTATTGAAATAGTGCAAAAATTCGCAAAGGAAAGGAAAGTTGATTTTGAGTAGCCTTCCTTCCTTTAAGGAATCTCGATAATCCATTCATGCGCGTCCCTGTGGGACGCGCATGAATGGATTATCGAGATTCCTTAAAGGAAGGCAGGCTACTCAAAATCAACTTAAAAAACAATAATGAATGCTGTCAAACTGTCAACCGATCGACAATGCAAATACGCGTGCACGTGCTTTACGTTTCTATTTGACCAATCTTAACCAAATTTGGTGTAGAAGTTATTTACAATGCTACAAAAAACATAGGCTACTTTAGTACCTTGGAGTGAGGCCGAAGGCCGAACAACCACATCCGACACGGTCTAGATGGCTAAAGGCGGCCGGTAGGCCGACTGTGCCAGCTAATATAATATATTATTATTCATATTTTATAAATATAAGGGGTGGAGAGGGGGGTCAAAATTAATTTTCTTTTAAATAATCCTTACGTAAGATGTGGGGGGGGGTTGCCACAATCTTACGTACCCTTGCGTGGCGGGGGGGTCCAAAATTACAAAAATCATCCTTACGTAATTAATGAACGGCCCCTAAGGTATTTACAATTTACTGTAATAAATTTGTTTTGAATTTCCTACCTATCATTAATATTAAATAATAGAAGCCGGCACTGATTTGAATAAAGATTTAAGAAGGTAATAATTTATGTTGAGATTTAAGTATACTAAACGTAGTACTGCAGAAAATAATGAACACAAAAAGATAATTACACTTGAAATTAATGTTACAATCTTTTAAGTGGTACCTTAAGCTTCTTTACTTAAAGGTCATAGTGGCTTCTCTTGAGATTCCACCTGTTCTCTAGATACAGTACCTCAAAGAATGGTCAGCATTTTACCAGTTTAATAACGTCAGTAGAACAGCTACTAAAAGAGACTTGCGGTTATTAAGGTATTTATGTAAAGTGTTTTTTGGTGTTATTTGAAGGAATTAGTTTAGTCATGCAGAAGTGTTACGTTTAATATAAAACACAACAGTAGTGATTTTTATTAGAAAGGAAGCAGTGTGCAGTGGTTCAAATTGATTATTCTCCAAATACTATACATGAAAAGTTAAGTATACTTAAGTAGTAGGTACAAAAAATATTAATAATCGTACAGATAAATCCAACTTCCAAAATCAATACCCAGTCAGTTTTTGCAAAACCACAACCGAAAGAAAAATATTGGCTATTATATTAATATTTCATGCAGCATCCCAAGTACCTACATAATATAGGATCATTCACATTATCTTACCCACACCGACTGTTTAGAAAATCAAACAAGAAAACGTGATTTAACCTTAATCGCTGGAACAAAGCAAAACTTTCGACATTTGTATAATTTTCTGCTACAGCACGTTAAATGTTAAAAATAAAAATACTATATGTAATGTTTTCAAAATACCATAAGAAAATGTGATTAAAAATTAAACAATCAATTGATTGTTTAGAATATTTAGCGGTCAAGGTATATTTGATTATTTCAAAATTCTAAATTTTTCGGGAAAACTGATGAGGAATTTGCTGATGCGGCAAGGATTAATTTCTGATTTTGTTGCTATTATATTTTTACAATAAGTTTCTTTTGTATTCCTAATACAAGTATCGCGTGATCACTTTTATTTATTTAAGCAAACAATTCAGACAATGCACATACCCAAACAGGAACTTACAATGTAACATTTAACACAAAGCTGTTCTAATATTATTATATTACAAGTACAACTTGAAACTTGTATGCCTTCATTTATGAATAAAAAAAGTATAAAAAAATTTGAAACAGTAATTCATAGTGAATGTGGTGATCACTTCGCATTAATGGTTATTTTAACATGGATTGGTAAGTATCGAGACACAAATTCTGAATTATATTTCACTTTGCATAATTTGACACGAATAAATATTTAAAATTTTCCTAATAAATATACGTTATTAGCATTTATAATTTTCGAAATTTTGTCTTAAAAAATCACACATTCGGCAATTAGCTTGACAGCATACGCTCAAACCCACACTGATGAATTAATCCAATAAATTTGATTTATTTAATAAAAAATTCAGAACCTTGTTGTAAAAATGTAAGCCAAGTAAATATAACAGAGTTGTATCTATCTATATGATCGAACAATAATTAATCGTGATTTGTGTACAGGAGTGGCAGTGGCGTGCGTGACATCTTGGGCCACGTGGGAGATCGTAACACGTGGGTTTGTTCTTCTCATTCCTTACACAACTTCAAGAATCACGGTGATCTTTGCGACCTACCTATTTCAGGTAAGATCTGCCTACCTTTCATAGTATTGATACAACATATCCTATGAAGTGACTGTTATACATTATCGACTTTGTTTATTCCAGTCATTTACTTTCAATGCACAAAAATTAAATGGATTTGCGCAATGCAAGACAATAATTGCATATAAAATATTATGATATATTATTTTACCATTTACTGGTACAATAGAGAAAGTTGTTAATATTTGTAATAATTAATTTTCATGCTTCTGTAAATTACCGTTCGTTTGAAAATTTTATGCATTTTTGCAAACATACAGTACAAGGTATTTCCAATGAAAACTGTTGCAGAAAGTGTAAGAAACAAAATACTGGATGAATAATTCAGCATGGCCTTTACAGCATTCATTACTACTTTGTATTTAAATTATTTTTGTTTTCTAATGAACCTATGTTTAATTCAACTTTCCAGTTACGATTGAACTTAATAGGTTTTATTCATTGAAAAACATTTACAAGAAGCAGATCCAATAGAATAATTTTTAATTTAAAGTTTTTTTATAGAACGTTATTTCTTTCCACGCCAATACCGAACGACCAATAGGACCAATATTTAAGGGTATTGGAAATTCAATATCTCGTTTCTTTTATGTAACTTTCAAACAAAAATTTTTTTTGATGTTCCATGTCGAACCTCAGAACTTTTTGGTTTAACTCTCTTGTCTCCTGGGGCAGGATGTAATATTTTGTATCTATATTTAATTTGCAGATGTTTTGGTCTCAAACCTAAGTATATAAGCTAAAATATTTATTATTTTATCAAATTTTCAATATTATAATATTTTACTGACCGTGTGATCGAGTCAAGAAAAGGAAATTCTGAGTTTATGTTTATGTTTGAATAAATGGTCAAGGGCCATCGACCCTATAGATTTCCAAAATTATTTTGGAAATTTTTGGAGACCTATCTAAGACTAAAGAACTTATTTTTTTATTCTATATATAAATAATTCTTAATGGTGTAATAATATTCATTTCAAGTTTAAATAAAATAAATTGACGTGTGAAATATTCATTAATGCAAATGTGGAAAAGGCTTTCTGATTAATTAAAATATTCCTGATATGGATATGATAACGAATAATATTGATGTAATTGACTTGAAAATTAATTTATTAAATTTTTTTAAATTCTTAAAGTTATTTATCTTCTTTTATTGCCTTAAAAATACTTTTAGCATTCCATATTAGAAAAGAAATCGTGTTAAACATATTAGGTATATGCATGTCTTTCTTGTCTATTAATTATTTTTTGGCAAAAAATTGACTTCCTTATTGCATTTCCAATTAATATCATATCTACTCGATTGAGTCCATCAGCAGCAGAGATATTATAGCGGCAAATGTAATCGTAACTCTGAATTCCAAATTCGCCTATTTCAATTTTGACCAACCCATCAATATATAAAATAAGAAGTGTTCGGTTTCAAAAATATCCAAAGTATCTCTAAAATGCAGTATTCGAGGACATGAATATATTATAGATGATGGATAGTACATAGACAACGACCACGGAAGATATAATACATAGAAACTAACACAAATAGGATACCAAGTAAGGAAATTGAAAAACACAATTAATATACTCTGAATTTCAACGGATAATGCATATTTTTTTAATTATTATATCATGTATACCTTGCTTATTGAAGAGGAGGGATAAGCTTTTTCTACTAAATTAATGAGTAATAAATGGAATTGCAGTTTTGCACGAAACTTAAGTAGGTTAACGAAGCTTTTCAGTCTCATTCTTTGTTGATAATTCAAATGAATGTAGTGATTACCGATCAAGGTAAGTGCAATCACACTTGATAGTCTTATTTTATTTCAGAAACCGTAATTTTTTTGTACAAGGTGCGGTATTTTCTGACATTTTCACATCACATGTAATAAAGCGTAAGAAGTGTAATGTTAATTTTTATAAGAAAAAATCAGTGCTAATATGACGCAATTTAAATATTTAACTCAAGAAGAACAGATACTTGTATTAAAAATGTACGGATGCTAAAAACTATTCCAGTCAATTTATTGCAATTATCGATTAACGATTCCGAAGTGCATCTAATTGTTTTCAATTCTTCCAATTCCTCTTCGGAACTTAACAATCTTCCTGCATCATTAAAAAATGTTAACTTTGATAAGTATAAAGTTTTATTCTTGGGTGTTGAAGACGTGGGGATATTATCGATGGCTTTATAAGCAGATAAATTATTTTCCTTATAAAAACCGTAATTTTCCAATTCCGAACCCACAGACGCTTTTCTGGTTCAAAGTTTTCACTGACTTGACAGAAATTTCAGGCGCAAATCACTCACTGGATAGATTGGTAATATTTGTAACTGACTAAATCACGATAACTAATTAAAATCTTCTGAAAGTTTTCAGGGTTTCTTACGACCACTTCAATAAAATCACTATTGTTAAAGTGAGGATGAAGATTTTTTATTTTACTTTTAGATTTTTCATCTTCATAGAAGATCATCTTATATTCTTTAAAACTTGCAATTGTTTAATCGATGTAGTAATTCTTTTTACCTGGTCGAAATCCAAAAATGTAATGTCCTCTTCAATAAACCTTCAAAGTTTACGATATTAAAATATTTCCGTATTACTTTTGAATAGCCATTTTTTGAATTCTTGATATAATCTTGTGCCAGAACTACAAGAAGCCGTTTGATCACATGCACCCAGATAAATATGTGTATATCTTCTAAGTTGATATAGCTGGGTTCTGGAAATCTAACTTTCTCTAATGTTATGGCAGATGTAACTGACATCCATTCAGGTTCGGAAAATATTAAATTCGTTAGATTATTAATGTGCGCAATTGATAAAAACAAGAGCATTAAATGGCATCCATGGGAGGATGGTTATTGCAAAAATCATGTAACAACTTCCGTAAAATTGCAAGTCTATCAGTAACTGCAAACATAACTAATGATACTGCATGCAGTAAAGAATTGCCATCACGAATAATCGAAATTGGAAATAGTTTATGAGCAGCTCCAATATAAAGTATCCACCAGTTTACATGCTTTGACTCGTCGAAGATGAGACTCTTCTCTTCGAGAAGTTTTCGAAGATATGTCGTTCAATAATTCTCAAAAACATCTCCGTCGCTTCGAATATATCCGGGATCATTTCCAAGAAAATCATTTTAAATGGATATGTTTACCAGTAGGTAATTCGCTGTGATATCGACCCGATGATCCTGATTTTCTGATCCTTCCAATAAGCAATGCAGAATTTTTGATGAAATTTTGTAGATGGAAGTACTGGGTCATTTTGCTGCAAATCCTGGCATCTTCATTCGAAAGGTTCCTACAAATATTTCAATTAGTTCCATACACAAAGTGCTAAATATCAACAAGTTTCTTCCTTATAACATTCAAATTCACTAACAACTTGACAATGACGATTTTGATAAAAGAATCGAGTTTTGTGAACTAATATCCCAAAGAATTCAATATGACCCAAACTTGGTAAAAAAAATTGTTTTAGCAACGAATCAAATTTTTTAAACGGATTTGTGAACATGCATGCACAATTGTAGATACTGAAAAATTAAAAATCCATAAGTTTTGAGATCATAAATATACAGTATCCTCAAAAGGGGTAAATGTGTGGGCTGGTATGCTTGGAAATGTCATTATTGGACCAAATTTTTTTTGAAGGAAACCTGACCGGACAAATTTAGCACAAGCTGTTAGAAAATGAAATTGTCCCATCAATCAACTTAATGCTCTCATCAGATAAACATAATGTACATTTTCAATAAAACGCAGCACCCCTGCATTACGTATTACATGTGCGACAATGTTGGGTGAAAATTTTCCTGGCAAACGGAATTGGTAGGAGAGAACCGATAGAATGGCATGCAAGATCCCCCGATTTGATTCCTCTTGAATTTCCCTGTGGGAACATTTCAAAATGGTAGTTGAATCCATGAATCTTCAGAACTGAAAAATAGGTTGACCCGAGAATGTAGGCGAATTAGCCCAGAAACACTTCAGGAAGTCGAAAAAGGGTTCAACTAGGTTGTACTTTTGTTTGGCCAATAACTGAAAATGTAATTTCATGAATTTTCTACAATTTTAATAATTTCCGAATAAAATTATTTTTTGTTTCATCTCTCACTTATAAACGGATTCACTATGTAAATCCAAATGTTTTAATGTGGATCAACAAGAAGTTTTTCCATCTTTAAAATGATGGGTAATTTCTCAAATTTAACCAAAAACAATGAAATTTCACAACAAAATCAAAATTTAAATCTGCTAATAGTTCTTTTAATTTTATATTAAATTCTAAAAAGAGATATTATTTACTCAACCATATTTTTTTAAATACAGGATGTCTATTATTTAAGTCTAGCTTTAAAATTTAGAGCATTGTTTACTTAATTATCTAAGAAAATTAAACTTTTTCGTATTTACACCAAATTGTTTTATAATATTTTACCTAAAACGTGAACTCAAATTACATTTCAACAGCGTGGTAATTTTTGTTATTCCAATCTTAATTTATTAATTTAAACGGCGTTGCATTGAAGTGTCAGAAAAATTGACGAATTTTTTATTAAAAATTTAATTAATCATCAGCCGAAAATTTATTGGACTGATACATACACCTGCCTAATAAACAAGTTCTTTGAGCTGCAAAAATTATTAATGACTGAAATGATAAATTTCACAAGATAATTTCAAAAAAAAATTTTAATTAACAGATTCTATAATGATAATGGTCTTGTTTGCAAAACAACTTTGGAAGTGGTTTCGCTGTATCAAATTATCGTAGGAATCCAAATTTTGACATTGCAAACCAATTATTATTGTTACAATATGTGCATGGGAGGGGGGACAAACATTTTCTTATTTTCTCCCAAATAAACATTTTTTTAAATTGGCAATTATTTTTCTAGTTTTCTTATTTTTATCTATTGCAGTTTTTAAAAGTGGATTCCAATAAACTTTTTGTACCCTATTGTCCAAGTTGATTAAACTGTGATCGATCACTTAATCTGTCAGCACATGTCATGCTGTACGTGACATTAATTTTTTGATATTGATTTTAACTTAAATTGAATTAAATATCAAGGTATATACCATATTTGGCAGGCTTCATTATTTTTCTTTAAAATAAATTTAATGCATGTTCCGACGCAAACAATAGGTGGTCCTACCTAATTGTCGGCTAACTCAAAGTGTACTTTAAAAATTCCATAGCTAAATAAATAACACAAAAATAAATAAACTAATGGTTTCTTTTATTTAAATAGTAATATCATAATTTAAATAGTTCCTAGATATTTTTTGTATTTCAAGTCGGGTAAACCATGCAGATTATTTTGCTGCGTAAAGGAGCGAAATGATTTTGCAATACTATTATAATTAATTATTCCACGAGATGGATTTTCAGTGAAATGTGAAATGCACAATTAAGATGTCTTAAAAGTCCATTATGAAACCTCAATTAGGGAATTTCTGCAAGAACAAGTTTTTGAAGTATGCAAAATTTAAATCTCAGTATAGCCAGAATTAACTGCATACACAGAGAGAAATGTTTGGAAGAAAATATAATATAGTATAAGAAGCTTAAAATTAATCCACAACTATATTAATCATATTTCATTAATTATAGGCACAAACTACGACTATAAATTTCTGGATTAAGATTAAGTTTCACAGTTAATAATAATCCTAGAAAAAACCAAAAAAATTTACTGCAAAATGGTAGATATTAAATTATTTGTTTTTAAAAATCTTAATAGCGTTTTTTTAAGTAAGTTACATCAAAAAGTGGAACCGTCATTTCCGATTTAATTAATGCGCGATTAAAAATCTTCGTTTTTAGAATGCTTAATTAATATTTAACGGAATATATAATTAATTTTGCACCTACATACTTAATAACTCTAGTTTTTTCTATACGAGTGGTACTAATATATCACAATTTTGCAAAGAAATTTACATTAAAATGTGGCCTTGCTGACGTAGTTGTTTAGTGGTTTGCGATTATTTCTACTGGAACTCGACTTGTGTTTAGTTTACTTAAAATATTACGTTAGTGCATTTGTTAGCAACAAAGTGGTGTCGTGAAAATAGTGAAATAGTTTTTAAAATTAATACGTGTAATTTAGCAAAGGTACAAAGTCTGGACTGCGTGATACACGAAGTCATCAATTATAATTGATTTAAATGTGATTGTAAATAGTTGTAACCATTTGACAGTTACTAAAATAATCCAACAATGTGGATCATTAACAATAATTGATTATCATTACATAATTGTTTATCGGCAAAACCGGGTTGTTCGAATACAAATAAAATTATTATTATTATCCATAAGTTATGATATTCCATTAAAGACGCTTTTTGTTAGCAAAAAAAACTTATAAAGTGTTGATTAACTGCGCAAAGATCGATTCATCTATTATAATATGCAAAAACATTTGATTATATCAAATATCCCATTTCCTTGCCTAAATAAGTCAAAGAACGACATATCCTTTGAAAGGATTCTATACTTTGGTAATTGAGTTAGACGATGATTATTATCAAATTTGCATATCCAAACTAAAACTAACTCGGTATAAACTTATTAGCATAGTTGACTCGAAATTTGTAAAATCTAATTTGTTCTGAATTATTTTCATAGTTAATTAATATTTTAATAAAAAAATGCACTTAAACTGATCATCAGCCTTGATAGATCTATTGATTTCCTATACTCAGCATATACAATTTAAAGGTCACCTTCCCAATCAAACTATTTTGTCATAAATAATAAAATGAATAAATATCATTCAATAGTAAATAAATAAATTTTACTAATTTTTTGTTTAATTCTTGAACGTTCAATGAAATATAGTACATAGCTTTGTGCTGATAAAATGTTATATAAACATAATCCGGATATAAATCCGCTTTAAAATTAGAATTAGAATAGCTGCTTTATAGTACGCACATGTGGATTGCCCCAAAAATATTCAAATTTATCAGTTTGTGCACATCCAACAATAATCGTTAGGATTTACAGAATTGATTGAAAGAAGTAAATATGTACTAGCGTATGTTCCAATTTTTACCTTTTTACATTTAGTTATTTTAAACAATTTGCAATGCATATTTTGCATAAATGTACGTAACTTCCATTCATGATGTAATTGGCAAAACCTCACTCATCCATGACCTAATCCACATAACTTTACTTACCGACCGTTCCTACAACTTATTTTAGCATGATTAAATAAAAAACTGTCAAGAAATATTCAGAATCTCTCAAGCGTAATAGATTCCAACGTTTGACTCGCGTTAAACTCCCATTTTTTATTTGATCCAAAAAATCGGCCGATATAGAACCAAGAAAAGTATCCCCATATCATTAGGCTACAGCCTCTGGGTTTGACAGTTTTTCTGGGTGTACTTGGGCTAAAATTCTGTACAAGGTGGTCTTGGTACATAATTCTGACATCCACTAGAGTCAATCAAAACTGCTTTTGACTCTTCCTTCCATAAAGTGTTACGCCATTTTGAAGAAGCTCATGCTTCATGCTCTTTGAAGAATAATAATTGCTTCTTAATTTGTTTCGGGTTTAACAGTGGCGCTTTTTTTGGACGCTTGCATTTCAAATTGGCTTTTATAAGACATCTTCTAACTGTTGAACTGATAATAGAAAGGTTTAACTCTTGCTTAATTGGTGTAGAGGTCTGTAATTATTGTGTTTTCCTTGAATGCATCATAACGTTTCTATCATCACGAGCTGTAGTTTTCCTTTTTCATCCTCTTGTTTTAGTCTTTTGTTGCATTATTTTGCATTGGAGATCATCTTTGCGGAACATC
Organism: Podabrus alpinus; assembly: GCA_932274525.1. Taxonomy (NCBI): domain Eukaryota; kingdom Metazoa; phylum Arthropoda; class Insecta; order Coleoptera; family Cantharidae; genus Podabrus; species Podabrus alpinus. The sequence continues at coordinate 24,827,797 of OW026451.1, forward strand.
CTAACTCCTCCTGTATAAATTTATGTATGTTTTTAGTCTCACTCACAAATATATAAATTTCAACTTTTAAATATTAATTAGTTATCTTACCCTAAGAGTAAGTTAATTTAATTTATAAACTATTCTGCTGCTATACAAATTTGCAAAATACAAAAATATTTTAGGGAGGAAAATAACAGTTGAACTTCCCCCTTTGGATTGAGAAAAGATTTGTTAAAAGAATCTTTACCAAAGAAAACAATTATTAAACAATGCATTGGATGATAAATAAATGGTTTTTCACCGGTATGATTCAAAACTATATTTAGGTACATGAACTAAAAGTCTTGAAATTATAACTGAAATTAAATTAAAATAAGATACCTTTTGATTTCAATAAATTATAGTTAAATTTTCCCCCTTAAGTTTGATTAACGTTTTGTAAATATTTCGTTCTTCTTTCCAATTTGACTCGAAATGGAGTTCAAAGTCTATCCTTGTAATCGACACCACAGTCTTCCATCTCCATCTCCATCTCATAACTCTTGTTAAGAACATCGATATTTTAGGTGTTGTACCGATCATCCTGTTAAATTTTATACGACTAAACCTAACCGGTTTCATACCATTTCCATTTTTTTGTCTTTCCTTCTTGTCAGTGTATCCAAATTTTATTCATGTGGAAAATAGGTAGTCCATCCCTCTCACTGTTCCAAACCTCAATACATCTAATTAAATAAATGAAATTTTGTTGCTTTAAACTTCCTTCTGTTCTTAGTCGGCCCATAATCGTTCTTTCCATTTTAGCAAACTATCTCTTCCAACCCATTGCATCTTTTTAAATTCAGACTATTTCTTCTCATTTCCATTTCATCCGATATCAAATTTCCGATATAATTTTGCTTTGTATCGTGTACATTCAAATTTTTCTCTGATATGTTTGAGTTTACCTCCAAATAATTTTCTTTTCCCTTCACTGGTTCGTTTTTTATTTCATTATTTTGACTTTCTTTGACTGTCCAAGTTTGTATTTATTAATGCCACCATTTTGTCTGTATTTTTTTTTCATATTTTTGTCTACGCTGTCCTTTAAATCATTAATTTTCTTACCAAAATTTGTTTTTAATTCTTGTACGCCCACGTTTAATGTTTCTTCTGTGACAGCTTTTCCTGTATATCTCGGAGAGCTGTACCCAAATTGTCCATTTCCTTTTGGAACTCGATCTGGGATTTATTTATATATTTTTTTATCATTATTACATTATAAAGGTTTTTATATAAAGACTAGCTGGCACGGGCGGCATCCGCCGCCCTTAGCCATCTAGACCCAGAATAGATCCGAGTAGGCCATAGTTGTTCGGCCTTCGGCCTCACAGGGGGAGGACCATAATAGATCCGCGAAGGCCATAGTTGTTCGGCCTTCGGCCTCACAGAGAGAGGACCATGATAGATCCGCGAAGGCCATAGTTGTTCGGCCTTCGGCCTCACAGAGGGAAGACCATAATAGATCGGTGGAGGCCATAGTTGTTCGGCCTTCGGCCTCACAGGGCGAACCAAAATAGATCCGTGAAGGCCATAGTTGTTCGGCCTTCGGCCTCACAGACCGGACCATAATAGATCCGTGAAGGCCATAGTTGTTCGGCCTTCGGCCTCACAGACCGGACCATAATAGATCCGTGAAGGCCATAGTTGTTCGGCCTTCGGCCTCACAGACCGGACCATAATACATCCGTGAAGGCCATAGTTGTTCGGCCTTCGGCCTCACAGACCGAACCATAATAGATCCGTGACGGCCATAGTTGTTCGGCCTTCGGCCTCACAGACCGGACCATAATAGATCCATAAAGGCCATGGTTGTTCGGCCTTCGGCCTCACAGACCGAATCATAATAGATCCGTGAAGGCCAAAGTTGTTCGGCCTTCGGCCTCACAGGGCGGACAATAATAGATCCGTGAAGGCCATAGTTGTTCGGCCTTCGGCCTCACAGACCGAACCATAATAGATCCGTGAAGGCCAAAGTTGTTCGGCCTTCGACCTCACAGGGCGGACGATAATAGATCCGTGAAGGCCATAGTTGTTCGGCCTTTATCTGTCATCTGTCATCCGTCATCTGTCATCCGTCATCTGTCATACATACATACATACATACATAATCTTCACGTAAAGTTACATCTTCATGTAAAGTTAAATCTTCCGCAAAGAGGTGGATCTTCCACGTTCTGCGACCTATATAAAGTGCTCCGGTCTTATTCGCGGCATTCAGATTAATTTGTTAGTGGTTTTTTGTTAGTGGTTTGCATTTTTCGAATTAAAGCCGCCATCTGTTGACAGTATTTTCAGATTAATTTGTTAGTGGTTTTTTGTTAGTATTTTTTTGTTAGTGGTTTGCATTTTTCGAATTTGATTTTCGAAAAAAGCGAATAACTTTTTTCCCCGCCACTGACTGTACGTCAGATTAATTATTTGACAAATTAAATTTTTTGTCAAACTTGTGATTTGATTTTCGAAAAAAGCGAATAACTTTTTTCCCCGAGCGAATTTCTTCTCCATTTATGCACGAATAGTTGCGCCTGGAGCTACAAAATAACTGTGCAAAATTTGGTTGAGATCGGTCCAAGGGTCTAGGAACGTATAGCGAACACGCAAGCAAACAGATCTTCTCTTTTATATATTTAGATAGGAGGGTGGTTGATGTTTTTACAATTGGGGACTATCGTGTAGTTGTGAGAAAAATTAAAGAAGGCATGAAAAAGTTTAACGATTTGGGAGGGCTGGGCAAAATTATTTTAACACGACAATTGAAATGGAAAACATTTTTAAGAATTAAGCGAGTTATCGGCGGAAATTCCCAATTGGAGGAGAAGCCGACGCGACGTTGCGTTTTAAAGAGCGTTTGGGATATTCGTTCGGACACTCAAATACTCACGTTTGCCAAATTTAAGCTTGCCCTGATTGTTTGGAAGCTCGAGCAGTTTCTCGGCTTCTTTACCTGACCTAAAAGCAAATATTAAAATCATATTATAAATAACGTAAGGTCTTCTTCGAAGGTTCGCTGTCTGATGCCAGTTTTTTCAGCTGTTCACACGTTTCGCTATTACAAAGGATAAGTTACAAAAAAAATAGGATGTCAAAAATACTTAAAAATAGTAGTTTTTTGTAACTATTAACAAAACTGTTTATTTTGAAAATTTAAAAAAATAATAATAAAATTGCTAGTAGTCTGTTGCTGTATGTAAACATTATTTGTTACACATAGTATTACAGGCGAGGTCTTCCCACAGGATTCTTTCCCGTAATCTTTTCTTCTATGATCGTCCTCGGTAAACCATCCTGACTCAGTACTTCATATATTATGAGTACATGATCATATCTCAGGATAGAAGCGATAGAAGTTACTTAGATACCCATCGCTTTAAACTTAGATGCAAAACAGTTTCACTGTATTCAATTTTTTAGGGACCTAAAAACAATTTTTGCAATTTTTACCCAGAAAAGGTACCTTTCTTTTTGATATAGAATTTTTTTCCCTATGTGTCTGACGTGCAAGTGATTTATAAATTTGATGAGTAAAATGAGACTAAATCCTCTGTAGGTCCTCGCGTCCTCGTATAGAACAACTTTCTACTACAGGCAACCCCCCTTTATTTCTATTAGCCCTTCCTTTAAGCTAATAGAATCTCTAAACAACATGGTGTAAGATATTTTTGTAAGACTTAGTTTAACGGCTTGTTGGGTAGATGGACGGATGGTTAAGGTCTTGAAAAGTCTAGGCTGGCCTGTAATTGTGAGAAAATTCAAAAACGGCAAATAAGTTTAAAGATTTTGTCAGAGTCAATTCATTAATGGCTCGCTACTATCATCGATGCTATCATCACAGTTCCACTATATTTTCACCTTTAGCTTAGGCGTACAATTATTGTAATCGCCCAATGATGTTTCTTTCCAATTTTTAAAATTAAGTAATAGTACTCGAAATACTATTATGAATATTTTTGAAAACACAACAATATCCTATGCATTTCTAATGGTATTGTTACTTTTAGTCCGAAATTAAAAATAGATACTATTTGAAAATTCATAAATCTGGCAATTAATTTAAAATATTTCCTAAAAGTTAATTTTCTTATCAAATTGTTTAATTTGACTAGGGGCTGTAGAGATCCCTCGTTCCTCTAAAACTTTTCCGAATTAAAACTTTATCTCCATTCTACTTCGAAATTGTTTTTATTATTTTTGTATTATTTATTAAATGAAAATTATCTTAAAATCTAATCTTATGAAAATGCGCATCCACTTTCAGTTAAACTTTTGATATTCCGACATAATAATGTTTACCATGTAACTTTTAATTAATTAATTAATTAATGTAAAACTGAAATTAAAATCTTTATCAAAAATGTTATTAACTATAAATAATTTTTACAGAAATAATTACGAAACACCAATTTGTTTAATACATTTAATTATATTGCACTTGCAGTTGCAACATTTTACTGTATAATTTAAACTTTGCTTATCAGATTCGTGAAACTTGAAATAAAGCAACAATATTTTGTTTTTCGTAAAATTTTAACAGGATAATTATTACAGTAGTCCCCGATTTATACGACCTATTTTAAATTACTTTCGGAATTTTTGTAAACCAGATAACATTTCAAAATATTATCGACAGACCACGTTTGGGTTAAATTTCTGCAAGGCAATTCTTAGGCTAGCAATAGACGGGCATCGAAAACGCGGCATTTTACCCGCCGCGTTTTCGATGCCCAACTATGTAGCCAGTACACGGGCGTTTTTAACCAGCGGTTGTACAGTCAGTGTGAAAATGCAATTCATTCAAATTAGTTTTGTATCAACATGAAACGAAATTGTGATTTGTTTAAAATGTACTTGGTACCTAATGAACGAGAAATTATAAACTGGCCGTATTGTATCAATAAAAAGAACGTACTATATAATTTATTATATCGATATAACAATAAATAAATCAGAATAAAATCGAACAAAATTTAAAATCGTTACTTTTACTAAAATACTATAATAATCATGAACAGTAATCATTTAATTAAACGTATTCATATTTCGGTTTTTAAAAACCATAGTAGTATCATGATACAAAATTGTTTAACACGCATAAAAAATTGATAAAGATTAAAATTTATTTTTAAATAAATTTCTTCATGTCGAGCATTTTTTAATGCGAGTGTCCCTGAGCGGTTTAATAAAACGCTCATGTATTGACCGCCATATAAACTAATGTGTTGCATAGCTAGCGTGTCACCCGCGACGGAGAAACTGCCCGGCGTTCGGCGTTTTCAATGCTACAGCGAGCATCTCAACCGCGGCCGCCGATGAACCGCGACGTTTTAAATGCTCGTCTAGTGCTTTCCATTAAAATACATTGGTTACATTCAAGAGCGGAAAACGCGGCGTTTTAAACGCCGCGTTTTCGATGCCCGTCTATTGCTAGCCTTAATATTAACTCGGTGGCTGTGCTACATATATAAATTAATGAAGATTCCAATTTCGAATAACCTTTAGCTTAACCACTAAATTGAATTTCATTGATAAATAAGTGTTAACAAGCTATGCGTGTCTTATCCATTCTGATAATTAAATATTTGCTCAAATTGATTTAGCAAATACCAGTAGCTTTTAGTGGCCATATTTAGAGTGTCTAATTTTTTAAAAGCTTGTATCTGCTTTGCTATTTCATTAGCTCAAAAAATTTCCAATTTAAATTTTGAATTTAAATTTTTAACAATTAATAATATACAATTCGATGCCATATAATAATTATTATGGAGAGATTGCGACAATCCCCACTATTAAACTAAAAGTAAAACTCAAAACACTTCGTAGACAATTCAATTTATCTTTTCAGTTGATCTACATACATAAATGCATGATACACACACAGACTTACTGATTTTTTTTAATACTTATGTCACCTACGTGTTTAAAATACGCAAAATAAATATTTATAGTGGGTGGTCAACCTGTTCAAGGTTCAACAACTATTCATATATAGTCAAATTAAGTTTTAATGTATAGGAACGTCTAAAATCAACATTTTGTGATTTTTTAAAATCTGTTGGTTGCATCATTTGGTAATAAAAAATATCAGTAGGTAGAATCAACTTGGTTGGTTACATTAGATAACGAAATTACAGGTAAAATTAAATAATGAAACACTCATAAATGTTAAGTGTGATAGTGACTATTCAGTATTACTGGAATACGCGTAGCAAAGACACTATTTGTTCTCTTTTGGATTATTGTGCAAGTTAGTGAAGTCCATGAAGGATGGGGAAATCAGCAAGTAAATTGAAGCAAAGGAAAAATAGCAACAGTTCAAGTAAGTGACCAATAGAAATTATTGGTAAGGAAATCAGACAGAATGGCAAAATTGATAAGATATATTTAAAGGAAAATGATGCTATTGGAAAAGATAAATTTTAGTGTAGTCTGAACGGTAATCAGTTCTACACTATCTTGAGTAAATAGCATCGTCAATGGGAAACCTTCCTTTTGCTTAACGCTTGGGTAATTGTTTAATTATATAATAAAGAATAACATAAATTTTATTGTCATATTTATACCTAAAAATAACAACAATGCTAGCACTTCACGTAGTCGTCAGATGTTTACAAAAAAATGAAACATGTGTATGTAACAAACGGAACTAAAACAAACTACGTCATTAAATTATTGTTTATTATAAATAAAAAATATATTGTAATTAGTACTACTTTCTCATAACATTTAAATTTAACTTTTTCAGACTCAATCCCACTTCAATTTTAATTGATAATCACGTTTAGTTTAATTATGGTTATTATTATACCTGGTGTCAGGTGTTCAGGTCAGCAATAAACTATCGAGTACTGTAAATTATCAATATTAATAAATGTGTGATATAACTCTTAGCCATCATCATAACATTTAAAATTGTTAAGATTAAATGTTACAACAATATTTCATTAAACTCTGCCGCTACATGAAAGTCATTAAAAATCATTCATCGATAAAAAAATAGGATACGAAGCACAAGTTCATGGCATAATGATAACTCATTAATTTTTTATTGCATAATCTAATGCATTTACGAAATTTTCTCGATTTTCCAGAATTCGAGGAAACGTTGCTAATTACTTTTCCTTTGACCTTTATCTAAAATGCCTTTTAATTAAATTTAATGTGGCAATTAATTTAGCACACACTGCAAAGAAGTTTTTTATTTGCTTTGTTTTTTACGTGAAATTACAAGCATCGTAATAGTTTTCGCAGTTTTCCATTTCCCATGCAGTCACGTTTGCGTTCCGTTGCTTTCTTTAAATTATTGTTTATGTAATTTACCTCGTTAACAAACGAGCATGAACACGAAAAATGGCTTTACTTGGCAAGAGTAATCTATCAGCTCTTTTATGAAACAAATAAAAAAGTTTGGAATTTTTATTGTATTTGTTGTTTTAATATGGAAGCCTTCCTCGTTTCCTTTGATTAATTACCATACAGCCAATCGTTTCCACTTTTATCTTGTTTGCAATCTCAAAAAGTTTGATAATCTATTACAGCTTAGGCGTTCCTAATACTTATTAGCAAGTTTCCTTTTCAATTTTCTTGATGATGCGGGGCAGCTGCACTTTTATTCAACTTATTAGATACTCAATTTAAATAATAAATTGAGTTTTGCACCGAGGAATTTAATTCGTGGGTATTTTCGTAAGGGGTCATCCATTAATTACGTAAGGGTTTTGGGGGGGGGGGGGGGGTGGATATCTTACGGACCCTTACGTAGGAGAGGGAGGGGTCCGACGTATTCCTTGCGTAAGTTTCTTAAAATATTTGTTTAAATTAAATTTAAAAATCAAATATAATTTTTTCTTTTTATGTTGGTAATTATATCCAGGTATAATGGAAATACCATATATTGAAATATATAGTACTTAAAAATCATTAAACATAGTGGCATAATAGTGTGAATTATAGAAAATGGCATCAAACTTTGGCGATCTTTACGGACGGTTTTTCATCTACATAATATGTAAATAAAAATTTAATTTAAATTTTTGTATTTATTATTATCTATATGTATATCGTCCCCTTAGTGCTACAACTAGGTAACTTGAAATTACTGATAAAAAATAGCTTGAGTTTAAAGTCGAAAATAGCACAAAAAGGATTAAATTAAGTGGATATTTGATATTTAGAAACATAATACAACATATTTAGTTGTATCACTAAAGAAAGTGGTTAAAATTAAGTGGGTACAAGTAGCTAACTCAAAATATCGCAAATTCGAGTTACCTAGTTGTAGCACTAAGAAGACTATATATAAAAATGGATGTATGTGTGTATGTATGTTCCCTATAGACTCCTAAACCGTTTGGCTGATCGGAACCAAATTTGGCACAGTTATTATGTAGGTCTCTGCGCATGTTTTTGTATTGAAATAGTGCAAAAATTCGCAAAGGAAAGGAAAGTTGATTTTGAGTGGCCTTCCATCCTTTAAGGAATCTCGATAATCCATTCATGCGCGTCCCTGTGGGACGCGCATGAATGGATTATCGAGATTCCTTAAAGGAAGGCAGGCTACTCAAAATCAACTTAAAAAACAATAATGAATGCTGTCAAACTGTCAACCGATCGACAATGCAAATACGCGTGCACGTGCTTTACGTTTCTATTTGACCAATCTTAACGAAATTTGGTGTAGAAGTTATTTACAATGCTACGAAAAACATAGGCTACTTTAGTACCTTGGAGTGAGGCCGAAGGGCGAAAAACCACGGTCTACACGTATGCCTGCGATACCCTTGAGTGAGGCCGAAGGCCGAACAACCACATCCGACACGGTCTAGATGGCTAAAGGCGGCCGGTAGGCCGACTGTGCCAGCTAGTATAATATATTATAATTCATATTTTATAAATATAAGGGGCGGTGAGGGGGGTCAAAATTAATTTTCTTTTAAATAATCCTTACGTAAGATGTGGGGGGGGGGGGGTTGCCACAATCTTACGTACCCTTACGTGGCGGGGGTAGGGGGTCCAAAATTACAAAAATCATCCTTACGTAATTAATGGACGGCCCCTAATTGCACGATTTAGTTGTTAATCGTTTGAAACAATAAGAATCAATGGATTAATCGTTACGTGAAAGTTGCTAATTCATTAAATCGTGTTAACAGGTATCGACGTTGAAATAAATGATAATTGCATAGCTACTTTGTTGAATATCTCTATAAATAGAGAATTATTTCTCAGAATAATAAATATTAATATTTCTATAACAAAAGAAAATGATTATGTTCTGATTATTTTATTGTATGTACATGTAGTTTAGCGTAATGTTAGTCCAAAAGTTATAAGTTCAAACCATAGTTACTCCCAAATTACTTATGACGTGGTTCAAAATCCACGTTATGCAGTGCAAAAAAAAGTTATTTAGTCGTGATCCAAGTATGTACATTAATGCTAAATACAACATCATCAATTTTGTTGTGCATTTCCAATTACGTTCACTTTATCCTAGCATAATGAAATGGCTACTTTGCATATTATTATTTTATGATCTCACGATTTACTGTATTAAACATGATGTAATGGCAAATGCCTATTTTTAATTGTCGATAAATAATATCTCATCAATTCGTTTATTATTAATTTCTACGTATTTTTATTTGTATCGGCCATTGTTATGCTCACTTCATTACTAAATCAATGGTGTAACCCACGCAGTACATACTACATAAATGAACCCATCAATGGGTAATAACAGTTTATTCTGTTCAATACATTTTATAATGGAATATGATTATAAAATTAATAATGTAACTAAACTGAAAATTATTAAAAGCGGGAAAAAAATTAACACGTTAATAAAACGGCAATGTTATTGGCACTTATTGCAAACGTGTTTCTTCAAAGCACCAGGGAGCCGAGTGGTTAAGAACATCACACTGCTATTATAACCTTTTTACATCCACAAAACAGGATTATAATCAAAGTCATCATTTTTACTATAAAACTCAGCACATAACCGCTTCGGATTAATAATTATAACTGTGCTGGTATTGAAATTTATGAAACCCAGTAGATGCCAGAGTGACTGGACTAACCACGACATTAACTTATGAAGAACAACCAAATCGAAACCTCGGTGGTCTTCAAACAAAGGAGACCTAATTTACAACAAGAATGTCCTGATATTGATGAATAAACGTAGTAAGAAAAATAAGAGAATTGCCGCAGATTCTCATTTTCTATTATAATGGAAGAAGTGGATCATTGGATGGTGACGTACCATTTATCTCATTCTAAGATTGTCCGAGTGCTATATGGGTCCACATCTGCCCATACGATAAACGAAAAAGTAAAAGTTTTCTATGACGATTCCAAATATTACAATGTTTTTATTGAAGATTACAACGCTAAGTTATACAGGAAAAACTCAGTCTAAATCGACTACCATGGACATGCCGAAAAAAACTAATATGGAATTGTGCTCCTAGACTTCTAATTGCATTATGTGCATAGTAAGCATCCCTGTTTTTCAAATAAGGGTAGCAAACAAATAAACATGTATCAGCCCTTTTGGTACAACTAAAAATGAAGTGCAGGATATAGCAGTGTTTAACTTTTCTTGTGCAGAAAATACACAATGGAGACCTAGACAATTCAAATCTAGAGGGTAACAGCGCAGAAAATTTGGACATCGAACTGACTGTAGCAGAACGAATTATCGTAAAGAGCAGAAGGGCATGTGGTTTCCTACCCAAAACCGAAACTATCAAGAATAATAATTTTAAGTAATCAAAAATGGAGTAAATTAATATTTTTCCATTTGCTTTAAATTTTGTTCATTCATGAAAACAGACACGAGCCTGCATTGTAAAAGAAGTTTTAAATAATAGCTGATCGGGGGGTCTGGGTGTATGGAATAACACCAGTATATGATGATCAAGTGGTAAAACATTAAAAAACTGCTTTATTTTTCTTGGCTATAATAATATGTTGAGGGAGTACTCCGTAATCCCGAAACCCCCTGGATTCTCTTTTTTAGCTTCTATTATTAGCTACAAAAAATATTTTTCAAGCTTACTCGAGCTTGAAAATGGTCAGATAGGTACTTCAAACAATTAATTAATAAATTGAATAAGTCAAAATGAAGAGAATTAGTGGCAGACCCACCAATTTATAACCTGAAGGAAGGGTTGTTTAACTAACCTGCTCATCAGTGGGGGACTCGTGATTTGCAATAATATTTTAAATCTGTACCAGCAGTTATGGTCCAAGCGACGTCGAATTGTCCAATATTAAACGGCGTAACTTCCGGGACGCGAGGTGCATCTGATTAACAAAACAAAAAATGTTATTTTTGGAATGTGAGATTATATAGTCGCCACCTTACTACTTTTTGTAATGGGGGAAAAATTATGAAGTTTTTGGAAACGGAAAAATACGTATCGGATGTAAAATTTTATTTCTGTCGATAGGTACAAACCGTATATCTTTTTGTCTTCCTTTTTTTGAGAAAAAGTAAACCCTGCATAAAACCGCTATCGCCCCATCCAGAGTAGAAAAAACTGTTCAAGATAGAGCAAAATTGCAAATACATAATTTCGTAGACCGTAAAATTTTTTACAAAGAAGCTCCAGGTAGCATGGTTTTAAACCTAGGTAAACCTAGCACCCCCACCTTTTCAAAATTGAAAAAAAAATAGTTAGGAATTTTGTACGAATTATGTACAATTTTGTACGCCCATTCGCGAATTTTGTACTCTAACGGTTTTGCGGTAAAACGCAAATATGTGGTGGGGGTGCTGAGTTAAGGAAAACTCAGCACCCCCACCACGAAAACATAGATTTTTTTAAAAATTAACTACGCTATAATTTTGTACGAATTATGTACAATTTTGTACGCCCATTCGCGAATTTGGGACTCTAACGGTTTTGCGGTAAATCGCAAATATGTGGTGAGCGTGTTGAGTTGACGGAAACTCAGCACCACCACCACGAAAAAACTGACCCACTCTCTAACGCCCGATATTATATACCAACCATACGTGTAAACCGTACCAACGTGACGTGCAATACGTCACTTTATTAATTTTAAATTCTCCCGCATGTGGCGTTTGTAAATCGCCAATTATTTATATGGGGATATTAAAGAAGATAGTTGTTCGGCCTACAGCCTCAAAGAGGAAGATCGCAATCATACTTTGTTTTTCTTACAATTTACTGGCAAATTTTCTTGAAAAACTGTCTGTTCCTCCTCAAATAATGGACCACATACATTAGTCGGATAGTGAAGCTTCCCAGTTCGATAATTTATAATGGATAATGAAAATTTTGAAAATCCTGCTACAAAGCGACGGCGATTGGATCGTGAAAGAAAAGCACGTTCAAGAGCTTTGATCACACCCAGAAGCTAACGTTCGGTCTCATGCCACGTCTTTAATAATCAGCCGTGTTTATTTTCGCCATTAGTCCGCGAATAGCATATTAGAAAATAATAAAATTATAGCGTAGTTGATTTTGGTGCTGTACTTTCAACTCAGCACCCCTACCACATATTTGCGATTTACCGCAAAACCGTTAGAGTACCAAATTCGCGAATGGGCGTACAAAATTGTACATAATTCGTACAAAATTATAGCGTAGTTAATTTTCAAAAAAAAAACATTTTTTCGTGGTGGGGGTGCTGAGTTTTCCTTAACTTAGCACCCCCACCACATATTTGCGATTTACCGCAAAACCGTTAGAGTCCCAAATTCGCGAATGGGCGTACAAAATTGTACATAATTCCATTGAAAAAATCCATTTTTTCGTGGTGGGGGTTCTGAGTTTTCCTTAACTCAGCACCCCCACCACATATTTGTGATTTACCGCAAAACCGTTAGAGTACAAAATTCGCGAATGGGCGTACAAAATTGTACATAATTCGTACAAAATTCCTAACTATTTTTTTTTCAATTTTGAAAAGGTGGGGGTGCTAGGTTTACCTGGGTTATTTTTAACTTCAATGCGTGATCTTGATCCTTAACTCAGCACCCCCACCACATATTTGCGATTTACCGCAAAACCGTTAGAGTACAAAATTCGCGAATGGGCGTACAAAATTGTACATAATTCGTACAAAATTCCTAACTATTTTTTTTCAATTTTGAAAAGGTGGGGGTGCTAGGTTTACCTGGGTTATTTTTAACTTCAATACGTGATCCCTAAGAAGTGTCCAAAATATGATTTCTTCTATTGCATTCATCGGTTTTTAAATTTTAGATCTAAATTACGCCCTTTTCACTTAAACCACGCCCTTTTAGATCTAAACCACTCCCTTCCAAACCTATGATAGTCTCTTTCGATCTAAACCATGCCCATTTCGTTCTAAGACAGCCCTTTTAGATCTGAACCACACCTTCTTTGCTGTAAGGCACGGCAGTTGATACCTAAGCCACGCCCTTTCGTTCTACACCATCCTCCCTTCACTGAAAGGCGAGGCATTTCACACCTATGTAACGCTATTATTTGTTGTAAACCACGGCTTTTCAGACATAAGCCATGCCCTTTCGTCCTAACCACGCCATGCACGCACCACGGCTTTGTTCGAAACCACGCCCCCTTCACTCCAAACCACGCCTTTTCACTTAAATTACACCCTTTTACACCAAAATCACGCCCTTTTAGACGTAAATCATGCCCCTTTTCGTCCTAAACCAATCCTTTTAGGAACGTCTTAAGTTCTTGTCGTCTACGTCCTTGAGTTGTACACCACGCTCTCTTCGCTGAAAGGCGCGGCATTTCAGACCTGAGTCAAGCCCTTTCGTCCTAAAACACGCCCTTTTAGGTCTAAGTCTCACCCTTTCATTCTAAATCACGCCTTTTTGGATCTAAGTTATACCCCTAGATAGAGAGGGCGTGATTTAGAAGAAATGGTAAAGGTTTCGCTCTAAAAGGGGGTGGTTTAGGTCTAAAATGGCGTGGCTTAGGTCTAAAAGGGTGGAGCTTCGGTCTAAAATTTAAAAGCTAATGATTGAAATAACCGTGATTTTAATAACTTCAAATTTTTATAATTTTTTTTTTTGATAATTATTGTTATTTTCGGTTTTGGATAGAAAGGTACGTACGCATGAGCCTTTTTGGGCAAGCTGTCACTGACAGAAGTAGTACGTGGACGGAGGAAATTTTAAGATGCAGACCTCTATGCTATACGCCAACTGAAAAACAAGTTCGCATAGGCCCTAAAAGTATCCGAAGAAACTGGATGCAAACGTCGTAAAATCATAGCAAATAAAATTACACATGGTATATCTATGTTCAACAGTAAATAGAAAGGTTGTTCGATGATGATGAAGAATAACACATTTACAACTACTTTAGAGTCCAGACCAAAATAGACCATAATATTTGTGGTATTTCCAACTTCTAGCCAAAAAAAATTAATTAAAATGGAAAAATTTAAAATAAAAAAAGCAAAATTCTATAAGCATCTTATTCGACAACAATGAACTGCTTCATTTTGCTAGACCTTTAATCAACAGTGAAACGTCAAGTTCTACAACATTTCAACCTAGCCTGATTTAGCACTAGCGAAACCAACCTCAGGAATTTTATGGCGATTTTGGAGTCACCCCAAAAAACTGCTGGCGTGATGAGGGTTAATACATTAAAATTGACGGACATTGTCTTATCTCGACTTATCCACTCGCCCATTCTCTCACCAGGATAATTATCTATTGATTTTTCATATGTATTTAGCTTTTATGTGTATTACGTAAAGGTTTCCATTCATAGCTTTCCACGTGGGTGTTTATTAACAGGTTCGAAAATGAATATAATTTCAGTAGGTATAAGATTTAGAAAATTTATAATTTTTTTAATTTGTTCATAAATGAACACATATTAATAGGTATATACCTACAACATGGTTAGTGACAAATTTACATATATGCGAAGATACACAATAAAACCGGTTAAACAAATTATGGAACAATTTACTGTTTGTGTAAATATACGAAAAGAGGAAAAAGCATGAAATAAAAGTTGAAATTTATCTTTATTAGATCTCCTTTATGTAAATACAAACGGCAGTTACGTAATGCAAAATAAACTCGATACTCGATTTATATCAAATACATACTTATCTTACATAATTTAATAAATTGTTGCTAATTATGCAAATACAGCTAAATATTTTCATTATTGATATTAATTATTTTACTATTACTATATTTTACACGGCGTGGCATACGTCCAGACTTCGTTGTTTAAACGCCTAGAAAGAGAACCGTCACAAAGTAAGCAAATCAAAAATTTCAATAAAAGTCGTTAAAATGGGCCTATAAATAGCGTCGTGCCGAGAAAGTGCAGTTACCGTGTATTTTATTGTCAAAATATGTTAAAGGAAATTCATTGATTTTTACGACTAAACCGAAAGTGTAAATTAGGATATGGATACCTTTCCCTTTCAATAAAAAAGGTCTTCTAAGTTGAATACATTTGACTTTCAAAAATCTAGGATATTAGTGAAAAAAGTAGGTAAAGATACATAGAAGTATATTATTTATTTATTTCGTGCACAAATATTGAGTAATTCAGACATTCATAAAACTTTTCAAAAAATAATTTTCGTCGTTGTTTCAATATTTGCATTTCCCGAGTTTTTTTGATATTAAATTTATTTGTTTATTTAAAATAAATTTTTCACGACTGCTGCGCTGCGTATCGGTTTTTGTTTCGCTTAGAGAGCGTTTCTCAATGAGTGTATCCAGAGCCAAACGCTTGTATTTTTTGTGCTGCCCAATGTATCTTTTTTTTATTGGAGATACGAGTAAGTAAATAAAGCTTTTTTTGCACATTTTCTTCGTACCTTTTTTGTTTGGCTTTTCGATTCAATGTTAATTTTTCAACATTTCCTTCTATAATAAAATCATTCTGCATTGTTCTCCAAATTACATCTGTATGCACCTCGGCAAAATTTCAAACAAAGAACAAACATTCGGTGTAAATAATATAACGGTACTGCACAAATTACAAGCTACGTGCATCGATGAATTGATTAAATTTAACTTTTCTCATGGACAATAATAAATCAAAATTTAAGTGAAAAATTCATTTTTAAACTGTTCCAAATTAATTACTTTCGTGTTTGCATTACAAAATTATAATTTCTAACGAAGGTACCTAATACTAAAGAGGCCATCCATCAAAAAGTAACTAATTTATACAAAAAAAAGTATAATATATCAAGTTTAAGCTCTAAAATGAATTTCCAAAGAGAAAATAACAACTTCACCTCATTATGGCTGAAAGTTCTTTTTGCAAAATTTCGCGATGTAAACTTTTATAATAATAGAATCAATATGGATATTGAAACTGGGAAGTTTTTGTGCTTGGATTTGTAACGATAATAATAAATCGCATAAAAATGATCAATGTTCATCTTCTGTAATCAATTGAATTAAGAAGTATCAGTAAAAACGTCCAAATATTATGTAGTATTTTGTGTAAATAAAACCCTTTGTTCGTTTTTGTGCATAATGTACTAATATATTCAGGGCTGTCCAACTTGCGGCCCGCAATAGCACTTTTATGGCCCGCGTAGATAAGACGTTATTACGAAGTAGGTACCTACATAGGAAATAGAATTTTGTTACCTTCAGGCAAATCTATTTTATTAAGTCTTGAACAGAAATTGGAACAGAATTGTTCAAACTTATCATAAAGAAAATATACGAATGCAAAAAGATTCTGGACTTGAGTGTCCAATATTCCTGCACTTATAGTGCAATGTATGTACTAGTACATTGTACAGATTTTCCGGTATGTAGTATTATAAAAATGAATAAACAACAAAAATATTGAAATGAACGCAGCAGTCGCGCCCACAGTTCTTTCATTAAATTTATAAATACTTTTTACAATAGTTTTTCAATTTTGTTAAAGACTAGGTAATACCAATGGTAATACCTAATGTAATAACTATAAGATCCATAAAATATTATTTTGCAATCATAATTCTTTTTACTTTTCTTTGTGGTCCGCTAACAACTCAATAAAAAATTGGCCCACGGCGTAAAGAAGTTGGACAGTCCTGGTATAGGTCGTTATCGTTCAGGTTGGGTTATCTCGGAAGAGTTCAATATTCTGTTTCCTTTGTTAGTTTTCTTCTGCTTTTAGATGTGCCGAATTTAGAAAACTATTTTACGAATTTGAGCCTTTTGTGTCAAACCGATCATTAATCAGAGAATAATATTTGCAGGAGCGGATTTAACTCTACATGGAGAACTCGAAAAAATTAGCGCCGCCGCGCCACTTGAAAACTTTTAAACTATTTAGCGAACTAAATTGCAGATTGCACATGGCTGATCTAGACTAACTTACTAAGAGGAATATAATTAAATTTAATGAGGCTATACTAAAATATCCAGTGAGTCTAGCTGTAGTAGGCATTCGTCTCTGGGCAACATAAATACGTTTCTCTTTGTGATCTAAAGTCCATCAAGATCAATCTGGGGATTATAAGAATAGCTACGAGAAACAAACCCATTAATTATATACTACCAGTGGCGATCTACATTTAAGCTTCAGGCCCCCGACGTAATGGGGCCCCCATAATTATAAATTATAGACAGTCTTGCTTACATTAAAGACAGTTGTTGATTTTTCCTTCTTTTTTTTAGTTGATTTGTTTCAATCAATATTATATGGCTATAACCAAGTCATAATATCCTTAAAAACTGCTCTGCTAGGGTCAAGTGGTGTAAAAATGAGACCAATAAATTTGAGTAAAAACAAGACACTCAATTTAAAATTATTAAAATACATTTCAACAACACTGAAAATGACTGAATTGCAGTATACACTTTCTATATTCAGATCCAATAATAAATTAGTGTGGTTAGCATTCTTAAATACGTGTAATTAATTTTCTTCGGGATGTTCATCATTTTGATGCAAAAGAACTTTATATTTCTTCAGCGCTCTTTCAGTATAACACGTAAACGGGAAATTGGATCTGTTCGGGAAATGTCACGTTTGAAAGATAAAGCTTAAGAGGCTGGATTCACACTACATTGTACTGCACGTTTTTTGTTGTATTCGATTTTGAACGCACAATCAATGGGGTATTCATACGGTAAATTTTCATTCGTGTAAAAACGAATAGCCGCAGTTTTCACACGTCGATCAACCAGAGTAGACGTGATGGATCCACGCGTAGTTGTACTTTTATATTGGTATCGAAGACGCCAGCGGTTTCGCCGCCAACAAAGCAGAAGGTTTTGGGTGCATCCTATAAATCAAGAATCAGTCCGTAATAAGACATTCGAAAAGTTATACGAAAAACTTAGAAACGATGAAAAAAATTTTTCAATTACTTACGGATGTCTATTGAAAGTTTTGAAAATTTATTAAATCGACTGGAAAATTCAAGCCTACCAACAAAAAATACAAAATTGCGGAAGTGCATCAGTACTAAGATTAAATTAATTAGCTATCTGTATAACAATAAAATTTTCTTAACAAGAATCTTAAACAATCTTAAAATACGCGCAATCTCTCCAACAGATGCTCAGGTACTAAAGCGTTGTTCAATTGCTTTTCGATAAAAAACGTATGACATCGTGCCGTGTGAAAGAGACAATTTAATACTATGCGCTACTGCAAACCGAATACGTTCATTCGTTCATACGTTCATTCGATTTGCTTGACAAGTCCGGTGAGTATTCGTTAAACGTATTTAGCTGTATACGTTTTTTTGCAGTACAAAGGACGTGTGAACAGTTCTATGTACAATATATGCGCCACTGCGTATTCGTTAAAACGTATACTGCTAAAAAACGTGCAGTACAACTAAGGAATGCACGCTAGTATACGTTAGTAAGTAAGACAGTTCGCAAATTATTAAGTTTTCAACGCAGGTGCAAAAACAAGACATAACTACTCCATTTCAACCACAATACTAAAGATTAATTATAAGATTTTTAATCGTGTAAAATAATTTATATTTTGCCTTGAAAATGAGCCAAATGTAAACGGCCCGAAACGTTGAAAAATATTTTTTAAATATTACAGACCTCTATACCCGACTAAAATTCTTATAACTAAAGATTAATTTGTCATAAAAAGAAATGGAAATTTCGAAACATAAAAAGAATAGTAAATTTGTTGATTCAAAAATTGACGAGAAATTTGCGGTATTAAAGTCGCATATTGAAGAAAAATTATCAGTCCCAGAAGAAGATAGTTCAGTTTACTGATATGCATTTTAATGAAGTGCCTCATGTTGGGCCAGCAAATTGGTGCTCCCTCGCTTATTATAATAACCATAAATACATTCAATATAAAAAAATTTAATTTTACTCATACTCTATCCAGTTGACTCTGGCGTACCACAGGGCAGTGTTCTGGGACCGGTACTCTACATACTGTACACAGCCGACCTTCCGACTACGGCACTTACAACAGTGGCTACTTTTGCTGATGACACGGCAATACTAGCATCCCATATCAACCCTGTACTTGCTTCGAAAAACTTACAAAATAACCTTGACAAAATCCAAGTTTGGCGTCAGAAATGGAGAATGAAAGCCAATGAAACGAAATCAACACATGTCACTTTTACAATGCGAAGAGACTCATGTCCGCCAGTAAAATTAAACAACTGTTTCTTACTACATGCCGAAAATGCAAAATACCTTGGAATGAATCTTGATAGAAGACTCACATGGCAGAAGCATATATTCAATAAGCGCAAACAGCTTGGTATAAAATTTAGACAAATGTATTGGCTGATCGGAAAAACGTCACAGCTATCTCTGGAAAACAAGATTCTGACATATAAAGCCATACTGAAACCCATATGGACATACGGCATCCAACTCTGGGGGACTGCAAGTTTATCCAATATCGAAATATTGCAGAGATTTCAAAATAAGGTACTTAGAGCAATCGCAAATGCACCATGGTATGTGCCCAACTATGTCATACAACACGACTTGTGCATAAATTCAATTCAGGAAGAAATCCACAAGTACCACATGAACTACAGGAATAGATTGGAAAGCCATCCTAATGAACTGGCCAATGCATTACTGGACAACACACACGAAATAAGACGATTGAAACGGTTCAAAACAACTGATCTTGCTACACGGTTTTCCTAACAACTGAACATTATTAAAAGAGAATTTTCAATGGAAAATTTTCTACATGACCGTAACTTATTGTCAAATCATTTACTCATTGTTTATTTTGTATAGACAGATTGTAAAAGTAATTGAAATTAAAAAAAAAACTCATACTCGACAGTTTTGCATTTTCTTCCTTTTTATGCACAGTTGTTCAGTCTGAAGTTATATTTTTATCCGGATTAATTTCTATAGAAATAATAATTGTATACATGGAAATTAAAAATGTGGATTGAGAAAAGATTTGTTAAAGGAATCTTTACGAAAGCCAACAATTATTATTTAAACAATGCATTTGATAGTAAATAAATGGTTTTTCACCGGTATGAGTCAAAAATAAAGTTACGTGAACTTCAAGTTTTGAAATTATAACTGAAATTAAATTAAAATAAGATCACTTTTGATTTCAATAAATTAAAATTAAGATTTCCCCCTTAAGTGGAGTATCTACCCCAAAGTAAATTTGTTTAAAAATTAAAATTTTTCTTTTAAACACACAATCATTCACGTTTTAATCTTACGACTATAATTTTAATTGTTATAGGCATAAATGGAACTCAGATGAAATCTGCCTCTAATTTCCCCTGTAACTTCGTTGAAAAACTCGTGTGTGTTTTCACCAACCTTGCGGTTAATTTTATATGGTCTCTCATATGGAAACTGTAATTTCGCATACAAATTAGTCGATCTTTTGCTAACTCTAAGGCTTTTAACAATAACTTCGTCACTAATGTTGAATGATATTTGTTTTTTCGATTCTTTTAAAGATTCTTTTAAAGATCTATGAAAGATAGAAAAATATTTGAGGAAGGAAAATAACAGTTCAGTATGTATTTCACCCTCTTGGCTCCTCATCTGCGCAGATTAGGATTCTTGAGCTTTGAAACTATCTCTACCAAACATTTTACAAATTTAAATTTGACAAAATTTACACAAAGAAAACACCACAGTTTACCCCTTCCATATTTGAGCATGTAAATCCTTCAAGATTTACCTGTGAAAAATAGGCAAATTTGTGGTTTTCCTACCCCATTACATCTCCTCGTTTACCCAATCAGTTTGATATTTTTCCAAATTAAATTAATGTTCTAAGCTATTTACAAAATTAACTAAATATACGATAGGATTGATTATAAAAATTTTTACATAAACAATAAATAAAAATTTATTAATTTAATGTAACTATGCCAAGATGAGAATATTATATATTGTCGAAACGCGTCTCGAATTTAATTAAATGGACTCGGAAAAAGTAGACGAATTTTATTTTTATTTTATTAAATAACTCCAAAATATTGAGAAAATGATTTTTGATATACATTAATTTAGATGTCTTTTCCCAAAAAATGAAAATCTTCTCAACTTAACAAAATTTTGCATTGGATTAAATGTCATTTGTAGAAAGTAACTATAAAAGATCTCATTTTTTATTCAGTCTTAAATAATCTCAATTAAATTTAAACATTTTGAGAATTTTGAAATTGTTTAAATTTGAAAAGAGTTAAACAAATTGCTCTGTTTGTTTTGATCGTTGAAGGTATCCATGCTGCTCTTCCTTCCATCCTACATCCTTCCGTGAAAAACCTTTACCTCCTCATTTCTTCACCATTCATCATTCCTGAACATTTGCAAGCCGAGTTGTTGATTCTCCTACTTTCTCCTTTCTTTCTATATTATAGAATCTGAAACGGATCCAATCCTAACTTTAAATTCTTCCCAACATTCTTCAATTCGCACTATTTCTTGTTGTTTTTCTGTTTTCCATCTTTAATTTTCCTCTTCGTGTAATCAATTTTCACTTCTCTATCTGCTTTTATCACGGATTCATTTTTAAACCTCTTTTGGATGTCAAATTCTTCAGTTTTTAAATATTCTTATTTCGTTTTACTCTTGCTCTTCTAAGACTCTTTCAATTTGAAATTTTTACATTTTTTCCAGTTACTTCAATATAATTTTCATCTATAATTTTTCTTCCATCTTTGTAGTGGTGGTGAATTCTCCTCTTTCTTCTTTTAATCTTTTTCTTTATTTTTTTTATTTATTCAATAAAACCTTCATCATGGATACAAAAATTATTATGTAACTTTATTTTATTAATAATAATAATATTGACACATTCTTCTGCTTTATTGTCTAATCAGGTTCAATTGTTTTGTACACCTGTTCCATAAATTTTCCATACAAAAGTAAATTTTTTTAAACTACCAATGATTTTCAGGAAATTGGACTAGGTATACCATAATCAAACAACTGTATAAGAAGTCGACGTTTCGACCAACCTTATTGTAGGCTTCTTCAGGACTGAAATTGCATTTATTTAAAATCTTAAAAACTACAAAATCCTCTGAAATATTTCTTATGATTCCTTTAATTTTAAGTTGATTTTTTGTTTATTTTCGTCAGGTTTTTGATTTTTTTCTTATTTATTCTTGTCCATCTTTTGGTTGTTTATCTTTTCTAAAGCTTCCATGAATTGAGTCCTACCCATTATTTCGGTTGTACCCCTTCTAGTACTCGAAAATTGAAGTGATGGAAAATTGTCAACATCGTCTATTTTGTCGTCCTCGGTCTCTTTTTCTTCCTCCAATTTTTCTTGGTCCGCTGTTACT
This sequence comes from Podabrus alpinus, assembly GCA_932274525.1. NCBI lineage: Eukaryota > Metazoa > Arthropoda > Insecta > Coleoptera > Cantharidae > Podabrus > Podabrus alpinus. The sequence continues at coordinate 24,850,576 of OW026451.1, forward strand.
TGTTTTTTATCGAATATTTTTAATCTTCTCTCAGAGTGACGGTATATATTAGGTTCAATTTTACTTAACAAATGTAATAAACACCTTACGGTTTTGGGTTGCCAAATAATGATATTAAATTTAATAAAATGCTTCACGTTGGGCCAGCAAATCGTGTTAATTTTATCGATTTTTTTTAAATTTTTGAACAAAAATCTTCAATCATATTCACACATCTTTGCCCTCGCTTATTAACCAATTCTTCAATATCAAAAATTAAAATTTTCCTCACATAACTGATTTTATTTTGCATTTCCTTCCTTTTAAATCATCCAATCAAATACCAATTATTTTTATTTTCATTCGCAAATTTTACAGTTTTTTTACTTTGATTATTTTATATTTTTACATTAAACATTTTACAAAATTTAAATTTATTCAAAATTTACACAGAAAAAACACGAAAATTAATACATACTATTTTCTATAGATTTTCCCAAATGTCCCTATAATACTAAAGACCTTAGATTCACTTGCAATTTTATCTTATTGTCTCCTTATTTAAAATAAAGATTATGCTTTATTTGAATCTATTTTTGAGAAATAAATGTTGCAACCAGGTTCATTTAATTTTTTTCACCCGTATTTTTAACTATTTCCATTAGCCATGCATCTAAGCTATTATGTCTTGCAAAATTCGTCATATCTTGTTTTTTACCTACCATACAGAGTGGTGAACTTTGTGTCTGGAGACGAATATTCAGTTTATATTACATCTTGAAAGCCAGGAAGAAAAAGCAAGCAAATAATCATGTTTACTATCCAAGAGGGAATTGCCAAAAAAATAATCAAGTTAAAAGTGGTCTCCTTTTACACCCTATGCTGTTAGTTGACACTCCCAACCCCATGTCGAGATAGTTTGATTTGGGACTCGAGAATGACATTAAGGTGTTAGTTTCCTTCATTTATTAAGAATGTGTGCATTATCTGTCATGCCCAGTTCTTATTCCGTTGATGATTTTTCAAAGTTTTAATCGTAGAAACCGATATTGCCAAGTCATCTACATACATAGTCAAACTTTCTAGATCCTGTTTCCGGGATATCAGCCTTGAACAAGTTAAAAACAACTGGGAACAGCACCACTCCTGAGATAGACCGTTCTTGAATTTCCTTTCTCTACGATGATCGTAGAGCATCCAATGGATAGCCAATCAATGACTGGATATACTATGTATGAAGCAAATATTAGTTTCTGGATGAATTGAGATATCAATTTAAAATTTTCCGCACCGGTATTTTGATACCAGTTTTCCTCAGATTATTTGATAAGCATATTGCATTTTTGGATTTCGGTCACAGGAAAACTCACAATCGGCAGGGCATCTCGAATTTTTGGGTATCGCCTGGTACGAGTAGTTGCTTGAAGCTGCTTTCTGGCGAGCCGGGTACCAAAATTTTTATGGGGAAAATTTTTAAAGGCTCTCAAAAATCTGTAGCTATAGCTGTCACTATATTAAATCCAAGTAATCCAAGATTTTGCCCGCATTTTAGTTAATTAAACGTGCAACTTGAAAACTTTAAGTAGACCGTTATTTTAGAAATAATTACCCATTGTTAGGCAATATCATTTCACTCGATAAATTAAACAACAGTACTATAAGTTGCAGAAGTGTAGGCGCTTTATTGCTTACATTATAATATTGCTATTGTAAGCACTGTTATCAATTATTTTTAAATTTTTTATAATGTTAATCGTAATAAGGTACTCAACTTATAACAAATTTGATTCCATTAGTGAGTTATTTGAGTCATATAAATACATCAAATCACGCTTACATCAATTCGTGTAATATTCACATATGGTCTTTTTGTGATAAATCTCTTATCTATCATTACGTAGGTAAAGGTATACTAAATATACACAATTTATTATCTTCAGTTACTTATTTACACTAACAACGCAAATAGAATGTCGGGTAAGTTTTTGAAAGAATAGTGCTATAATTTTGGTCCTCACTTCAAAATTTGTGTCATCACCTCTTAGAGAATTGAAGCGTTGTTATTGGTTAACACCGAAAGATTTTTTTAATTATTGTAAACAAACGTAGCCTTTTTATTATCTCAAACACTTTAACGTTACTCATGAATAATGAAGCCAGATAACTAAACAATGGAAAGAATAAAATTCATTCCTATTTACGAACAGTGGCAAATTACAATATTGAGAGGAAAAATATTTTCAGCTTTTGTCGGGCTTTTCCTCTTATAAGATATTCCATGCACGTAGGACTAAATGTACTACCGTATATTATCATCGTACAAATAATAGATTTTGAGTAGCACACAGAGAAATAAGCAATTTAAATTGAATTTGTTTGTATTTTGGTAATTAAATATGGACTTGACACCTTTATCCATTTAATTTAATTTTATATTATTTATTGTTATATTGATTGTTTTATTTTTTAATTGGCTAATTAGTGTAATTAAATTTAAAAGTATAATGTCGCGCCCGCATGCGATGTAAATATAACAACTATTAGAGCACCGCTACCCTTTGAATGTGAAATTAATTGGACTGTTTTCAAAATAACCTACCGCTTTTCTATTTTTTCACAAAGTTCCAAACAAAATTTTAAGTGATTAAAAAAACTTTATTCCATTACAGACCTAACATGGCCACGTTTTGGTTCACTCGTTTCTCTCAAATCTAAGTTTCGTCAAAGTCAAGCTAATGTAAACGAATCTGGGAAATCTCGAAAATCTCGCAAGCATTTGGATATCAACGAATGGCTGAAAATTTTAGATTTGGAGCAATATCGTGATACGTTTTTAAATTACCATGGAGTGGAAGAATTGCTGGAGCATACCGAAGCTGATGTGAAAAATCTTGGAATTAGAATAGCTTCGCATAGAGCCAGAATCATGTCGAGTCTTACCGCCCTAAGAACTAAATATTACAACAATAATGGTTAGTATTATATTATTTTTAAGGTTAATTGCGGTTTGTAATTTAAAATTTTATTTTTCAGGAACTCTTGGAAGAGATAACATGACCAGGCACAGCGTTGCTGCTGACAATAGAATAAAAATCCAAGCAGTAGATACGATGTAAGTAGCAGTTAAAACTTATAATTAATTATTGTCCAGTTGGATTTTCCTCGTGTTTTTGACAAACATCTTAACTGAACGCTAAAATATTTTAATCTAGTACATACGAAGAAATTTTATTCAAAAGTAGCTTTATGAGACATTTATTTGTCTTTTATAACATTGAAGAGGTGAACAATTGAAAAAACAGAGAAACGTATGGATGTACATAATATATCAACCTTACAGTTAAAATTAAAATATTTTAACGTTAGCTTAATTTTTTGTTATAATAATAATTAATTGAACCTGTCTAAATGAAACTGGCATCCAGTAGTACTTGATATAGAAGTAATTTCTTATGTAGCTGAAGGCGACGTATACACGAAACAAATAATAAGATGAGGATTACGTGAACCGCAAAAAACGTTTAAAATTAAGGCAGTTCAGTAATGTTAACATTTTTTTAGTTTAAATCTTGGATTTAGGGAATAAAAACACGAGAGTGGCTTAATCCGGGTCAGCTTTAACGTTGTCAGTCATGATTTGGTATAAAATTTATTACTTTTAACTGTTTTGCGAGAGAGAAAAACTTTGAAATCCAACAATGAAGTTCCAAAACAATAACTTCGTAATTTTATGTAAAAAGGCGAAAATTAAACTTTTGTAACATGAGCACTTCTTGTGTATAATACTTGAATATTGTATTTATACTGCAGAAGTGTAACAATGCATTAAAGGAACTTGAGACTAGTCCCATTGGAATGAGCACTTTCGTGAACAATGCATGTCACTTTATCTTCTAGTGCCATACTCAGTCCCTAGTTTTTACTCATGCAAATAAGTTAATGTGAGCAATTTCGTTTATTGTTAAATTGCTCACGAAGTTGTTTTGTGTAAAATTACGTGCTTATGTCAAACAATAATTTCAAAACTTATTTGAATATTTACCTCTTACGTCTAAAATTCTTGATAAGCAATTCCCATGTGCAATTAAGAGGTATTGGAAACTTAGGAGAAATAATAAAATTGAAACTCCCTGAACTGTTATTATTAGTAAACGAAGTAATTATTAAGATATTGTGGCCAAAAAAGTGCGACAAATCAAAGGGTTTAATTAAAATTTAAGTTTTTAAGGAATGAAATTTTTCGGAAAAATTATTATTTATTGACAAATTTGGAGATGTTCAATATGTTAATTTTGCATTGGCTTGTTTAATGTGATAACAAATACTAGAATTGTCTTTGATAGTTCCGGCAGCAGCAACAATTCGAACCGCTAATTCCTCTTCTGTGTCAATTGGGGTGTCGTAAACCATTTCCTTCATTTGTCCCCAGAGAAAAAATCGAGACATGTTAAATCTCGCTACCTGGGAGGTTTGGAACAACTCTGTACAAAAAATTAAAATTTTGATTTATAAGTACTATGTAGAACTATTAAACCCTTTTTATTTTCTTCGCACCTTATAATGTATTGAACGACAACGGGAACTCTACCCTAAACTATGCATCAGAAGCACTGTTGTTAAGGATGGCTAACCTTCATCTTCAGCTTCCGAACGCGGATTATTTAATTGGATGATTATCTCTCAGCCAATACACAAAAATAAAAGAGGTACAAACGAGATACAAACTATTTAGACTATTTTGGATAGTAAATTCGAAATGGGGGGGGGGGGGCTGGAGAAATGCTCTTCAGAAAATAATAGGTTGGTGTTATTGCAGGGCAACAGGTGAAAGTAATAAACCAAAATAAGAGAATAAACATTCTTTGATTATTGCACCAAAAGTAATGGACATAAAATGGGGGCGGCATGCCGTTAAATTCTAAAATCTAGGACACATACAATCATTTTGAAGGAACAACCCAATGTAAAATAAAACATCCCAATAAATTTATTCCTCCTCAAATAAAATCCACTAGCAAATGTAATCATGAATAACATTCTTCTTCTTCCTCCTCAGCTTTTCTTCGTTCACTCCTGAACATAAGCCTCTCGATTTTCTCTCAATTCTTCTCTGTCCTGGGTCATTCGAAACCAATGCATTTTTATACATTTCTTGATATTATCAAGCCATCTCTTTTGGGTCTTACCACGCTCCGTTTGGTGATTCTCGGTCACCAGTGAGTGAGTTTGTACGTCCATCTCTCGGGATTTTGTCTGGCTACGTGTCCGACCCATTGCCACTTAAATCTCGCTATCTTTTGCATAATGTTTTTATGCCGGTTTTCTGAAGCACCACCTCATTTCTTATCCTCTGCTTCCGGCTCTTAAATTCCTCTTAAGCGGGCCTATTGTACTGCTTCCGATTTTCAGCGCCCCCGACCCCGTTATTCCCCGAACCATCCCAGTTGGAGGATGAGCTCCAGGATCCTGGCAGGTCCTCTGCGTACCCCATTATGTGAAGGTGTTTATTTAATCTGCAGTGTCCAGTCAGTATCACTGCAATTGTCCGCAAATTGACTCAACACACAAACTTAAGATAACATTTTGCATGTATTGCTGCCCTTGCTTGGTTACATGCAGTTTTTTCTACCCATCTGCTAGTGTGTGGCTCTAGGGTATGATGTCTTAGGAAGGTATCTAGGGTTTTGACGGTGGGCGCCATCATCGGCTCCGGGCTGCAGGGAAGACTGTTGGGGCCGTTTTTGCCTTAATGTCATTTGACCAGAAGAGAGAGAGGACATTCCGACTGGATATTTTGTTCAGTGGCTCAAGTATGAACCGTTTATATTTATACCTTTAGCTTCCCATGGGTGTGCCTTGATTGTACTTTGCAGAGGCAATGTGAACAATTTAGGAGATATTGTGTCATCTTGTCTTGCCCCTCTACCAATCTTAATTTTGTTAAATAGCATTCCAAAATTGAAATCGTGCAATCCAAAATTGTCAACAACTAGGTTCGGTTCGCAACAGCAAACCTCGGAAGATCTTTCAGTCATGAGTGCGTTTGCTTGAACTAAGACTATGTAAAATGTCCAGCGTAACCGTAAGAGGCTGCAAGCGGTCCAGCGCAAGATGGCACTTCGAGTAACTTGCGCTTACAGGACCGTGTCCGGCGAAGCCGTGCGAGTCTTGGCCTCCATGCCTCCCATAGAGCTTTTAGCTAGAGAGAGAGCAGACGTACGAGCGGGACCGGACCCCACCATTAAGCAGCTGACGCTCGACGATTGGCAAAGGAGCTGGTCCTCCGGCACGAATGCCGCTTGGACCAGAAAGCTCATTCCGGATCTTCGTCCTTGGGTAGCGAGAAAGCACGGAGAGGTGAACTTTCATATAACACAAGCTCTCACCGCCCACGGATGCTTCCAGGCATATCTCCACAGGTTCAGGCTGACCGAGTCACCTGCCTGTCGTTACTGCGGGGACGAAGATACGGCGGAACACACTCTTTTCGGATGCCTAAGATGGGAGAGGGAGAGAGTGATGATTTCGCTCCGGATGGGCGACACACTAAGCCCGGACAACATGATTGCTTTCATGCTGTCCGGCGAAGACGAATGGCTGGCTGTAGCGGTCTTCATCAGTCAAGTGATGAAGACCAAGGAGGGGGACGGACGAGCTGAGCAAGCCGCAGCTCGAGTCCTCGCCCTACAGTTAAGTCAATGACAGCCTTTTTAAGTTCCCTTGAGAAGTTCCCGCGAGAAGATGCGCGAGAAGTTCCCAAGAGAATTCCCGAAGAATATCGTCATTGATCGGCGGGTCGGGTCGGGTCGAGTAGTGACGGTCGTTCGACGGGGTAGGTTAGTGTCGGTACGACGATAGCGCGTAGACCCTCTGTGGACACAAACTCTCGTGCTAATCCAGAGGGGGACGATCGCGAAAATAGTGCCGTCAAATATAAAGACGAGTGGACTGGCACTTTGCCAGCGACCACAAGTTTTTCAAGATGACCCGGTCGCATCGCGCTCTGTGATTTAATATGATTTGCAGGGTCGCTTGGGGGCTCGGAGTCTCCGGTATGGATGACGGTCGGCTCGGCCTTGACTTTGTCGCCGGAATTTCCGTCTATTAAGTTAATGACGAGTGGACTTTCACCTATACTGACGATGGCGGACCACTAGGTGACCCGGTGAGACGTGTTGGATCGCGGCGAGCGGTGTGTCCGGTTCAATTGGAAAAGTAGAATCAAGTGATAGTGCCTGACCTCCCGGACACAAACTTTCGTGCTAAACCGGGAGGTCATCGGGAGCCTGCATCATCGATGCAGCATGGAAGATCGCAGACGACAGCGGAAGTAATGCCGAGAAGGTAAAGCCCGCTGTCGTCGGGGAGGGGGTTTTAGTCAGTTAGAATCTGACACTACCATCCCTGATGGGGTGGTGCCTATGAAGGTTTCCCCCTTCCCTGCAGGAAAAAAAAAAAAAAAAAAAGACTATGTAAAATAATGCTAGAAAAATAAAGTTGGTCACCGGTGACACTTCACATCCTGAAAACCAATCAGATGTTAATGATTAAAATTTAAACCCCTTAAACCATTTTAACGCACAATCACATTCCAAGAAAATAATACAAGCGATTTGTCAATGTAGATGAAATAAATTTTATCGATGTTCATACTTGGACGACATGGCGCCGCTCCGGTGTTTTCTCCATAATTTGTAAAACATCTTGACGGTTGTCCATAAAATATAATCTACCTACATTATATGTTTAAAAGGAACAATGCGATATCTAGCGGGGAAGATACAATAATTATTAAACTACACAATTCGATGCTATCAAACTACGGTCAATTTCGCAAAATATCCTGCAGATCAATTAAACGTTGTTTGAAAATTACGTAAAATCTGAAAGAAAATCGATCAACTTCAATGTAAAACTTGCAAAATAAATTTAAGGGGACAACTGCGTTTGGAAAACAAAGCCAAGTAAAAATTGTAGTAGATCTACTGAGAGGTAGACAAATTCAGAGTCTCCATTCCATCTGTTCCATAGGAGCCACCTAGAGATCCACATTATTATGTCATAAGTTTTGGATGAAAATTACCAAAATAATGTTACTACAATCCTGAAATTATGGAATTGTGTTTTATGCTTAGTAATACATAGAATGAGTTCGTTTCATTCAAATCTGTTATTTTTTTTGCCATAAATGTTCCACATTTAGATGACTGTATTTTCGAAAATATTCAAAATTGATACCTAAAAGAATCTCATTCTATACATTAATTATTGTTTATTTATATGACTTACATGAATTCTATCTTGGTAAAAGATTTTCATTCGCAAACATTCGTTGTTCTATCGTGTCCGCCATCTGCTACGATAAATCGCAGTGGCTCTCGTCTTAACAAAAAGTGAACCTTGTTTTTTTGAAAAAATAATTGTTGGTATATTAAAAGAACTCTTAATAATCCGCAAATTATAGCATGATGCGTTCGCAAAACTATAAGTAAATCTGGAAACACCTTAAAACAAAAATGCGACATCCTCGACGAAAAATACAAGGGGAAAACAAGTACAGTAGAACTCCAATTATTATCCGTACTCCGACTATCCGAATAGCTGATTATCCGAATCGCTTTCAGAAAAAAAATTTAAGGCGGAAACGTACTGCGATTCGCAAAACAATAATTTTGCGTCAGCCCGAGTGTGACCACATGCAACTTTCCACTGTCAAGCGGAAGCGCGACTTGGCTGCCCGAAAACGGACAGTCAAACAGCTTACTTTCACCGAGATGTTCAGCAAGCAATGACTTTTATTTACAATACATACTAATGTACAGCACTTGTAAGTACGCTATATAACATGTAAAAGTGTTGCCTTTTCATTTAATTAATTAACAATTCATACTTTTTCGGAAAAAATCCAATTATCCGAATTTTTCATTATCCGAATGGGGTCCGGTCCCAATTGATTCGGATATTTGGAGTTCCACTGTAGTATTAAAATCGAAGTAACCAAATGGTATCCGTTTTTATTTCAAAATGTACCGAGTGGTGCAAAATAAAGGTATGACTTTAAACTAAAGTTGAAAGCAATATAAATATGATTAAAAACTTGAGAACAATGCAAGGTAACTTTGGATTATTACTGCGAGTTAATAACAATGTAATCTACAAAAACTGTTAATTAAATTATTAAAGAAGTATTATTGTTTATGATATCATAAAGAGAAAAACTATTGAACAATACGTTCCCGACCAATTGACCTAAATATTTTTTTAATAGAACACGTTTTGTAAATTACAAAATTTTCAGAAAATTACTAATGTTTTGTACATAAAAGATTGTTTTCATTTCATTCATAACAAAGGGTAAAAGGAGTTGGAAAATTTTAATTTAAATAATGCAAAATATAAAATGATCTCGTTATCAATATTTGTTTATGTAAAGACTCAGAATAATTGATAACAATAAAGTTATTAATGATGTTTAAACTAATTTAACTTATCTCTTTCTTTACTTTTAATCGTTAAGAACAAAACAGTAATAAACTTTAATGTTCAAAACTATATTATCTTTCCAAATGTTACAATATCACGTTTTTGTTTTATCTTCCAAAAAGGAAAACTCGGTTCGCATAAAACCGAAGGTTTTAGAAAATTAGATAATCCACTTCGTTTGAATTTTAACGTAAGATCATACTTTCTCGACTAGTTGTTAAATGGGAAAACAAGAGCAATGGGTCGATGGTAAATCGAAATCAATACACGTAAAAATAAATTACAACACAAGAGCAGCATAGGAGTTCAAACAGTTTCAAACAATTTCTATGCGATAAAAAAATTTAGAAAGAACAAATAGTTCTTTGGCAGTTAAATTAATTCGATTGAAAGCAAGATCAAGGCTCCTCGACTTCGTAACTTGAATCTCAAACAACAGCCAGTCACTTTGTGTTTTGAGGTTATCCTCCAATCGTCGTTGGAAAGCATTAAAATTTTATATTTAATAACCAAGATAATGAAATCTTACCTGCAAATAATTATTGTTTAAAGAATTTAAGTTAAAGAAATAAGATTTTCTCTAAAAATGCGATACCCTAATTATTAGACAAATAGCTATGAATTAATTCTAAATAATTAACTAGGTAGGTACCTGAAAAACTCAATATTTTTGGGAAACTGCCTAATAAATTTACAAAGAAAAATCGAACTTTCAAATATCGAAACTGATCAAAAGAATTCGGGTCTCTGGCGTTTCGGTGCGATGTTCGTAATTTTCTGTTAATGATGTATTCTGTCCCTTATAATAATTAATAATATTTAACCTTCCGGTGGGCACGTGAGGTCTTTTGGGACCCCCGGGTGTTATTTTTGCACATAATTTTTAATTAAAAAGTGGTATTACTCTGAGCTTTTGGAACATCCCTTTTGAATATTTACTTAATATAAATGTTTTAGTAGCATTCAGCTAAAACCACTGAAAATTCGAAAAAAAATTTCCAAAGTTAAAATACCTTCTGATGGGCACCGGTCTTGAAAAACCTCAGGATGGAAAAGAAAACTTTTTAAAACTTTTCAAACTAAATGAAGAGAACAAAATGTCTGTAAGAAATGTGGACTCCAGGTGCCCATCAACGTAATATTTTTATCGTGCCTTCCCAGTGGCTAAAAATTATAACATAAAAAAGAATAGCAAAGAAAATAATATGTGTAAATTTTCACCATCCAAAGTTGACCAGTTCCGGCATCAAAATTTACTCGAATTGAAACCTAAGTTTTCCTAAGTATTTTAAGGTCCTGGGAAGCAGCTTATAAATACATCTATCAATTTCAATCACCTCGAGAGTCAGGACACAAGTGTTATTATCAACGAAACGCTCGAGCTGTGGAGGATCCCACTGGAACCGAGCAAGTACATGAGATTTTCACCTGAACCAGGAAAGCTATTAAGGCACTCGTAGAATATCAGACGAGACCATGAAGCTTGCTCCTTACCAATGCAGACCATGACGATCGCTTCCCACAGCATAAGATTTTCACGAAGTAGTCAAACTTTTTCTGATCCAAGTTTCCATTTGGTGAAAATGGGTTACCATCAAAGACTCTGATGTGATCCTGTTTCGTCTTTCTTAATGGAACTCCGTAATTAGCTGGCCAAGTTTATTATAACATTTTTATTAATTATATATAATCAAAGTATACCCAATTGATTTTCGAGTGGTTCAATGTGCAAAAATGTTTATTTGATATTTTTCGCTAATTTGAATAAACTTCACCCCCTATAAATTGAGTTGTAACACAAAGTTATTTAACTTATTAGTTTATTGACTAAACGTCATTCACGTGTCCCCGGGAAACAAGCAACTTATAATGCACACCCTGTATCTATCGCTGCTTGTTAATTCTATTACCTCTACTACAATGACTTTATCTGAAAGTAATAATACTCGATTGTTTATTTACAACATAACTGGACAATTTTGGTTCGTAGCCTAACCAAATATGTAATATCTCATTTATATTCGACTTAATAATAAATTAATTTTTTAAGGTTTTATTTAACTAAATGTAAAAACGACATCAATCATTAAATTTATTGTTGCTTGCGTGCAACATGAAACCACAAGGGCAACATTTTGGTATGTACAATGTGTTTCGTCATGCAGGCGTTAACGAAATTATTTAAAACCTGAAAACGCTAGATTTTGTGCCACAGAATGGATATAACTTATAGTGACGGTGTGCACTTAACGGTATGAATGAGCTGTTTTTCATTAAAAAAAACAATTGCACTGATTTATGTACATACATTTACAAAGATTTGGTGTTAATTTGAAAAAATTATTAGGTAATTAGAGGGTTTTCCTTCTTCCATGATGTCAATTTTTAAGGGTGCGAAAATGAGACGAAAGCAAAAATTAACAATTAGCAAAATTGTGCTTAAAGGATGAGATAAAGCTAATTGGGCATGAGACTATTGTGCTAAAACCAGAAAATCTCCAGAGCAATTTTGTAATCCAGCTAATCAAAATAAATTGTGAGTTCCACACTATTTGAACCTTTGAACGGGAACTGTAGGTAAATAATCAAAATGATCGTTAAAATAAAATGTTGGCTTCTATTTGACAAATGTATGCCGGTTAATATAATGACACAAAGATTTGTATGTTAATAAAATTGTTATTATAAGCAGCAAGCTTTATGATTAATGAATATAAAAACAAATTGTATGTACTATTTTTAGTGACCACACTTTTCGTTATTATTGGTTTCATTGACATCCAATTATTTAAAATGTATGTATGCTCAATTTAGATGGAGCGTTTGATAAAAAATCTAAAATTCAATTTAAAATCCTTTTTTTCTATTTTATATTTTTGCACCCTAATGGACGATGACTATGGCAGCTAATTCTTCATCATGTTGGAAAAAGAATATCTCATTTTGGAGAGAGATGCACTACAACCCTCGTCTATTGCAATCATTGTTATCGACCCTAGTCCCGTATGAAGGAACGAAGGAGTAGATTCTATCTTTCCTGTAGTACTACGTATACTAACATTATTGCTTATAGTTTTTTTCGTGTGCTTGCTGGAAAAAGAAATAAAAACTTTTAAGGGAAGTAAAACGTTAATAAAAAAATTTAATCGTGTAAATTTTTGCGTAAAATTTTACGTTCTCTAGTATTGTTACGTGGCGACTGCGCCTAGCCCTAATCAATACTTCAGGATTCAGAGAGTTCCTTGTCACTGTGGGGGTGTGTTTGTGTTTTAGCGTACACCTAAAAATCCTATGTATCAGTACTTCTCCAGGGTTGAGTTGCGATGTTGTTTGATTTTTAAATTTACAGTAGTCGTCAGTTGATTGATGACGCCCGCAGTGTGTGAATCGAACTGAGTTAGTTGTGCATTTGATCAAATTTCTTGTATCAAAATCGAATTTCCTGCCTGTTTTTGTACAAAACTTTTAGCACCAAGCACTTATAACGATTAGTGCTTTTTTTGGCCTTCCAAACAGATACTGCCAAAATTTGTATTGCCGAAATTTTTTATACGGAAGCATCGAATTGAATAGTAAGTAACACTATGAGTGTATACGCACTATTTAACTTTAATGGGTGAAGCTTAATTACTACTACACATACTTAGCAAATGAATGGGTAGCTAGCATTCGCTAACAAGTGATAATATTAAGGACAAGTTCAGTTATGTTAAAAATCGTACAATTAATTAATTTATAGACAGTGAAGCTGTGTTCGTTATGTTGAAATTTCTCGTCAATTCAAAAACCGTTTTTGGTAAGTTTTAACGCCACTTCATTTCAAAATTTATTTATAAATTATGTACTCTCTAAGATGAAGATGATTTATCTTCTAACATTTAGAGGGATGTTTACATTACATGGTTATATTTCATCCGACACATTACACATTCTCAAGTGAGAAATATTTTACTTCACGTGCATGTAACACGCATATTTGTTAAATATGACTCGACAACGCACATAGTAGTTCATCTTAATTGGAATTTGCCTCTTGGATTACAAATAAAAATATGCAATGACTTCGCGAGAGTTAAAAAAGTTAAAAGGACAACAAGAACATCCCCTTCGGTAGACAAAATTTGCATTTTTGCCGGCATCATTCGATCGATGTTTGAAAACGAAGATGTAAGATTTTAAAGGGCACATTTCGTTATCCCCATCTTTGGAAGAAGCAAATTTTTTATGGCCAAATTGTCCAAATTAATCTGCAAAAAGCACAAGCAGCGTTTTTATGAAAATATAACAAAAAGAGATTAATCTCTTAGCAAAGCTTGAAAGAATTTGCACTTTTTATCATAAAATGACGAAGACATTTATTATTGTAGTAATATCTTAATGAGCAATAAAATTTATTGCATTACAATAAGTAGTGACGCATATCGTGTAATATTCTCCAAATATAACTTTCAAATGAAGTGATAGCACAGCCATTGAATTCAAGTTTACAACCGTTTATCAGTGCATTATATAACATTCTCATGTTCATGATGGAATGCATCGACATACAATCGTATCATTTTGCAATAACAAATTAATTTGTTTACGAATAATTTAGAATTAAATTTGATTGTTATTAATTTGATTCATAAAATCTTCCGAGTGTGAATATTGCTTCCAGACACTAAGAAATATAAAATTTGAAAGCTCCTGAAACTGTAATTGGCAAAAATTGATCAGAAACAATAAAAGAGAAACTTTGCTGAAAAATCATGTGCTTGATAGCAGAAATTGTATTACAGTTACATAGTAAAATTTCACGATAATAAAGACAAAGTTGTTAACATTTTTACCAAACTGTTATTGGCAAAAGATTGATCCCAGACAATAGAGGAGGACCCACTCGACCGCTTTTAGACATCGAAGCTCGTAGTATCCTTATAAATTTTGCTTTGAAAGAATAGTATGCTTTATAGCGGAAATTACATTACCCTCTCGGACTAAATCGCAATAATAGTAGAGCAACCAAATTTGTGGTATTGAAATTGGCAAGCATAACTCAATCTAGACCATCCAGATGTAGGTAACGACGATTTAAAAAATGTAATTCAATAAACAATTATGTTTAGAATTTATGGAGCAACGAGCGAATACAAGTGGATTTAATTTGAATTTAATGCACATCCAAATTAAAAATTCAGTTAAATTTGAGGTTACTAATCAACTTTCACGGGTTGTTAACTGTTGTAACTATGAGCTAATTTTAGCTGAACGAAATTTAGTAGACCAGGTATTGTCCTAGAATTATACTTGACGAGGGACAACGGAATATTTAAATCCGCTTGAAAATACAGCTCTTGGATAAACGCTCCTAAACTTCTGAAATCGGACAACAAAGTTGCTGTTGAAACTACAACTCAAAATCTGACCGGATCAAGTTACATAATTGCCTTTTTAAGGGCCCTGGCAATGTGAATTTAGAAGGTTATACTTCTGTAGTTTACTATTTCATCAATACCACGAGTATTGGAAAAGCAAATAAATTTTTATTTAAAATTCGGACAAAAGCTCAGATTCTGAATTATTGGAATTATCAAAAAACTATACTGCTGTTTTCAAGTTGTGTAGTATATAAATATAACCAATATTATTATTATTTGTTTGCATTTTTAACATTATAATAATAGCCCGAGTCTACTATTCTAAGCCTTCTCCAGAGCTTACAGATCGATGCTGAGCTTTAGATCACAGCAGTGTATCCGGTACAATCAGGACAAGAACCATAGTTTGAAGTTCGCTAGTCTGCCAGTATTTGCTTTACGCCACACTGGAATATTATTTATTTACAATTTTTACATATTATAATAATAGCCTAATACGTTGATTTTGGTCACCAACTTTAACTCTTAAATGCCTTAAAGTTTAAATTTAACTGAAGTAACCGATGTAAATGTACAGTTTTATTTTAAAGGCGGGGGAAAATAAAATAGTTGATCTTCCTTGGTTAGTTTGAACTACTTAAATTTTTAAGATTTGAAAGAAGAACCACAATCAATTTATAAATCTACCTGTAGTTCCCCTGTGACCAAATCTCTCGTATGCCTGTAATATTCACTCAAGGTATTTTCGCATAAGCATAAAGGACACCTTTTGTTTAATATGGGTTCGAACCGTAGCTTCTGAATGAGGCCTAAGTCCAAACAATTATGGCCCAGTAGTACTAGAAGTTTTTTCCCCACCTTAAAAGGACAAAGTGATGGTAATTATTTCATGAAATAATGAGTTAAGTGAGGCTATTAACTATGAAGGAATTAAATGTACTATGGCGTTCAGGTATGGTAACGATCCTTCCATGTGGGCCAAGTGGTGAACAATTATTGTTGCTCTTACGTGCTAGAAGATTCTGGAGACCATATTATGGTCGTCTGGCCTGCTAGTTTTAAATTAATATCTTGTATTTCCATAATTTTCAAAACAAAGAATAGATGCTGTAAAATTTCTTTCGCAAGACTTTCTTGAGGACAAAATTAACCAGAACATATTAATTGAATGTCTTTTTATTTACAAGTGACTCGACAAACTTATGTAATCGACTAAATTTGTTTAGTTTAGATACCGCTTTACAGCTACAATTGGCTTTTGAGAAGGCACTGGAATCGAAATTCACTAGCTCCAGTCTTCGGCCTCGTACTTGAATCTCTATCAAATTTGCTACCTTTTTCGGACTAAACGACGTTGTCACCACAAAGATTATTAAATTGGAAATAAACGAATGAAACAATCAGAGGTGTCAGTTTTCCAGGTGGCCTAAAAGTGACCGATCATTTTTAATTATCCACACGACAAGAACAGATTCAGCCAAAGAGTTCACCGGGAGAGGGCAAAAGTAAAATATCTAAACTTTGCGTATACCTCAGATAAAAATATTCGGTCACCCCTAGACCACCTGAAAAGGTGCTACCTCTGATTAGTTTATCATTATTTATTACCTACCTAAATTAATCTTTGTGGTAAGAACGTCGTTTATCCTGAGAAAGGCATAAATATTTGGAGAATGATGTAGTACTCAATAGAGATCCAAGTGCGAGACCGAAGGTCGACCTCTTTTTAGTATATACTGAAAAAGCAATTTAAGTTAAGTGCTATCGTCAAATAACAACAAAAATGATTTTAATTGCTTCCATACTAATTGACGAAGCCTTTTCTTAACAATGCATTGTCTTAGACCTCTTTTGTAGGGCTGGATTTAAACTCAAATCTATTCATTTCTCGAAAATGTCATATCACATTTTTCTATCTTTATTTATATATCTCGTACAGGGTTATTTATTGAAATCGAAAAAATTCTAATAACTTTTTTCGCCGCGGGGTGACATTTAAGCTTTCCAGGTGGTCCGGAAAACAAAGTTTTCTACTTGTTTATTATTATTATTATTGTTATACCAAAAGCGTCAATTGAAAGAATATCAGCATTCACTTCTATCGTTCTTACCATTTCTCTTTCGTACAGATTAGGTGTTATACTCCAATATTTCATTTTAAGTCATCATACAAGATGTGTGAGGTGATCTCAGAAAGATACAAAACCCTCGACTGCTGAGGTTATATACCAGGTTTGATTCCTGATAAAACTATAAAAATTACAAAACAATGCTGAAACCAACCCGGTATAAATATGCATCCATCTTCTTCTTCCCTTAGTGTCATACCTGCAACTTATAGGCGACTCTCTCCTCTGTGCGTGTTGTGCGTTTAAAGTATTATCGCACACATAGGGGACCCACTGCTTAACGCGGACTTCTAACCGCGAGAAGCGTATACACTTCATCTCCAGAGAGGTTTACTAGGCAGTTTAAACCTCGGTGGTTTGCTATTTCCTTTCATGGGGAAACGGTCAAAATAAAGTTTTCCAGAGCCCGGAGTCGAACTTAACCACTTAAGCTGATGACCATCATGTATTCACAGGATTTAAATTCCGAAACCTTTTTCTAACATTGAAACACTTTCTTTATCTTCCAAGGAAAACTTGGCACGTTAAACCGGTGGTAGTAATATAAAATTCCACTAACTTCGTTTGAGGAAACGAAAAGGGTAGATAATAGCTTCATGAAATTGAAATCACGACTTCGTATTAAAGTGAGACTAGACGCTAGAGTAACTCCCGATATTCCACAGTTTAAAACAACTTCGTTAAAAAAAATATTGTCAAAACGTAAAAGTTCAGCTTGATCAATTCAAATCTATTCCAACTTCAATCTAACAAGCATATAAATACAAGCACAACAAAAACTCTCTCACAACTTTTGAAGTTTTTATAAAAACATTTAAAGCTTACCGAAATGGCAGAAAGCTTTTTTCGCTTTGGTATTACAATAAATTGTGATGTAACTGCAAAATAAAACTTCTAGATGAGAAAATAATGATATTCTATGGAGGTTTATTAGTCATCTTCAAATGGAAAAATTTATGAAAATTGAGAACTCTTGCATATTCGCGCTTCATTAAACCAATATCAGCTATCAAGTTCGGCATTAAATGACTAACCAAACATAATCTGAAGCTCAGCTTCACAATTTAGGTCTCCGACAAACAAGTAGATTAATGTATTTTTCAGACCACTACTAGAAACTAGAAAACCACAAAAGAAATTGTCAGCCCTGTAAACTAAAAGTTCTTGCAAAACTTCTAATAAATTCACAATCTAAATTTTTACAAAAGGGAAAATCGAATGTTCGAAGTGTCACAAATCAAATTTAGGCTAATCAAATTTCCAGCGCTAACATTACAAACGCTGTAATTGAAGCTGTGGATATAATTTATACTATCATGAAAAATTTTAATTAATTTGAAACTAAGGCACCCTCTTACCTACAAAAAGTTTTGATTTATGAAGCTGTATAAAGACATACATACAATCTTTGAAATAGGGACCGTATGGTTTCTTACGATGGGATCACAATTTCATGCCAGTAAGCCAAGAAATTTAGTTTTCAATACCACCATAACGAATTTAATTTAGCATTTAAACGCTTATTTCTATGAGTTTGAATCCATATTGGAATAAACACTCGACGAATGTTCGGAAAGCTTGAAATAAATGGAGATAATCTGGAAGTTACATTTTGACACATTTTCTATTAGAAATAATTAACACTCACTTCTTGTAAAAGCGGCTTTAAAATGATGTTAAAATGTCAATTCTACAACAAATTGGGGTGTAACGACCCATAAGTTTCTAATGTACTTGGCGAAATGTGTGAGGGTGTTTTACCGCAACCTTTTCTTAGAATCCAGAAGCGGAATTGTAAAATAAGGAGAACTACGAAAAACCTAAATAAAGTTCTAAATAATTCAGAAAGAGAATAATTTTTTAAAGCAGAAAATCAAATTTTTCAAATCAATCTTGCTTATCGCGTCCCTCAAGAAATTCTTGATGTAAATATTTTTTTTTATAAATATTTCATTCTGTTTTTGGATTACTTTCCACAGAAACGAATACCTCATTTTGGCCTAAAACGCGGTGGCAATTTACCTTATGAACTAATTTGTTTTATTCACTAGGGACAAGTAAAATCTCAACTTGTTATTGCGTATCCAAAGTTTAATTTGAAAGTACACATGTAAAAATATTAAATTTTATTTGTAACGCACATTGAGTGCACACTAAAGCAATTTTACCAAAAACTGGAATCATTTACAACTTTTTATGGACAAGTTTTATAGTCAATTACCAAAATTTTTGTTTTAAGTTAACAAAAAAATGAGACGGAAGAAGTAATAGTAATTACATTATTTTTAATTGTAGTCATAAAATATAGTGGTTCTGGAAGAATCATAATAATTATTTTGAGTTGCTTTACAGCGGTTGCTTTGAAAAGCGCTTCAGTTAAACTTATTCCATTAAACCACTTTCTTGATGGAAGGTATTTATCTGGAGCAATTTGAGCTTACAGGATCCTGTAATCACTGCTTATCTTAATCCTTGGTTGAAAACAAACCTCTTCAAGCGTAAGGTTTCAGATTTAGTGTTACTTATGTCCAGTTTGCTTATTTAACGTTATTTTGATTTATCTCGAAAATGTAATCTTGAAGTAGGTATCTATCGTATAATGGAAGCGAAAAATTCTATAATATTTATTGGACACAGTTTGTGCCTTATAAGAAGAATGAATTTATAACAAGGTTTTGTTACCGACAAAGTAAAATTTATAGTGCAGCGCGTTTTACATAACAGAGTGTGAAAAAGCTGCTAAATTTTCTTCCATGGCAGCTATTTAATTTTCAATCACGAAAACTTACAATGTGGAATTGCTATCTTTAGAAGTTAAATCTTCTGAAAGAAAATGAACCACATTACCAGCAGCAATAGCTCAAATGAAATATCAATATTGACTGAGAAGACGTTCCATTATGATAATGCGAGACCTCAGTTAAAATTTTTTATCCAATTTACATCGAAACAATTGGATTATGAAACTTTGTTGAGCGGTACATTACCAGATTACCATTTATTTCGAGCGATGCAAACTTCAAAGGCGGACTAAATAACAACATCGAGAGCTTTATATTGAATATATTTGGAGTTCAAAAAGAGTGGTAAAATCGGGTTAACCAGATTATCGTTTTAATTACTTCGACGGCGGCGGTTTAATCGTTCACGTTAGTTTCTCGCCAACAATGTTATTGTTAATGCTGTGTGCATGCTATACTAATTTATAACGTTTAGGTATTTTGGAAAAGAAACTCGAAGCAATTTATCAAAACTTTGTATACTTTATTGTATGTTTTGACGGTAATCTCTGCCTGCTTCGCCATTACTTTAGTGGCCTCCACACAAATTATAATTAAGGGGCATTGTTAAGAGATAATAATAAAATTATGCTTAATTTTTTATTAGCAAGTTGTTTAAATTTAATTTTTCTAACTTTCAGATCCGATTTAAAAGTTGTGTCTGATGCCATTCAAAGCAAGAGTCTCAACAATTTAATAATGGTAAGTTTTTGAGTTTTAAAAAGTTTTTCTTATCTTCCAAATGAAAATTCGGTTCACGTTAAAACGGAAGTACAGTAGATCATAAAATTCACTAACTTCGTTTGAATTTTAATAGCAGATCAACTTTATCGAGACTAGTTGTTAAAGTGCGGAAGCGAGGGCAGTGGGTCGTGGTAATTCGAAATCAATGTGCAAGAAATAAAAGATAATAAATTTATTAAAATAAACTTTTTAAAGCTTCCGTTTCCGCGTACTTGTTTATAAAACATTTGATGATACCAATAAACATTGCTGAAACCTCATGATAATTCAATAAATAATCGTCCAGAAGAAATTTATTGTTTCACTATAGATCAACAAAACTAATTAAGTACTTTACGTAGAAATAACTCGGAAATGCGATTTTTTGCATACAATTTTTTTACTTAAAATTTGTTAAACTTAACATAGCCCAAAATAGTTATTAGCATAATTAAAGTAGATCAAATTCTGAGTAAAATCTATACAGAAGATAATGTTCTACTTAACTCCCACAGTTTCCGTGATAAAATCTTTCCAAAAATTCAGTATTTTTAGATTCTTGACCAAAAACCGTGGTATTCTGATATCAATATAGACTTTCATTCTTTTCATTTTATGCAAAAATTACACTAGCTTTAATTATCTGTAAATCCTCGTATAGAACCAACTTCTAGCTTTGATAATATAGAAAATGCAATTCTAAGAGTCACACTAATTGCAATAACCTAGAAATCCGAACAGGCTTCCTCGTCGAAGTTCAACGACATTTGGTATAAATTGAATATTTGCTAATCCAAACACGACAGTGTGGCTTATACAGTTCAATAGTGGGAATTCTGAAAAGTAAAGCAATAAAATTTTGTAACCCAAATATAGTTTTGCATAATATACGATTTTCCAAAAATAACGAAATGTTCGTTCATTACTTGCTGAAAATTGTCAAATTTAGTTTCTTGACTACTTAACATAGTTAAGTATTATTAAGACGTTAAGTAAAACGTATAAAGTATTAAGACGTTAAGTTAAGTAAAATTAAGACTACCGAAAAAGATTTTTTTCTACCAGTCGTATTATCTTCAAAACTACTCGGACTAAAAAAATTTTATTCACTTAAAAATGTAAACCCTACGTTTTCGTTATGGGATGGTACCAAAATCGTGGAAATGCCGTTCCAAAAAGGGTAAATAATAGTCAACTTTGAATTCTCACAGCTACGTCCCTATTAGAAATCAAAACTTGCTCTATGCGGATATTTAAAGAGAATTTAGTCCAGTTTCGCTCATCCATGGGCCTCTTATGCGCATAGGAATCGAAAAGAAAGTCTACCACAAAAACTAAAAATTACAATGTTTTGAGCAAAAATCTAAACAAATTGGAGTTCTTATGAATGGTTGTATCTCAAAAATTACAGGAACTAAGCAATTCTTTTTTTTTAACTTTTACACATAATTTAATTTAATGTTGCTAATACCTATTTTGATTCAAGCTAAATTTTTCCTTAAGTCGAAAATTACAATTTAAAAAAATTTGGGAAAACAACGTGGTATTTTAGTACGTATTATTGTAAATAAAATATTTTCAAAAAAACTAATTTTAAAATAGACAAATTTTAACTATTAGTACAAAGGCAGACATTCTTGAGCCAAAAACTAAAAATTTTAATGAAGCCCAGAATTAGAATTTAGGAAGGGGCTGGGGGGGGGGAATTGAATTGAAAAATTAGAGTGAAAAACAATGGCATACGATATCGATGTTTCGGTATCATTATGGCATCATCAGATATGTTTAATGAAAGAATAAATCATAATTAAAAATGAAATTAGAAAAACGTTTTGTTAGAAAATAAAATAATTAATTGAAACTTAATTTTTTAATAATTAAAATTTGAAATGAAAAATAAAGGTAATAAAATAATTCCAAATAGTAAAACAACACCAATATTGAAGATATAAATAAAAATAAATAGTTAAGACGCCAAAATACAACAAATCAAACTGAAAAATTACCAAAAATGCTAATTTATAGCATTTTCTTTTTGCCTTTGTTTAACAATTTCTGTGTTATTTTACTATTTGTAATTATATTATTTTATTACTTTTATTTAAAATTTTCACTTCAAGTTCTCCACATTTTTAATTAATTTTTAATTTTCTAACAAATTGTTTTCCTAATTTTATTTTCAATTATGATTTGATGACGGTATAATGATACTGAAACATCGTTCCCCATGCAATCGTTTTTTTCTTCTAATTTTCAATTCAATTTTTGCCCTCCTTCCTTTTCTAAATTCTTAATATTCCATTCAATCTGATTTTTATTAAAAATTTTTGTTTTTGGCTTAAAAATGTATGCATTTCTGCTAATGTGTATTTTTATAAAATTTAATCTTTTTGAAAATAAATTTTGTTTTATTCTGGTTCGAGTGTGGTATAAAAAAATTTAGGAGTTATTTTTGCTTAGATGCTAACCTAAAAGATTAAAGCAAAAAACCGCATTTTTGAGTTATTTCCACGTAGATCCCTTTTTATCTAAGGAAATTATTGTACTCTTTTTTTACACCTAATTAGGGGTGACACGTTATTTGTTCTAATAGGAGGGCACGAATTTTAAATAAAAAGAAAATACAACTTTTTTCGTTGTTCCGAAAATAATAATGCTCTTCGTTATCAAATCAAATACTATTTTTAGTCAACACTAAAAATTGAAAATAGAAACCACCGGTGGGGGGGTAAATAATTCTAGTTCGAAACAGGAATTCCATGGTTGTGACGTCTTTAAATTGGTGTAATCCATGAAACCGGAGAAGCTTTCTTTGCTCCAACACTGTATAGGGTTATAAGTGATGTTCAACCCTCAACGCACACTGAAACATTTGTAATGAAGTCCTTTATACCCCTGATTGGAATTGGGGCTTCCGTTGTACAGCAATGTACTTTTAGTTCTTGTAATTCTTTTGAATGATTAACGATAGCATAATAGCCTAAATTTATCTGCGTGCATGTCGGTCTGTAACCTTAAATTGAGCCAAAAACTCGTTCTTTCAGTGCAGCCTTTAGGCCGCACAACCAAGGGAATCATGAAATTACTGGTTTATTTTTTAGTTCTCAACCTAGAAAAGTCTCAATGTGGTCTATAAACCGCTGAAAAAAGAATTGATTTTTGTGCAAATGTAAACAATTTTTTTTATTTGAATTTGAAGATTGTTATTTGAGAATTCATGTTTAAAAATTGGCAATAAGTTTTCACATCTAGGCACGCGTTAGTTGAGCTAAAAAACACTTTTCTCTTATCTAAGAGCTGAAATAAAAGCCAGTGTCAGAAATAAAAGCGATTCATCGTTAACGTCAGGGTGATCTGGCAAGGGATTAAATTTTCGGATGAAATGCTTAAAAAAATGCACTTGGTTCGACTCCCGGCGTAGTAAAAACTTTATTTTTGCCGTCTCTTCCTCGGAAGGCAATGGCAAACAACCAGGGATAATCAGCCTAAAAAATACCCTCTCAAAATATAAACGGATTCCACTTTTCCAGTAGTTCGGAATCTACGTTAAACTGTAGGTCCCCTACATGTGTGATAACACTTTACACACGCAGGGGAGAGAACGATTATAGGGTGTAATACTAAATTAATAAGAACAGCGCTATGCAAATTTGAACACAACACTACCTTACATTCACACAACTTGCTCTTGATCCCGGAAGGAAACCGAAGTTACCGTACACGAGGCTCTTAAGGTGAACGCTGGTGTAATACAAGGACATTTTGAAATAAACGTAATGCTATGTTAACTTTGTTAAGTTTCAAGTTAGGGCGAAGTGGAGGAAATGAGCGTGTAATGTACACAACATAGCAGAACCGTAGCTAGCGTTTAGAACGTCATGGGTAAAAAGAAGCAGTTTCGCCCCACTAAATTTTGTTAATATTTGGGTATATCGTATGCATATTCCAGTGAACATTCCACAATAATTTTTTTGGTAAATCCATAAGAGAAGTTAATTTTAGATTTTTAGAATGGCAATGGCATTTCAATTAAGTAAAGTACGTTTTTACCGCAGGAGTGTGGCCAAATTGATGTCACTCTCCGAAACCAATCTTTTTCGCACGTAATGACAGTTTTTAGTTGTTTTGCTTCATATACAATTCAACATATTATTCGATCTATAATTTTGACGTGTTGCCTTGTTTCCACATTTAATAAAAAACCAGACACGCATCAAAATTACAGATAAAATGAAAATATGTAGAATTAAGAATTTATAAAAATGTAATTTATTTATATAACATAAAGTAACTAAAAACTGTTCTTTACAAATGAACCAACCCGACGTGGCGCGACGGACGAAAGGCAAATGTTGAGAGAGAGAGACAGTTATGGAACTTCAAGTGTCAGTTTTGCTATAATTGTCTATATAAATTTATTGAGTCAAGTGTCCTTATAAAAACGCCATACTGGATGAAAACCCAAAGGGCCATAAAAGCATCCGGCTGGCGCGACGCTATCAGCAAACAGCAAGACGTGATTCACCCTGACAGACCAAGACGTGTACACTTTCGTATAAATAATTAAATATTTAGGGGTCTCCTATTTAAACAATAACATAAAAACAGTTTTATCAGTTTTGTCTCATTTTTTAATTTTGGTCGAATTGCGTTCTTGTATATTTTTCGCTCTAGGCAGGCTTGCTCGCCCTGTCTTTAAGCTACAGTGCTGCAGCATAATTGAAACCTCGTAGTTTTATTTTGTAAAATTAATCACGCCTCATAAAAAAGGAAAGAAACGCAATTGAGAAATAAAAAGAATTAAATTCTTAACTAAATTGGATAGCCCGCACTAAATTTTCCAGTAAAGAAAAAGAAGCTTGGGTCCTGTAATCTAACGTGTTAATCATTATCAAGCGATTACAAAAAATCCGTACGGGCCGTTTGTACGTATAATAGAGTAGGTAATTATACCGCTTTTACAGTAACAGAAAATCGGAAAATTTATTTATTTAAAAAAAATACTAAAAATATATTGCGAAAAATTAAAATAAAATTTTACTCGAAGGTTCTTGTATTACTTCGTCATTTTGGTTGTTTCTCAAAAATACCATTTTATAAAATACTGATCCAAATATAGCAGACGACAGTGGCGATACCCAATAAATCTAGAAGAAAATTTATGAACTTAATAAATTGGATTAATATTTATGAATGGAAATTGGATGAATTGAAATAGCAATCCGTTTGTTTATGATAATTAATACAGGTGTTTCACGCTTATGGGTAATCATCAGCTGGATGTAACTCCAAACACAAGCACTGAATTACCACAAAAAACAAAATTTCCATAGTTATTTTTTATTGTCTCTATTAATAATTTTTATCTTTATATTGGCGCGACGTTACAGAGAATAGACTGAAATTCATTGAATTTTCATAAATAAAACTTTTATCGGTTGAATGGAGCTTAATGAAATGCATTCTTAAGAGAAGTTGAGAACTATAATGACTATTTCAGAAATTAATGAATCACGAATAAGCATGCTCGAAGGATCTGAAGTGAAAAGAACATAATTACGACGAAACGTTGGGAAAAGGTTTCAACCTGGATTGGTTCGATGAACTTGTAAAATTTAACTGAAATTTATATTTACCCAGTGATTCTTCCAGTCGTTATTCCACAAAGCAGGTGCAAAACTTTTAGCCGGATTCATACTGGCTCCTGTATAAGGTCCCTAAAACAATTTAAATTATTTTATCATTTGTGATTTTGTTTCCAATTTTTTATTCTTACAGCAACCATAATAAGGGTAGATATTAAAAATCCAAATTTTAACGGTATTGTTTCTTGGTTGTTCTTATTTCTGTTATCCCAGCATGAACAATTTGCGAACGTGAGAATAAGAGACAAAATCATTTCGATTATGACTGCCTAAAAACATAAAAACGTGAATAACGATTTTGTTATTTTTATTGTCGACACACACAAAGTGTGTCTGAATATTTTGGATGATTTATTTTTCAACATAAATGGCATGCTGGAAATTTCTGAAATATTTGATAATTAAACTAGGTGTACCTGCCAAATTGTTATTCGTGGGCTTGGTATGGTGGTACAAATTCCGTGCACATCAACGTCGTCATTTTGCATAAATTCTTGAGGAGTTATCCACTAAAATTTGTATTTCACTTGATAACGATCTTAAGTGCTCAAAAGGTAAAAAAGGAATTTAAAAGCATGCCGCAATGATAATTTTACACTAATAAAAATTAAAAAGTAATTTTGTGTGTTTTAGAAAAGATTGATTTTTATTTAACTTTTTTTTTAATTTACTTTAGAGTAGTAATAGACAGTAATGAGAGTATAATTTAGTGGTCGTTTAGCTACTTTTAAATTCCTTCGACTTTTTTTTGCTTGTGCAAAGTACTTACCATAAGTAATCCATATCCAACTATTGCTCCCAAAATTTGACCGATAAAATATATAGGCATGAGTTTCAAAGGTATTTTCTTTACTATAACAGCACAAACAGTCGACACTGGATTAATGTGGGCCCCAGATATGTGGCCGAACAACTAAAACCTTTCCGTTGCTTTCTTTGTGTCTTTGTATCAACAATACTTACAAAAATTGCTACTAAGCATGCAAGACCAGAACTTAACGCAGATTGTTGAATTAAAACTTCATTGTTTCTTATACCAGGAACACATCCCATACACGAAACGAACACCATCACCAGCGTACCCAAAAATTCCGAAATTCCGATATTAATTTTATAGTATTTGTTCATTTTGACTTCCATTCCGTTGCTACTCCCGAACGGTTTAATTTTCAAGCACCCCATCAGATTCAAACCAAATTGATGGTTTTTTAAATTACACTATTATAAGTAAAAAAAAAGTAGTACAATTAACTACAGATAATTCGTAAACCAAATATTTAGATTATACCAACATGTTTGCGTGTTTAATTCCATGTCATAAAAGGTTTAGCTACAACAGTGGAGCTATGTTACTGCGTAAATAAAATCTGGATAGCTTTTTTACTAATTAAATAAGCTTAAATTAAAGTAGTTACCCACAGTCCTGTACATATACATTTTAATCAGAATATGACGTACATTGTTAAATATATGCAGAGGATTTTACCTTCCTTATTTTACAAAAATTATAATTATGTTTGATAATAAAATGAGGAAACCTAAAAAATTTCCTTACAAAAAAAAATCAATATAATTCAGAAGTGGAATTCCGAGTTTACCGAATTGTTGTTCTGTAGGTAAAAAATCACTTCTTGTTTTATTTTCTATTAGTACTATTGGAAAATACTTCACGTTTTAGATATCTCCTTAAGGGTTGATTTACAACCTCTAAAATTTAATTTCTTACTTCCAAGGAAATAGAACTTTTTTTATCCCCAGAAATTAATATTCCTATTGCGTTTTAGTTTTTGTGAGACATCAAAAAACACTTTCTTCAAATATATAAATTGAGTGGAACTGAATATTTCTCGACGCAATGTTATTTTGACTTCGGAAGAAAATTTTGCTGACTGAGTTTCGACAGCTTGAAAAAATTTTTATCTAAAATTTGGATGGTTAATTAGGATGTTCCCGGTTTTCAAGGGCAGGTCATTTCACATCCGTTGTGTTTTATAAAAAGAATTTAGTTTAACCTAGTTTTGTGCACTACTCTAACCTTTAGTCAAAAATTCGGTGTCTAAAATTAGGAGTTCTTTTTAAAAATTGACCTTAATTTAGTTTGTAGTAACAATTTTATTACTACTCAGTTTTACCACAACAATTGGGTTTATTTTATGGGAATGACAAATAAACGCTAGTTGATTAAAGAAATAAATTATATAGGAAAGTAAAGGTCAAGTTTATAGTCGTTACTTCTAGAAAATGCTTTTTCCGCTATCTCCAGAGTAACTTTACGACGAGGAAACTATAAATTTCAAGTTACAAGGGAAAGCAACTTTGTTCTACATTGTTTATGAATACAAAAACTAGTAATGAACTGCAATGTTTGTAATTGATTGTAGGAATATTTACTCCAAAATGTGAGATGAATCATTTAAAAAAATTAGGATTTTTGGTGTAAATAATGTTGATGATGACACTTCTTAATCTTTGTAGAATACTAAGGTCAAACAGAATTTAATGAATGTCAACAATTTTAACGGCTTTTTAAAATTTCATTAATTAACGACCTCTCTACAAGCACATTTTTGTATACCACGTTTTCTTTTTATCTTATTATGATATCAGACTAAATTGTTTTACAACCGTTTGATTAAAACAAAAAATCGTAGAATTGATTTAACAACAAAACAACGAATGAAAATCGGAAAGGCGAGAGGAAAATTCTTCCACGTTTTTAACCAAACGTGATTTATTTTCTGTAGTACTAAAATTAAAACTTTGGTTTAATTGAATTCGATTTAACGTGAACCATCTTCATTATTGTTAATTAAGTATTTGAATTCAACAATTACTCAACTGTAGGTATTAAACTGGATCACAAAGATCACTGTATAAAGGTTACCTGTTGATATCTTTTTGTTAACCCATATTACTTGACTATGGATTTGTTCTACTTCGGTCTAGTATCTGCATTGGTATCAAATATTACGAGTACATAGAATTCATCAAAACAAACAAAAAAAACTTTATAAACGTAAATCCAAAATCCATCCATCATTTCAGTATTTATTTAGCTCCAACGCTAAACTATGATATTTTTACTGCAGAGAAGGTCTTATTTCCGAGATAAATGATTTTTTGGGCCTATGTTTATCAATAATATAGTTTCGATTAGTAGGTATTCCTAAAATTTTGTACCAATTTTTTTTTCTTCTCCCTGTAGAAATACATGGATCGCTTAGGTGCTCTTATTAATTTTTAATCAAAAATCCATTAGGATTAATTATTCATCAATTAATTTTTTTTGCAGGAGCCTTGTATGGATCCAACGATGGATGCGGTGGCTCTTAAAAAAGCCTTGGAATGGGAATTATCTCTAGACGCGAGAGATCTTCGATCTCACGCGTGGTATCACGGAGCAATTCCAAGAGCACGAGCCGAAGATATTGTACGCGACGATGGATGTTTCCTAATACGTGATTGCACTTCGCAACCGGGAAATTACGTACTAACATGCAGAACGAAACAGCAAGCTCTTCATTTTGTAATCAACAAAATAATTCTTCAACCAGACACTGTATATGAAAGAGTGCAATACCAATTCGAAGACGATGCGTTCGACACAGTGCCTGATCTAATAACGTATTATGTTGGTTCGGGAAAACCAATCACCATAGCTTCCGCTGCAAGAATTCAATTTCCCAAAAACCGTTTATATCCACTTTCATTTTACGCATCCAAATATCCAACCCCGTTATG
This sequence comes from Podabrus alpinus, assembly GCA_932274525.1. Classification (NCBI taxonomy): domain Eukaryota; kingdom Metazoa; phylum Arthropoda; class Insecta; order Coleoptera; family Cantharidae; genus Podabrus; species Podabrus alpinus. The sequence continues at coordinate 24,880,416 of OW026451.1, forward strand.
TCCAAGTCGTATGGTTTCGCCGGCTACAACGCCAATTGTAAATATGCAAATGAGATGTAGTCCCATAAATCCAGGTCTTTACAAAGCATCCCCCTCTCCAACAAGATTATCTCGAGAAACTCCACCAAGATTACCTTCGAAAAAACAAAGATCTCATTCCTTAACCCCCTCCGAAGTTAATCGTGTTGCTCAGGAAAAATGTAACAGTGCAGACGGTGTAATACAATCTCCTTTAATGACTCGATCTGTTGGTTCGGATGTTATAATTTCCGACTCCAAATTTTCCACTCATTCGTTACCACGAAATCCCTGCACTAGATTATCCTTATCCCCAAGTACAATAGTTTTAGGTAGGAATAGTAAAAATATTACCAGGGTTACAAGTGATCCGTCATTATCTCCGTGCGCGGAACGTCGTTTAATCGCAAGCGACGACGAAACTAACCTTCCCGATTCTCCTCCTCCAAAACCTTCCAGAATACCTTCAATCCTTAGAACAGAATCTAAAGAATCGGATTATGCCGACACGAAACATAGTCTAGATGCCGGATTTTTACAACACGGAACTTTACAAAGGGTCACATCATATCACGCTTCCGGTTCCGATTCTGGAAATGGATCGGGTGATTCTGCTCTAAGTTCTGCAGCTGGCGATCCAATCGAATGCAATCATAGAAATTCGGGAGTGGTAATAAAAAATCCTAGATATAATATGACGAGTTCCGAATCGACGACAACGCTTAAAAATTATGATTTTGATTACAAAGAAGTCGAGGAAAAATTATTAGAACTTCCACAACCGGAATTAAATTTAATTAGCAAATTCGACTTAGAAAATTTCCAAACCATATTACTACCTGTAAGTGAAAATAAACCTCTGGATAGCCAAGCTTTAAAAGGGATAAAACTAATATTAAAAGAATCTGGATCGAGAATATTAGCTAATCACTTGACGAAAACGGATTTGGATGTGGTTTTCGGAAACAACTTAGAAAATTCTCATAAAAAGTTCGGAAGTGGTATTGAATTATGTTTACTTCCACATGGTCATCAATTACGTCTAGATTTAATAGAAAGGTGAGTGAGTATGTGACAGCAATTATTTATTAAACTTGTTTTGATGTTAATATTAATTGGTTTGGCGATTGCATTCCTAACAAAAATGTCTGCCTGTACGTTTTTTTTAATTGTTTTTAAGAAAATGCAGGAATGATTGAGTTTTAAAACCGGTCAGGTTCAAAAAAATGTATCTATTTTTTGAAGATAATTGATACTTTGTACCAGATAATCCCGTGTAAGATTTGTATAAAATTAATGTTATTATGAATTATTTATTGCTTTCCTAACACATAATTACATGAAGCATGGAGCGATTAATTGCACTACACTTCGTTATCGTATGTTAATTACTTCTTATAAGAGAAAATTAGCAAGTTTACGAGACATAAATTTACAATTTTGTAAACCAAATATTTCGACAAAAGCGCCCTTCTATCTCAATCTGTGTCTGTTAGTTTGTCATTGTGATTGATTTCTCCTATATTGTTTGTAAATTGAATGCGTCGACATTATTTTTATTTACATTTTTGAGATCTTTTATGAAAAATCGAACTGTTCTAAATATTTTCAGTGTTAAAGGTTGCCATAAATTTATTTCAATTTAACTTTTTTATTTATTTCTGTTATTCTTCCTTTACATTATTTATTTCTTTTCTTATTTGTTTTTGTTATTTTCCTTTTATTCAACTTTCAATTTTATTTTAATTGTTTTGTCAAAATAACTCGACATAAATCATCCTACTTATATTTACAATCAAATTTCAATCCAAACCTATTTGTTATGGAAAACAACCTAATTGGAAAATAATTCACGTGAAAAGTTCTCATCAGCAGTGACCTCTTCCAACTTAGAAAATGCTTATACATGAAAGTCTCAAAAAAATATATATTATACTTGCTTCTGGTGAAAGATCAAAGACAAAAATTCTGTTATTAAAATTCGATGCATAAAGAACAAGGAAATTTAGCGACCTGAAAGGAAAGATAGATAATAGATTGTGAAGTGGATTTCCTACAATACAGATTTGTATTTATTTCTGAATTTTATTTATAAAACGTTCGTTGTACGTCCCTCTGCGTCGTTCAATAATTTGTCGCACCTACAAGGGATTACAAAATAATCCTCAAAGAGTCCTTGGCAAATATGTACTTGGCGAAACTCGGAGACTCATGATTTTGCACGTCCATAATTTATTATAGATTTTACACCATGCAAGGACGCACAAATCCGGCTCGAGAAAATAACAATGAAAGATGACGACAACCGCGAAGTTATTAGAGGCTTAGAAAATACGTTCTAAACGAAATCGAAAGTATTTTCCTTACTTCAACTTTATCATAACAACACGAATGTTTTTACAGCGTGTTTATTTATTTAGGTATAAAGCACAACATGTGAAAAACATTAATTTTTCAATATAAAAAAGTTTTTCTTAAGTTTTTATAAAAGTAGAATTTCTACTCTCGTCTTCTTCGTTCCCCTACCTTAACACTTCATAATTTAATTTTAGTTGCTTAATTATATTGTTTGCTTACAGCGAAAAACAACTTAATAAAAGGCATTTTTGTTTCAGAACTGAATGCCTTAAATTGATGGTTGCTATAACGATTTTAACGAGTCCAGATGAAGCAGAAAGGACGGAAACCTTAAATAAATGGATAGAAGTAGCAATCGATACAAAAACAGCTTTAGGAAACCTATTTGGTTTTTGTGGTATTATGTTGGGCCTTTGCTTGCCGCAGGTAACATTTCTTAAAAAAAAAACGTTGAACTGATTTATGTAATATCTCGTAACTTATAGGTGCAAAGGCTCGATACCACTTGGCATATGCTGAGACAAAAATACACCGATTCCGCTTTCAACTTTGAAGCAAAACTCCGCCCAACGCTCAAAAATATGAATAATTGCTCAAATCCTCAGGCACCCAACACAACAATCCCTCACTTACTTCCATTCGTTCTATTAATGGAAAGAAATTTAGAGGATTTTTTAATGCCCAACGACCATCAGACCTTTTCTTGTTTAAATATATGGGAAATCAACACGCAAGATTTTGGGCTCGGTACGCTCCTAGCTCATTTGGAAAGTGCTAGAAAATTTTTAGATAGTATTTCGATATTTCAACGAAACGCGGAAATCGTCCTGGGAGAAGCAAGAATGGAAGATTTAACTTTGGATATGTTCAAAACGGAATTTCAAGTAAAATTTTTGTGGGGCAGTCGAGGTGCTTTTGCAACACCTGTTGATAGATATAATAAATTTGAACAACTACTTGATGTTGTAGCTGATAAATATTGTAACAGTATATCGGAGCAGACAGAATTTTAATTTATATCTATGTCGCTCTTTTGCAATTTTTTAAATGTGATGTTGAGTTACACATTTTATACATCAATACGAAACGAAACGTATTGGATTTATAAAAATAGCTAACTTTATTTACATATCAAATTTAAATTTGTGATTTAAATTATTGTCTATTTGTTACGCAATGTGAGAGTCGTCGCGAAAAATTTAATGAAAAGATCATAAAAGGGAATTTTCACGTTTTTTGAAACTTTTATATCCAAAATTGTTACTTGATAACTCTAAGGCTAACAAAATTATTTTGTTGTAGGTATGTTCTCCAAAAAGAGGTAATTTAAAGAAACCAATCTTACATTTTTTTATTTTTGTCTTAGGGTTACAAGTTCTAGCTGGACCACTGCGAAAAATTCGCGAATTATCGGCGGCCTAATAAAATAAGAATTTCCATTTTGAAAACGAACTTAAAAAATAACAACCAAGGTACTACTAAAAATATGAAGTTTATTATACAAAGAGAAATCTGCAACACCAAACGATTTTCCAAAAAAATTTTATTACGAGACTTTTCGACTTAATGGTGCTTATATGAAACAATTTTTAATTTATTTCCGTTTTTGTTGAGTTAATTAATCTTAGGTATACGAGGTGTCCGTTTTAATTGGGTTGTATTTGTCTACTGTGTGGTGTAAATATTTTATTGGGGTTTGGCATATTACAATAGAAATTCACATTAAATTATTTAAAAGTTCGTTACTCTTATTAACATATTTACTCATACTAATCACCCTTAACATTTAAATTATATTTTTATACCAAAACTTCAAAATTTTATATAGGATCAACTATTTTAGTTTCTGCAAAATAATTATGTGAAAATTGCTAGTTATACAAAAGTTGCAAATACCAGATTTTAAATCCTGGCTAGGCCGCCCGCCCTCTTGCTTGTATTGTAACTGAGAAGCCACATTAAGTCTTTGGTCCAATCAGCAAGTTTCCAACACAAAAACTCTCTGGAGCAGCGGTTCTTAAATTTAGGTAAACTTATGACCTCTATAATATCATCAAAACACTTTTTGAAGGTCCCACTGAACTATATTTTTTAAATAATAGGTATCTAAATGTATATCTTACTATTGCAGTTGGGATTTCTCCATTGGGGTGGTCAAACATAAAAAATTGCTAATAAACTACCAATTTTGCTACAGCCCTTTTCTCAACTTTTACAACACCATGACTTTTTTGGTTACACAGCTAATGCTGTTTATTATTAAACTTGGAACGAAATGCTATAAACTTTTTTGGTACTTCGTTCCACTATGCGGCCCAGGCCCCGAAATAATATTAAGATAGGTAGGGAATATTTATATGTACATACGTCTTTTCTTTCAAAACATTAATTTTTTAAACTTATTTGAATAATTAGTATCCGAATAAAATAATCTTACATGTCATGTTAATTATCTGAAGGGAATTCTGAAAACTCTGTAGTAGAAAAATGTATGTTCTTCAATTTTGGTCTGATGAAAATTTTTAGTATAATTGAAATTAGGCGAGTTATAGTCAAAGAACCGCGTTGGAGGGACTAAAATCCTCAAGCATGAAAGAAGCCGACCGGGGATTTTTGGAAGGTTTATTCGGACACTCGAATGTCCGAATTGTAAGGTGACCAGATTTTTTAAACGCGAAAGCAGTACATTGGACGAATATTTTTCATTTGAATGCATTTTTTTTAATAATGTATCATTTTCTTTTAAAACATTACAAAATTCTTGACAGTACAGACTATCTCAAAGAAGTACTGTACTGCTTTAAGCAGTACGTCTGGTCACGTTAGAATTGATGACATATGGACGCCAAATTTCAGCTTTCTCGGATTTTTTTCAAGCTATATTTTCTGGCTTTTTTGCCTAGACTAATAGTAAAAAATGTAAATAGAATTTTATTGAAAGTGTTTTTAACAGCTAAACACGAGGTGGAAGGCAAAACGTAACTAGAAGAATTTCCAAGTGCCGGCCCTGTTAAAAAATATAATTCAATCGAAGTAAAGAGCACCTCATTATAAAGATTGAATTATACTCTTTAATACTTCCATCTTTTTTTAATACAAATGTAAATATTATAATGTATCTATATTTAGTCAGAATATTCTGGATGTCGTAAATCGTTAGCTGTAGGAATTGTGGTGCTAGCTAAAGGCATGGGATTGTATCCCAGCCATAAAATAATTTTTTCAAGTAGTCATGGAGGAAAAAGTTTTGGAAAGCGGCCATGTGAAAGGCCGATTACGGGATTTGCAAGAGATTTCTCTACGGGGGGGGGGGGGGAGATTAGAAATAAGATAAACTAAAAATTAATAAAAATGAAATGTTTTTATACCCATTTACCCATAATAATATATAAAACATGCATTTTAATTTGTGAAATTAATTTATTAAATCAAAATATTGTTGAAAGCTTATGGGAAAAATTTTATATAAATTTTTTTTCTTAACCGCAATACAAAATATCTAATAATAAATGTGATATCTAAAATATATAATTTTGTAACTATTCGAATTAATATTATATTATCTTGAAAACAAATCAAGTCAAAACGAAACGTACCCGAACTAATAAGTTGTTGATTTTAATTTAACGTAATGTAAACGGATTAAATCCATAAATTAATGATTTTTATTGAGACAAACTTTTAGAATTTTGTTTGAAAAATGTTAAAACAAAATTAGATTAATATTTATTACCCCCCCCCCCAATCTAAAGAGGAGGACGTAAGTTTTTGAATTTTAATTGTAGATACATAAAAAGTATAAATTTTATTGATAACCACTTTTATGACATCGTAATATTTTTAAATAATACAATGAAAACGAGAAATGGGGGAAGGCGGATTAAAATCATGAAATTTTCTTGAAAAACAATCAAATATCATTATTAAACAAATTTAAATATGGTCTTGATATTGCAATATCCTCATATAATCCTCAGTTGTATTTAGTCAAAAAATGTATCGCAATTTTAATTTTTTTACAAAAGATTTATTATTACTATAGAAGAAATTACCGATGAAAATTATTTAAAACTTTTTAAAGAAATAAACAAAAACTACCATATAAATTTATAAATCAAAAATGAGCTTAAAATGAAATAAATTGAAGGTCAATTCAAGCCCGCAGCCAGGGGGTACTGGGGATACCCCCCCCCTAAATTCTGAAAAAATCCATTCTAAAAATGTGTTACAAAATTGTCGTCAAAATTTTGTAGTAATTATTTATTTATTAGACAATGTTGTAAATAAGGATGAAATAATGTAGCAAAAATTTGTAGTAATTTGGTTGTAGCATTAATTGCTACAAAAGTAGCAAATAAAAAAATATTTAATATAAAATTAGTAAATATGAAAAATTTATATTGTATTCGTAAACTTTTGTAGAATTTTATACCACAAAAATTTCCTACAAATTTTTTTTAGAATATTACTACATGTTTTTTATACATGTCATTAATTCCCTACAAATTTAAAAATTGTCTAAATAAGCACTACAACATTTTCATAACAGTTTTGTAGGAAATTTTCACAATAGCTTTTTGCAAAAAATAATTGCTAATCGCAATTTATGTTACCATTAGTGGCGCCATTAGCAAACAACACGGCTGTTCTTGGACGTATATGATGAAATTTTTGAAAAATTTCAGTGTGTTGTTAAATTAATCGTAATATATTTTGTTAATTAGTACTCTGTGTATCGCTTTAAAAACGTATTCTTATTTTACATTAATTTAATACGTCCCTTACAGATTTGAAATTCTCCCGCATGATGGCGTTTTCTTAAGATAAATCGCGAAAACTGAGTAGGACTATTTTATGCTCATGCACTTTTAACTTTGAAAAGGAGTTTGTAACTTATGAAAAATGATCAATTATTATTATTGTAGCTATTTTTCAAACTTCTCAAGTCTTCATTGAAAATTTATAGTTCAGTGGGAATCCCCTTTATCAAACCCAACTTAAATTGACTTCTGTTAACTATAAATCTGTGGTGATAAGGCAGAACCCGTTATGTCAAAAAAAAATCGCTTTTTTATTTTTAATGCCAAAATGTAGAGAATTTAATTAGTTATATATTGGCATAAAATAAAAATAATCGATTTTTTGCAATAAAGGGTTCTGCCTTATCGCTACAGAAATATGTCTTGCTGGTAATTTGTACAAAAATGGGACGAAATTTCTGGATTGTTTGTAAGAGTCAAAATTTACTACAGGAAAATTTGAAAACTCCCATTTGAAAACTGCTCTTCTAGAGCTTCATGGAATGCTGTTGCTTATAGAAAAATACGGTAACTTCATGACACCTTGTGTAAATAAAATGAAACAACCATTCAAATAAAATGGGCACCCCGTATATTAACAGACAATACACATTGAAGACTGCCAATTGATAAAATAATGTTATTTCAATTAAAAACTTATTTGTCATCTTATGTACACTTTTAAATTATATTTACAACGTATTAAGTTTACGAAGATGATTGCAATATGTATATGACAGAAAAGTATAGAGAAAAATTAAACGAGTATACATTAGAAAAGTAATTATTAACGGGTCTACGTATTGTATTATAATTAGTTAAATAGAATTATATTGAGAGTAAGTAGCTCTAATATCTATGTAGTTCACAGTGTGACAAATATGATTCCTATGTATTGAAATAATAAACAAGATAAGCTTTTGTCGTTTATTCACTTACATTTTTTAACAATTCCTCTTTTACATGTTTGGGTATTTTTATTCTTTTTCGTTTTATTTTTTCCACCTTTCCATCACTTACACCTGATTTTCTGTTATTTTCAGCAACATTTTGTTTCTTCTTTTTCTTTAAGCAAGATAGCGGATTTGGACCCTTTTTCTTCTTTTTCTTGGGCGCCTCTTTTGGTACAGCGATACCGCTTTCGGCTTTCATATTAGCAATTCGTTCCTTATCGTTGGTTCCCAAGCAATTCTTATCATTTGCAAACTTAACCGAAGCTTCTGATGGATGCTCAAATACGGGAGTTTTTTGATGAAGATACATTAAAGGAGCCCCCGGTCGTAAACGAAGTTTGTCTTGCAAATCCCGATCTTGAGTTGCAACTATGTAATGGTTCTCATTGTTCTTCCCTATCATCGACAGTAAACAATTGGATCCTTGTATAGGCTTATTTTTGTGACCACACTGATGTACAGAAAATTGCTTCAATATGTGCACAGCTCCGGCAACTTTGTGTCCTAATTTCTCCGTTTCTATGCACACACATGGTGTCGTCAAAAACTTTATTTCTCCTTGTAAATATTTTGGTAAATTATCTGCTATATTAATTTTGTTCTAAAACGAAAGAGTTGATTTCATTGATTTAAAACATTAACACAACTTACATTTAACGCGGTTAAACAAAAAGTGCCATCGACAAGAACCTGATACGGTTGTCTAAACCGAAAATTAACTACATAAAAATTTAAATTCTTATTTAACTTCTTCTGCCTTTTAATCTTCATTTTAAGGTTTCAAAAATTTTATAGGTTATGTGTCTTTACGTGCTCATGTCATGTGTTTTTGTTTTCTTTGGTTCTGAATTTTAAATTATTATATTGATTGTAGATGGCGCCATATAAGTCGCCCATAAGTTTAGAAATTTATTGGGCAGAAATTGAAGAATACGTGAAATTTAATATCGTAAAGCTTAAAAATATATAACGTATATTTTATTAAGTAATTTAACAAACAGAAAAATGAAAAGCTCTTGATGCTGACAAGTGTGAAAAGTTGCATAAATCCTAAGCGCACCACACGGTGTTTGAGGTAACTAACCTATAAATGTCAAAATAAATGAACCGGGCAAGAAATTGTTGGCGTGCGTTGTGTCAAGTTGGCGTCGAGATACAAATTTAATTTTATTAGTGTCTTGAGATTCATGTATTTATAAATTATTAGTTTGGTACAATTATTTATTTTGTACGGCCTTTTAAACTTAAATTTAAAAGTACCAAGTTAATGCAATGTCGCTTACATTCGCGCAAAGAGGAGGTAATAAACCTCCACCAAACCCTGCACAAATACAAAAACTGTTAGACGAAAATGGCCATTTGATTCAAACAATTCAAGAATATCAAAGTAAAGGGAAGGCGCAGGATTGTGCACATTATCAACAATTATTACATCGAAATTTAGTGTATTTAGCCAGCATTGCAGACGCTTCTCAAAATGTTCACACTTTACTTCCGGTAAGTTTGTTTATTAGAGTTTAGGTAAATTCCTTTTTAATGGAGTTTCTTTTAGCCCCCTCCTGGCGCCGTTCCTGCCCCTGGACAACCGCCAAATCCAGAACAGCAGCATATGAATAACTACAATCATCAACAGCAACCAGGGTACAGGCAGCCTGCAGGACCGCAAAGACCTGCAGCTGCACCGCAACCCTACCCTCAAAGAGGTTATCCTCAACAGGGTCATTATCCGGGTCAATATCCTCCTCAAGCTGGGGTGTACCCACAACAAGGTCAGTATTCGGCCAACCAGCCACCTGGGTATCCTGCTAGTTCACAAACCGGTTACGGTCAACCACCCGCCACCACAAGTCATAACAACTATCCCCAAGCAGGTTATGGAACGCCACCTCCTGGAAATGCACCACCACAAGGAAACCCATACCCTCCACCAGCTAATGCACCCCACAACCAACCGACTAATTATGGTAATCCACCAAACGCAAATCCGTATCCCAACGCTAACGCTCCTCAAAATTACCCACCTCAACAAGGATATGCACCTCAGCAAGGCTACCCTCCACCTCCAGGTAATCAGCCACAGCCAACTCCTGGCTCTGCATATGCAAATCAATCGAGTCCCAGTCCTGCCAACTACGGTCCTGCTAGTAATCAATCGCCTCCATTTTCAGCTCCACCCAACAATGTTGCCAGTCCTGTTGTCACATCGTCTGCTTCACCTGCTCCAAGCCAACCTTACCAACCTCCATACCCACCAAACTCTCAACCGACTAATCCTAACCCTGGTTACACCGCTCCAAATCAAGCTTATCCTCCGGCTCCTCCAGCCGGTGGTTATGGATATCCACCCCAGCCTGGTTATCCCCCTCAGCCACAATACGGTGCTCAACCACAAGGCTATCAATATGTCAGACCACCACCAGGACAAGCACCTCCGCCGCAAGGTCAATATGGTTATAATTATCCACCTCAACCTGCTCCTCAGTAAATTTTAATGTCTTAAATGTTGAAATGAACAAAAAGTACTATTGATGTAAACTGAGATGTACCCCCTCGAAATTTTTCAATTAAATTGATATTCTCATTTGACTGATTTTTTAAATATAAATATTGAAGTAATTGATGTTCTCATATTTATTGGGTTTACTTGAATGGTAAGCCGTAACATTACCATCGGGTAATGTTTGATATGTTGTAAATATTTTAGTTAGTCTCTTGAGAAAGTTGCAAAGGAATGGATGTGTCAAATTAATTATTATTATGTTAGAATGTAAATAATTGAATCTATTTTACATGGTTTTTTTCCTTAATTTAATCTTTCAAATAAATTTAATTCGTGTTGATATTATAATACTATACAAAGTGATGATCTTGTACTACATTTTAAATGTCTTAGAATTTTTGTATGGATTTTTAATTCCCTCGATGAGAGTGTGACATAATTTATTTTAGTTTATAAATGAAATATATAATGTACTTCAATCGATTCAGTGTTATTTATTAATTGTACCCCTTGATCCGCCTTATCCTGGTGTTCTGGTTCTAAACTTTTTATAATTTACGTGTTTGGTCATAAAAATGGCATTATAATAGTCTATGCAAGGAAGGTTTTTAGTATGCAAAAAATCCGGGCAAGCTGAATTTTGGCAGGGATGTACATTGGAGTGTTCTAATGAACCCCCCAAAAGTCCCATAAAATCCCACAATTGGGGGTTTTAGCTCCCCCGACGCGATTTTTTGCCGATAACTCGCTTATTTATGCTTCTATGAAAAATTATGATCAGACCATAATTGAAGAGCATAAAATTCTCTATAAAATAGTTTTCTTTCATATTTTTCCATGGCACACTAATACTTAAATTATTGACCGAAAACACGACCCACCCTTAAAATGGTACAATATTGATTCATTGCAGGGAGAGAAATGTTTTCGGACACGGGAAATGCTTTTAATAATAAATTAATTGAAATTGTGGCCAAGGTTGAAAAATGAAGAGAAAAATAAATTTTTTCAAAATTTGTCCAATAAGTTTAGTATCTTCCAGGTAACGAAACCGATATTTTGGTTTGAGCTTACAGAAGGTCCGGGCAAGCTGAAATTTGGCAAAGATGTATATTTAAGTGTTCTAATAAACCCCCAAAATGTCTCGTAAAAATCCCAAGCCGGCGCGGCGTTCCCTCAAATGAGGATTTTAGCCCCTTAAGTGCGGTGTTTCGCCTATTCGCAATTTACATTAAGCAAACGCCACCATGCGGGAGAATTTAAAATTAGTAAGTGACGTATTTAATGAAAATAAAAATTCTTTCTTCGGGCTCAAAATCAACTAATTAATAAAACATATTACAAAATAAATTTAACAACATTATGAAATGTTTGCAAATCTTTACCAGAATGACTTTGAATTTCAAAATATACGTCCAAACACAGCCATGTTGTTGTTGCTGGTGGCGCCACCAACGGTAATGTAAATTGCCAATAGCTCACGTATTTTTACTTTTACCATTAAAAAAAGTTTAATTTGCCTATTATAGTATGTATTGTAGTACTACCTACTGCAGCGCCACAAGTTATAGAGAATTTTATGTTCTTCAACTTTGTTTAATGGTAATTTTTCGTAAAAGTAAAAATTCGTGAGCTATAGGCGAAACACCGCACTTAGGGGGCTAAAATTCTCATTTGAGGGAACGCCGGCTTGGGATCTTTATGAGACATTTTGGGGGTTTATTAGAACACTTCAATATACATCTCTGCCAAAATTCAGCTTGCCCCGATTTTTTACAAGCTTGAGCCAATTTTTCGGCTTCGTTGCCTGGACTATAAGCTTTGTGGAAATTTTTCAAAAATTTATTGGGTGCTTTTCTGAAGAAATACTAGATACTTTTTTTTGGAAAAGTCCGCCTTAGCCGTCTAGTGCATGAATTATAGTTAGTATCTGATTGGTGTGCAACTATATTAATATGGAACCCTTTTAGTGAACAACTCGATTGGCGAACACTCGAGGATTCTAAGATTCGGTCTCAATTTCGGTAATACTAGAAGGTTAATAATATTAGTTGTTCATCTTAATTATTTCATAAGTTTATCTGTTTAACGAATGTCTTGCAAACGCTGGCTCTTTGTCACTGTTGATGAACACCATACCAATCTTGTTTTGGTTTTGTATTATCATATAACGTTTGTGTGTGAAGAAGAAAATGGAATGCTCATGTCGGAAGGATGGATCGAAATCGATTGGCTCGCATAGCAAGGGATGAAAAAGTGAATGGTCAGGAAGACCGCGCACACGATGGCGAGATAGTTGGCAATCGATATCTCAAGTCCAATCTAATAAACTCTGATGCTGGATATAACAAGCCGTCGGCTTATTTTCAGAAGAAGTGTGCCAATAAAGTAGCTGCACAAATTTCTGACACAAAAATTCAATACACGCACAAGCAATTCTATATATTTAAATTTTATTCTTAATTTTCTTTAAACGTCGTCCGTCATCATTTGGACACCATACACTTTCTTTTTCAGATATTTTTCTTTACTTTTTACTTTTCGTACAAAACTCTGATTGGTTGAGTCATTTATTTGGATGATTGAGCAGGAATCCGCCTTTGTACACCATTCTGCTGAGTAGATACCAGAAATCTGAATCGGACGTGCCTTTGCTACGTTTGGCTGCTTTGGGAACTTGATGTTTTCGTTGAATAACCAATGGACAGATTTTTTGGCGTAATAACTTGATGCCAAATCGGGCCAGAATCAAACTTCGTAGTCTGTAGGATGTTTTTCAACAAGACATTTTATTTTTTAAAACATTTTTCGATATAGACATCTTAATTGAATGCTGGACCCTTCGATAACTGAATGTCCACCTAAGAAATTCCTTTTTTGGATTTAGGGTACCAAACGCAAATTTTTTCACTTATTTGCTATACAAATTATTTATTCACTCTATACAACGTGATTGCCAAGGCGGTGCGGCCTAAGGCTTTGACTAACCAATGAAAATCTGTAAAATGTACATAAATTTTCATTCAGTGGCAGATCACCGCACAGGGCATGAGACGCGCGCTTAGGGCCTCAGAATCATGAATTTTTAAAATTTTCGCTCGAAAAAAGAACGAAAGATGTTTTGTCTTTATTTTAGGGGGCCTCCTAATTAGGTTGCGATTCGCCGCTGTTTTCATGGGTTGTTTAGGCAAACTTAAAATTTAAAAGCATTTATCGACAATAATTTTCATTGTCTAGACTACAGCGTTACATTAGAACAATTTTCGACCCCCTCCTTCCACAATAAAAGTGTATATAAGATTTTTTAGACCCCCCTTACCTTACGTAAGGATTATATTGGAATTTTTCGATCTGTCCCTCATATAAAAAGTAGAATATAAACTGATTTCAAATAACACATTAAAGAAAACTTACGCAAGGAACAATTTGGACCCTTAATCCCCCTCCACATGAGGTTTTGTAAGATTTTTTATAACCCTCCTAAAAATCCCTACGTAATTAACGGACGCTCCCTTAAAGCTTATAAGTAGAAAATTTAAATACCTACTAATTTTAGATCAAGTGATATTTATAAAAGTCACCTTAAAACTATTGTTTTGATTTAATTTGTAAGTTAGACAGAATCATGAAAAATTATAAAACGAGTAACGTAGAAGAACTGTACAAAAGACCAACACTTAACACCGGAAACGACGTAGTTATCCAAATACGGTGATAATACTAAAAAATATATACATATTTTTTAACGTTTCAGAGCAATAAAAGCGAAGCAGAATACAACGCTATATTAGAAAAATATAAGCGTAGTTTTGAGGAAAGATGGACTCAAGGTTTTGATCCAAAGGGAAGTATTGATGACTTTGAAAGATATAGAACACTCGGAACTGGTTCATTTGGCCGCGTGGTAATGCAATGTAACAATTATTATCACCTTCAGCTTATTTTGCTTTTCATATTTTTAACATTTCTACTCCTAGTTTTCACAATTAAAACTTTCCAAGTTTTCAGGTTCTGACAAAACACAAATCAACAGGAAAATATTATGCCATGAAAATTTTAGATAAAATCAAAGTAATAAAACTCAAACAAGTGGAACACACCCTGTATGAGAAAAAAATTTTGATGTCAATCACTTTTCCATTTGTAGTTTGCATGGAATTTTCGTTTAAAGATAATGCTTATTTATATTTTGTGCTGCCGTTTATTAATGGAGGTGAAATGTTTACTCATTTGCGTAGGTAAGTCTACCCTATACATGAAAATTGAAAAAATTAATCCATGTTGTAAAATAATACTCAGAAAACAAAAATTTGATGAAAACTTATCAAGATTTTATGCCGCACAAGTCGTTTTAGGGTTGGAATACCTGCATTATTTAGATCTTGTTTATCGTGACTTGAAGCCAGAAAATATTTTGATTGATAATGAAGGATTCCTGAAAATTACCGATTTTGGATTTTGTAAAGTAGGTATTTGCAATTCCTCAAACGTTACATTGAAATTGAACGGCAGGTGCCACGAAAGGTTGTGTAATATAACGCACCATTCTCTAAGCTAATATTGTTGGCCGATTTTTTTTAAATAAATATTCTGTAAGTTAGTAAAGGGCCGCACATGGACACTGTGTGGTACACCAGAATATTTGGCCCCTGAAATAATACTAAGCAAAGGTTACGGAAAATCGGCAGATTGGTGGTCATTTGGCGTTTTAATTTATGAAATGGCTGCAGGATATCCTCCCTTCTATTCGCAGGACCCAATGAAAATTTACGAAAAAATAGTTTCGGGGAAGTTTAAATACGTCAATCACTTCAGCATGGAATTGAAAGATTTAATAAAAAATATGTTGCAAGTGGATTTGTCGAGAAGGTTTAGTTTTAGCTACAATGTCTCTATTGGCGGCTCTCAAAAAGTATTTACAGGTTTGGCAATTTAAGAGGTGCAGTGTCCGATATTAAAACTCACCGATGGTTTAAAGAAACTAATTGGTTAAGCTTGTATAATAGGAACGTGGAACCACCTTTTGTTCCTAAATGTAGAAATCCTGGTGATGCCAGTAACTTTGATGTTTATGATGAAGAACCACTGCGAGTTGCATCAAAAGAACTTTACCCTAAAGAGTTTGAGGAGTTTTAAGAATTAAGTGTAACTTACGTTTATTGAGTTCAATTTTTGCTAATTAAAAAATAATTCACAAATTGCATTGGTTTTATTTACATTAACTTTTTACAACTTTGTAAAAATAAATAAGTAAAACATTTAAGCTCTGAACTGAGGCGTCCTGCTATGTTCACTGTCCCAGTGTTGGAAAAATTCATCATCACTTAAAATTTTCGGTGCAAATTGAATGCTGGCAGGTGGAGATGATAAAATGTTTCTTTTATCGTAACAATCCAAAGCACTCTGGTATTGGCCGATTTCTAAACTTTTCAACATATATGGGCCTTCCAATTCGTAACCCAATTTACGATAATAATTCCTTGTTCCCACGCCGGATATCACTGCAATTTTTTTCGATTTGTGTTCTCGTATGGCAATTCTTTCCGCCATTTCCATTAAAAGCACGCCATATCCTCTGTGTTGAAATTTAAGCAAATCGCGGTCGTGTATCGGCACGACACTTCCATACACATGAAGTTCACGTACAATGGAACATTCGCCTTTCAATTCGGGTCTGAATGTTGTTTTGGGCGCACATTGACGAAGTCTGTAAACAAATTATTTGATGGTTGTACAAAAGTAGTAGCAAATTTTGCTTGCTTGGTTATTTTGAATTTCCAAAAAAAGTTAACATGTTCTAGGCCTGGGTTCATTTCATTTCTGGGATATCATTTTTTTGTAATTTTATTTATAACTTTGTTAATTGAAATTCTTGAAAATAAATGTGTTTGTTACATTCGAAAAGGTATACAAATTATAAATTGAAATATGTAAAATACCTCGACTACAATAGATTTTTGTTTTTTCTATAAATTTGGTAGGGTAGTTGTTAAATGTGGGGTCTGAACGAATTTTTATCGCCCCCCAAATTATTTAAATTAAAAAAATATATTTTTATGAATATCTTGTGGTATTTGAGTACGCATTTTTGTGAACAAAATATTTTTGGAAAGGCTAATATTAAAGTAATTAAATTTTAAATGCATACATTCTTGGGCCAAAACAAATTTTTTTTAATAAAATCAAGACTATTCGCAATTTACATTAAGCAAACGCCACCATGCGGGAGAATTTAAAATTAGTAAATGACGTATTACATGAAAATAAAAATTCGTTCTTCAGACTCAAAACCTAACAAAATCAATTAAATAACAAAACATATTACAATAAATTTAACACCATACTGAAAAATTTGCAAATTTTCACCAGATTATGATTTTAAATTTCGGAATATACGTCTAAACACAGCCATGTTGTTGTTGCTGGTGGCGCCACCAACGGTAATGTAAATCGCCAATAGTCTATCCGTTTTAAGAATGCAGAACTAAATTGTACTAAAACTTGATCTTCGTGCGTGATTGGATAAAATTTCCACAGGTTTACACTGCCGAAATTTTATTTGCGATTGATGACTCACGAATATTTTTTTCTAAAAGTTTCTGGCAAATTTAAAAAATTTGTACAAGATAAATTGCTATTTGATAAAAAAATACTTTATCCACGACCACTATATTAAATCTGACGTTTCTCAAAACCAGAATTTATACTTGTGGTTTTGACCATGGTCGTGGATAAAACGTTGAATTACATTCGGGAATTAACAAGCCTCTAATCCCCTCGGAAAAATGTGACTCTCGGCTACGCCTCGAGTGCCCATTTTTTCTCGTGGATAAGGGTACGTTTATGTTGGAGCTGCGATAAACGATAAGAGCGACGATACTAGCGAAGCAAAGAAAATGATGTCATTATTTTATATGCAGGTGTTTATATTGGAGCGAAGCGTTGAGCAATGCCTGGCAGCAGAGCAACGATTAGGGTACGTTTATGTTGGAGCTGCGATAAACGATAAGAGCGACGCGACGATACTAGCGAAGCAAAGAAAATGATGTCATTATTTTATATGCAGGTGTTTATATTGGAGCGATGCGTTGAAACACTCTTGGCAGCCGAGCAACGATAAGAGCGGCGCTAATTGTACTGCCTATTTTCTTTGCTTTTATCAGGTGTCATTAGCCGCTTTTCGGATAAAATTGGTCTACTATGACAATTTCTCCATCTTTTTTCAATCCCATCAGAGATGTGCGAAAGTATGTAATCAAAGGTATCTCTCATTCTCATATATTCCATAAATTTTGCAGGGTGTTGCCTTAATTGTTTGCAAAGATGATGATATTCTCCAAACATGTACCTTTGGATATTTATAGGGTGCGCAGAGCATTTGCGCTTTTTATTAGCACTTTCAACAATATAATACTTTACGGCATTTGAAGTTAAAAGTATTTCTTCTTCAGAATCACTCATTTTTAAACAAAATATTTTTAATTAATTGGTTTGATTTAGATAATAAATGAAACATCACCTACAAAGCAGAGATCGTCGCTATTGTCGAAGCTCCACTATAAACTACATAATATCATGTAATTAATTTTGCGCTGCTCTTGTCGCTGCTCTCATCATTTATCGCAGCTCCAACATAAACGTACCCTATAAGAGCGGCGCTATTGTACTGCCTATTTTCTTTGCTTTTATCGGGTGTGGTCGGCATGGATATCGACAGCTTAATTAGTGAAATATTTGTTAGATCCCCCTTGTGGGATCAAAAAGATAAAAATCATCATAACAGATTTGTTCTCGACAAATTATGGGATTTGCGCTTTTTATTAGCACTTTCAACAATATAATACTTTACGGCATTTGAAGTTAAAAGTATTTCTTCTTCAGAATCGCTCATTTTTAAACAAAATATTTTTAATTAATTGGTTTGATTTAGATAATAAATGAAACGTCACCTACAAAGCAGAGATCGTCGCTATTGTCGAAGCTCCACTATAAACAGCATATCATAGAAATGAATTTTGCGCTGCTCTTGTCGCTGCTCTCATCGTCGCTCTTATCGTTTATCGCAGCTCCAACATAAACGTACCCTTAGAGGCTTTTTAATCCCCTTATAGTTATAATTAATAACTATTAACTCGACTTTTAAAAGTATCAAATAAGTGACATTTGTTTTCTGTCGCTCATACACTTTAATTATTTGACGTTTCCCTGTGTAAATCTGACTTGCCGTTCAAGGCGACCTCTACTGCAATCCAAAACCAGATGGACTATAATTATTGCAGGTTTCAAGGACACTGAAATTTCTGAATTCCGAAATTTTTATTGTTCTTGTTTTTAAATTATTTTTATATATTTCCTACTTTATTCAATTATGGTCATGTTTTCAGTTTTAGGCTTCTATACAAAGTATAACAAGAAGCCTTTTATTTGTTGTTTTTTGGGGTCTTATCTTTTTTTAATTTCTTCAATTTGTCTGTTATTTTACTATTTGTAAATTTTTTCAATTTGTTGTCTTTTACCTTTCTTCAATTTCCCATTTCGATTTTCTAATTTTTCAATTCAATTTTAACCCCCCCCCTCGTGCTTTGTTTTATTCATTCCGGATTTTATTAAAATTTTTGTTTTGGTTCAAGAATGGTTTGTTTTATTTATACCAATATTTAAAATTTAATTATTTTAATCTTTTTGAAAATATTTTATTCATTATAGGGGCTTCTAGGAATTATTTCAGATTTTTATTATAATTATTTAAACCCTTAATCGCAGGATCTAAACTTTTCTTTTTGAAATTCATGGGGTTTTAAGGTCTTTACAGTATTTCAGGGTACTCGCTAAATTTTCCAATACAAATTCTCTGACTATAATTGAAATTTTCCGCGACTTTTTGAAACTTTATAAATTCAAACATGAATAATGCAACAACTAAACGAAATATACAACCATAGAAAAAATATCAATACAAATTTAATAGTATATTATATATCAAGGTTGTGAAGGCCGTCATTATTGCCCTAGCGCCAAGATTATATTCCGAGGTGCTTTGCACCGAGGAATATAAGGCGCGGAGGCAATAATGGTCTTCACAACCGTGGTTTATATACGATTTTTTCCACTACTAGATTTATTACCATTTTTTAAAATTCTTTTTAACAAAAAAATTTTCAAATTTAAAATATTTATTTCAAATGACAGTTTTGTTTTGTAGATTTGACAGTTGATTTGACAGTTGTTGACAAATTTAGGTTATTTAAATAAAATAAATCGCGGTTCGTCAAATTAACAATGGATGGCGCTGTCACTTGCTGTCACATTTAATTCGATTATAATGAATTTTTAAAATTAAATTAATGTATTAAAAAAGCGTTTTAAATAGTTTAAATACAATTAATTAGCATTTCTTGGTTATTCCAAATCATTTAATAACAACATTTTTCTTTAAAATAGTCGCCAAGTTATCAAAAAATGTCATTTTGTTCATTATTAACCTAGGTTAATAATGGAAAATTTATTCACCACTAGTTGAAAACGTGTCACTTCTTGATCGACTAACCTAAGTAAAAATGATAGCCTATATGACTAGTAGTGGAAAAAAAATATTATTTATTGTTATGAATAAATAAAATAAATAAAATCATGAGACAGAGTTAAGGGTCATTCACATCCACGTAACGTACGTACCGGACATACAATACGTAATGTAGAAAACGTAGTTTTTTATTTGCCATTCACATCCACTTAGTTTACTATGTTTATACTATGTTTACATAGAAACGAAAAGCACGGGCACCTGTATTTGCATGATTGTAGGTAAAATAGTCTAAATCAAAATAGTCTACGGTAAATTAGTCTAGGTAAAAAAGTCTATGGAAAAAAAGTCTACGGGTAAAAAAGTCTAGGTAAAATGGCCTAGGTAAAATGGTCTAGGTAAAAAAGTCTATGGAAAAATGGCCTACGGCAAAATTCAAGGAAAGATTCCGGTGAGAATGGGCAAAATAATATTTAGCCGGTTATTTGCATATTTTACCCAAAATCTAGTGATATGATGCATATTTTCGCTATATATTTACAATATTTAGACCGCGTTCGGTTGTTCGGTTTGGAACTATTTTCGCCTTCACGCCTTGACGCTAAAAGCGTGAAAAATTTGCGTTCGGTTTGGAAAATCCGAGCTTTGAAGGCGTTCCAAACCGAACGGGGGTTAGCGCTATGGTGTTTAAAATTTAAACTTGAGGTTGTATTTTAACCTAACTTATTTGTTATAGCGTGTTGAGCGTGTTTGATTCGAGATTGTGCGAACTTTGATTTGTATTTTGAACTTTATTAGTGTTTAATACAAAAGTTGTGATCGAAAAACGACTGGTGCGTAAAAACAAATAAATTATTATTACAAAAATTTAAATTCAAATTCAAAAATTAATTTTAAATTTTACCACCGCAGCGCCGCGCTATTGCTGCCCGACCTATTTCAAGAAAGCGTTGAAAGCTTCTGAAATGGGCGGGGCTATAGCGTTTCATGGCGAGTAAAAGTCCCAAACCGAACGGGCAAAAAGTGTTTGTTGGCGCCACGAAGCGAAAATAGCTCCAAATCGAACGCGGTCTTAATGTGTACCATGGACATGTGTACCATGCAGGCCCGACAAGAGGGGGGGTATATAATGATTACCACCGGGCCCGGAGTTTCTGAGGAGGCCAGGAGTTTCTGAGAACGCCCGGATTTCAACCGAAATCCTGAAATCTGGGAAAAGTTACAACAAACATGCATCTACCCCCGGGCCCCGATTTTCTCTCGACGGCCCTGTTACCATGTATTGCAAAAACTCCTTTATAATTTAATGAATTTAAATTTAACGATTTCTATATTTCTAAAGAAAGATTTGGACTTGGAAAGATTTCCAAGTATAAAACTCTATTACTCTCCAGAATCAAGGTCTGGATTCTCGCTTGTATTTTCGTGTCAGAATGATATCACTGCATCATCATTATACTCGTATGATGTGTATATCATAGTATGTAAGCGGTGTAATCGCAACTTTTTATTAAAAAGTTATCCAAGGAATCTTTCCTTGAATTTTGCCGTAGACCATTTTACCTATACTTTTTTACCTAGACCATTTTACCTAGACTATTTTACCTAGACTTTATTACCCGTAGACTTTTTTTCCGTAGACCTTTTTACCTGGACCAATTTACCGTAGACTATTTTGATTTAGACTATTCTACCGATTACCATTTGCATTAGCTATCGGTTGACAGTTTGACAGCATTCATTTTTGTGACTTAACCTTAAAATTGAAAATACAGTAAAAGGGGTGTTGCCTAATAAAATGAAAGCATATCCATTGGTCAAACATAGAAAACATAACGTACAAGTTGAAGTTGAACGAACTTTTTGTTACGTTACGTTACGTCTGCCATGTTTTTCCGAATGTGAATGGTGCCATTTGAAACAATGCATTTCAACTTTCCTTACGTTACGTATTGTATGTCCGGAACGTACGTTACGTGGATGTGAATAACCCTTTACGGATGTAGCGCGGGTGCTGGAAGTTTGGAGAGCCTATTGCGAGACACTATATCATGACGAAGATCAAGACCATGAGGAAGTGAGCACTGAGCAGAATGGTGAACTGGAACCAGAAATACTTAAAGATGAAGTAAGAAGAGCAATCAACAGACTGAAACTGAACAAATCACCAGGAACAGATAGCATTAACGCGGAGGTCTTAAAGGAGATGGGTGAGAATGGCATCAAAATAATGCATGCATCGCAAGTAATGAAGGTGACAACTTGGAAAAACTGGTGGTCTAGGGAAGAATTGAGGGAACCAGGCAGAGAGGAAGATCCCCGAAGCGATGGACTGATCAAGTTAAGGAGACAACCAACACTACGGTCCATCAGGCCACAAGAAGTGCCCAGAACCGGAATAGATGGCGCAGTATTATCCATGAAGCCGTGAATAGAAGGATGTGAGATGCGACCACGACTCCTCTGCAAAGAGAAAAACGAAGAAGAAGAAGATGAATAAATAAAAAATGCAACTTTTATTTTTGCAAGTTGAAGATAATATTCCTTGGCCTAAATTTTAATTTCCCGGCCTTTCACTTAAAAATTTCCCGACTTTCCATTATCAAATTTGCACATTTTATAAATTCCCCAACTTTTCCAGGTTTTCCATAAAAGTGAAAGTCTTCTCCATAAGAGAAGATGTTAGGAACCATGCATTTTATTGTAGGGATAATTATAGGCATAAAAATTTGAAAGTTCCAGAAATTAGACTACGAGAATGCTGCTATATGAAAAAAGTTGCCACCCACTTACCCCTAAAATTTCGTATAGGGCCTACTTAACTTGAGTACTGTATAAATCAATTACATAACTCTCTGTCAAATTTCTCGCCCGAAAAGTCATTTTGTAATTATTTACGCACCCAAATACGCAATTTTTTCACCCTCCTTCTAGCCAGCCTCAAGAAACTGTTACAATAAACCCAGTTTCTTCATTTTTGTTCAAAATTTTGATCCCATCAAATTTATCTAATATAAAATTTTTCAAAACATGCACCACTTACGAAATAATTGCGAAAGGGGGGGGACTTTTTGAATTTTAAGAGATGAAGTCCCCCAAGGGAGGAAACTTTGATGGATGTTCAATTCTACAGTACTCAAAAGTATATAGACCAAATTTCAAAATTATACCATTTATTTCCGCCAATATGGCATTATATGATCATTAATTTAACTGTTGGCAAACTGTTAATTTTCCATACACCAGCATTCTCGTCGACTAATTTCTGAAAATGTTTACATCGTTTTACACCATATTAACTGCAAAGATGTTAAAACCCCATATGTTTTAAATTGAACAGTTTAACCTGTATTCAAGGGTTGTTAAATATAAACTTGCTAATTTGATATATTATCACGATATCACTAAAATCAAAATTCGTTTCGACCTCAAATAATGACCACCCTAATATGCATAACTTTATAACAAAAAATGACAACCAAGAACTCTTTGCACGACGACCTAAATCAAAAAAATGGCTCACAACATCATGTTGATTCTTATTTTTCTAAACTCAATAATAACCAAGAAAATAAATAATTAATAAATAAAGAGTCCAGTCATTACGTCGCGAAAAAGGGGTCTGCATGAAAATAACGCGGCAAATCCCGTTTGTTTTTGCTTAGAGCTTTTAGTTTAGCATTGAAAAACAGCCTCTAAATTATCGACATCAGGTGCAGAACAGTAGATGGGCAAATTTTTCAAAGAAAATAGATAGATCTTAGTAAAATTAAATTCTAAGAAAAAACTAAAAAAAATTGTTCTAGCCTCTATGGGTTCCAAAATACAAGTATCCAAAAAAAAACTTTTTTGGGTGGTCCTTTGTTAAAAAATATTTATCTATATAATATATAAAAATGGATGTATGTGTGTATGTATGTTCCCTATAGACTCCTAAACCGTTTGACCGATCAGAACCAAATTTGGCACAGTTATTGTGTAGGTTCCTGCGCATGCTTTTGTATTGAAATAGTGCAAAAATTCGCAAAGGAAAGGAAAGTTGATTTTGAGTAGCCTGCCTTCCTTTAAGGAATCTCGATAATCCATTCATGCGCGTCCCATAGGGACGCGCATGAATGGATTATCGAGATTCCTTAAAGGAAGGCAGGCTACTCAAAATCAACTTAAAAACAATAATGAATGCTGTCAAACTGTCAACCGCCGGTAGGCCGACTGTGCCAGCTAGTTTACTATAATTCTAGTGTAAGTTTAATAATTTTTTCATAATAATTCATTATAATAACAAAGAAGCCATGCTTTATTGTTTTGCTTAATAATTCAAAATATTCTTCAGAAGTATTGCTGCAAAAATTTGGGGCCACAGAGAAAGGTCCACTATATCAAATTTCATAATATTTTAGCAAAAAATACAATTTTGAAATTTTAGTATGTTTTACAGTATTAATTTTGGTTTCATCAATAACTTTTTGAAATAAAAGACTTCAAATTAAGGGGTTAGAACTTTTTACTCTGATAGTAAGTTTTGAAGATACGCCCAGCAGATAAAAGTTTTTTTGATATAAATTGCGTCCTCTGCAACTTTTTATTGTCACTTTTATTTATAGGATTCCCAGGAAAAGAATTATTTCCAAAATTTTTTACAATTTTAAGAATTGAATCAAAATTAGGAAACCTTGGAAAATCCATTCCAGTTATATTTAAATTTATTTAGTTTCATGTATAATTTTATTCTCGATACAATATTTACTTAATGATTAAAAAACAATCAACTTTGAAAGGTCACGGCTATGGATCTGTTAGAGCTAGTTTAGGATTTTTAGCAGGGCTATATATCGAAAACTATAGAGGCTAGAGAAATATTTTTTAGCTGTTATTTCGAGTTTAATTTGGATAAAACGATTACTAAATTTTTTTCCTGGTAAAATTATGTAGGTGCTCTTTGCCGATGCTAAACTAAAAGTTGAAGTAAAAAAGAAAAACATTTCCTGGTTATTTCCGTGCAAAAGTACCGAATGATTGGATCATAAGAACTATTCAATTTTATTCCTAAATATTTACCTTAATAATCCAATAAGAATGTCTTGTTTGGGATCTTCATAACTTAAAAAGCTTTCCCATCCATCGTTTGCGACATAATCCCTTCTTATGTATTCGACATCATTAGGCCTCACTTTTTCATGTAACTCCACAATACCGACCTCTCGAGTACGAACATCTCTGCATTTATACCCCAAATCTTTCATTCTTGCCAAAGCCAATTCACGTAAATTTCCATGTTCAACTCCCGAACTACAAAAGCAAACCAAATTTCTAAACCAGCAATAACAAAATTAAAATTTGCTTACCTTACAAGAGGCATGGGAATGTCGCGCTGTACACGATAAACTCTAACCCATGGTGGGATTAGAGCTAAAATGGTAGAAATCAAATCGACCAAAACATAAGGTGGATAACTTTTGTATCTACCCGTCTTCCACAACTCATACAGTCCCGTACCGCGTATAACAAGAGTGGGGTAAATTTTTAAACCATCTGGTCTGAAGGCGGGATTTTCAAACAACTCGATAAATTGCTCGACGTCACGTTCTAAATCGACATTAGGTAAATTGGGCATCATATGAGTCACCACCTTATAGCCTGCATCTTTAGATATACTGAATGTCTCACAAACTGATTTAACCGTGTGTCCACGATTAGTATCCAGTGCCACGTCTTCATAAACCGACTGAACTCCAATTTCCAGCCTGGTGCATCCATATTTTAACATATCAGATAAATGCCTCTCAAGACAATAATCAGGTCTGGTTTCGATTGTTATGCCGATACATTTCACATTTGATCTCTCCGAATACTTTACTGCTTCTTCGACAGAATTACTTCTATGCCCAGACAAAGCATCGTGTAAATTTCGTATAAAATAATCGCGATAGTCTTCGGGTAATGACATGAAAGTACCACCCATCACAATAAATTCGACCTTTTCAACACTATGACCAAGTTGTTTCAGCTAAAATGAAATGAAAATTATCCGAGGTTGGAAACAATCATCCAGTTTAACTCACTTGATCGACTCTATGCCTGGTTTGCAAATAAGGATCATATCGTGCCCTAATTGCTCTCATAGATGTGGGTTCATAACCCGTGTAACTTTGTGTAGAATATTCAAAATCAGAATCGGGACCACCGGGACAATAAACACAAATATTTCCAGTCATATTAATATGTGGACACCTATGTGGTTTACACATAACCGCAACCACCGCAATCTACAACAAAATGATTATTATCTTTTTAGGTGAACATATAACTTAGTACTAACACCACTAGCAGTACGAATTGGCTTCGCAAATATTTTGGGCACTAAAATCTTCTTGTAATTAGCAGGTATAGCCGCAATGATATCGACCAAGCGAGGTGCTCTGGACAAACCATATTTAGACGCAATACTATTTTTCAAAGCGTTTAGATTTACGTCTCGTTTTCCTTCCTGCGCCTTAATAAGAAATTGTACTATTTCGGCCACCATAATCACCTTCTTCTCTTCAATCGTCAAGTGATTGTATGCTAAAATAGTGAACCGTTTTAGAAACTATCCGCGTTAATCGAAAGTGAAACTTACCGTTTTTATTAGCTTTACCCATTTTTATTTTAATTATAATCAATCAATCAATTAAAAGTTTAATTTCACAACATTATAACCTATTTCTAATTTTCTTTTCATGCGTTTTCATATTTTTGATGGTTGTCAAAATTGAATTTTCTGATGGCGCCATCTACTGGGCATAATTTTTAGGAAAAATTATTTAAAAGAATGTACGCCGTCACCTTTCGATCGAAACACTGTGATAGCCGTAAGAAATACAAGAAGATTGTGTTAGATAATTTTGTAGGTAATTAAATTTCCTACAAAAAAGTTCCGGACGGTACATATTAATCTTTAATAATTTAGGTGTTGGAGGTATTCAAAGTTGCAGGTTTGGAAAATCATTTTTACTGAGTCATTAGTGGACTTTTTAATAATAGTACTTCATCATGACCATTTACTCCAGAATAAAGAACTGAAGAACATTTTTAGGCTTATCATATCGAATTAATCTTCCTAGGTTCAAAACACCATGAATAGATTTGGTTTGACGACTGATGCATTGTTTTTGGTAACTCAGGTAAGGGAGAAAACCTATGAATATGATATAAAAATGGAAATGCTGTTCGTAGATTTCAAACAGGCGTTTAATAGAGTGAATAGAGGACAACTATTAAAAGAAAGAAGAAAGAAGAGACGGTCGCCAGCTTAGCGGTTAATGCTAAATACCTGGTTCAACTCCGGGCTCAGTAAAACTTTATTCTGACCGTCTCTCCTCGGAAGGCAATGGCAAACCACCGAGGTGTAATGTGCCTGATACAGCCTCTCTGGAGATGAAGTGTATACACTTCCCGCGGTTCGGAGCCCGCGTTAAGCAGTAGGTCCCCTATGTGTGTGATAATACTTCAAACGCACAACACATACATAGGAGAGAGGTCGCCTACGTCTGAAATCAGGCACGGCACTTTAAGAAGAAGAAGAATAAAAGAAATGGAATATCTGAAGATCCCTAGGAAACTGATTCGATTGGTTCAAATGACACTTGACAAAACAACAGCAGTGGTAGTAACCAAAGAAGGAAATACCGAGGAATTTCCGATTAACTTGGAAGTGAAAGCAAGGGGGTGCATTGTTGGCTACTCTGTTCAACATTTTCTTAGAGGGAATAATAAGAAGAACCCGGTGTAACGGAACGATAGTGAATCGAGTGCCTTCTATGAAAGCAAGAGCAACCTCATGGTAAGAAAAACACCCCCAGACCATTTTACTTGGAAACTTCACACCGTTTTCTTTGTGCATTCAGGGAGAAGCCGGTCCAATCTTGTTTGTCTTTGGCCCATTATAATCTTGTTTTTTTTTCATATTTTCTATTAGCAGTGGCTTTTTTGCCTATCTACGAGCTAACAAATCGCATTTTCCCGTCATTTTTTTGTCAATATTTGGATATTTTTTCTTCGCTCAATTGTTGATGTTTTATTGTCATTATTAGTAACAAAAAATAAATTTAAGAAAGCACGGCACAGTAACTAAATGTAAAATTAATATTTTCCGTTAGAATAGTCCACTGACCCCGCTGACCCGTAACAGTCATTAAATTTGTCACGCCCTTCAAAGAAATGCCATAAAATAACTAAAAATAACTCATTTTAAAAAGGTATTCTAGTGGTGCAATTTTCAAGCTCGTTACTGTATGTCGATAAGATTGTGTTTAATTAGAAAAGCAAACATACAATAGCCTTAATTTATCTGTGCTTTTCAGGCAATGCACCGTTTTCGAGATAATTGCGAAAAACCGCACAGATTCGTCTTTCGTGATGGCGTTTTTTAAATTTTACTAGATAGAAAACTCCGCCTATGATGATGACTGGGTGGATTGAGTAGCTCAGTAGTCACCACTGCCGGTTCCAAGCCCGGACAAAGGAGGAGGGTTGGTGGGTCAGGCTAGCAACCTACGCACCGTAAAAACACCTGTTGCTCCAAGTACTGCAATCACAGCCTCGGAAATTGGACGGATTACATGGAGAATAGGATCATGGAACATAACATCAATGATTAAATTGATAAGAAAAAAGAAAGCGTCGCACAAATCCTTTAAGGTGACTCGTTGTTCACTGGACTATGGTAGATTCTGTGACTATAGGGAGCAGGCCAAGCAACTGAGTCATAAGCTTTATCGTGACTATATAGTCAAAACTGAGGAGGCCATAATTGCCGATCCAAGGGTGTTCTGGAAATTTGTCGACGACCGCAAAAAAGTTAGAGGTTACCCTACACGTATGTTTTTGGGCGATGTAATTGGTGGTTCGGGGCAGGAGTGCGTTGATCTTTTTGCTGAGCAATTCTCTGAGAGCTATTGTAGTGATGGTGG
This sequence comes from Podabrus alpinus, assembly GCA_932274525.1. NCBI lineage: Eukaryota > Metazoa > Arthropoda > Insecta > Coleoptera > Cantharidae > Podabrus > Podabrus alpinus. The sequence continues at coordinate 24,909,518 of OW026451.1, forward strand.
TGCTAAATATTACTATGAAGCATCTGAAATCATCGATTGTAGTTCGTTTTTGATATCCATTGGTGATGTCTTTGATTCCATTATGGGACTTCCGGACAGTTTATGTTGTGGTCCTGATGGTATTCCTCCCTACTTCATAAAAAGGTGCCAGTTTTCTCTGTCGCTTCCTATCTGGTATATTTTTAAGCTCTCACTATCGAGTGGTAAATTTCCCAACATTTGGAAGATGAGTTTCATTACACCAATTTTTAAAAAGGGTGATCGTCATGACATTGCTAATTATAGAGGGGTCTCGATCCAGTCAACTTTAGCTAAGATGTTGGATAAATTGGTTGCAACTCAACTTATGCATGCTAGTAGGAATTGTATAGTCAGCAATCAGCATGGCTTTCTTCCTGGCCTATCGACAACCACTAATCTTCTGTCATTTGTTACCCATATTATAGAGTCATTTGAAGACCACAAGCATGTTGATGCCGTTTATACGGACTTCTCCAAGGCCTTTGACCGCGTTTCACACTCTGCTCTGCTGTCCAAGATCGCTGCGTTGGGGTTTGGATCGGTCGTGGTTAACTGGCTAGCCAGTTATCTAACAAATAGGACACAGAAGGTTCGCATTCATAATAATAAATCGAGGGATATTATGGTTTCTTCAGGGATTCCCCAGGAGTCTCATTGTGGTCCTATCCTCTTCCTGTTGTTTATAAATGATATTGGTCAATACATAGAGCATTGCTCATTTCTGTTGTTTGCTGATGATTTAAAGATTTTTAAATCGATTGGTTCTGAGGAGGACTGTAGATTATTACTTCAGTGTGATCTTGACGGTCTCCACAACAAACTGGTGTGTTGTTAATGATTTGGCTTTGAATTTCGAGAAGTGCTCAGTAATTTCTTACGCTAAACACGCGGTGGTGCCGGTTGGCTATTACATGGGTGGTGTCAAGTTGGCGCGAGTTGACGTGATTGATGACTTGGGTGTGCGACTTGATAAATGTCTAACCTTCAAGCATCACATCGAAAAAATATCCAACGGTGCACTTCGTGCTATTGGCTTTATCCGTCGACAAGGTGGTCTTTTTTCGGCTAACACTGTAAAGTTTTTATATTTTTCGCTTGTTAGATCTAAGCTTGAGTACGCTTCGCCTGTGTGGTCGCCTTTCTACCGGGTCAATGTTGCTAGACTGGAGTCGGTGGAACGCAAGTTTTTGCGATTCTTTAGTTTTAAGCTTGGACTTAAGTATGAGGACTTTTCTTATGCTTCCAGTCTTCTTCAAGCCAACTGCAGATCGTTGGAGCATAGAAGAATGGTTGCCGATCTGTGTTTTGTCCATCGCTTGGTGAATGGCGGGATTGATTGCGAATTTTTGTTGTCACTGATTCTGTTTTATGTTCCAGTCCATCCCATTAGGAGCCCGAGGTTACTATGGGTGAAGTTTCATGGGTCGAACTATGGATTAAATAGCCCAATATCAAGAATGTGTCGGATGGTCAACGTTGCAAACGAGAGTGACCATCAGTTTGACCTATTTCACCCGTCTTACATCGGGTTCAAGAGGACTGTTATGTGGAAGTTGAGTAGTGTGGAGTTTTGATTTATTTTATGTGCTTTTGTGTTGTATTATTTCAATTGGTATATCCGTAAATAAATAAATTATTATTATTATTATTGTAGGAACAGACCATTCGCTACTCTTGTGTAAATACAAATTAACAGAGCAACTGCAAAAGAAAAAACAACCCCACTACGTAACCAAGTTCAACGTCGACTCGCTTGGAGATAAAGTAGGGGAGAGGTGGCATGAAAGGGTCGTTTTGTAGATAAATGTATTTTTAAAGCATTTAAATATATTTTAAGATCAGTACATGTACTAATATTACGTATACAATAATTCTCAAGAACTTTAGCTAAATATACAATAATTAAAATCATTTCTGTATAAAAAAATTAACAAAAATGTAAACCTATGTATATATGTCCCCTTCTAGCCACCACATATAGGCTTGAAAGGGACACGTTTAGGATTGAAAGGGACACATACAACGGAATTCACATTAGGTGTGACAAATCAATTGCAAATGAAAAATAAGCTTTAACTCTTGTAGATCCCTCATTATTTAGGGGTGGGGGTAGTTTAACTACTATATTTATCCTGCTTTTCAATATCTGCCACGTCTTCCTTCTCAGGATAAATGAAATGATAACTTTGATTAACTTTTTTTGAAAACTTAACAGTGACTTCCCCGTTTTCCATTATTTGGATTATTTCCAAATAAAAAGTTTTAAACAATTTTTTTTGCACAAATTTAACCACAACAAAATCTCCCACATTAAAAGTTTCGTTTTCGGTGAGTGACGCATCTTCTTCAACTTCGTTGCTCACGTTAAATGAATTATCGCTTTCCGCATAGTCAATATCTTCTTCACTACTATTTTCACTGCTACTTACCTTTCTTTTAACTCCTTTTTTTTCAAACCAATTCGATTGTTAACTTTACCTAATTTCATTTTCTTCTGTGAGCAGCGTTCCTCTATTTCGATCTTCTCTGGAGTGGAAGTTATAATTCGACTAGAACCCTCTTTTCGTCCCCTCTGCTTAGTAGGTTGTCTTGCAGGTGCTTTTGGAAATGGTCGAATTGAAGCAGGCGACACAACTGGAGATTCTTCGATCGAGCAGGATGGCCGTGGTTCAACTAAATTTGGCTTTTGTAATTCAACTTGTTTATTTGGATCCTCGTGATCTGTTACAGATGCATATAGAAAATCTTGCTCATCAAATACATTCTTATCAAATGGATAAATCCCAGCCTTTAAAAATCCAGAACATATATTCTTGGGTGTAAATGCACCCATGAATGCCGATTTCGCAAATTTTGGTAGATGGTAAATTGCTAGCATGGATTTAGCTATATCAAATTCTGATGCTGCAGATCTAATGGACATTTTACCTTCTAATACAGTATTTATGGCTGTCTGTATCACTTCTTTGGATTTTCGCATTCTTTTTTTGACCTTGGTGTTCATATTGCAGAATAACTTAAATCTGCAATTGAGAAAATAATTATTGCATGTAATAAAGGAATGGGGTATTGAAAGGGGCAACACTTGAAGGTATGTCCCTTTCAACACTTGAAGGTGTGTTCCTTTCAATACACTTCAAAAAATTTCAGCATGTTTTTAAATTATGTACAGCTTACCTAAGTTTCAATAAAAACGCAATAATAAACAACTCAATCCTTAGACTGTCTATTTTAACTCAAAACACTTTCACTCACTTTATTTTGTAACTAACTCTAAATATATCTCAAACAGGAAATACACGTTTTTATTAATTTAACTCACGAAAATACATAACCTTCTCTAGCTTGTAAACAACTATATCTGTAAACGCTTGGTTTTGTTTCATAATTAGTTACCATGTGTGGCATCTACCAGTCATAAGTAGAAGTTTATTAACTGTCCCTTTCAAAACTTGTCCCTTTCATGCCACCTCTCCTACTCGAACATTGTATCAAAACAGACTGAACAGTAAACTACTTTCAACACCAGTGACACAGGAGGACAGTGTTGAGCAAGCATGGAACAAGATTAAAACTAGTATAATCAGTGGAACAACAGGGGCACTCGGGGTCACAAGACTCACAAGAGTGAACATAAATGGTAGAAGAAATGAGAAGCCCTGGTTCACGGATGAAATCAAATCGCTGTCACTGGAGAAGAAGGAAGCATACATAGCTTACAAGCTTACAAATGTCCGAAACAGAACTACTAACGCCATAAAGGAATTGAAAAAATCCTACTGGGAGAAGTTCTCGAGCGATATGGAACATGATCTGTATGTGGGTCAGAAGAGAATTTGGAAAATGCTGAGAAGGAAGAAGAGATCTGTTAACGAGGAACTATATCACCGGACACCTGGGTGAATTACTTCAGAAGTCTATACCATCCCGCAGGAGAGGATCAACTGGAAGAGCTGGATGTGAGAATACCGGAACAAGACCATGGGATGAAGTATGTAACGAGAGAAGAAGGTAGGGACTACTATTAAGCAGTTAAAAAACAGAAAAGCCCCAGGAATAGATGAGATTACCAATGAGTTGATCAAAAATGGTGGAAATCAACTTGAGGAGGAACTGACTAGATTCTTTAACCTAGTCATAGCAAATGAACAAATCCCTCAGGACTGGAGGTCAAGTATCACCATTCCCATATTCAAGAAGGGATCAAAGAATGATCCTAAAAATTTCAGAGGCATAACACTGTTAAGCACCGTACTGAAACTACTCACTAAAATAGTATCAATCAAAGTTACAGAATCTGTTGATATTAATGAAGAACAACAGGGTTTCCGAAAGAACCGTTCAACTCTATTAGACGCAATCTTCATACTGAGACAACTCGTTCGAAAAATCCTTGGAGTACAGCGGGCCCCTATTTCTGTGTTTTGTTGACCTTAAACAGGCATTCGATCGTGTGAGACTGAAGGACGTCCAAAGGATCCTAAGACAGCACAACATTCACCCAAAATACATAAAGCTGGTAAAACAACTCAACACCAACAATACCACCAGGATAAAGGCAGGTAACACACTGACCGAGGAGGTACCTGTATCAGTAGGAATAAGACAGGGTGATAGTCTCAGCCCGATCCTGTTCAACATAGTTATGGATGAGATAGTGCGACGGATCAAGCAAGTCGACGCAGGGTACAGGATGAACCAGAAGACTGGTAAAATACTGTGTTATGCTGATGATGCGGTTTTGATGGCAGAGAATGAAGACCAACTACAGAGACTGCTCTTCGAATTCACCAGAGCAGCTAAAGAACTAAATATGGAAATCTCAGTGGAGAAAACTAAAGCCATGGTTATAGCTAAGGAACCGATCAGATGCAAGCTGGTGGTATATGAAAAATTTGTAGAACAAGTTATGAGCTTTAATTACCTAGGTGTGGAAATTTCAAGCAGTAGACACATCCTAAACGAGGTACGACTTCAGGTCAGCAAGGCAGCACAAATATCTGGCTGTCTGAGAGACACTATTTGGAAGAACAAGTTCATGTCCATCACCAGCAAAACCAGGATTTACAAAACCTACGTGAGACCAATTCTTGCTGAGAGCTGAGACAGCAGCTACCAAGAGGCTTACCCGCACTACGGAGATGAAGACACTCAGGTCAGTCAGAGAAGTGACCCGTTGGGACAGGATAAGGAACGAGGACACACGGGCGGTGTGTGATGTACAGGATGTAGTCAGATTCGCAAGGGCAAGGAGACGACAATGGAGAGACCATGTTGAGCGCATGAACCATGATCGGATGGCAAAATGGGCGAAGACAGCATTGCCAAGTGCGAGAAGACAACCAGGTAGACCACCCAAACGCTGGCGAGAGTGCTGGACCTCAATCTCACAAGAAGGTCAACCATAGCAGTTCAAACAGGGCACAGTCCTTTTAGAAGTAGAAGAAGAAGAAGACTAGATAGAAGAAATTATGGCTTTATTACCTCAATTTTCAATGTTATTTGCGAGAGTTGGGTGGAGATTAACCAAATCATAAATATAAAACTTTTAAAGTAGAATTTAATGATAAATATTTTTTAATCAATAAAATCACAAAATGTACCGATTAGTCTACACAAATTAATAACAATTTGAAATAAAATAAGACAAATTTGTATCATCCTGTACAACATGCCGCGAAAATAAAGCGCATTTTCTGTTTAGTTCGTGGCTTGCCCGCGCAGCGCTGGTCATTCAAAATATTTATTCATTTTTCGCTCAGTTAATAAATGGCGTCGTAGTGAAGGTGTACGTATTTCGTCTGCGTAAGTGATGACTGAAAAGCGATCGAAGTTGAAACAAAAAGTGAAAATCGGCACTCAATTATTTTTTATTTCGTGTCATGTCTCGAAGTATTTGTAACGCCTACTTTTGCGAATTTTTAACGCAGGAGAGGTAAAATTTTCGGACATTATTGTTTGTAAAAAAAATTATGAACGACGATATGGATTTGAAAACGCAAGAAGAAAGACCGATGTGGCCTCCCGCCGAAAGTGTAAATATGAATTCTTCACCTTTACCACATATCAATATGGCAATGCCCACGACACCGCAGGGTGTTCCGATAAACAATGCCCCTTGCACCGAATTCGATTTACCGCCAGAACTTACTCAACAAGGTTGGCGTAAGTTTTGGTCCAAACGTGAAAACAGGCCTTACTTTTGGAATAAAATTTCCGGGGAGAGTTTATGGGAGATGCCGATGATCAAATCTCACTTCGATCCTATGACCGATCCTCTCGGCATCTGTCATGCGCCACCGATTCCACCTGTGGGATTGCCTTTGGCTCCTAGTCCTGTGGTGGTTGCAAAACGGAGATCTTCTGAAGAAGTTGGAGGACCACAAGTTAAAAAGTTTATTTTGGCCGGACCGTGGGATTTAGATGTACCAACGAATGTCATTATTTTGGAGAGGCCCCCATGTAATTATGTACATTCTCATCCTGAAATAGAAGCTTACAGGTGTAGTTTGCTGGCTAAATTACGTCAGTGCTATCAGGAACTTTGTCATTCTCGTGAATCCATCGATGGACCCAAGGATTCTTTTAACCGTTGGTTGATGGAACGAAAAATTGTTGATACAGGTACACTTAACTCTTTTTTTTTACAATACAGTGCAAATTAGTACTTTTTTAATGAATGCAAAAAAGTATCAACACCAATATAAATGGCGGGAATTTTTTTTAATTAAGAAAACTGTTTTTGAATATTAATTTTGGCTTACCCTTATTTTTACATCAAGTTTGATGCAAATATTGCAGAAATTATTATTAGACATTATAAAATAAGGGAAGAATAATTTTAGATCGCTTTGTCTCTGCAATCTTTCTGAAATAACACAAAAGTTATGCAATTATTCGAGCAGTGTTTCTCAATCAGTGGTCCCATAAAAATTTGAATTGCAGAAAATGATTATCTTTTATTATTTAATTTATTAGCAATCTGAAATTGGTATTTATAAACATAGTTGACCGTGAAATAAAAAATATATATATACAGTGTGTTTTATTAAAATAAAGTGATGCTTCTTAGTTCTTGCCTTTTAAACAAATAACCGGAAAAAATTGATGCAATTTATAATTAAAGTTAAAAAATTGAACATTCCTTTTTATTTAGGTTAGTTTTAATTGGTAAGGTAGATCCATAGTGTGTCGATAGTCACCAGAGGGGCGAGCTAAGAAATCTGTGATTTAAATCTGGAATTTCCGCCCTGTAACTCAAGTAATAGTGGAGTGCCAGATCATATTTGTCGTTCACCCTGTGTGCATAAAAAGGTTATAGGCTAGGACCTATCAGAAGTTGTTCTTTAGTAATTGTAGAAACGATCCAAAGAGGTAATAGTTTACAGTCAAGTCTCCATTAGGGGTGGGTTTTTGTAAAAAAAAAAGAAAGTTTCATCATCCACTGGGGATGGAGACTTTTTGGATCTTTATCTTTTTTCTGACCCCATTGAGAGTCCGTATACCAAAATATAAACTCATATTATTTTATTTGCTAATTTATGTGAAATTTTCCATGATATCATTAGAAGGTCATTTAGGGCGTGAGGTTGAAATATGTTTTTAGAAAATAATGTACTATGAGCGAAGCAAATTAGGCGAATGTTTGTTTTGAGTGGATGTGGACTAATTAGATGCATTTTAAGAAAATTTGAGATTTCATGGTAAACTGAAAAAAATAGACTTATAGTTTTTACGGAACAAATCAATTGCGGATACAAAGGAAGTAACTAACCCTCCCCCCTATGAATTTTCAAAAGTCAAAACAAAATGACGATTTTTTTCTCTCGCCTTAAGCACTTCGGGCCAGTTGTATAACAGATGTTCATCCTCCAGTAAGTTTACCCAAAGAACGAATACTATTTTCTTAAAATAATAATTTAATAGAATAAGAAACTAATACTTAAATTGAGACTACACTGTTAAAAATCAGTGTAAATTACCAGAGTTTTACAATGTAAATTAATATGGTAAATCTTCACATAGACTTATTTACCTTGTAAATTTACAACTTTACATACATTTGGCATGTAATTTTACACTGTAAAACATTGGTAAACCCACATGGATTTTTAGCAGTGTAATTTTGAAAAAAGATTTTATGAAATAAATTTTTCTATTCATTATCAACGCCATTTTTGAAGTTTTGACAATTTTTCCTGAAGGAAATTTTTTGATAAGCTTATTATGGGTGGGGAATATAAGAATGTAAGTCATATAAGAAACCCCTTAAGATATCACTTTGAAATTTAGCGGTAGTAAATAGCTTAAATTATTTTAAAGTTAATTTAAATTTTTAAATTGAAAGGTGTTATCTTTGATTATGTAAGTAGTATCAGATAAGCAAACCTTATAGAAGTTTGGAAACAGCTGATGTAGTTGTAAAGAAGATCATCTAAATTTGAAGGCGTAATAAATTGCTTAAGTACCAAAAATTCAGGTTTTTACATTTTTCCTGAAACAAATAAATTTCCATTTCAGTTTTCATGCCAGCAGTACTAAATTAATTATAAGATTTTTAGTAGGGTGTAGGTCTGTAATATTTTTAAATATTTTCCAACGTTTCGGGCCGTTTACATTTGGCCCACTTTCAAGGCTAAAAAATAAATTATTAATTAATCAAATTCTATAAATTGTAAACGCTTTTGTATGAAATTAATTGACAATGTCGATTTAAAAACAATTGATGTTTTCTTACAAAAGCGCTTACAATTTGTAGAATTTGATTAATTAATAATTTATTTTTTAGCCTTGAAAATGGGCCAAATGTAAGCGACCCGAGACAGACCTATACCTATGGTGACCATATGTACTTATTTTAGTAGGACAGTACTCCTTTTTAGAACGATGTCCTATGTACTTAAAAACTTCTCCAAGTACTTACAAATGTACTTATTTTTTGTACACCCGCCGGGGGGTGCCACCCGACGCTGCCCCAAACCTCATGGTTGTTTCCTTCAGTGCAACCCCAGAAAAAAAAGGTCATCAATCGTAATCGTCGTATATTTAGGTACGCCGCACAGTGTGGTGAAATGGGGTTTTTCTGGACAAACGGTTGCTGAGCCTTCAATTTTAGGGCAAAAAATCTGGAAGTTGTCTTACTATATCCTTAATCGTTAATATATATAAAAATGGATGTACGTGTGTATGTATGTATGTTCCCTATACTGCCGTCATAAGTAAGAAGGCAGTAAGTCCATTTTTTTCGAAATTGAGTTTTTTATATTTTTGAAATCAGCGTAAAAAACCGCATTTATATCTGTAATTAGATTTTGCAAAAGTTTTTAAAATTTGAAATAAAACCGATATGAAAAATGAAAAAAATCGCAAAAACTTAGGTTTTGGCTTAGTTTAGGATTAGTTTTTTGCGTTTTTCTCGAAACTATCAAAAGTGGACTTACTGCCTTCTTACTTATGACGGCAGTATAGACTCCTAAACCGTTTGACCGATCGGAACCAAATTTGGCACAGTTATTATGTAGGTCCCTGCGCATGTTTTTGTATTGAAATAGTGCAAAAATTCGCAAAGGACAGGAAAGTTGATTTTGAGTAGCCTGCCTTCCTTTAAGGAATCTCGATAATCCATTCATGCGCGTCCCATAGGGCCAGCTAGTCCTTAATAGAATAGAAGAAAACAATAATTTTTGTGTTTTCCCACAGAATATTGCATAAGCCACGATATGGGACGCGCATGAATGGATTATCGAGATTCCTTAAAGGAAGGCAGGCTACTCAAAATCAACTTAAAAACAATAATGAATGCTGTCAAACTGTCAACCGATCGACAATGCAAATACGCGTGCACGTGCTTTACGTTTCTATTTGACCAATCTTAACCAAATTTGGTGTAGAAGTTATTTACAACGCTACGAAAAACATAGGCTTCTTTAGTACCTTGGAGTGAGGCCGAAGGCCGAACAACCACATCCGACACGGTCTAGATGGCTAAAGGCGGCCGGTAGGCCGACTGTGCCAGCTAGTCCTTAATAGAATAGAAGAAAACAATAATTTTTGTGTTTTCCCACAGAATATTGCATAAGCCACGATTCAAAATTCTAAAGTTCGTCATTTTAAAATAGTTTTCAATTGTTTTTAATATCTTTCTGTATCGTCCGTTCTGCTTATGTATTGTTTACATGGGCATTTGGGAAATATTTATTGATTTGTTAATCCAATAATACCTTCGGTAAAAATTGGACAAGTCTCAGTAAAAACGCTCTTGTGTTCGCATCTGCAAGTATCTGCAGCTGAAATTTGGAGGTCAAGTACTAGAGATACCAATGATACCACAAAAAAAATTTCGGTGTGTCTCATGCGTTCTCACACAACTAAAAGTTTAAGAGAAGTTAACATTTAAAAACATCGAGTTTTTAAGTCGAAATTAGGTCTACAAACCGTTAAAAATGTAATTCTTTGTTTTGTTTTGGCACTTGTGGGCTAGTAACGTGAAACAGAAATAATATTTCAACTTGAAAACTGAAAAAAATCAATGTATTTCCGTTTTTAAGCAAAGTTAAAGTACCTATGTATACGGTACATAGTATATGTACTACATATATAAAAAAGGTTGACTTTGCCCCATTTTTTCGACACTTTCCAAGCGAATTTTTAATGATTTTTTTTGTGTTCCTGAATCCTCGGAATGTTCCTAGCAAGAAACTATTATTAAACAGACCAAATGAATTACTTTAAAAATCACCATTTGTCCGCCTCCACCACACTGTGCGCCGTTGACCTTTTTTTAGGTATTTACCGTGTTTCGCCGAAATGTACTTTTTTTTCATAAAAATAATATGGTCACCATACCTATACCCTACTAAAATATAATTAATTAATAAAATATGGTAGAAAGTACTTAAGTTCCCTATATCCATCTTTGTATAAAAATCTACAAGAATGCCCATAAGAAAATCACATATCAATATATGCTTTAATCTGTTAAATCAATTTATTTATTAGTAGCGCCGTCTGTTGAGAACCTATTGTACCTATATATTAGACTCAAAATTTTAAATTTAAAAGAATTTTTTGGTGTTAAGGTTAGACAATCTGTAATATATTTTACAATAAATATATTATAATAGTTGTCATTATTATAAATTGAATACTTTTACCTAATGTTACAAAAAATTCAAATTTTGAGATTGAGTCTAATAATATGGCCAGGGACTGTAGAACTCCCATAAGAATTACCTATCTATTTAATACTATGTAATCAAAGGCATTACCTTAACTTTTTAAAAAAGGGGGGCTGATGTACCGAACTTTGAAAGCACAATAGTTTAAATAAAACAAATATAATTTTCTTGTTCCTCTTAGAATAGGTCTATGACCTGTTTTGTTGTACATTTTATGTAGGTTATTGGGCGAGCCTTCGATGTGCTTAAACCCTATGCTTTTATTGTTATGATGACAAATCATTAACACTCCGAAGCTCGGAAACGGTCAAGAAACTTTTAGAGTTACCCTGAATCGAACTGCGTAATTTTCAAAAGTACAAATATGCGCTAACCTCACCGTTAATTTAAAAATGTGAATGCACTCTAAATCTCCTGATTATCCACGAATTTTCAATAAAATTTAAAGTTATTTCTTAGTCATGAAATTAGTTTGTCAGCAATAATATTTTTGACGCCCATTTAGTTTTGTTTTTAAAACTAAATAATCAATTTTACATTTGTTATTAATTTTGTTTAGAACAGTGAGATCAAAGGTTTCGCGGAAAAGAGTAATTAATAATTTTATGATAGTAAAATTTGTTGAACTTGAGAGAAGTTTGGTTATTTAAAGGCAGTTCTTTTTTGAAGTTCTCACGAGGAGGTTGTAGACTAACTATGAGCTCAGCACCTACGAACCTGGAAGATTGAAGGGGTAATTACCATGTCTGAGAAGAAGGTTGTAAACTGTGTTGCGCACTAGCTATGCCTCCAGTCCCTACGAACCTGAAGATTTAAAGTTAATTGGTACTGTTAACTTACAGTACAATTTGTCAAGAAAAATCAAGCTTGTTGTTGTGCATAAAATCGTCAGAGATATCAAGGGTGAAGAAAAGAGACTACAGCCAACGTGTCAACAGTGATGTGTTTTTGTGTTACGTCTCTTGCGGTCACCACCTGTGTATATTTTAATTTTAGGTAATAATTATTTGTCATTACTTTTAAGAGTTAATGTAAGTCATAATTCATTTTCTGCTTTAAATAAATTTTATTTTTGTACGTGTTCTTTGTTAATCAACTGCAACCTGAGAATATTATTTGACTTAGTTAGTCTCATTTAGCCGAGGAATAGTCAAAATTTATACAAACAGAGTCACATTACAAACCTATCAAAATTTAACAATATTACTTGATTTATCAGTTTAGGAAATTACTTTTGCCTCTCGAAAACCACACTGTTAAAAATCAGTATAAATTATCAGAGTTTTACAATGTAAATTTACATGGTAAATCTAACTTCACATAGATTTAGCATGTAATTTTACACTAGAAAACATTGGTAACCTACATGGATTTTTGTGTAAGCGGATTACAATAGCAAATATTCCAAATGTCTCATTGTTACCAAAGAGAATTATATATAGGGAGAGACACATAACAATAACTTAGCGACAACCCTGTCCACCAGGTGGTGTGCAAAAGCCCAAAAAAATATTTCTTTTTTATAATAAAAATAATTTTTTTAAAAATTGATGTAGTATATTTAAGCATGTACAAGGCATGCAAGAAGGTTATACGTATTATTTATTACAGTTTCAAAAAGTGCTTCTTTTGGTTTTGCAACGGTTTGGAAAAAACGGGAGTTCCAAACGATTGGAAAAAATACAGCAAGTTCAAAACGTGTAGCTTCCGCCCAAACCTAAATTAAAAAATAAATTAAAACCTGTTTTTTTCGCAAATAATCTAGTAATTCCAGTTTTCTGCAAAAAAAACTATTTTTCAGCTACCCTTTTTCCCATTTTTGATCTGATTTAGTTTTTTCAGGTTTAGTCCAAAACTGATATATGTATTCATTACAAAAATTCTTAATTTACGATGATTTGACTGCTTAAGAACGCTCTCCAGTGCTATATTGAGTTAATTCGCGTTTTATGTAATTTGCTTCAAAAATTGAAATATGAAGAAAAAGTCTTGTACAATTCTGGAAGTAAATTACATAAAACACAAATTACCTACTCAAAATATACACTGGTGAGAACTCTCAAATTAAACTTATCATTGAGTTTCTTTCATCTACCTATAATAAAAGTTCAGTTATTCTTTAAGATTTTACTTTTAAGGAATTAGTATAGAAAGAATAAAATGTTGTTCTCTGTATTGAGTTAAATTAATTCTAAGAGTGATGAGTAAATTCTAATAATTATTAAACATTATGAAAGAGTGAAAAACCACTCAAAGAAATAATTCGGCTAAAATAAGAATGATGAGTAAATTACATGTTATTAATTTTATGAAAGAGTGAAAAACCACCCAAAGAAGGAATTCAGCTAAAGAAAAGGTGAAATTTTGTTCTCTGCATTGACTTAAATTAATTCTAACGAGCAATGAGTAATGACATTATTAAACATAATTATGAAAGAGTGAAAAACCACTCAAACTGAGTAGATTTAAATTTTTGTTCAAGAGTTCACGTCTTGACATTTCTAAGTACTCGTAATTCTATTATAATTATCTCCAATGCACAGCATCGAAGACTGAAGTTAACCATTTGATCATCACGATTTACATTCCAAAAATAACCGAAAAAGCCTTTAATTTTATTTAGAATTTTAATTGGCACCAACATCCACACTTTCCCACTTATGGGTGTCCAAAAAAATATATACACACAGGCAGACAATATACAAGCTTCGTTGATAAATTGAAGTGCATATTTCCCCTAAGATATCTATTGATATTGCTGCACATTCTGCTTCAATAACTTGCTGTAATTCGGCGATAGTTGTTGGTTTTGTGGGATAAATATTACGACCCTTGAGATATCCTCATAAATAAAAATCGAATAGCCTGAATCTGGTCACTCACTATTACTTTTTTGTCCAGTCCATTTGTTAGGAAAAAATGGGAAGGTGTCTTATTTATTTTTATTATAAACAGTTATGATTTGGTTTCATTTCTTTTGATGTCTACCGACGTTAATCGGAAAAAACCGTCTCATAGGGAGACGCGGCTACATGAACAAAGAATATTTTTCAAATACTGACTGATCTACCTAATATAAAAATGATTTCTAATTTCCTTCCAATATTTATTTTTATGATAATTGTATCTATATAATATTTACAATGTGTATTGATAAAGTTATCATTGATTAAAAAATTATGTTGATACAAGCAACTCAATGTTTTTAGAACCACTTTTATTACTTACACATTTTTTTAACTCTTTCAGGAGTTGATCCATTATTGCCTACTAATTGTTATCCAGAAATATCGTTGTCAATGTATAAAGAAATTATGAATGATATTCCTATAAAACTAATTCGTCCAAAATTCACCGGTGATGCTAGAAAACAATTATCCAGGTACGCTGAAGCGGCAAAAAAAATAATGGAATCGCGCAACGCCGAAGCAGAAAGCAGGAAAGTAGTCAAATGGAACGTAGACGAAACATTTCAATGGCTGAGAAGGACTGTGGGGGCCACTTACGACGATTTTCAAGATAGGCTGGCACATTTAAAATCGCAGTGTCAACCGCACTTAACAGATACCGTAAGTTTCGTTTGTAAATTATCACAATTTTTTATAACATTGTTTATTTACACTTCAGGTAAAACCATCTGTAGAAGGAATTTGTTCGAAAATTAACAACCTCTCGACTGAATATGGTAAGAAGGTTCGAGAAAGAAGTTTATCGATGTTAAAGGAGCAAAACATTGATATGCCCTCACAAATTGCGATGCCAAGCACAAGGAAGGTCTGGTGTTACCCGATACAATTTGCCTGTGTGTGTCCTCGATTGCCTACAATCGAGTACATACCTGATCGAGATCAAGCGATGTTGCGATTCCAAGGCGACGCTTTAGCCATAAATAGTTCACATTTACAAAAATTGGTATTAATTTACCATACTCAGGTGTAAAAAAATTTTAATTTAAAAATGTTTCAGGAACATCTGTACAGACACAGTTGTTTTGATGACAAAAAATTTGAGCTGTTTATAGCGCGTGTCTGGGTGATGTTGAAAAGATACGCCACGTTTTTAGGAGTTAATCCCTCGCTGAATACTTCAAGTGCAGATTGTCAGGACACGCAAGCTGCTCTTCCTGTCACAGTTTTTGAATGTTTACAGCGAATGTTTGGAGTTTCGTTTGAGTGTTTTGCTTCGCCTCTTAACTGTTATTTTAGACAATATTGTTCGGCTTTTGCCGATTGTGATTCATATTTTGGTAGTCGTGGGTAAGTCGATTGTGCTTTTTAATTTTTTTTTGTGGTCATATTTAACGTTTTAGACCTTTTCTACAATTAAAAATTGTATCTGGATCATTTGAAGCTCATCCTCCGTATTCCGAAGAATTAATGGAATCTGCTGTGGATTACATGGAGAAGCTTCTTAGTGACAGTCCCGAACCTCTTAGTTTTATAGTATTTATGCCCGATTATAGAGAACCGACGTTAAACGCTTTGCAGCAATTAGAATCGAGTCAATTTAAACGTAAACAAGTCACAGTTCCCGCGTATGAACACGAATATAGACACGGTTTTCAACATGTTTTAAATAGGTTTGTTGGATGATTGTGGTTAAGTTGGAATAGGTGCTTTAATTTTTTATTTCAGGTCCGATATAAATGTAAGGTCTTCTCATGGCACTGTGATAATATGGCTACAAAATTTGGCTGGTTATCAAAAATGGGGTCCCACAGAAGAAAGGGTGGAAGCCTTATTAGAAGCATTTAGACCGGGTAGGGAAAGAGAAAGAGATCGACAAGAATTGTTAAGCCCTACCAGGCAGAGCAGCACTTCGGATACGAAAGAAGTGCTAGTGGTACATTGAGATTTTTGCCATAACAGTTGTTTTTATGTTTATTTGTTTAGTATATTTGTACGTATTAAGTATTTAAATTTTTACTTTTCTTTTTTTTACGTTGGATTTTGAAAAATTTTTATAAGTACTTGAAAATTTTTGAAATGGACATTTGTGTTATGAACACTTCACTAATCAAAATGTACCTGAAAATGTTTATTTTTAATATTCGGGGGTTGACTTGTATAAATTTTTAGATTGGGATCTTTGAATCTCAAATTTTATTATTACAAAAGAGTGTACATAAAAATTTATTATAGAGATTTTTATTTATCTAAATATAATAATATTGTAATATAATTTCTATCTTGCTTTGAATATTTTTAAATTTTGTACTAATATTAATAATAGAAATATAACTACTAATGTAACACGGACACCTTTCTTTTATAGAGAGCATTTTGTAATATACATGTCATGATAAAATATTGAAAGAATTCTAAATAGAACAATAATTTGTACTGAGAAGTTGTATTGTAAGTTGTTCATTAATAAAAAATACTATGGAAATATTTCTGGCTAAAATTTGCTGTTTTTGTTTTTCATTATTAACGCTCATAATAATTATGTAGGTCCTATACCTAAAGGGCCATTTCATATCAAGCTTTCGAAAAAGAAAATAAGGCTGGGATTTCACTGACAAAGATAGATTTCATCTCAACTCTCTGTTTTGTTACCGATTACCACTTTTGGACCGCTTAACTTTTCTCAGGAAAAGCGCTTCAGGCGATTTTTCGAGAATTTTCAGGGTCTTTGGTAGCGCTACAAACCGGGTGGGTCTTGGCTGACTTCACAATTTCTTTTCATCTCTCTTTGCTGTTCATCAGTGCTTCTTGGTATTCAATACCAAGTACTTTTTGATTGGATAATATTATATTGTCTCTCCATTTGGTTCTTGGTAGACTTATGGGGTTCTTTCCCACCACAGGTAACCCCTCCTATGCCAATTTTACCAAATGGTTATCTGGTTGCTTCTGATCATTTCAGGCCCAGCTCAGTCATTGCCCCTTAATTTCTTGAACTATATTTGCATCTAATTCTTGATTTATTCTTCTACGCCGAATAGTCTCAAAACTTTTTTCAAAGTGCCTGAGTATCTGTTCTAATCACGGTTTTGTATATTTTAATTTTGGAGGTCCTGATAGGTTTCTCTAGCAGAACAGTTCAGCCAGTAATTATTGTTTTGTATGCGTCCTTTTGCTTCTAGATTTAAAACCATTCTTCTTCGATGTTATCTCATTGAAAAACTCTTTGTATTTGTTTTTGATCCTATTCTCTTCCATATTTCTCAGTATTCTACGTGGATGTTCTCTTTTCTTATATCTAATAGATTGCCTTGTTAGTTTGCTCGCATTTACATATCTTTGCAAGTTTTCATTATTTCCAAGGATCTTCTCTACGTCTTTCTCTTTCCTATCTGTTTATGTCTTTTTGGTATTCGTTTCTGACTTAAATTCTTAGTTTTTCATTGTCCCATCTTGTAATTGCATTTGGTTTCTATAGGTCGATATCTTCATCTTAATTTTGGTCCTATACTAGGAATAGGTGATCCGAGTCCCCATCTGCGCCTCTAAAGTGTCTTATATCTATCAAGTTGTTTCCATGTCGTTTGGAATCCGCCATAATGTGATCAATTTGGTTTCTTGTTTTGCCATTATTGATTATGGATATCTTTATGTTCGAACATAGTAGACTTTATGGTAAAATTTTTGGCAACTGCAAGCTCGATTAATCTCTGGCCTTTGTCGTTTGAGCAGTCGTACAGGCTGTATGTTCTGTTCTTTTCCAATCTTTGTCTTAAAATCACCACACACAATTCGCATGTCTTGTTTAGGCATATCTTCTATGGTTCTCTCAAGTATATCATAGATAGGGGTGCGCGATTATGGAATTTCATAATCGATTATCGATTATAAAAAATAATCGATTTTTTTCGATTAATCGATTATTAAAAATAATCGATTATTCATAATCGACTATGAGTTCATAATCGATTATGAACTCGTAATCGATTATGAACTTGTAATCGATTATGAACTCATAATCGATTATGGACTCATAATCGATTATGAACCCATAATCGATTATGAATTCATAATCGATTATGGACTCATAATCGATTATGAACCCATAATCGATTATGAATTCATAATCGATTATGAATTCATAATCGATTATGGACTCATAATCGATTATGAACTCATAGTCGATTATGAACTCATAGTCGATTATGAACTCATAGTCGATTATGAACTCATAGTCGATTATGAACTTATAACTATAATAGGTAGGGCTATTAAGGGTTACTAAATTACTATATAATTTATTATTTTGCTAATTGTGTTACGGTGGTGCTAATAAGAAGTGTTGTTAAGCACCAGTTGATAACACATTACGGTCCGGTATCAATCTGTAATAACTTACCTGCGTAGCCGATTATAATGTTACTTACAGGTGTGTTGATGAGAATTTACGACTCCTTCATAAAAACGCTGATTAAATCTGAAGTACCAAATATTTTGTTTTTAAATTTTAACTGAATGTTACTATTGTATTATGCATTATGTAATTAATTTATTGTTAACAATAATCCATCTAAAAGGCTTCTAATTAAAATTCATTTTGTAAAAGTATACACTTTCACTCAAAATATCGGACAAATAATTTAAATCCATATTGATGAAAAAGGGTTGCAATCTTTAATTGAAAAGCAAAAAAATATTTTTTAAAAACTATCAAATTTATAAACAAAAATACCTACCTAAAAGTTGAATATTTTGAATCCAAATATGGATTTTCCATTCAACTTTTAGGTATTTTTGTTTATAAATTTGATAGTTTTTAAAAAATATTTTTTTGCTTTTCAATTAAAGATTGCAACCCTTTTTCATCAATATGGATTTAAATTATTTGTCCGATATTTTGAGTGAAAGTGTATACTTTTACAAAATGAATTTTAATTAGAAGCCTTTTAGATGGATTATTGTTAACAATAAATTAATTACATAATGCATAATACAATAGTAACATTCAGTTAAAATTTAAAAACAAAATATTTGGTACTTCAGATTTAATCAGCGTTTTTATGAAGGAGTCGTAAATTCTCATCAACACACCTGTAAGTAACATTATAATCGGCTACGCAGGTAAGTTATTACAGATTGATACCGGACCGTAATGTGTTATCAACTGGTGCTTAACAACACTTCTTATTAGCACCACCGTAACACAATTAGCAAAATAATAAATTATATAGTAATTTAGTAACCCTTAATAGCCCTACCTATTATAGTTATAAGTTCATAATCGACTATGAGTTCATAATCGACTATGAGTTCATAATCGACTATGAGTTCATAATCGACTATGAGTTCATAATCGACTATGAGTTCATAATCGATTATGAGTCCATAATCGATTATGAATTCATAATCGATTATGAATTCATAATCGATTATGGGTTCATAATCGATTATGAGTCCATAATCGATTATGAATTCATAATCGATTATGGGTTCATAATCGATTACGAGTTCATAATCGATTATGAACTCATAGTCGATTATGAATAATCGATTATTTCAATAATCGATTAATCGATTATTATAAAATATCATAATCGATTATGAAATAATCGATTATTCGAATTACGTAATCGATTAATCGATTATATGCGCACCCCTAATCATAGAAAGCTTCTTTTTCGTGGTCATCTTTTTCTTCAGTGAGCTCATCTGCCGACAAAAAGGAATAATTGTACCATCCTCCATTTAATCGTATCCAACATATCCCTTCATTTATGGGCTCACAAGGTATAACTTTTTTTAGGATACGCTCACTAATAAGGAAACCGATCGCAAAAATATGATTTCCTTCTCTATTTCCACTGTAGAAGACTACCGAATTTTTAATCTTGATGTTGCCAGTATCGAACCACCTTATGTCTTGTAGTGCTGTGATATCCATTTTCATTAGTTATAGTTGTTCCGCGGGCCGTTCTGCGACTCCTGCTCTATACCAGCTAAGAACATTCCACTAACCAATAAGTATTTATTATCATTTTTTCTTGCTTTTGTCGTTTCTAAAATATCCGTCCTATTGCGATGTAAATCTAAAGTCTTCACAACAAATACCGTTTTACGAGAAGGAGTTGTTAGCCCTCGCTCATACCTCTTGCTTTATCTGGGCTTGGAACGGACAGGACAACTGATCAGCTACTCAATCCACCCATAAGACAGAGTTTTTTCAGGTTCTAGCGCATTAAAATTAAAAGTTAGACAAGAAATTATTTTGTAAAAATTCAGTGGCGGTTGGTACGGGGAGGGTTTGCACCACATCGCTTGGATCATTATTTGCATAGTGGAGCATATTACGAGCCGTGGCCGGCTAATCTAGAAACCAACTTTTGGAATTTTAGGGCCTGAAGCCCGGAATCTTATTTTTGTGTGTCTTAACTTGTTTTTTTGTTGCTGGATGAGCTACTTAGAAATTGTTTGACAATAGTGTGGACCCCCACGCGTTGTTCGTGTACCCCTGTGATGTTATTGGCGTTGGACCGGAATGTGCTGGAGAGATTTACGTCGTTCGTCTTAATGTATCGTGTTTGAGTCGGATTTTATGGCGCGTTTTGGTTTATTTTGATAATTGGCTGGTGAATTAAGCCAATTGGTTCTAGAAGTGACCTACGATGATGAAAATGGCACCTTTTGGCATGTTGTGCTACGTTAGCGTAAATAGGATGGCGGCCATCAACAACGCCGAAATTTTATTTGAGACCCCAGGTGGTTGAGTCGAATTTTGTTAGTGTTGGTGGCCTGTTTTGATACCTAATCCTTGGATTTGGAAATGCAACACACCCACGAAAACTGGCAGAGGGGGTTTGGCGATTTTGTGCACCAGCCCGTTTGACACACCTTGAAGGCGACCTGCAGCACGATGTGTGCATGCCCGAAGATTTAACAGCGCTGGCATTGAAAAATGCAATTCTTTCTATTTGGAGACTCAATGGTAAGGGTGATGTCCAAAATTCGCGCGTTACATTGAATATGTGTTGGTTTTCATTTCACCGTTTCAATGCTACCATTAGAAGTGGAAGAGGCTTCTGGTCACGCTCTCTATGTATTCTTCTGATTGCCTATGATCGGCGTAGTGGCTTTTCTTCGTGAAGACGGTGGGAGAAGTCCCTTCCGGCTGCGGTATCCAAGTTAGCTTCGATCAACTTGAACATCGCACAGTAATCATTTGGGGTGGAAGGCGAGATGGAGAAGCCCTCCAAGACGTTGGTAACATTTGAATATTTGATTTGTTCGAACTTTAGCTGACCAACTAGCTGGCCCCACTTGGCGACATCTTTCAAGACGAGTGGTGGCATCTTGGTTCTTTTCGGTCTGGCTGTCGAAGTGATTGGGGGAGGGGTTTTGGATGGGAGGTTGGAGGGGTGGTGGAGATTATTATTTGCTGCAACCTGGCATCGGGGTGTCGTCCATTTCCTCTTCGGAGTCTGTTAAAAACAAATTTGCGTATTTATTAGCTCTGTTTGGGTTGACTTCGGGCGAGGGGTTCTTGTTGCTGCAAATAGCTTACTTTTGTCCCATTCTCCTCCCGTAGAAGCTAACACTGATATCATTAGAGAGGAGAAATTTTAGAATTTCTTAATGGCACCCTAGTGAACCATTGTATGAAAAAAAAATCAGTTACAATTTATTCCACTTCAAAATACTTGGAGCCTGGTCTATGGGGAACTATTTTTATCTAAGAACTTTTGAAAGTTTTTAAACGATCGCCCTTCTTCCCCTGTATGAAGAAGGATTTCATGGTATACATGAAATTTGTGAAAAAGTACCTAATTTAAATTTTGAGTAATTTATTTGCTTTTTACTTCCCTATAAGGAAGTATTGTAATCATGAAAAAATTCGATGTCGATATTTGAACGGAAATATCCGTTTTGAGACCGTTTTGACTACTTTCGCAATGATGTCTGTATGTATGTATGTCTGTATGGATGTATGTAACGCAAAATGTCTGTAAGTTCTGTATCTCTGGAACGAATTGTTATATAGTAACAAAATTTCATATTTAACACTTTAATCATATACAAAAGCACCATTTGATTTTGGAGGAAATCCTTAAATCGGAAGTAGCACTTCACTTGAAGGACGAAATGGTTTTTCTTAAATATCTCAGGAACGAATTGTTATCTAGTAACCAAATTTCATATTTAACACTTTAATCGGTATACAAAGGCACCATTTGATTTTGGAGGAAATCCTTAAACCGGAAGTAGCACTTCACTTGAAGGACGAAATGGTTTTTCTTAAATATCTCAGGAACGAATTGTTATCTAGTAACCAAATTTCATATTTAACACTTTAATCAGTATACTAAAGCACCATGTGATTTTGGAGGAAATCCCTAAACCGGAAGTAGCACTTTACTTGAATAATAAATGAATGAATAATATGTATAATACAATAAATGAATAATAAAATAAAATTTAAAATCTTTATATGAACGATAAAGGAATGATTCCTTATAGGGAAGTCATGTGCTGGCCACATCAGATTTTTAATTTTCATATTATAATTGATTAATTTTTATTTGTAACAACCCAAGTTGCCTCAAGTAAACCTTGAAACCGTGAACGTTACTACGAGTAGACGGAAACAGAATCCAGAGGAGACCTATTTAGCCTTAAAGTTTTTCTCACTTCTGGCGGTGGAACTGCTTAAATACGTGGGCCCCACTCCTATGTAATATAGGAGACTTACGGAGCGGGGGGTTAAACCCATAATTTGATTTTGACTTTTCTAGACAAGTCAGCGGCTTTAGAAATCTACACCCAAACTAGTGATAAACCGGCTACCTGAATTGTGCAGGGATCGGTAATCTCAATTTTATACGGAGGAATGGATCTCGGTCGGGGGGGGGGGGTTAAGTAAGCAGGAGCGGAATTTTATCGGGAATTAAATGAAAATGATCTACAAACCCATTTATCCTGTCATCAGAAGTCGTCAGGTCGGGATACGCTACAGTAGATTTGAAAAGATGCCTTGTGAAACCATTGGATAGAAAAATTTCCCCTTGACTTAAAATTATGTTTTACATCAGGTAAAATTACCTAAAATTTTATCTAATTAAAATCATTAGGATAATTTGACAAAAATTAGTATTTCGTTACACTACATAATAACAAATTATGATGTCTATAAATTAAAATTTGATACATAAAATAATAAACTATTAATTTAATTAATAAACTGCTATTTTTCCCGGATTTTTGAAACAATTTTATTTTCCTATTTTATTTTCAAATGCGCCCCTTCTGTCAAAATATAACAATCCTCAACTGGTACATTATAGATTTAGGGTTGAAAACCTCCACCCTATTTAATTTATTGGTCCTAATTGATATACTAACATATTATGAATTTTTTGTGTGGCAAAAATTTGATTGATCTGCATAGGTATAGAAGATAATACAGCTCTACCAAATTTCTAATTCCACTACTCGTCAAGAGATGGCCAGCGCTTCTTTCTGCGTTAATTTACTACAAATTTATTTAAATTTAATCGGTGCAATAAAAATGTTAAAAACACTGTTCACTTTGTAAAGTAAAATAGTTTTATCATAATTAACAAAAAACATGAATTTAATTATAACATAATTTATTACTTTTTCAAAAAATAAACCCACTGAACCCATATACTAGGAACCCACGTCTTATTAGTAGATAATAATAATGATTGATTCCTTAACAATATTTTTGATTACAATTCAGAATTCAGCAAACTATTATTCTATTACTTATGTACGAATATTAAGTTATTATTTGAGCATTTTAGCGTTAAGTAGAACGTAAACTGTGCGGTCCTTATTTTATTGATTTATCCTTCAGAAAATAATTTTCCGCATTCAAGTTGATAACACCGCAACCGAAAATCTGTTAGAAAATGTTGATGAATTGCTGTTTGTTAAAAATTTAAATGTTTTATTTAAACTATTCCACGAATTTCGATAAATTTTATGTGATGTTATTAGAATACCTAATTAAAAAATAATAAACATTTTATTAATACGAAATTAACTAATTTTTATCGGCACACAAAACGTGAACGTTAACCATGAAATGATTTTAAACAAGAAAATTTATTATTTTAACAGGTGTTGCCTATAATACTTTAAATGTAGTTGAGGTCAAACTGATACATCTGCCAAAATATTAATAATAATTAATATAAAATAATTTATAATTTTCTTTAATAATTTATTTATGAGCTATAAGTCAAAAATTATGTTATCATGAAAAATAAATCGC
The DNA here is from genome assembly GCA_932274525.1 of Podabrus alpinus. NCBI lineage: Eukaryota > Metazoa > Arthropoda > Insecta > Coleoptera > Cantharidae > Podabrus > Podabrus alpinus. The sequence continues at coordinate 24,933,913 of OW026451.1, forward strand.
TTATTAAGCGAACAATGCTATATTGTAACCAATAATTAGAATATCCATTATTTGATTAATTTATCAAATGTTTGTGATATTAATCGGTTATTGGATATGTAGGTAGCAAAAGAAATTAAAAGTTGTGAACAAAAATTATCTTCTCTATTATCTGTCTCTATTATCTTTCTCAGTTTTTGGTTTCGGTACGTTTACTAGTTTAATGTTTAATTAATTTCGAGACTTCATCATATTTGGTACAAAATGTATGAACCTCATAAAACATACTCCTAGAAAGCTGTGCAAGCAATTTTTTAACGATGCTGACGATTTAATTAAAATAATAACTTGTTTAATATTTATAAAATAATGCAGGTAAGGTTCCGCTTTTACAACAATCAAAATGGGTCAAACATTTACAAACGGAACCTTGTCTGAGTTTTTAAACGCTTGACCCGTTTTTAATAAAATCCATATTGCCAATAACAATACCGTTTTCCATTCCGGTTCTTGACCTTCACAATTGCTTTATTGATACAAAATTCATGAATAATTAGTTGTTTAAGGTGCTCGTTTTCTTCAAATTAACGGCTTTCAAGAAAGTTCTGTTACTTATACCTTGTGTAACAAAGGTTCAAGGAAATAAAGGACAAAGGTAACCTAATTTTGCTGATGGCATATTGACCAACACATCGACATGTTTTCCAATTTAATTTCAATGGATAATACAGTTAAATAAATTTTTACAAAATTTAAAATTATACATTCGTGTTTCCGTCTAAATTTAGACTCTTTCAGTGACTTGACGAAAAAGTTCTTATTACCAAACACGGGTTCCCAAATTCACCATTACTTAGCGTTTAGTGTTTTCAAAGAGAATACATAAACTTGTAATGTTCAGGGGCTGAAATTAAATAAAATTAATTAACGTCTCTCCGCTTCCTTTCGTTTCGCCAGTTTCCTAAAATTGTAAAAAACAAGAAGTGTGCGAAATGTCTCAAAAATTTGCGTGAAAATACTTAATCATCTCCAAAATTTAGATCGCTAATTTATATCCACCACCCATAAATCAAGACCTTAATTATCACACTCATTAGTTAAACGCAAAATGCATTCCTAAGCATTGCACTATTAAATTTGTGAACATTCGACTCACAAAATTGGGCAAGAGGAATTTTTAGAGCTTATAACTTCGGCTTGATATCTAATAATACCTGATGGTTTTCTTTAATTTCACAGTGCAGCTTTTATGCGTGTGAATTCTAGAATTGGATAAAAAAATAATTTAATTTTACGAAAAGACACAATTTAATTTCGGATGTCCATTTTATGCTATCATTTCCGAACAGCGTCCAAAAAACGTCAAAATTGACACGCCACTAACACTTATTTTGAAAACCGTACTCAATCTTCTCCAAACTAAATGCTCTCAGGTTCTATTACCAGATGAATTATTTATTTTTAATAATCTAAATGGTTGTAATTGATGGTAGTGGAAGATTTTTTAAATGGCCCACTCATACGAACTTCAAAATATTTATTAGATCAGAAGTGATCATCAGAAGTTATAATTTCAAGTTGTGGTCTTTTTCCCACAGTTTTCAAATTTGAATAATTTCAGGCGAGCGAAGTTGAACCCTAGATTGATGCACTTCGGTAACTCTAAAACGGATCCTAAAGAGGATCAAGTTAGTTAAATTACCACTAAAGCATTTTGTGTGAAGATTTGAAAATGAAGGTACACACGAATCGGAAATTGGTCAAAAATAAATATTTTTCCAAGTTTGAAGAGGTTATTGACTTAAAATATTTAAACTGATATAGCAGTGGGGTTGTTCATCTTTTCCTAAGTAGAAAGTGATTATATTATAGTCATCCTTTAATATGAGAAGCGTAAGCAGCACGAGTGCAACTTTGCCAGCATGAAAGAAGAAATAAAAAACGCATCATTTTGTAATTGAAGACCAAGTTATGCACCACACGACAAGTTTTAATGAAATCCCAAACACAATAAGTGGAAACACCAATAGCACTTATATGCACGTGTAATGAGTTAAGGTTCTCGACCCAGCGACCTACAAAAGGTGTGAACTCGAGAGTGCACGCACTATTCATTTTTAGAGTGCACTTTAAAGTTATTCCTGATGTGCGTAGGTCCACTTGAGTTCCCTGATTAGAAAGAACACTTGCAGTTATTACAACTTTTTAAAGTTAAATTTTTATTACGACTATAATAATAAATTTATAATGACGTCGTATCTGACAGGGTAAATCAATAGTGTGAACTTCGTCGATATCTCCCTCTCGTTTTGAATATCGAAAGAATTTTAATTAAAAGCTTGACATTCATTAACTCAGAATTATTTTTTACTACACTGAGTGTCCTGTTTTAAGGAAATTTATTTAAGTTTATTTATTACTCCCACTTTACATCTTCAAAATTTATTGAAAATTCTTTGGAATTGAAGTAAATGTAAAATAGCTGACAATTTTAAAAAATTAAGTTATGGATTTTAAAATTTAATTTTTGCCATCTTATAATAGACACCCTGTACAACAAGTGTACATAATATTAATTATTAACATGAAAAGATACGTATTTCCTTCGTTAAACATGATATGAAAGTGATATTTTATTGAAAATTTCTTAAGACCAAGAAAAACATTTCTCGAAAACTGGAAATGTTTTCTTTATTAAAATTAACAGCGCGGTAATTATAATATATTATTAAATTATGAAATCGGAAATTTAAAGGCTCATCTGAATACGTAAAATAATACAGGATGTTTTATTTAAAAACCCGACATTCCATTGTGCTTCTAGAAAACAAAACACTTTGTATACTTAAAACTAAGTTCAGGATATGAACCTCAAGTATAGAAACAAAACTTTGCATATAACTTTTATGAAAATAACTTCTTTTTGGGTGTGAGGGAATGCAATCAAACAACTACTACCGTTAAGCCAACGTTTCGATCAATTTATTCGATCATCATCAGGGCTAGAAAAAATAATACAAAGGTGCTCAACAAATACATAAGGCACAATGGCACGTCTACTACATACCAAAACAGTAAGTGATGGACAAGGTTTGACCATGCACCTTTGTATTATTTTTTCTAGCCCTGATGATGATCGAATAAATTGATCGAAACGTTGGCTTAACGGTAGTAGTTGTTTGATTGCATTCCCTCACACCCAAAAAGAAGTTATTTTCATCAATTAGCTGAGGAAGAAATTTGTACTTTTAATATAACTTTTATTTAATATTCTGAACGGAAAGGGAGATATCGAATAATTTGACAGTACAGTACTATTGATTCGCCCTGTATAGAGTGAGCTAGTAAAGTTTGGAACAAATTCGATAAAATATTCTAGGGGGATTTCCTCATAAAATCTTCGGACACATCAAGCTTTTTTCAATGTCACTTTTTCTGCCATTGGCATTTTTTTATCGTGTTTTCGTAAAGTTTGTTAAATTGTAACCCTAATTTTTCTTTCCGGATTTCGATAGAGCACAATTTTCTGCGTATGAAAATGTAACAAACCTACAACCTTGAAAAGTTTTCGAGATAATCGATCCTTAAGTTCCAAAAATGTAAGATAAAATTATTAGTGTATAATACCAATTGTTTATCAAGAATAAGGTGCTGGAAAAAATAACATCGTTTTGTCAGTAATTAAAATTTTGTAATCTGTGGTCTAGTATTTTGTTAATTAATCGTTGACTAAAAAGTGTATTTAGAATTCAATTTTATTTTTTCAACTACGAGGCGGAGTGAGAAGTCTGGTAAAAATGAAACAAGGAATAATTTTTTCGGCCAAAAAAAAAATTATTTTACAACGTAGTCGCCTTTTAGCTCGATGCACTTAGTCCAACGTTTTTCAAATTTTTCAATCCCTTCCGAATAATACGATTTCTCCAACCCTTCAAAATAGGCGTTTGTTGCATCGATGATCTCCTCATTAGAGCCGAATCTCTTTCCGCCGAGCCATTTCTTGAAGTTCGGGAACAGGAAATAGTCGCAGGGGGCTAAGTCTGGATAATATGGCGGATGTGGAAGCAATTCGAAGCGTAATTCATGGATTTTGGCCATGGCAACTACACACACGTGTGCACCCGTGCATTTTGTCTTGATGGAAGAGAACTTTTTTCTTCGCCATATGCGGTCGTTTTTTTTTCAAAACGTCGTTGAAACGGTCCAATAAGTTGCAGTAATATTCGCCGTTGACTGTTTATCCCTTTTGAAGGTAATCGATGTGGATTATGGGTCCATAGGACCAAAAAACTGTGGTCATGACCTTGTTGGCCGATAAAACCGCCTTGGCCTTCTTCGGCGCAGATTCGCCAGTAGAAATCTACTGTTTAGACTGTTCCTTGGTCTCCGGTGTATAGTGATGGATCCATGTTTCATCCACAGTTATGAAACGACGCAAAAACTTCTTTTTATTGCGCTTGAACATCGCCAAACCTGCCTCTGAAGTTGTCACACGTGATGTGCGTTTTTGGTCGATTGTAAGCAAACGCGGCACCCAACGCAACGCGCGGATAGCTTTTTCATATTCAAATGTTCGTGTAATATATTGCGCACACGTTCATCTGAGATGCCTACTATCTCAGCTATCTCGCGCACTTTCACTCTGCGGTCTTGCAATACCGTATCATGGATTTTGTCAATCATTTCTGGTGTGGTGACTTCATTTGGGCGTCCTGAACGTTCGGCGTCAGTTGTGCTTGTACGACCACAACGAAAATCAGCTAACCACTTGTGAATCATTTAAATCGATGGTGAAGAGTCCCCATAATATTTATCAAGCTTTGTTTTGGTTTGCGTACCTAATGGTTTTTCCACGCAAAAAATAATGTTTAATTAACACACGAAATTCACTTTCCATGTTTGCAAAAATACGATGGGTTGTCTGGTTTCAATATTTCAAAATGGTTCTTCGCTTGTATGAAAGGCAAAGAATTGACACCGTTAGCAAAATAGAGCAAACAGTTTTGCTAGAGGGTCATACGAGAAATCGTCCTAGGTCAGGGGTCGGCAACCTTTTGAGATGGAAGAGCCAAAAGTTACAATTTACAAAATTTCCCAGTTTTTAAAGAGCCACTAACATTTTTGTAGATTTGATTTTTGATTTAAAATAAATAGCTTTAAATATGAAATAATATTTATTCATATAAAAATAGGTATACAAATGTTTCGCACAAAACATATTAAAGTATTTTAGCTAGCTCTGCTAGAATAATAAAATTAGTAATCAAATATGAGTGCCTCAATTCGCGGCATTTCTTTTAGAGCTGTCCACTTGTGCAGCGTGACGTGCATACTTTTCTGGACCTCCAACTCTTCTAACTTGCTCTTGAATTCTGTGAACTTGCCACTCCACAAGTGTTTGGTTTTAAAATCCAGCAATTGCATTTGAAGCGAACCAGCATCAATTCCAAATGGCTCAATGTTGATCTCATTTGTATTTGTGTTGAGAGGATTTACTATGAACGCCAGAGTACTTGCGTTTGTTTTGAATTGCTTAAATCTCTCAGCGAATCCATCCTTCATTTTGTTTATAGCCATGCTGAAGTAATTCGTGTCTATAGTTGCATTGGTTTCTTCACGATATTGCTTCAAATTTTCGAAATGAAGTAATTTACCGCTCTCCATGTCTTCGACAAAAAGAAGTAATTTATTTTCGAAACAAAACCACTTCTTCAAGCAAGGCAGAGGCTGGGTTTCCCTTTCCTTGCAGTTTTACATTAAGCTCATTTAGTTTCTTTGTGATATCCACCATGAAGTTGAATTTTTGCAGCCATTTGTCTTCCTTCAATTCGGGATGGACAATGCCTTTTTCATTGAAAAATGTTTTTGTTTCACTCAAGCAAAAAGCAAAACGTTTCAATACCTTACCCCTGGAAAGCCATATTGCACTTTATTGTGCAGAAGTAGGTCAGAATACTGGCTTTCTATTTCTTGAAGAAATTCCTTAAACTGGCGATGGTAGAGTGCTTTTGCCAAAATGCTGTTAATGATATTAATTAGCAAGTTCATGACCTCAACTATTTCGGCCGGAAATGTTTGGGCACAAAGCGCCTCTTGATGAATTGTGCAGTGAAACATTAAAATTTCGTGGTTTATTTTTTGCCGAAGAATTGTTGTTACCCCTTTATGTATTCCTGTCATACTTCTGGCTCCATCAGTTGCTATGGAAACGATTTTATTTATATCGATTGCATAATAGTCTTCCAGGCATTTTTGTACAGCATTCGCTATATCTTCTCCACGAGTTTGCCCTGAGAGCGGCAGCAATCCTAGCAGTTCTTCTAGTGGATAATATAATTATTAATATTTGCACATGGAACTGGAGAGCCGCATCTTGACATCGAAAGAGCCGCATGCGGCTCGCGAGCCGCAGGTTGCCGACCCCTGTCCTAGGTCCATCAGTTCAAGAAGATGTTCAGCTAAATAAATATTTTACTCGAGTTTCAAGAAATTCCCCATTTATCCACTCGTCAAGTGAGCTCCGTTATAAAATATTTGAAATTGAGGAAGTGGCATCCGTATAAAGTGGTTTCTGGTTCAAGAACTAAACGAAGATGAATCTGACCATAGGTTACAGTTTTGTGAAACCATGTTGCAGCGCCAAGATGCGGATGACGGATTCCGAAATAATATAATTTTTTCTGATAAAGCTACCATTTCTTTTTTTCTTTGAAACCAATAACACGATATGGTACCAGCAAGACAGAGCTCCGGCATCGTTCGTGAATATTTAAACCAAGTTTTTACTAACCAATGAATTGGTCGCAGGGAAACGATCGAATGGCCACCTAGATCTCCGGATCTTACTCCGCTTGATAACATTTTCTGATGCAATTTAAAGAGCTAAGTCTTTCTCAATAGACCAACTACCATTGACAAACTAAAGGATATAATTCGCAATGAAATTCGGGCAATTCAACTCGCTACGATAGAAAACATTTTACAGGAGTTTCAATGCATGAAAGGATATTGCCAAAAAGTGAGCGGGGGTCACTTCAAACATTTAATTTGATTTTTTCTTTACATTATTTGTGCGAAAACCTTAATAATTATTGTTATCATTAAATTTTTCAAATGCTTTTTTGTTATTTTGAGTCAAGAAAATGTACCTTCTCCAAATTCGTAAAGAAAAATTAGGGTTGCCATTTAAAAAAGTTTACGATGATGTCACAGCTCAAAACACACGATTGCAGAAAAAATGTCATTTAAAAAAATAAGGTTGACATGTCTGAGAAAATCCTTCTAAAAATTTTTATCGAATTTGTTCCAAACTTTACGTACCCACCGTATTATACTCGTATAAACATAACAATGTTAAAATATTTACATAACAAAGCATCATGCATTTACTTATCTTCTTATCAACTCTTTAATTACTTATCCTCCTTACTAGTGTCTAGAAAAATACAAGATTTGATAAGATTTGACCTAGTATTATTTGTATAATTATGTGAAATGAAATGCAATATAATGCATAGCGTGTGCGCGCGTGTAAAGCAGATAATAAGTCATAAATTTTATTTTAAATTTCTTCAAAAGCTGAACTAGACTAAAAACTATTTGAATTTTTTAATCGAGTTAAACAACATTGTCGAAAAAACACTTTAACAGGACAGGATTACAAATATTTTGCAAAATATTTTTTAAAAAAATGAAAGAAGGGCAAGTCCTTTGAAAATCGTGAAAACAATAAAATATAAAAATTATTAAAACAGCGCTGAATATGCCATTTAATCTTTATTTTGAATGTTCAAGCATATTCGACAATCAAAAATAAAACAAAAGTTTCTGAAAATTTATTGCAAACTTTTTTTTATGAATAAAAAATTTTAATAAAAGTTCTTAAACGATTTATTAAAATAAAATTAGATATTAGGTAGATATAGGCCAATCGACGATAGTTTAATTGTGGAAATATTTCAGAACAAGTTTGAGTAAATTTTATTATATTTATTTGGTGCTCTAAAGCGCCATATTAATTTTGGTACGGCCCAACACCCCCGAATTTGGACACCATATTAGAAACCACGCAAAAATGGTCACTTTTATGTATATTCGTAAAATATCAGTTTGGATTTACTTTAAAGTAAAATGTTAAGTATTTACAAATAAAGAAAACTAAATTATCTACAGAAAATATCCAAAAATATTTCTTGTTTTTCAATCGGTTGCAGAGTTACAGCCATCAGAGAGCACGATACCATTTTTTACTTCATTATTATTTGATATTTTGTGTATCAAAAAATAATTTTTGGTTCCTTTTATGCATTTGTTTAAGTAAGTAATTTATCCAATTTATATAAAACTAAAACAAAACGAACGTTTTTACATGAATTTTCCAATAGAGCGGCCAAATCTGGAGTCGCTAGAATAGGCAATAAATCTTTATTTGGGACTTTAAAAAGGCATACCTACTAATTTTACACGGTCTAACGTCTCCGGATTTGGCCGCCACTTTGGAAAAACCACGCAAACAAAGACATTTTTATGAATATTCATGAATATCGTAATATAATATAAATATAAATCGGTTAGATGTCTTAAATACTGCATTGAAGATATCATAAGAATGGTAAACATATACCGAATCGGCTGTAACTCTACAGCCGATCGATTTACTGAAAAAAATGTAAGTACCTAATATTTTGCCCTAAAGTGAATCCAAACCGAGATATTCACGAATATTTAGAAAAATGTCATTTTTTGCGTAATTTTTCTAATGGTGGCCAAATCTTGGTTATAGCTAAACCGTCAAAAATTAATAAGTAGTATGTATTTTTAGAGGTCCAAATAAAGACAATAAAATTTATTCCAGCCTAATACTCTACCTATTAAAAATAAAAACATAAAGAAAATAAATAATTGAAAATGGGAGAATTTGGGGTAATAAAATGACTTTTGTTCTTTTGTAACTAACAAAAATGTTCAAGTTGTTCCAATTTCTGAAAGTTGACTTTAACCTAATTTCCCTTCCTCATTAAATAATATTCCTGGTTATCCACTTTATAAAAAGGATCCATCATCAATCAGAGGTGGTATTGTCTGCTGTTTTATCAAGAATAATACCAAATGTAACATTATTGAAATTGATAATATTGTAAACAAGTAGTCTTTAGCATCAACTATGGTTAGTAACGGTACGTGACATTTGGGCGCCGCCGTTTGGGAGCCGCCGTTTGGGCGTCGCCATTAGGGCGCCGCCGTTTGGGTGCCAGGACTTTTGGGCGCCGGGACTTTTGGGCGCCAAAAATTTGGCGCCATTGATCCATTACGGCAATCACAAATCCGTGCCTTCCATTTGATGAGCCTTCCACATCAGTTTTTAACTTATTTTTTATGTTTTCCACTATACCGGGTCCAAAGTATTTGGAATGTAATAGAATATCATTTTCCAACGTCATGAAGTAGAACATTTTGATGATTTTGTGTATGAAATTTTGATAGTTCAGTAAACTCTGAAATATGTTTGGGGAATTTCTACCTATATAGACATTTTATTCGTTGATACCCGGATGATCTCTTGATCCGTTGATACAATGATCCGTTGATACGTTGATACAATGATCCGTTGATACGTTGATACAATGATCCGTTGATACGTTGATACAATGATCCGTTTATACTATGAACCAATAATCTCTTAAACCGTTGATACAGTTGATATCTTCATATGTAATTACAAAAATATGCTGTAATCAATTCAGTAACTGAAGCTTTTCCGGCAGCTCAATTAAATGGTTGCTTATTTCACTTGGTGAAAAATTTTAAAAAGCAAATTCGTGAAAATGGATTGTACCATCAGTATACAAGCGACCCCAAATTTTCTCTCCAAGCTCGCATGGTAATCGCTATCGCATTCGTTCCTATTGGAGATATTGATAATGCACTTCAAGAACTATCTCAGCTGCTTCCAGTTGAATTGATACCGATTCTAAACTGGCTAGAAGATAATTATGTTTTAAGGCCAAACCGAAATCAAACAAGGCGAAGGCCACTATTTTCTCCGCATATATGGAATGTTTATGATCGGGTGCTTAATGATCAAAATCGCACTAACAATATTGCGGAAGCCGCTCATCGCAGTTTACAAAGCCAATTAGATATGGATCACCCATCCATATGGAAATTTGTTGATGGCCTGCGAAGCGTTCAGAAAGGAAAAGACTCATACGAGGAATTTACACGTGGTGAAGCTGCTCCTCATAAAAGGTTAAAATATCAAGCAGTGGATACCAGAATAAAACGAATTGTGGAATCATATGGAGACAGAACAATATCAGAATATCTTAGAGGGATTGCACATAATGTGTTAATGAATTAATAATTAATAAAATTTATTGTATTATACCTTATTATTATTTATTGTTTGTTGTGTTAACCTCTTAAACTTATTAGGTCAAAACGGCCTGGGGCGATCGGAGTTCCCGGGGGGCGGGATAACGCAACGTTTTGACAACGCAACCATCTAGGGTGGATCTGTACTAGACCCTTTGCTTTCAATATAACCCGAGTTTTTCCTCCGATTTACTTTTAATATCTGAGGATTTGTATCTTTTCAACTTCGACTGTAATCAAATGATTATCGACAGAAGATGTCGTTCCTGAATAGACTAAACTAAAATGCCCCGACGCTCTTAGTGCCACTCATGTTCTTGGAATTACTAAAATTTTTATTTTCTATCCTTTTTCTAATGGTTTATTTTTGTAAGTATGACAAAGATAACTTCTTCTTCTCACATGATTAAAGAGAAACATTTTACAATAATTATTTTAATATCTTAAGTAGAGATCCTTTCAGAAAAAATTTTTGGCGAAAAAAACGGCGAGCGCCCAAAAGTCCCGGCGCCCAAACGTCCGGCGCCCAAAAGTCCCGGCGTCCAAAAGTCCGGCGCCCAAACTGCCGGTGCCCAAACGGCCGGCTCCCAAACGTCCAGCGCCCAAACGGCGGCGCCCAAATGTCCTGTCCCGGGTTAGTAATGTTTTCGTTAAATCCTAAGGGGGATCTTAATGGTGACTTACTCGAGAATGATAGTCAATCTTATATTTGTTAACTCTTTACTTGTATCTTTTAACATCTCACAGATTGGTGATCAACCTAATCGAGTAACCGCTTCTGCCAATATAACAGAAAAATCTTAATTTCATTTCTGGACTACAGTAAAGCATTTGACGTGATAAACTTTTGTATTGCGGTTGCGATAATTTAACGATTAATCTTTTTCAAAACTATTTAACTGGTAGAATCCATAGAGTGAAATTGCTGTTGTCACAACACAAGGGCGCGATATGGGTTCAGGAAGACGTCTTGCGAAACTTGGAAGAAGAAAACACCACTGACATTTGAACGTCATCATGAGCGATGAACGTTCAACGATGAACAAACGGACTACAGAGTTTGGACGGCTTGGGACCCGCCTGGACATTCTAGCCAACAGCTCCAACTGGAATTTGCTTATCAGAAGACCAGCAGAATCGCCAACATTCAGTTGTGATCCAGTAGTTCCAATATGGAATGTGACTCCGAAAATCGGAAGCAACTGCGGTGCTAGTAAACTGAAAAAGGATTCAAGTCATCAGAACGTCACCCTATATACGCATCTAATCAAGATTAATAATTTTCTCTTTCAGTTTTAATCTTTCTATATACGAACATCTGCACTAATTTTTTTACATTAATCCCTAGGTCCAGTCTCAGGAACGCCAACATCAAGATTATAATATATAAAAATTTAAATCTCACATCTTCAAGTTCACAAAGTTTGCGTTTCACGACTGGTACGAGTTTAATATAGGAAACCAGGAGAGGTTGCTTTACGGCGTTGAAACCTCTAAACTTGTTTTTAAATTATTTATTACCAGAAGTGAAATTCTTAGCCGTCTTCTTCAGTAATTCGTGACAGGGCAGAACGGTTTTGCTCACTGACCATTGACAGATTCACTGTCAATTTGGCATAGCAAATAGTAAGCTTCATCGTGGCTTATTAAAATCTTTTGTATTCAATTCAAGACCGCAAGGCTGTGCATGTAATATGAGCCGGGTCAAAACTTAATTTTTCAATTTCTATGTCAGCTAACTCGATCCTCGATCGTCAGACAAGAGATTAAGCGAGCTGGGCTCGCAAAATACTCCCCAATGCGACTTTTATGCTATGATATGCAACAATGGGTTAATTCTTAATCCAACAAGATTGTTTGTCTACAAATGGGAAGTGTAAAAACTGAGAAAATCTGAAATCAAAATATCATTTTTTAAATATTTTTAGCCCTATTACAAGGTGATAAATAAATGTCATAAAAATACACTTACAATTAAAATTCAAATACCTAGTTATAAGCTTTTTTTAAAATTTTAATACTTATTTGCAATAATCTTAATTACTTTTATACCATTTGAAAATTATTCTTCCTGTTTTTAGGTAGAATTAATTCTGTATTCCATGAGTGTTGATTCGTTTAATGAACAAAGTTTTAGTATCGGGATAGAATGATAACGCAGAAAACGTGGAAAACAGAATTAATTCTTTTAAATTGTTATATAGCAACTTATTTGATCAAGTTATATAAAAATTAAGCACATTTATTTATTTATAGCTGACACAGTATACACATTAAGAAGTAAATGATTAAATAAACAATCTTATTGATAACATTTAAAATTTTAAATATCTAGCATAAAAAAGAAGGAAAAATACTTTTTAAAGTTTGACCATGATCTTTAGAATTTTTTATTGATGGTTTCGTCATGAAAATGTTATGTACATTTATTTAATAAATTGTCAGCGCCGTTCTAATAAGACATTTAAGCGCCCTGGGCTAAGAACATCGGCGACTTTTGTGGATTCATACATACGTGATGGTTTTCATGGAAAAAGATTGGCGTGTATCTATTTATGTACCTCCAAATGGACAGATATTTATATACACCTATCTTTTTCCACGGTAACCATGTATGAATCCACAAGAAGAACATAAAAATACCATGGACCATTCTAACCCAGAACTATGGGCTATATATGACTGGAGGGGTCAGATAAAGATAAAGTTAGGCTGTGATATATTTGATAATTCCATTCAGGGTCAAATTTTGTCGTTTCTACCAATCAGCGTGCGTTATTTTACATTGGAGTTAAATGGGTACGACACATGCACAGTCGAATAATATCCGAAAATAAAAAATATTCCAAATACCCCACCAGAATATCGAATATTTGTAGTGGAGCGTAAAAGAATTCATACGTAATAAAAAATCTCTTCGAATATTATAATTTATGTAGTGTGTATTAGTTCAACGCATTAGTTCTCACCCGAATTCACTTAAAGCAATGTACTTCTAACGAATTTTATAGTAACGAATTTTATATTACAAATTTAGTGCGATTATGTTTCCATTTTTTTTCGGTACTTACGAAATTTTTTGTTTAATTTTTTTTTGCAATGATTGTGATGCGATATGGTCAATTTGTTTCACAATTTTCGACATTAAAAATGGCGTTTGAAATGTCGATTTTCGTATGTGATGTTGTGCTTTTAAGTTGTGGCGTTTCTTCACGGAATTATCACCGCAACAGCAACGCGGGTTCGGACAATACTCAAAGATTCAGCGAGTACAGGTTTCAGCTGCGGAGATTGACACTCGCTCCGCTGCGCTTCGCTCGTGCAATCTCCTTGCTAAAACCTGTACTCGCTGAATCTTTGAGTATTGTCCTAGCCCTTGTGTTGTATCATGCGAATAATGATCGTGATTGAAAAATGTACAACAAGAAATGTTTCGATCAGAACACACTTTCATCATACTTATAATATTTGCATCGTCAATCGATCCATACTCATTCCCTCAGCATGCCGAAACCCAAATTTCGCTAAAACTCAGAAAAATATATTATAAATCTAAAAATTTACTTAATGGCTCTATGGCATTGCTGAAGAACAGCACACAAAAACTTTCAAGACCTCCAAGGTCGGCGTCATTGATTTATGTCTTTGTAAATTATCCGCCCAAAACTTTTAGCTTTTATCACAATTTCCTTTTGGACGATTTATAAAGACAGAAATTATAATGACGCCGGAGTTTGAGGTCTTGGAAGTTTTAGCCTGTTGTTCAGCAATACCTTAGGTATATTTGAGCAAAGTTTCAGATTTACAATTTTTTTTTTTGGTCAAAACTTAAAAGCCTTGAACTAACAAGGGCACAATTCTGAAAAAATTTTGTGTAAAATAATAATAAAAGCGACGAAAAGTTGCTACTCTGAATTAAAATAGTATCTCCAAAACTATGTACCGAAAATTAATTTCAATAAATAATTATAATGTATAAAAATTTGGGAAAATTAAAATCTGTTAACTTTTGTAGAAATTATTAACACAAATTTTGAAAAATTTCAGGTCAATTGCTAGCTTTTCTAAGTGAAGATAACTAGGAGAATGAACTTATTTGTGTAAAATATTAATAAGCACTGGTGGGCCAGAAAATAGTCATACACAGACCGGAACTATTATTTAACTAAATAAAACTAAAAGTAGGTTGATTGCTTATATTGATGTGCAAGTGTAAAAAACAGCAAAAAAAACTGTACACGTGCTCTCTACAATTGTTATAGGAATCAGATTGAAATTTTAAATCGAAGATGAAGCATTCCGGCCAAATTTAAACTAAAATTTTTTATTTGGAATCGCGAATCGGGTTAAATTTCTATATTTTTCAGATAATTGAGGAATTGACTGCATTGCCAATCCGTTTTTGATTGGACCAGCAGATACCAGTTTCCTGAATATTTATTTTTAAAATTGGCTCAACTTGTGTAGTATATCTTAAGTGCATAAAAAATGATCTCTGGATGTATCTAAAAGCAACTAACGTCGAAGTAATACCAATAAAATTTTTATTATAATAAATGATATCCATCATAAATTTTAGGAATCAAGTGGGAAGCCAAAACTTCCTTTCTTCTTTTACTTTTATATCGAAAATAACATGCAGATATACAATTTTAAAGCTGAAAAAATACGTTACATTATTTGAGATCTGTAAAGTGTCACAAATGAAATTGATTCTCGACAGTTATAAATTTTGCATATTAAATTTAAAGATTCAAGTGCGATTATTGTGGTAATGCAACGTATTTTATGTCAGCTCTTGCAACTAAGGTTAATGGCTTCTATTCATTCTTAAGTATATCGTCTTCTTGCATTTGGTAACAAGACGAGGGTGGACTTATGCTCAAAATTTACTTTCAACAGTTCTTTCATTTCATTGGTTGCAAAATTGAAATTATGTGAAAACGTAGGTATATGTCTGATGTACATAACTGTCAAAATGTGATTTATGCTTTAAAAAGGTTCAAAAACGAAACCTTCTCTAATTCTACCGTAAATTCTATTCGAAAAGTATATATTAAAACTTTTTGAAATATCTGAATTAATTTGAAAGAAAAATTATGTAAAAAATGTTGATAAGGGTCAGTGCAAAAATAAAAGTGAAAGCTTTTAACGTCACCATCAGCAATTTTTAATATAAATTTCCTTTGAGATTTTCGTGTCGCTATAACGACTCATTTTTCGAACGATAATTTTTATACATACATAAATATCTCGATAAAGTAATTGAATAATAAAAACATTCAAAATGTATTAAAATTAAAAAAACTGAAAACGTGAAAAGAGTTTTTGTCTTCCATTTGAACGATTTTTAAAGAAATGTTTGGGGTATGCGTATGCAAAATGTGTTGTATGAATAAAATATTTTGCCGCTTAAATGTACATTACCTATTCAGCCGAAAAAAATTTAATATACAAGAATGCATGCTCGAGGTCAATGAATTTAGACTATAATGCTTTTTTGTTGGTTCTTTCCACCTCTAACATCGCACGATACGGCAATATTTTTGGGGATATCTGTGCTGATAAGTACTTGAGAAATAAATACTTACTACTACTTATAACATAATATTTGTTAAAAATGCATTGACCCCGGTATTGCATGGCTATGGCAACAAAAATATATGGAGTCACAAGTTAGCCTAAGTTATGGACCACTGTTGAATTTCACAACAGGTTCAAGAAACTCAATATAAAGTCTACTATTATTTGGAGTTGTTGACATTAACTTAAATAAAAATATTTATTAATTTAATGTTTATTGAAGTTTGTCGTACCTACGTTGAAGTACGCGTGTAATCTATACACCGAATTATTCGTACAGTTCGATTTTTATTATAAAGGGTAATCCAACAAGAGGTGTCAATGGGTCCAGTTTTGTAACCACTACTGCCTGAAATAAAA
Organism: Podabrus alpinus; assembly: GCA_932274525.1. NCBI lineage: Eukaryota > Metazoa > Arthropoda > Insecta > Coleoptera > Cantharidae > Podabrus > Podabrus alpinus. The sequence continues at coordinate 24,950,209 of OW026451.1, forward strand.
TTTCTTCAGCTACACACTAGAGCAACGGTGGGCAACCTCCGGCCCGTGGGCCAACTCCGGTCCGCGTAAAGTTCTAATCCGGCCCGCGAGATCTTTAGAAGAAATAATAAATAAATATTTTCAAAAACAAAAATTTTAAAGAAAAGGATTAGGTTAGTACCTAACATAAGGAAAAAGGAGAGATCTACAGTTTAATTTTCGATATAATTCGTCTTATTTAAATTAAATTAAAAAGTATTGTAAAAAGTAAATTGAAAAGTACACTAGACCCTCCATGTACGCGAGTTCGATGTACGCGAATTCAGAATAACGCGAATTAGATTTTGATACCTGAATTTTTTATACGCGAAGCAAAATTCCCTTTAACGCGAATTAAGTTTTCGCGTATTATTAAAATAACTAGGTGGCACAGTCGGCCTACTGGCCCTTTAGCCATCTAGGCCGTGTCGGATGTGGTTGTTCGGCCTTCGGCCTCACTACAAGGTTCTAAAGTAGCCTATGTTTTTCGTAGCGTTGTAAATATCGTAACTTCTACACCAAATTTGGTTAAGATTGGTCAAATAGAAACGTATAGCACGTGCACGCGTATTTGCATTGTCGATCGGTTGATAGCTTGACAGCATTAATTATTGTTTTTTAAGTTGATTTTGAGTAGCCTGCCTTCCTTTAAGGAATCTCGATAATCCATTCATGCGCGTCCCATAGGGACGCGCATGAATGGATTATCGAGATTCCTTAAAGAAGGCAGGCTACTCAAAATCAACTTTCCTTTCCTTTGCGAATTTTTGCACTATTTCAATACAAAAACATGCGCAGGGACCTACATAATAACTGTGCCAAATTTGGTTCCGATCGGTCAAACGGTTTAGGAGTCTATAGGGAACATACATACATACATCCATTTTTATATAATTATATTGATTATATGTGTTATCCAAATAGCATAAACAAATTTGGAGGTGTAGGTTTATATAAATCTTGCGTCGAAGCTAAAGATATTCATTGAACTATACTAAGGCCCGCGGACGAAACGTAAATATTATTCTGGCCCCTGTTATACAAAAGGTTGCGCACCCCTGCACTAGAGAACAGGCTTATTTTAGTCTATAGAAATAATATTTTGTATGAATCCGTTGAAAAAATCAAAAAATTTCGACTTTTGAAAAGTACGGGAAATTAGCATCGAATATGCCACACACCCCAGGCAGACGCGATACATTTCAAGGACGGTCCCTTGAAATCGCGTAAAATTTTTTCGCTCCGATTTGAATTTTTCTTTGAAATTCGGATAGGTGGGCGTGTGATTAGTAGATATTAGTAATAAATATAATCAAAAAAATGGAAAATAACCCGTGTATTGCCGAAAATGTGAAAAAATTAAATGTTTTTTTTCTTCGAATTTTGGGGTGTGCATTCGATAAGGAGGGTTATCCATCGTCAAAACCTACCCTTCCGGGGCGCCGCTTCGCTTCGCTCCGCTACGCTCTGCACCCCTCCAGGGCGGTTTTGACTCTGGTTACTAGGCTCAACATACGAGAAGCGCCTTCGATCAAGAAAACCGGGATCTAAAAAACTGGGAGCTTAGAGACCCTTGAAATAGCATTAAAAAGTATAGTTGCGGTATGGGGCAGTAAACTATTACGTTTCACCTCCAAAAAATCGCGTAAAACAAAAAATAATCGATGTTACATGTACGAGAGACGTGCTGCTTCTGCCGGTCCGTAAAACGCTAAAGGGCTCGCCACATAGCCTGTGCTGTGCTATGCCAATGTCAAACATTGAAGTAGAAACATATGGATTCACGGAATGGGACGCTTCGCCGTCGCCGTTTCGCCGTCGTTAATTAAAAAATATAAATCAAAAACCCCTAAAATTGGAAACGTAATAGTTTACTGCCCCATACCGCAACTACACTTTTTAATGCTATTTCGAGGTTCTCTCACATCCCGGTTGCATTTATCCCGGTTTTCTTGATCTGTCGCGCTTCAAGTATGTTTAGCCTAGTAACCAGAGTCAAATCCGCCCTGGAGGGGTGCAGGGCGGAGCGGAGCGCAGCGGAGCGGAGCGCAGCGGCGCCCCGTAAGGGTAGGATTTGACGATGGATTACCCTCCTTTTCGAATGCACATCCCTAAAATTGGAAACGTAATAGTTTACTGCCCCATACCGCAACTATACTTTTTAATGCTATTTCGAGGTTCTCTCACATCCCGGTTGCATTTATCCCGGTTTTCTTGATCTGTCGCGCTTCAAGTATGTTTAGCCTAGTAACCAGAGTCAAATCCGCCCTGGAGGGGTGCAGAGCGGAGCGGAGCGCAGCGGCGCCCCGTAAGGGTAGGATTTGACGATGGATTACCCTCCTTTTCGAATGCACACCCCTAAAATTGGAAGGCAAAAAAAATGTAATTTTTTCACTTTTTTGGCAATACACGAGTTATTTTCCATTTTTTGATTATATTTATTACTAATATCTACTAATCACACCCCCATCTATCCGAATTTCAAAGAAAAATTCAAATCGGAGAGAAAAAATTTCACTCCATTTGAAATTTTTTGGATTATCGCAACATTTTAAGTTGGTAATAAATTTTTAGTATATAAATGAAACAGCCTCATATTGTGAGTGGGTTTGAAATCCCAAAAAAAATTCCCATAGGTTAGGTTACATTTTGTTCTTCTTCTAAAACTATTAATTTTATTATAAAATTTTATAATAAAATTTTAATTGTAACTTTTGATTTATATTTTTTAATTAACGACGGCGAAATGGGCGACGGCGAAACGGCGACGGCGAAACGGGCGACGGCGAAACGGGCGACGGCGAAACGGCGACGGCGAAACGGCGACGGCGAAACGGCGACGGCGAAACGTCCTAGACCGATGGATTCAATAGTGACGTTCACATAGTTATGAGTTGCTATGCTATTTTGCGCATGACCATGACATTGTTCAACGTTTGTGTTGACATAACACAGAGCATAGCATAGCACAGCACAGGCTATGTGGCGAGCCCTTAAGTCTAATAAGACTAGTTCTTTCTGCACGCACCGTCAATAGAATGAGCGACGCGCCGGAATCTCGTTAATTTTACCACTGAATCTCGTTAAATGAGCTAAGTTCAAATTCGATTTATTGATAAGTTCGGCCCCCGTTCATAGTGAATACTTTTACAATTTGTTATATTAACTATGTTCTTTAGTGTGTAGCAGAAGAAATGATGATTCGATCAGTAGTGGTTGGGTAACTGTAGCCTGTAATTCTAATACCTCGTAAGCCTCAAAAATATGAAAATCGGGTTATGATGTTTTTGGATCCTGTAAGCCACACTCGACCATTTTAGTATTACACTTATCCCAAAGAAAAATTAGTTTAAGTATTAAAACGGTTTTCTAATACCTCGTTTGTTAAAGTGCATATGCAAAATTAAACAGTTTTTTTCATTTATCTCAGAACTTGCATTTTGGGTATACGAGGTATTAGAATTACACAGACGATATACCAATAATGGGATTTGAAATGGAACGTTACATGATCGACGAACGTATAGTTATTGTGAAAACACATTACCAAAATGGTTAACAATTTTCAGTTACAATTCGTCAAATTTTGGATAGAAGAAGTGCACCTTCTCGTAGTGGAATTATAAATGTAATAAAAAAATTGAGGAAACTGGTTTAAGAACACTTGTCCGTCATCGTGGTGGTCCTTCAGTCATAAATGTCGCTACAATGAAGGAACGCGAGAACCTCAATTCGGCACCGTTTACAGTACTTGGAGCTTTCTTATGGCACTCTGCATCGGATTAAAAAAAAAGATCTTCGTTTACACCTTTACAACATTAAATTAAAGCAAGAACTGAGCAGACCATGCTCAGCGCCATACATTTATTTATTGGGTGTTGGAAAACAAAGCTGTTGATTTTTGCAATAAAAACATTTTATATGATGAACCCTATTTTCAGGCGAATGGCTACATCAATAAATAAAATCGCTGAATCTGGGGAGCTCAAAACCCACAAGCCATCTTGGAACAACCCATGATGCATCCGCGCACAGCAACTTTTTGGTGCACTTTTTGCACTGAATACTTCTTCGAAAATGATGCCGGCCAAGCGGTTACGGTTAATGGTTTTAGTAATGTAACTATAAAAAGTTACATGATAGAGGACCGACAACAGATTTTGACTGGCCTGCTAATGCTGACAATAAACCAGGAAGGTGATCAGATAATCGTTACAGAAGAAGAAGTAGTGCGGTGTTTGCGACAAATGAAGAATGGAAAATCACCTGACCCAGGAAACATCCCAGTAGAACTACTGAAATACGATGGATTTTGTACTGACCAAATGGAAGAGACACTGTGTTGGTATGGGGATTCTAATAGGCGAACACCCAATGGGTAGCCTCAATTTTTCCGACGATCAGGTAATGTTTCCATACGACCTGTACTTTATGGCAAGAAGATTGTATACACAATATAAAGAGTGGGGACTTCAGATGAGTATGGCAAAGACCGAATACCTTGAAGTTAACTCTGACTCTAATTTTGAAATAACAGTGGACGATGATGTCATGATCAAACAGGTGGACAGCTTCAAATACTTGGGGCTACAATAGATAAACATTGATTGGCGGATATGGATATAAAACATAGAATCCAGGAAAAAAAAATATGGTGGGATGCATGAACGGTATATGGTGGGATAGAAGTGTTACGAAGAAAAATAAAAAGCGGATAGGAAGGATACTGGTGGAGTCAGTTATGTGCTACGGGTGTGAGGTGTGGGTGGTAAAAGAAGCAATGAAAGAGAAATTCAGAGCGGTAGAAATGGATTATCTACGCCGCAGTTCTGGAATATCAATATTGCAAAGAATCCCCAACAAGGAAATTAGAAGGCAAATGGTAGCTCCAGAAACCGCAGTAGAAATGGACGATGGTCGCTGGCCAAAAAGAAAATTTTAATGGAACCCTGGTGGAAAAAAACGAGCGATAACGTTTCTAGCTGTAATAGTATGAAATATTGTGAATAATCATTTAACAATGTATTTTTTGCAATCCGAAATAATAATAATAATAAGCAATTGAAAAAGTCACATCCAGGAATTCCAACATTCATAATTACATGTTTCGTACTTATTAGATCTCATCCGTAGCGCATAGAAGGAAATTCCTGAAAGTCAGTAAATTTGTCTTACTAACACTTGACTGAAATCTGAAATGATTAATGTTTTAAAGATTAATCTTCATTGTATTATTGGATTTTATAAGTGAGATTAATCCTCAACGCCCGCTTATGACGATGAGGTTTTACCTCGATCCATGATGGTCCTTTGTACGTCCTGATTGGAAAATTGCTTTTATTGTACAGTTAATGTACTTATGATATATATTTTAACATAGATTTGATAACCCAATTTTAGAAATGCGTGTGGTTGATTAGGTAATCAAGAATATTTTCAATTATGACTTTCAAATTAGAAATTAATTTTATTTTAAGAATTCGTGATTATCTTGAATCCTTCATTATCAACGACGAGTGTAATATTTAAGTCTACTTTATTATACGAGTATACAGGAATTTATATCTAAAAATAAACATGTAATTACTAATTAGGTACTAATTAGCAAATAAATATTTTATTTACTCTTCAAATTGCGTGCGTATACGCACATATTTGTGACCTAATTTCTGGTAATTCATGAAGTTACCTACAACTTCCAAGTTTATATAGGAATTATAAATTACGAGTCTTGAAGTAGTAGTAAATTGTTTGGATATAAATACTACGACTGTGGGAACCAAAGTATGTTAAGCTAATTTTATCAAATTAATCAGAACTTCTAAACGGAGTAAAGTTTAATTGGTTGTTTGTAAACAAGACAGATTTATGAATATTAAACACAAAATTCTCATTTATTATGAATCAAAAAATTAATTTTATTTCTGAAAAACAACAGATCAACTGATGAGGAACTAAAGCAACGGATCTTGCAAAATGAAAAACGGCGTGAAGGCTGTCGGCGAAAACATCAGGAAGGAATCTCTCAGTTTGAGATATCGTGGAAGCTTGAAATCACACACTAATCCGTAAAACGTTTCTAATTCCAAAGGGCAACCAAATGAAATAGTAAATTCTTATATAATTTACGTATTTACTTCGTTGGATAAATAATGTATTATGCATGTACATATATTATAAAGGTATCAAGGATAGTAATTTACATGTAATTTCTTAATAATGGTAGCTTCTGGAAAATTTCACTTATTAATGGTAAAAGTACATAAATATTCAACAATGACTGGCAATGGTATTATCTGCATTAAGTTAAAAGCTTTTTTGAAAACTTTCTTAGAAATCAAATTTATGCTAAAACTAATTTATTGCAGTAAACACATCGAGCAGAGGGTTTATTCCCCATAAAAATGTATAAAATGATAAGAAAAGTTTTAATAAAAAATGTGATGAGATTTTAAGTATCTTCATACAACACTACTTATTGAAATAACATCGTAAGTCTATTGTTACAAGCATTAATATGTTATGTAATCACTCTCCAGGTAGGTAATTTGAAAATGATGAGCTATGAGCAGCTTTTAATTCGTAATAAATTACAATTCATTTACCGTACCTACTTCTTTTTATTTCAATAAAATTTAAATTACATGAAGGAAATTCATTTTCTGTGAAGCATAAACTTTAAAATTGCAAGGTGGGTTTTGCTCGGTAGGATATGGGAAGATGATGGAGATGACAATGATATGTTTTGAATCGATGAACAAATTTTAGGCAAACGAAATTAATAACAGCTAATTTTGTAAATTTACCTCTTTATCTACTGGTACGTATGATTGTTCAAAAAGAAATTTGATTTGATTGAGTATAAAAGATTTATAATAGCTAAGATTTGCAATTGGAAATTGAAGTGCAATCCCAATCACCAATTTAGCGACATGCTCGGCCTCAACCTGAATCGAAGGTACAAATCGGTTTTGTAAAGAGTGATTGAAGTATCAAGTATAGGGAAAAAAATTCGTCGTTTATCTCATGCAGAAATTTTGGTCCTGGAATAGAAAAGTCCATGAAGCCCTAGTATGGGGACTAAGCCTTCACCCTCATATGTTGATTATATTATGCTAAATTTTACAAAGCGATTTATTTCAGGAGTAATAAAATCTACATCCCTCTCTTGCTCTAGAAAATCAGAAGAGAAGCAGGCTCTATTGAGGAAATATAAATAATTGAATCAGACCGTCCTCGACCAATGCATTTTTTGGATTACAAGGTAGAAAAAGTATAATATCCATGAACCTTTAGTACCAAGAATGTATTGACCAATAAAATTGCATAAAGAAAACCAACCCATTAGACCCGTTGTGACATCCATTGATTTTCCCGTATACAACATCCTCAAACGGCTTAATGGAATGTTACCTAAAATAGCAGAGTTCAATCCTGAGTTCAGATTAAAACATACGGGCGAAATTATAGAGAAGATGAAATAAATTATTGTAATAATTATCATGTAACATGTAAATGTAACAATATCCCTGTAAAAGAATCAATAGACATCATTAAAGAGAGAATGAAAAGAGCTTCATCTTCCAAAGAAATAGATGAAGATGTTTTGAAATTGGTTATAGTACTGGTCGAATAAACCTTCCTTCCGTTTGGTAGTGAATATTTTGAGGGCACAGTGCTGGCCATGGGATGCCCGATATCAGCATTCTTATGGACCATTATGAATGCCAATTAATGAACAAATGTAATGAATTTATTCTTCATCAACAGTCACTTTCAAGAAGATATGATGTGGACAATTTAATTTGCATATGGAATGGAACAAGAGAAGAAGCTAATGACTTCCTAGTTCTCTTAAATAGAAGGAACAAGCACGCCCAATTTATTTTAGAGTTCGAAAATGATAATGGAGTGCTGAACTTCGTAGATCTTTCGATTGAGAAAGGTGCGATATTGAATTTACCTTTGGAACACACCGAAAACGAACGTTTACCGACATAATGATTCATTACTCTTCTAACCACTCTAAATAACATAAGATATCAGCAATACGATCTTACTTGGAAGGAGTAAAAAAGACACCTTTCAATCATGATGAAAAACGAGAAAAATTAACATAATAAAAACGATCGCCGAAAATAATAACTACAACATGAATATAGTGGATGAATAAGATGTTAGAGAATCAAAGTACCGATAAAGGAAACCGAGAGAAAGCTTCAAGGAAAGCTGAGGGCTTCAACAGAATTTCCTATCTTGGTCCAATAACTAACAAAATTACCGGACAAAAATAAAAAAGTTTTAAGAACAAAATAGGACTTATTTAAGTCCCATTTTGCATAAAGAAACTTGTCTTGCCTGGGAAGAAACATCTAACAATAAAACCAACAAGGATCTCATATTAGATCCCAACCTTAGGTCTCCAGGTTTTGACCATCCTCGCAGATTTTGGGCAAAAGAACCGTATAAGAACGAATTATGCATTCACATCAAATTCCATGCTGTATAAATGAATCTCGACAATATCTGAGACCTGCGATTGCAGTGATTCAATACAAACAAGGTTTAATATCACTGGTAGCTATGTGGGTCCAGATTGATTATTATTCTAAAAGTTGGGTTGCGCTTTTAAAAAAATCGTCATTGTCATTTTTTGACGGAATATGGTACCCTAAGGTCTTCAAAATCCTTTTTATAAAGTGCGGTCTTCCATTCTACTTAAGCACTTCTTTCTCCAACCGTTGATTTCCATATAGTGGATAACCTCCGTCACTTGGTCCATTCATCTCAGCTTTGGTCTTCGTCTTGTTCTCATTGAACTAATTCCGTTATCATTTTTGTAGTTGTTTCTGATTCTCTTCCCATAACGTGACCTAATGATATTATTTAGTTTAATTTTACTAATAATTATTTTGGGCATAGTATGCATAGAAAACGGCCATTCCATCATTTTCTAATCTTTCGGTCCTTCTTCTAGGCAAATATGCCGCTATTCCGGCCTGACTCTGATGTCGAAAACTTAAAGCCTTTTTTTCGAAGCAAACTAAAATGAAAAATTTTTGTAATAAAAGGTTTTCCTAAACCTTTATGAATTCATATAAACATAATTTGGTATATGTTAATATAGAAAAAATCATCGTACAATGAAATTTCTGTTAAAATTCATTTCAGCGGAATTTTTTTCCAAAAGGAACCTTTTTCTATTATGCCTACATTTTGAATCCCAAAATTTGAAGATAGGAATTTTTATTGTTTATCATCAAACACTGCAGTTTTGAAATATAATCCGGCCGTCGCGTCGCCCAATAATATTTTGGAAATGCTATAAAGGTCACGAAATAAATCGGAAATAAAGGATGAAGTAAAAGAGTTATTTCAATATCGAACTGACGAATAAACTGTTTATAAACGTAAAAAAATCATAAATGAATGATTCTCCATGTGTATTTAGCTTGATCTAACATTCCTTTTAAGATTCCTTCTTCCCATTGTAACGGATAAAAATGGAAATGGTATCAATCGAAAGAGGTGTTTTGTACAGAATTCCAAAATTATTATTCCGCTCCACTGTGAATCCAAATTGATAATCCATGATTAAACCAATTGGTTTGTTCCGACTCTCATGGCATGATCGGATAAGAACTGGTCTTCCCACTGTTCTTTTTCCGACCGGTTCATAACACATCGTATACTTAGGAATACAACAATAATTGTCCATTCTTATAAGATGTTGCTTCCAATTCTGTCTATATTCTATGATTTTCTCTGTAATTGAAAAGATCTCCAACTCGTATAGTATGCCTTCGCTTTTCTTTTCGTCTAGAAGAGTGTAGCCTGCTTAGAATTTACCTTAGAAATCTCATTTCCGCTATTTCGATCCTTCTATTGTCTTCTTTTGTTAAGACCCAATTTAAGATAAGACCATCACTCTATAAAACTTAATCTTTGTTTCTCTACTTGTTCTCTTAAGATATATTTTTATTGTTCCATACATAGTATGATTAAATCTTCCCGATTTAATCACGAAGTCATTTTTTTCGTCATATGAGAGATCGGTTATAGAAGACATAGATTGTCTCTTAACCGAGATACCTCTTCCACCAAGTTTACCGCACCAAAAGTTACTTTCTCCGTCAATCTTACTGTTGAGGTCTTGATTTGATGTCACCATATCTGATTATCCTCACTTACTTAGTTTGTTTGCAGACGAATGCAGCTACCAGGGTGTGACACGTGGATACATAAGTGAGAACTAGCTACCCTGTGAGGACCAATTACCAAGAACCATCTCTTGCCAATGACCTTTGATGTGGTAGTTCCTGGCAAAAAGGCGTAACCCCATACACCCCCGTTGTCTACACCATATTCTTTCTTTCATTTCTTAGCATCTCTCCACATATCTTATAATTTCCCAACCCTTTTCCAATTTTCAGTCTGTCCAGTTTAATTTTAATTTCCGGGTTGATGGTTCTTCTATAGTTTCTTTCTACCCATTGTTCAAACAATATTAAAGACTGATAGATGGAATTCGTGTAAACCTTATCTTCCAGGACTTGGAAATATTTTCGTCACATTGTCTGTTATGCTCAATTGATTTCCATGTATATTTTCTCGAAAACTTGATCAGTTTTGGCTCAGAACCGATATATTTAGACTTCTTACTCCAATCAGCATCGTCGGAATAGTATAAAACAATAAACTGCCTACCAATAAATTATAAAAGTTGTTTAATGATGCCTAGATTTAAGCTTCAACTTTCCTTTCGTGCTTATGAATTACGTTAAATTATATTTGGTGTTATTTTTGACTCCATAATTCATAATTGAATTTTATTGGGGTGAGCACTGCATAAATTGAAAAGTGACAGTACCCAGTACCTGTATAAGAAAAGACTAGAAAATAAGATAAGAGAAAATGAAGTGACACAACAAGATGACGTGGAACAGGCATGGGGTAGGATAAAATCAAACATTATAAAAAGCGGCGAGGAAGCAGTAGGAATGAGAAAGTCTGATATCAACAAAAAGAAGAACACCAAGCCATGGTTCACAAAAGAAGTGAAAGACTTGGCAAACGAGAAGAGAAAGGCGTACTTGCGTTATATCATGGATAGATCACACGATGAATACCTAAGATACAAGACCGTCCGAAATAAAATAAACGACCAAATAACAAGGCTGAAGCGGGAATACTGGGAGAAGTTCTCATCAGACATGGAGCATGACATGTATGGTAGTCAGAAACGAGTATGGCAGATAATACGCAACGCAAAGAAACCAATAATCGAATGCACGCAACTCACAAACATATCAAAAGACGAATGGATTAACTACTTTCAAGTGCTCTACGATACAAATAATAGCACGCCGTCAGACAACATAACGACGGCGAATGTAGAGGAAGAATACCCGGAAGAAGAAATAACAATAACTCAAAACGAAGTGGATGAGGGAATAAAAAGAATGAAGAACAGAAAATCGCCGGGAATAGATATGATAACCAACGAAATGATTAGATACGGGGGCACTACACTATCAAAAGAACTCCAAAAACTGTTTCAAAAGATAATATCATCTGGAAATATACCTGAGGAATGGCGCACAAGTGTCACAGTACCTATATTCAAGAAGGGATCAAAGAAAAACCCGAAGAACTACAGAGGAATAACCCTACTAAGTGGCGTGTATAAATTGTTCACAAGGATCATCTCCCAGAGAGTAATCGAGGAAATCGGAATAAGTGATGAACAACAAGGTTTCCGACAAAACAGATCGACTATCGACGGAATCTTCATAATTCGACAACTGGTAGAGGGAGCAATTGAATATGACAAGCCACTGTTCCTTTGTTTTGTTGATTTTACACAAGCATATGACAAAGTAAAACTCGACGATGTATTAATAATACTGCTCAATAACAAAGTCAACAGAAAAATAGTTAGCATAATAAAGGAACTAAACACAAACACAAGAACAAGAATAAAAGTAGGAGGCACCCTCACAGATGAAGTACCAATAACAACTGGAATCAGACAGGGTGACAGCTTGAGCCCAGCATTGTTTAACCTGATAATGGAACAGATAATTAGAGGTATCAAAGACACTCACATTGGCTATGGAGTGGGGGGTAGCAGAATCTAAATAGTAGTTTACGCAGATGACGTGGTCTTAATGGCCGAAAATGAAGACGACCTACAGCGACTCCTATTCCGACTCAATGGTGTATCAAAAACGTACAACATGCAGATATCGACACCAAAAACTAAATCTATGGTGATCTCAAAATACCCAATACGATGCAAACTGATGGTTGACGAAGAACTTATTGAGCAGGTCAGTAAATTCACATACCTTGGTGTGGAAATAACAAACGACCGAAGCACCATATCAGAGGTCAGTGGCGTACCTAGGGGGGGGGGGGGCGGAGGGGGCGGTCCGCCCCGGGCCCCTTTACTAAGGGGGCCCCACCCAAAAATAAATAATTCCATGTTTCTCAAGTGAGCGAGCTCGTTCGTGGCTCAGTCGTTCAGAGAGCGTCGGTTTCGGAGCTGCGTTGCGTCGTGCTGAACGTCGTAGATTCAATTGTTCGAATTCGGGCTCTTACGATAAAACTTTTTATCAGTTTAACATTTTTAACAGTAATGATAATTGATGATATTCTATCTATTATTTCTCTGCACAGGGCAATAGCTTATGGAAGACGGTTAGATTAAGGCAAAAAAAAAGGCTAGCCACATTAAAAAGTGATAAATGACCTTTTTTTGAGGGTGAGGGGGGGCCTACAAAATAAATCCGCCCCGGGCCCCAAGTGGTCTAGGTACGCCACTGTCAGAGGTACGCACACAAGCACTCAAAGCAGCCAGGATCTCGGGATGCCTACGAAACATCATATCGGGCAATAAACACATATCAATAGAAAGTAAAACAAGGATATACAAAACATGTGTAAGGCCGGTACTGACATACGCGGCAGAGACCAGGGCCGCAACATCAAGAACAAAGTAGACAATGAGATCAACATAAATGAGAACACTAAGAGCGATAACGGGAGTAACGCTGTGGGATAGAGTGAGAAGCGAAGCAACACGAGAAAAGTGCGGAATAAAGGATGTTGTCAGATGGGCCAGAGAGAGGAGACGGTTCTGGAGAGACCATGTAGAGAGGATGGATGATGCGAGAATTGCAAAAGTGGTAATGAAACAAAGACCTAACACCAGAAGACCCCCCGGAAGACCCCCTAAAAGATGGAAGGACAGCTGGACGTCTGAATCCCAGGAAGGCAATGCCGTGATTAATTAACAGGGCCGAGCCCTAACAACAGAAGAAGAAGAAGAAGAAGACTCCAATCAGCATCGTCGGAATAGTATAAAACAATAAACTGCCTACCAATAAATTATAAAAGTTGTTTAATGATGCCTAGATTTAAGCTTCAACTTTCCTTTCGTGCTTATGAATTACGTTAAATTATATTTGGTGTTATTTTTGACTCCATAATTCATAATTGAATTTTATTGGGGTGAGCACTGCATAAATTGAAATTAAACTGAAGTACGAGTATACATAGCTCTTTTCGGAAAGAAAATACAAAAATCGCATTAAAAATCCTTGAAGGCATCCAATAATTTGTTTGTTTTTTGCTTCCCTTAGCTCTAACCCCTAATTTCGATACTTTCGAATCATCTTAACTTCCGATTTACATTTTACAAGCTTCATTGTTTACGGATATAACGAATGCAAGAAATCGTGGGGAAAAAGGACGCCATAACGAGTACTTGTTTGGATTGTGACTCGAAATTCTCCCTTGCTGGTTTTAAAATTAATTAAGAAAATAACATGCAGAGACTTATTTTTAAAAGTTACACTCGCGACCGAAAATTTTCATTAGACTTTTTATTTAACGTTCGAATTAATTAAACCAAATTTTCATATATAATACCACAAGAGACTATCAAATTGTCGGCAATAATTTAGCACGAATGGTGATTTTAAATGGCGACAAACACGAAGATTCCATGGTTTAAAAATTAACCGACAATTTTATAGTATCGTGTGGAATTCGTTTGACAATTTCGTAAATAAAATTTCAATTTTTTCTGACAACAAATAATTTATAGTATGCGTTCACGTAGTTTCCATCGTTACTATGGAAATTTGACAATACAGACCACGGTGGTCGTATTGCCGCGACAATACACCACCGTGGTCTGTATTGTCAAAGGAAGTAGATTATGATTGGTTCAAATTGATGAGATTGTAACATCATATTGGTTGAATTATTATGAACGAAATTGTCAAACAAGTTTGTAAAATTTCGTGTTACAAAGTTTCACAATTTTTGATAATGAATTAATTACTGCAATTTCTTAATATTTTAATTTAAATTTAAGAACGGAACATGATTTAGTAGGCAAGGTGTATTTTAATTTTGAAATATAATCAGAAGTAAGAGGATTTACGAGCACTACCAACGAAAGTAAAACTGGTAAAACGCATTGCAATTTGCAATTCAACACCATGCTTGTCATATATTTCCAGTTTCCACCCCTGCTGACAAAAAAGAATCCCTATACAATTTTCATGAAACCTACAGCGTTTTTTAAGGTTTTCAATATTTGGGATCCCCTGATGAAATTATAATTTCACTTCCAATAAGAGACAAAATGAAATAACACTAATGTTTTTCGTAAGCATTATGCAGAATTACCGTTTATTTTTTTGGTTTATTGAAAATCGGTACTAAGTACCTCATCCACAAGACATCACTTTATAACTGCAAGCGTTAATAAAAATGGAAATTTTCTTCCAATTACGTTTAAACGACAAAATTGCTTGAAGAGAAAGTTGATGCAATCAGACTAAAGGTGCATCACAAAACTTAATTATTTGGAAAGGAAGATATAAAATTATCGTTGTCGTTACCAAAAGGATTAACTTCTGCATTTATGTTGTCCATAAAATGAGGGAAGTAAGTTTTTAATTGGTGCTTGCGGGAATATTTAATGAAAATTTTAAAACGTTACAAAATGAATACCAAAATGTTGATTTTAAAGATCAGATTCTCGAGATTGTGAAAAATAAAAATTTAAAACCCTAACCACCAAAACTTCATATCTAATATAGCATTTTTGTCGTGAAATAGTCTACATGAGTGTTCCCGGAGGATCTTTTCAACAATGTATTCCATCGCTAAATAAATAAAGAAAATTTTATTTTTTGTTTTGTTGATGTAGCATTTGAACTTTTTTAATATTTGTCAGATTTTACCAAAATAAATTTCAGCGGAAAATTTGAAATTATAGGTCTATAACCTCAGCACTTTATTATCGCTTTATAACAATAAATTAGTATTCTTATCATAAATAAATAACGCATCCGAAATTTTTGTATTTCTCAATATCTCATGATTAATCGCCAAATTAAAAATTTGGCACATTTGGCAGTTGTATAAAATTGATGAAAACTCATATTACCCCCAGATACGGTTCCCTTTAATCTCACTTTGAATTAATTTTTGATATGCGTATTCATCAGCCCCTAACATCAAAACGAGTTTCAAAAGCTTTTTCCAACTCAGTTGCAAGACCTAATAATCCATTTCTTCGAGTCGAAAAAAATATTGAAAGAAAATGATCAATTTAAGTAACACTGTGTCACGATTGACTTTTTCGAGCTGTAAAGTTTTCTTAATAGGATTTGTTCTTTCATTTGTCTTTCTTGGCTTGTCAGTAGTTTTCCTTCAGGAAATTCTTTTATCATTAAACTGTTCCGCCTATTTTCGCTCAGAAATTTCTTTGGTCTTTAATAGTTGGACCTAGTTTTTTATTTTTACAAATACGAGAGGTTTTTCATAACCAA
The DNA here is from genome assembly GCA_932274525.1 of Podabrus alpinus. Lineage (NCBI taxonomy): Eukaryota > Metazoa > Arthropoda > Insecta > Coleoptera > Cantharidae > Podabrus > Podabrus alpinus. The sequence continues at coordinate 24,966,081 of OW026451.1, forward strand.
AAAATTGCCGGAGACGTAATCAGTTCTTAATTTGTTCCAATTTTTTTCCATGAGTAATATCACTAAAAGTTTCCAATGTTATTATTGGAAAATGCAATTTCGTAGTTACACATTCAATATTATAACTGTAACTCAAGTGCGTAAGTAATTTCAAAGTAGGTACTTTTAGTTATCTATTTGTACATACAATTATGAAAATCTTGATCGTAGAGAGCTTTTACATATATCAACAATGCATCTACGGTTTCAATGAACTCTTTTACATTGATTCTCACTTTCATACAATTTCCAGATTAGAAAGTTTCGAGCAATGTGATGAAGCAATAGTAATGTATAAATATCTCCGTTATAACTGCATGGTTGGGACAACATAAAGCGTTAAGAGCAATCTCGATGACTGATTCCAGTTCATAGCCTAGAAACTAGGGTAAGCAATGCAGTTATGGCCGGGTTCGGCACGTGGACGATGGATACACGTGCCAGTTCGTTGACCTGCCTTCAGAGGGTTCTCACTGATCAATACTCCCAAATATAAGGAAGTAAGATATTGTGATACTAGGAGGGTTCACTTACAAAGGGTGATATTAAATGCAAAGAGGAACAAGAGAAAAGTCAACGCAAATTGTCAAATTCCGACGAGGAAGTAAATTAGCACCACAATTTACTTCTATAATGAAACAGTAAACTGCGGTACACCTTCAGGTACATTCTTAATGTAAAGACTAACAATTAAGGTCAAGATCGTCTAGAAAAAAAATTAACAAATAGAACGGTAGAAATGCGGTCAAATTCACATAAGGCTAACTGAAGATATTAACAACCTTGAAATAGTTGTCTTTATTACTGTTTTATGGTGTATTAATCAATATTGGTACCTTAAAAGTTTGCACTTATTAGGCAAATGGTGGATTATTTAAACAACCGTATAGTAATATTATACCTATATTTAAATTTTATAAATTAACATAATAACAGTATTTTGATTTTGGAATATATAAATTGTTACTTAAACTTTTGTGATACTTTGCACGTAATCACATCAAATAAACTTGTATTCCCTGAACTTATTTTTTGGAAAAACTAAATATAGTGGATACGAACTTGTATTATCTCTCCCTTAACGTTCTTGATAGCCACTTGAAAGAAATCCTATATGAGGCGATGAGATTTTCCGCATAATCTGCTTCGGTATTTTATTTTCAACAACTTTATCTGCTTTGTTATTTTTATAGTTCAGCTTATTTGGGGGTCCCCTAAAATTTAAATTTCTCCAAAATCATTAAAATGAAAGATTGTCTTCTACCCACTTAGGTCACGTAGACCTATTACATTTCTATCGCCACTATAGGGTGATTTCATTTTGCTGAAAACTGAATGACGCCCTGGGGTTTGTCAAGAATTGCCCAATATACTCTTAAAACAATTTATGCAGCAGGAAGCACAGAACTCGAAAAACGTAGTTATTTGCTTTTCTTTTAGCGAAATGTTGAATTTCAAAGGATCTCATTTAATGGGAACAGTGACGAAAACCATTACCACAGCGCTATTGTTTTTCCAAAATAAATACTTCAAAATATTGTTTTAGGGCAAAAATTTTTCAAGGGCACCGTATAATGTAAGTCCAGAACAAATTAAAGTTTCATGAGTTTTTTATTATTCTTAATTTCATCTATTTTGTTCGATATAGTAGATAATTCAACCCTTATTTAGAAATTGTGGTCGACGAATAAAAACGTGAATAATGTATAATGTCCGTTTTTCGACCTTAGCATAAAATCACCCTTAAATTAGAGCAAAGTTGTGTATTTTTATTTTGATCAATTTATTATCTTTAACGAAATTAAATTGAAAGCTGATAAAACTGTAGGGATTTTTAATTAAAAATTTTTAAAACATTTTTTTACCAAAAATTCAAATGTGCCATCCATTTTCCATGGGAGTCAACTTTCGCTTTTCTTATAGTGGTCCAGTGCAGTTAAGCGAGTTTTGGGCCAAACCTGGACATATTTTATGGAATTACTAATAAGTGAAACTAAGGAAACATGGTCAGATGTACCTCCTTGTCTACATAGTAAAAGTGAAAAAACCTGGGGGATTCCTGAATTTCTTTTGAGTATACCCTTAGAAAGCGAATGGAGTGCCCTAGACACCTTATTTTTTCTAAATACTGGTGATGACATTGTCACATTTTACTTCAATGCCAATACTGAGCTCAAGATACAGTGGAACTTCGATATAATGATTTTTGACTTAGGCCCGCTTTTACAATAGTCGGTTAAGTCTTAGTTACTTTACACTGGTGATAAATCTAACATGATGTCCAATGAGAAGACGTCAAACCTCAAATTAAACACCAGTGTAAAGTAACTGAGCTTTAACCGACTATTGTAAAAGCGGACCTTAACGAAACAAATTTCGATATAACGAAATTTTTTGAAAAATGTTGATAAAGGAAAGTGATTTAAACACGAAATTATCTTTGGATTTTTGTAGTAATACGTATTGTTTTTATGCCTATAAATTCCTGATGACCTGCGCAAAACCAGTAGAATTTCTACTTGACTTTTATTGCAAAACAAATATTTTTCCTTAAAAACAATTATTTTTGTTTATTATTTATTAAATCAATGTTAATTTTAAAACGGCATTGGCAAGCAACAGGCGGCTGAATGTCAGTTGCATCTTGCTGATAGGGTTGGAGTTCCTCTTCATTTAGTTCGCAAGCCTTCAGATCATCATTAGGACCGTCATCTTCCAGGTATCCAATACTGTTGCTAAAACCATTTTCTATACAGTGCCCACACATGTTGGAGCATTGCAGACGGTGCTTTTTACAGCTGCAATTGAAAGACTCCCAGTCTATACTGCAGCATTAAGACCCTAATTACAGAAACTGTTCTGGAGCTGGCTCCTGGAGACGCCCACCGGAATGAACAGTCCGCCATGCTGTTCACTTTTCCATCCCCAGTCGGTACAGGATAACTTTACTCCTCGTAACTCTTGGACCTGGTGGTACGCTCTAAGGGAATTTTGCCACGCTGCTGCTGAAGTTGGAGGTGTTGAAGCGCAATCGAACTTCGGCGTGACAGGTTATCAGGAAAGTGTTCTTTGTTGGTTCCCGGCCGGCGTTGATCAAATACTTCAGGCGTGTTTCTTGGATTTAAGACAGATAAAAATGCTTTTCGTGCTTCAACGATTCTTTAGAATTGACACCGAAAAGATCCTGGAATTGCTGCGCCTGCATGCCTGCACTATACCTACTGTATAGATCCCCCTCTCCTTGTTTCACGTTCTACCAACAGAATATGCAGTAACAAAGTCAACTGTATCCAGACATTAGCAGTGGAGGATCGTAACTTGTTTCAATGGGAGGGCACAAAATTTAAATAAAAAAGAAAATGCAACTTCTTTCGTTGTTTATAAAAGTAAATTACTTGGGGTGGGGGGAGGCTTAGTAAATTAAACCGAAAGGATTTCTTAAAGGGTTTCTTGCGTGATTAAAGGGAAGCCGATGTTGTTATTGGCTTTCGTTTAAATCTGTAGTATCGGGTTAGCGAAACTTATATAAGAGTTTTCGAAACACCATGGTGTTTCGAAACAATCGCAATTCGCAAATCGAAAACAATTGCAATTGTAATTTAAAGGTTATAAGCAAATTATTGTCACTCTAAAGTTTTTTCTTCTATACATTACTGATGAAATCTATTAAAATTAAGTTTGCTTAAATTTGATGTTGATAAGTTTTCTTTGGCCTAACGCTGTATGGGGTTATGAGTGAGGTTCAACCCTCAACGCACACCGAGACTTTTGTAATGAAGTCCTTTAATCGCCTAATTGGAATTAGGACTTCCATTTCCAGCAATGTGATTTTAGTTCATGTAATTCTTTATTTGTATTGGTGTTCAAACCATTATTTCCACCTCATCACCAGTTGTTTCCAAAACTCTGGGGTGGTAAAAACCTGAATAATCATCATTATCGACAAATATATAATAGTCTAAATTTATTTATGTGGGTGTCTGTCTGTAACGCTAAACTGAGTGGTAGATCTGTTTCCTCAGTGCGGCCTTAACCTTAAAACTTTAAAACGCCACGTCGGTGGTGGTTTTTACAATAGACTGTGTAAAAATCGTCGATTCCCGTGGGGGGACGGCTACAAATTTAATTTTTCACTTTTTAGTCAAGTGTTTTATATCTGTGCCACCGCTTAATACGGTTCATTCGACGTCGAATTGTCTAATATTCCGCAGCGTAACTAGGCATTAAAGGATATTATTCCAAGTTGATACTCTATTTTAGGAGGATGTTGTCAGCCGCTACTGACATCATATAGGAACAGATTCAATGAAAAGGATCCCGTTTAGTGAAATCCATCTAAAAACGAAGGATAATGTTATTACACCTGCAAGTGCCATCAGAGAGATGGTTGTGAGAGACAAATTCGTTGTGGTGATAAAAATCTAATAGTTAATCTCTCTTATCAGCAGAATGAACAACCATCTGCTTTATTCGACGACATCACTTCAATGCGAACTAGCAAAACATGAACACTAATGTTTGTAGTTATGTGGTAGATAGCGGGTTCCCTCTTCGTCAAATCACATAGCTGTGAATATATGGACATATGAACTATGCCAATAAGAGATACGGGCAAAATTTTATCTTGGTGTTTGAAGGATACTTGCAATCTTCCACAAAAGATACTACACATGCTCTTTGAGAAGCCATCGGCTGCTAACAAGGCAGTTCTAATCCAATTTCTGGATTCCACTGGTTATAGAGTTTTTCAGGTTCCGGCTGATGGTGACAGACTTATTGTTACCACAGCCCTAAAAAGTGAAAAATCTGAAAAAATCACCTGGATAGAGTACAGTGCTTTGTCTACAATAGTTGACAAATTAAGTTTAAATTATACGAGCCAAATTCTGGAAGATTATAACATGACCATATCTGAAACAAAAACAAAAGTAATGGCTTCCAAAAGACAGGACCAAGTTAGATCAAAGATGGTGCTTAATAATCATCCCATAGAGCAAGTTAACAACTTCAAGTACCTTGGCTGCACAATTTCCCTGTATGAAGAAAAGGACGACCAAAGCCAAATAGAAAACTTCAATTACATAAAGGGAACCATTAAAAGAACATTTAAAAATAAAAACAGCCAGATGGCCGCAATGAAGTTCTACAAAACAATTTCGATACCAAATGTTACATACGGTAAATTAACATGGACACTGACAAAGGGTAATGAAAAGCGATTATAAAGTGCAGTATAAAAGAATCGACAAGAAATGGAACATTAACATCCGACAGGAGTTGAGAATATTCTGCCTAAACGACCAAATTGCGAAATATAGAAACCTTTGGAAGCAATATCTGGAAAGGATTCCTAAGCAGATGTTTAAGTATAGTCCTAAAAGGCAGAGGAAATGTGGGACGCCCCAAAAGAGATGGAGCGACCAGGAGTGACGTAATGGACAGCAGGTGTTAAGGAAAAGTTGTGTGAGGGGTTAAAGAAGACTTCATGATAGTAAAGAAAATTAAAATAAGTCAATTGATTCGGTTTGGAAACAGTAAAATGGTCCCACTAAATGGAAAATCATAATTCTTAGAAAATAATCGTAAAACCAAATATCGTTATATCGAAGTTCCACTGTATATTGAGCTGTAAATTCGTTATATCAAAATTTATTTCGTTAAAATGAGATACAAAATGCATAAAATTAATTATATAAATCATGTCTATAAAAATATTCAAAAAATTGAGAATTGTGTTATCGAAGATCGTTATATCGAAGTTCCACTGTATCTTGAGCTCAATATCAGCGTTGACGTATAACGGATGTTCAGCATGATAGACAAGGTTATCTAAAAGGCTTCTATTAGGCTATCCAAAAGAAATTCAGGAATCCCGCAGGTTGTTCAGTTTTACAGGATTATGTAGTCAAAGAGATGCACCTGAAAGGATTTTCTGAATTTCACTTAGTAATTATATAATACGTCCGGGTAAAAACTTAAAACGAATTTGCACATTTTTTAATCCATTCCATAATATCTAATGTCCAAAACTGGTCACTTGAGTTTTTTGAAAAGTATGATTTTCTTTTGTGCTACTAACATGTCGGTAACTCCATTAAATTCTATTGTTCTTTGTTTTCGTATGGCGGCCATATTTTTTATAGGGCGCATAATTTGCAATTTAAAGGGTTTGCAGAAACTTAAATATCTCAGTCCATATTGGTCCTATCGACATGGGGATAGAAGAAATTTGTTCAGAACAAACTGAACTACAAAATTTCCCGTGAAATGTCTTACTTACCTCTTCCTTCACGTGGAAATTTTTGCTTCATCTTCATCCACTTTATAGTCCACCCCTGAACCCACTTATTCTCTGATTTTATTTATTATTTATCATCTGCAGGTCATTATAAATCTGAAGCGGAGATTTTTTATACCCTAAAATTTCCAAGCATCGTGGTTCATCCCACAAGCTGCACAGCCTTGCACCTGTCAAGATTTTGTTATTTAAATTTATAGGTAGTTGCTTTGCAACTATAAATACCCACTCTTAATGCATAGAAAGGTTGTATCTTGACTATTTAAAAAAAAATACACAGAGTTGGCTTTATAATATTCCAAATTTTACCTTAGAACATTTGGAATTTTTTTCCCTCCAATATTAAAATTTGCACATGCTAATAATGCAATCGCGTGTATGCAAAATTTATGTATTCTTGTGTTATTGAATACAATACAATTCAAACCTGAAATTCAAGTACGTATACTACTTGTATTATGTTATACAAATGAAAGAATAAAATGTTTTGGTATCCGATTTGATTATGAATCAAGTCCATAAAGGATAGAGGTATGATGGATATATACTATATAAAAATTGTGATACGGGGATGCATTTATTTCGAACATTGACCCAAACATACTATGCATACATCTGCCTGGTATAGTAAGTAATTCATTCGACCTTTACAAAAAATTAATATACCTTTACGATAAATTTAAACCGAATTATTTTTTCTTCAAACCTGACAGGTTCAGATCAATATCACCTTAGTTACTGCTTATTAGTCAATAGGAAAATTGACGTGGTGGCACCTAAATTGCGGATATGATGATTTGACTTGAAATTACTTTCGTGGTAACAAATAATAGAATCTCTTTGATGAATTAATGATTAGACATAATATAAGTATCGAAATTATTTTTTTGTACCAAATAATAAATATTACCATCCAGTTTACGTCCAGTTCTTTCGCGAGTTTTTAACACATTTTTGATACAAACAGACCACAAATTTTAAGTAGTAATAATTGTAAAAGAGGTTTCTATTTTTCTTTTCGTAAAATTCTTTCAAATATTTTCAAAAATTTCTAAGTTTGATTTACCGTAAAATCACATATTGCTTTTCCTTGTCCCGGGTCTCCCTGACGTTGGCGACCCTTTCTGCAATGGCTTATGGTGAGAAGTTTTATCACACATAGGAAACCTATTAAATACATAGTTTAACGTGAATTGCGAACCACGGGAGGTATAATCAAAAGGTGCAAGTTAAAATGGAGAAACAAACTATGACCGACCTTCTAGAATAATAATTGCACAAATTTAAAATCACTGTTCTAAAAAAGTTCAAAAATATTCTTGTCTCGTTTTTTCCTGATAAAGGTATTATTTTTTTAGCAATATCGATGTTCGTACTTGCTGAGCTTTATTGGTTGCAAAGTGTCTTCCATTATGCGATATGACATATTTATTATATAAGTGTATTATTAGTGGAGCTCTTCATTCAGTTCCTGTATTTATATTATCATTTCTATCAGAAATTATGGTTTCACAGATATACGAGTACATAAATATTATATCCTACCAAACATGAAATTTATTTGTAGTCCAGAAAAACCAGCAGTCGTGATAACTTTGCTTCTAAAAAAGCTTTTAATTTTCGATAAGCCTCTTTTCATTAATCTTTTCAATGGAAATCCTTATTCCGAATCCAATAAATATTTAATAAGATGAATAATTGGGATACAAATTCAAAATTTGTAATAAAATCTTTGTTTGTTTCTTTCTAATTTTTTAGTTTGTTTCTAATTAATTAACTCGTGATGGGCTCCTGTAGAATTCTTCCCATTGGGGCGGGAGGTAATAAATAATTAGTAATAAAAATAATATATAAATTAATAATTCGGCACAATACTTTTTTACATTTTTATTATGCCAGTGTTTTAGGATTAAACCTGAGAAGAGAGAGTAAAATAATCTAGAGAAGTAGAAATCAAATTTATCGTGATCCCAAATACCCAACAATGTTGTTCTGGATGAACACATTTTAACCATAACTGACGAACGCTTGAATTTACAAACAAATGACAAGGGAACAAAATTGAAAACAATATTACCTCTAAGTGCAAAAACCAGGATTAGTTAGGAAAAATGTGGAGTTGATAGTATTAAGTTTTACCTCGCCAATAAAAAATTAAATTGGAGGTGAAAATAATTTTTTTAATAGGTATGTAGAAATTATATTATGGTGTTCTAATAAGCCATGAATTTTTTCAGATTTTTAATTTTACTTTTGCGCGGTTTGCTCAATCTTAAGTAAAATTGACGCATTGGAGAAAATCACGATTTTGTTATCTCAAAGTTGGCGTATCGAGAGCACAACTTCGAATGACTCTCACGCCTAAATTACTTATCTTAGATAGGTTCTCTTTTTAGGTAATTTTATGTTCTACAAAAAGTTCCTTCTGAATTTTTCGCTATCTCGTTTAGTTTTCGCAGCGTAAACGATAATCGATAAACATGTGCAATTTTTTTCACAAATTCTTCGGTTTTTAATTTTTTAACTTTCTTTCGAGGTTTTGATCAAATATCAGGTAAAAGGACTCTGGTCTATATTTAGACATGCATGTTTTGCCAATTGGTTGGATTTCCAAAAAATATAGAAGGAACCCTCACTGATGGGCCGAAAAAAATTCCGTGAAGCTTCTCGGCATTACTTCCGCTGTCGTCTGCGATCTTCCATGCTGCATCGACGATGCAGGCTCCCGACGACCTGCAGGTTTAGCACGAAAGTTTCTTTATTACTCCATATTAAAATTTTTTAAATTTAAATTTTAAGAAATATGTAAAAAGAAGAATCTTAGGAATGCTCATGATTATCATTATTCAATGTTACTTATTTATAGCATTACAGTAAATTAATAGCTCGAAATTTTCTTTAATTATTATGCCACTTTTAAATTTTTAATGTGTAATTATCTTCACAAGCTGGTAATTAGGAGAATTAAATTTTCTCCCCTAAATTTAAATTTGAAGTATATTAAGTCCTTTTTGATTTTCAGTAGTGAATGCTCTTTTGAAATATCTTTTAAGTTTTGAAAATAATATTTTCGAAAAATAAGTAAGTACATTATTTTAACAAAAAGATTCTTTTATTTTTCATATTTTGAAAACATTTGTATGTGTTTCGATTGGATTAAACCAATTATATGTGGAGTTTTCACTCGAAAAAAAAATCATTTGTTCCCGTGGGTTGGAATCCACGTTAAACTGTAGGTCCCTGTTTTTTTTCTTGTATCCGACTGTGCCGATTACTCACTTTTACTACAAAAAAAATATATAATTTGTTTTTGTCTCCCATAAATCTATGTATCAAGTGAAACCGCCTAAAATACTTACGCCTAAAGAATTTTATGTTTAATGGATTTAATGCCCAAAACCATGAAAAAGGCTGATTGCTTCGCTAATTGTCGATAAGCAATTTATTAAATGTATATTTAATAATAAATTGCAGTATTTATATAATGATACAATTATTATAATTACTTTATATTAATTAATTATACAATGATTATACTCAATGGTTGAAAAACTGGAAAGCTATAGGGTTAGCAACCCTGATTTATAAAGACAATCGACCAAAATTGCGCCAACTAGTTTTCACATAATATCACTTTGCAACTTTGTAATATTTTTTACTACATTTTTTGTTGATGTCTTTGATTTATTTGTCGGTCGATTTTTGGTCTCATTTTGATTATCTTGGATCTAACATTAGGTATACGTCCGTAAAAAAATATGGAAAAGAGCACTACAAATGTTTTTATGGACATAATGATAAATTAGAGGGAACAAAATGAGTCCAATAAATCTAAAATCGACCGACAATAAAGCAAGGTTGGCAAAAACTGCAGTAAAAAATATTGTAAAGTTGCATAGTGATATGTGAAAAGTAGTTGGTGCAATTATTGGTCCCAGGTCGAAGTTTACCCCGCTGCTTCCAGGCATCGAGCACAATTTCTTGCTTTTTGCTTAACTTTTATCCTTAACCATTTGTTTGTAAATAAATAATTAAAATTAATTAACTACATGTTAATAATAAAATATTAAAATAATAATTATTGCCTTAGGGATTACTGGCAAATTCAAAATCCAACTTAAAAACTAATTTAAATTTTTAAACTACATTATTTTAGGCATTAATCCACTAGGCATAAAATACTTCAGGCGTAAGGCATTAAAACCAATGAGAATAAAATCTATTAATAGGTGTAAAGAATGTTAGGTATCCATGGCTTTAGGGATTAAATCCATTAGGAGTAGAAACTTACGTATTAGTCGTATTGACGAGGAGCTAAAGTGCATCTAATTAGGTTGCGTCCACCAAAAATAACTTGAGGGGCTAGTTTTGCTTCACTCACAACACAATATTGATTTTAGATACAATTTTCAAGCCCATACGCTAAATGATTGTTTAATTGCACAATGGATTAAATGTATCCAAGTATATTATTTAGTTTAGCCACCACATATGTAGACAAATTCTAAATACTCAATATAATGAACCACCACATGCTGAAATTAAAAGTTTCCATCTCTGCACCTATTGGGATTGCCAAGGTTGTGCGGCCTAACGGCCGCACGTTGAGAGAATTGTTATAATAAGTAGTTCAAACCATAATTATATATTTCTATTCTCACGGCATCTATAACTTTCAGAACTGTGCAACAAGTGTTTTTTAGATGTAAAATGTGAGCTTCCCCTTCTTATCGGATCTTAACAATAACAACTTAGAATTTCAACTTTGTAGGTAACGGGGTTTACGAGATTTTGTGATAAATGAGTAAGTGAGCGGTATTAATATAGGAATAACTTATCAAATTTTGAAATACTTACAATATAATTTTGAAGTTTTCCAATGTTTAGAAAATATTTTCTTAACGTTCAAAGTTAAATCAAGAATCTAGAAGATTAAAGAATTAATACCATCAATGAGATGAAGTACAATTATCCTCTGAAAGGATAAATGACTCCGGTAGAGATTCAAGCATCAATTTCAAAAATGATTACATTATAATCTTCAGCTTTCCAATTTTTTAAATTTGCTATATTCTTTTAGTAATATTCAATGGCAATTTGTTACTGCCATGCAGAATAAATAATGCAATTTATAATACATATTGTATTCTTCAAACGTCTACCGTTTTTACAACTGTGCTTTTTTTGTATTATATTATTGTATTGTCTCTTGTGACTTTCCAGGCCCAAAAATTCAATTCTTTTTAAAATATTATTAGAAAAATATTAATAGAAGAAATTAATGTTAGATTAAATTTTTAAGAAAATACACCAATTGCCTTATCAATAAAATTTAAATTTAGCCCCGCCTTTAAAATAAAACTATAAATTTTTATTGGTTAAAGTTTAAGTCAAACTTAAATCTTGAAGACATTTAAGAAAAATTTGCGACCAGAATCGACGTATAAATCACATCAATTTTTAATTTTATGAAACGGTGTATGCAACCTGACAAAAATGTTTGCATCGTAAAACTAATTTTAGCATTGTAAATTTATAATTTGTAGTTTAATGTGTATAAACGTTTTTTTTGTAAGTTTTATTGATTGAGGCCCGATATAGACTCTGTCTTTTGAGGCAAATAATTAAATTAAAAAAAACACATTTGTTATTTTAAAATTTTCAAAAATAAATCAATGTTTTTGTTCCATTTTTTGAGATAATATTTCTCTCTGTATAAAATAAAATTTTTCTGCACCAAAATATTAGTGTCAACCCTCCAAACCCTCATCGAAATCACGGTAAACAACGACGTTCAGAAAAATTGTCTCAAAATCTAAAATTTATCAATCTACTATTTCCAACATAAATGCAAACATTTACTTTTCATCCGTATTAGCATAACGGGGGGTGAAAGTTGATCGTTCAATTTTAGTTGTTGTAGTTTTTTTTAGGGGGGAAATTAAGTTTTTATATAATCTTACAGGAGTCATATTTCATAATTTCATCCCTCGTGCGCTGAAAAGTGGTTTGTCAATTAAGGGCTTTATGGCACTGCAATATCTTAACGATTACGGCATGGTTGTCATCAAGCAAGGTTTAACATGTAATCAATGATGTGATCCTCGTTATTGTGCGTATAAGTATTGATTTACTTAGTTTTGGCAAAAACTCAGAAAATTGCTCTATTATGTTTTTTATAAAATTTATTCGATGTCACGCCATAGTTCTACAGTGAACGAACTGTGGGAAATTTTTCACTCTTTATCAAAATTTTATTATGATCATATTTCATTCCCTAATATATTCGTATAAACCTTCGTGCATCGTTGGGTTCAGATTTTCTTTAATCTATTTATTGATCCAACCTTGGGCTATCTGAAGTTCTAAGTTCAGGAAGTTTTTTAGTTGTGTGTCATAAAATAAGCAAACCACTTTTATTATTCACTAGCTGGCACGGGCGGCATCCGCCGCCCTTAGCCATCTAGACCCAGAATAGATCCGAGTAGGCCATAGTTGTTCGGCCTTCGGCGTCACAGGGGGAGGACCATAATAGATCCGTGAAGGCCATAGTTGTTCGGCCTTCGGCCTCACAGACCGGACCATAATAGATCCGTGAAGGCCAAAGTTGTTCGGCCTTCGGCCTCACAGGGCGGACAATAATAGATCCGTGAAGGCCATAGTTGTTCGGCCTTCGGCCTCACAGACCGGACCATATAGATCCGTGAAGGCCATAGTTGTTCGGCCTTCGGCCTCACAGACCGGACCATAATAGATCCGTGAAGGCCATAGTTGTTCGGCCTTCGGCCTCACAGACCGGACCACAATAGATCCGTGAAGGCCATAGTTGTTCGGCCTTCGGCCTCACAGACCGGACCATAATAGATCCGTGAAGGCCATAGTTGTTCGGCCTTCGGCCTAACAGACCGGACCATAATAGATCCGTGAAGGCCATAGTTGTTCGGCCTTCGGCCTCACAGACCGGACCATAATAGATCCGTGAAGGCCATAGTTGTTCGGCCTTCGGCCTCACAGACCGGACCATAATAGATCCGTGAAGGCCATAGTTGTTCGGCCTTCGGCCTCACAGACCGGACCATAATAGATCCGTGAAGGCCATAGTTGTTCGGCCTTCGGCCTCACAGACCGGACCATAATAGATCCGTGAAGGCCATAGTTGTTCGGCCTTCGGCCTCACAGACCGGACCACAATAGATCCGTGAAGGCCATCGTTGTTCGGCCTTCGGCCTCACAGACCGGACCATAATAGATCCGTGAAGGCCATAGTTGTTCGGCCTTCATCTGTCATCTGTCACCTGTCATCTGTCACCTGTCATCTGTCACCTGTCATCTGTCACCTGTCACCTGTCATCTGTCACCTGTCATCTGTCACCTGTCATCTGTCACCTGTCATCTGTCACCTGTCATATGTCACCTGTCACCTGTCACCTGTCACCTGTCATCTGTCACCTGTCACCTGTCATCTGTCACCTGTCACCTGTCATCTGTCATACATACATACATACATCCATACATACATACATACATACATACATACATACACACATACATACATACATACATTATCTTCACGTAAAGTTACATCTTCATGTAAAGTTAAATCTTCCGCAAAGTGGTGGTTCCGGCAAGTTCTGCGACCTATATAAAGTGCTCCGGTCTTATTCGCGGCATTCAGATTAATTTGTTAGTGTGGTTTTTATTTTTCGAATTAAAGCCGCCCTCCCGCCATCTGTTGACAGTATTTTGAATCACAGACTGTATGTCAGATTAATTATGACAAATTAAATTTTTTGTCAAACTTGTGATTTGATTTTCGAAAAAAGCGAATAACTTTTTTCCCCGCGCGAATTTCTTCCCCATTTATGCACGAATAGTTGCGCCTGGAGCTACAAAATAACTGTGCAAAATTTGGTTGAGATTCGTCCAAGGGTCTAGGAACGTATAGCGAACAAACAAACACGCAAGCAAGCACGCAAACAGATCTTCTCTTTTATATATTTAGATTAAATAGGTGACGTGCTTCCAATATTATTCACTGCTTCCTACAAAATTTATAGATTATCAAACTGACGCTTTTCCCTAGCATAGCAAGGGAGATTAATTTGAAAGCTCTTGTAATCATCTCAAACTATTCTTTCTCATTAAGACACAGTTTGATTTCAACTTACTGAGCCTTTAATTTGATTTTAGAGACACTATAGGCTATAGAGGATTTTGTCTTCTCGAAATTAAAAAAATTGGTATCGTCCCTTTTTTGAATTTCTAAAATAACACAAATCCATAATATTTTCCTACTTTTTTCAATTTTTGTAATTAATACAAAGCAAAGTCAAGTTAATATTTACTATAATATATTTTGTAATACCACGGTTCATAATACAATGTCTGACTAAAAATGTAATTATAGTAATACGCCACGTTTAACTGACGTCCTAATCCTGATAGGAATTAGTTACAAGGATCACAAATTTACTACAGGATCTAAAATTAGCCTATTAGAATCGATAATCCTAAAACTCAAACCATTCAGGTAGGGCTGGGCACTTTCATTTTCAGAGGGCTGGTCCAGGCTCTAGGTACAGAAAATATTCATAATAGAAGGCAAAGTAGGGCGGCTCCATTTTCCACGTGTCGAGTTTAGTGAACTTCATCCCCTCCAAAAAAAGAACAACTGAATCGAACGTACGCAACAAATTTTGGCCCGGGTTAATACTACGCGCAATGCGCACCATTAACGAATTTTACTTTCGTAAGAACCGGGAAAACGAATAAAATGCTTACAAGCAGCGTTTGTGGATGGCGTGAAACATGAAATGCTGGATTTCGAGTTGTTCTGCGCAAATCAATAAACTTTCCCCGGTTTACTTTCTGCCTGAAATTTTAACCTACTTTTAAATAAACAATACTAAATATTTATGTAATATTACTACGGGAACAGTAAACATGAATGATGAATCAAAATTAGATCCTTCCAACTTTTATAATAAACAAGACACGAATATAATATTTATTATATGAGATAGAGGAAAATGAATATATTTTGGAAGTAATAATAGACGTAGTAAAATTATTTTTAGCCCGAATAAAATCAACACTTCATTTTTAGTCTCTCTATTAATCATCATGAACGCGGAAAATATTTAGTCCTCGTTGAAACTTATGAAAATCTAACATAAGTTTTATGTTGAAAGCAAAACTGATATATTTGAGAATATATTTTGACAGGGAGCTTTCACGGTCTTGAACAAAGTTCCGAAAGAAAAATATATGGAGAATCCGAGATTTTGAAAAAAATTACAAAAATGCTCATAAAAAAGTTTTGGGACTTGAGTGCATTCTATTTTTGCCGAAAAATTATTTATGTGTTTGTCTATATTATGACTCTTGATGATATATTACGATATATAAAAAAATAATAAAATATGTGGTGTCGTCGGCCTTTTATTTTGACATAGCGGAGCAGACAACTTCAAAAGACAATGGTAACTAAAATATAGTTAAATTTTCAATTAGTATAATTGCCATTATGATAAGGTAGTATTAACCGATAAGGTTTGAATATTATAATAATAAGTTAATAACCTTAATCCCGATTATATTTTGCAAAACATCTACAGATAGCTGAATATGAAAAAATATAGACGGTATAATATGTATTAGGTACCTAACAACAATAACAAACTATAAAAATAAGAAAATATTAAATTCCTGTTGTTTTCTGGATAAATCCCCCAAATTTGGCGGAGAGGGGGGGGGAGGTATTAACTACTACATCAAGGCGAGGTGGTGGAGAAAAATGAACAGATTGAATTTGTCTTTGCTCATGAAGAAACAGAACCAGATATTCTGAAAGCGGAAGTTGAGTATGCCGCACACGCCTTTTAAAAATGAACAAAGCCTATGGAGATGACGAGGTGTCTGCCGAAATGTTGAAAGCACGGGAAAATAACGGAATTGAGGTACATTTATACATATGTAACGACGCCTGGAGAACGGCACATTGGCCTAATGACTGGACGCGTTGAGTTTTCACACCGCTCCCATAAGAAAGTGTCAAAAGTAGCGAACAATTTCAGTAATGTCTCATGCGAGTAAAGTATTATTGCGAATAATCGACCAAAGGTTACAAAAATATTTGGAATACCAAATCCCACCTCAGCAGGCAAGTTTTATAAAAGGGAGGGGAACAATAGACCAAATTTTCAATATAAGGCAACTCGTAGAAAAATTACATGAGTTTAAAACTTCCACGCTCCTATGTTTTATGGACCACAAAATATCGATTTTGTACGCTTTGATAAGCTATGGTGAACATTAAAGGAGATAGGTGTTCCGAATTTTAACAGTATTTATAAAAAATCTATATATGTAGCAACGGGGCGATTGTCAGACTAAACGACAAAACCTTTTAAGGCACTCAAAGGAGTGCGACAGGGTTGCGTTCTCTGTCCCAGGCTATTTAACCCGTATATATGGTGAATATGTTACGGTCAATGATGACAATTCGGGCATTGACGTCAATGCCCGGCCATTGACGTTAATGTCCTTCACGGTTGGGCACTGTTGACATTTAAGAATCTATCTATGGTTTTTGCATCATTGTCCGGGCAATGACGTCATTGCACAATACAGAGCGGGCGATGATGATAATATTATTCCATCGGGCATGTACATATTAAAAGTGCCTGTATAATAATTGGTACTAGCTATTAAGGAATTAAGGGATTATTACCAACTTAAAAATTTATCTGTAAATATTATATAATATTAAGTAATTTCTAACGATTACCAAGACAAAGACATAAGGGGTCGTCCATAAATTACGTCAAGCTCCTGGGGGGGGGGGTTCAAAAATTGTAACGTCACAAAATATATAGATGTTAGAAGCAATGAAAATCCTACGAAAGCCGACCCTGATCAGTATCTGGAGACACTGATCAACAAGATGGAAATTATACAAGAGCCGGTCCTGGCCAATGAAAATCCTACGAAAGCCGACCCTGATCAGTATCTGGAGACACTGATCAACAAGATGGAAATTATACAAAAGCCGGTCCTGGCCAATATCAGGACGTTTGAAATGAACAAATTATTAAATGTGTAAAACTTACTTTTATCTAATTTATCAAGTTGGTAGCCTGCTCCAACTTGATGACCCAAGTAAAGAGTAAGTAAGTTAATTAAGTTTTGTCAGAGAGATAGAGTGAACGTAATAAAAGTGATATTCGGTATCGGTGAGTTGTGTTTAATTTAATTTTATCGCAAATTTAAAGCTCGCGCTAACATCAGAAGTGGGATTCGAACTCAACGTTTAACCACGGAAGATTTTTTTCTCCTTTACTCCGTTTGTATTGCTTGTTGAAATCATCAATTGGACATATTATGGATAGCCACCAGGATCAGATCAATACTGAGGGGCACGGTGCTGAAAGTGGTTTTATGAAGAACCTTGAACAATGTATGAAGACGTTTTTCAAAGAAATTATCAGTTTTCGTCAAAAGCCAATAATTGAAAGCGAACAACACTCATTCAATTTACCAACGCATAATCCAAACGATAGCAAGTTTTCGACGGACGAATGGATTGACCAAATAAGTGATTTAAAGGAAAAAGCACAAGTGTCTGATCATATAATGATCTTGAAAGTAGGAGACGCTCTCCAGGGAAACGGTAAGAAATTTTTTGATGGATGGAAACCGTTCACTAGAAACTGGGAGAATTTTGTGTATGATCTGCGTATGAACTTCCCAAATTAAGTAACGTGGCACACAAAGCTAATCAAAGCCGCGACTATGGAGAGTCACTATTTTAACAGTTTATGCGAATATGCAATGGAAAAGATTCGTTGCATTTACCAATACGAGGCACAACTGGCTTGGGAGAAAGTTTTATGCCCCGTAATAGGCGGTATTACAAATGACACCATTCGCCAGAGAATTCGTGTAAATCAACCAAAAGACCAACGAGAACTTATGATGACGCTACGACAATGCGATAATGAAAACCAAGATGATCAACGGAGGACAACAAAGCGACCTAGGATGAACAATACGCGACCCAATTGGGATGATGAATCTGAAAAACCTAAACGATGCTTGGCGTGCGGTAAAAGAGGACATCTTCAAGAAAACTGCAGAAGGTTTCCAAACCCCAAGAATTCGCAAAGAAGTCCGACTCGAGGAAGATGTTATAGGTGCGGGGAAACAGGTCACGAAAGAAGAGATTGTAACAATACCTCAGATTCGCTTATCTCGCAAACTCGTATGAAAGAAATTGATAATCAAAAAAATTGCACCTAAATGTAACTTTTGCCAGCGACTAGGGCATTCTGAATCGGATTGTTTAAAAAAAAATGGATTCCCCAAGATACGTTGTTTAAATAATAGTAGATGCAAGATCACGCCAACCGCAATAATATTAACAAACAATATGAAGCAAGCGTTTTGCTATTTGATAGATTCTGGAGCGGATCGGTCTATAATCCATCACTGGGTAGTAAAGAAAATTAATGGTAACATGAATTTATTCCCTCAAACCTTGTCTGGATTCGGAGTAGATGTGGAAGCCCTGGGAACCTGTCGGTTATATGTTGCCCTTAAAGAAGTTACTCTCGAAGTTGATTTTTTAATTGTACCGAACAATACTATTCCTGGCGTGGATGCATTGATCGGTTGGGAAACGATTCAACGTCCCGGATTACAAGTAGTCGTAAGAAAATATGGGTTGGATTTAACCCTTTCACCAATAATAACACCCCAAATTCGATGTGCACTAGATAGTAACAAGTTGTCAGGATTGGACGAGAACTGGAAAAACAAAATACAGAAGTTATTGGACTCTACTTGCGACCAGATACCGCAAGCAGTAACTACTGGGAAATTAAGAATAACGTTAAACGATGATAAAACAATAGCATTTCAACCCAGACGACTAGCACACGCGGAACGAATACAACTAAAAGCAATCATTCAAGAATTATTGGTCATCAGCTGAGGTGGGGATGACACCCATGAAATCCGCCCCGGGTTTCTTTTTATTATATAAATTTTAAATTTGAAAAATTTGTGGGTGGGTGGGGGGGGGGGTTCAAGAATATGTGACGTAATACTTGGAGAAGGGTCTAGGTTTGTGTGACGATCGAGGGGGGGGGGTTAAAAATTGCTTAAAATTGCATGACCTAATTTATAGACGACCCCTAACGAACAGAAGATAAATGGATATCATGGATCTCAATGAAATGCGTAGGCGATATAATGAGAGCATTAATTTAACAATTCAAACAAAACGCGATGATAATAAAATTGATAATAACAATATTATTTTTAAAAATTGTTATTAATAAATTATTAAGCATTATAATACTTCACTGATGGACGATCTGTAAAAATAAATATCGCAAAATAAGCAAAATTCGACATATTTGGTTTTGCTTCCTATCCATTAAATTTTGATGTCATCATTGTCCGTTCACTTTTGGCCAATAACGTTATTGACCGGCCAAGGACGTAAATATTACAATCAGATAAAAATTTTTACATCATTGTCCACCGTGAACGGGCATTGACGTCAATGCCCAATTCACATCATTGACTGTAACAAATATATAATCAGAAAGGCTCTAGGTGACTACGGACGGCGTGTCGATCGGTGGAAAAAAATAACAAATCTGCGATACGCGTATGATATCACGTTGTTGTTGGCAGAAGGTAACGAGGGCGACCTCGCTGTAAGCATTCGAAAAAACCAAATTAATGGTGACCGATAGAGGTAATACGCTAAAAACAGAAAATAAAATTGGTTCAAAATTGTGAAGGTATGGCAAGACACACATATTACCAAAAACACAAAGGTTAATCTGGTTAGGTCTCTCATCTTTCAATTTTTTATATGGCGTTGAATCGTAGACCATCAAGGCGCTGGACTGGCGTCGCATTTGAGATGTGGTGCTGGAGGCGTATGCTGAGAATCCCAAGGACAGCCAAGAGAACAAACGTGAAGGAACTGAAAATGAAACCCAGGTTATCGACCATATGCAGACGACGGATTCTTCAATACTTTAGGCAAGTAATAAGAAGAGACGAGTCAAGCTTGGTGGTTCACACAAAGGTAGAAGGCCGAAGACCAAGAAGCAGATTATAGAGCGACCTCTCCAAACATCAATAAGAGACGCAGAAAATCGAAGAGAATGGAGAAACCTTGTAAATAGCTGTGAATGATCCATTGGAATCACGATTCCTCAGGAATTCCTTAAGTATTAAATAGTTTCTTAATTTCGAAAGCCCAATTATGGTATAACTTTACCCCCTTTCAGAATAATGGGTTTTGTGCAAATGTTGTCTGCACAAGTTAAAATTACTCTATTTGAAAAACAGTTGTTGTATTCTGAAAATAATTTTCTTCTTCCTAATTTTGGAAATAAGTTTACTATTTCGTTTATGGAAAAACGCTTCCAATGATCTTTAACAAACCCTTTTTGAAAATGTGTATTAAAAATCGTGTATATACTAATACTAAATATTCGTATATAAATATTATACAAAATGTAAGTATTAGGCAACGTAAGGAAATGGTAATTTTTAGCATTGCTAAAGATATTTATGCACATACGTAAAAACATTTGAATTTGTAATTCTTGTATAATACGATTTTGGTTTTTGAAATCCTAGAGTTGGCTAAATTTTGATTTCGATTTTATTCTAAGTGAACTCAAGCGGATTTGACGTTTACTTATTTCGTATTTCAAGTGCACGATGGTCCCCTCTACACTTATCATGAGAACCCGTATAATAGAAAAAATGGTAATTAGGTTTATTTAAATTTTTTATCATTTGTATTACATTGATATAAACATTATATTGAGCTTATTGTAATGCGAAGTGTGTAGTATTTTTGTTGATGGCGCCAGTAAAATGAACATGTTTTTTATTTATGAAATGGTTTGTGAAAAATTTATTTATTTATGGCAAAATTCTTTTTCTAAAGATGATTTCAAGAGCGATTTAACATGAAAAAATATTACAAAGTCTGAATCTAATGTAGGAAATATATATGCTTATCCAGTGTTTCCCAAATCGTGGGTTCGTATACCGTCAAGGGGATGGAAATTTTTTTTTAGGTTGAGGGTATCCCATTCTATGTCCATCTAAAGTTTCAAAATTCACCAAAGCTACTAAGGCAGCGTTTCCCAAAGTGTGGGTCGCGACCCGACACCGGGTCGCAGAAAAATTCTGCTGGGTCGCGGCAAAAATTGTAAAACACAAAAAATTAACATCATTACTTCCTAATTTGAAATTGTTATGTGATGACAAACAACATCATCCTTCGCACTAAGGACAAAATATGTAAAACAAAGTTTACTTCATTTACTAAAGTTTTAAATGAAGATAATGTTTTTTTAATTACTTATGTTTTTGTTATATAATTATTTTGCAATTTTTGTGTATGAAATAAACAAACAAATAACTTGATTTTTATTAAAAAATAAAATTTGTTTTGTAAATAAATGTTTTTTTTTTTCATAAGGTGGGTCGCGAAGCATTTTAAAACCTCGTACCGGGTCGCGGTAAAAAAAGTTTGGGAAACGCTGTACTAAGGGATTGTGAAGGACATGCTGTAATAGCTGAAAAAGTTTGGGAATCGCTCTAGTAGTAAGGGTTTATACAGAATGCCCAAAATAAGGTGATAAAATATCTGAATTCAAGGCTGAAATATCCAGAATCATAATAATAATACGGCATTGAATAGTAAGAAATCGCTATTATTATAGTGGACGTTTAATGGATACAATAAATTGAATTATAAAATTAATTTATTATCTTTTTCAAAGCTCGTTCCATAGGTAATATTTGCTACATATTGGATCTTGGTGATGTATAATTACTCCAATTCCAAAAGAAATTATTAAAAATTTGATTGCTCAATGTTGTCGTGATCACAAAAACGTTAACGAAAAAGTTGAATAAATTAAAATGATATTAAGGGTTGTTATGGATCGGTTGGTAAATGGCAATTAATTGGGCTGTTATGTAATAATTTAACAATTGCTGGTATTTCGGGACGACCGAGAATTATGTAGAAGGGAATATTACGACCCTAAATAGCTGAAAGTCTTTCTATTTTGGATTAGCTACGAGCCAAAGTCAGTTTCATTAAAATATTAGAATAATTTTCATATTCACACTTGTAGGCAAAAAAGAGTAAAAACAAAATCTAATAATTTTTGGTTCTTCTTGTGGTAGTATAAACAGTTGGTCTATCCTAAGTTATTTTACAAATTAGTAGTACATCTTTAAATCGGAGTCTCTTTGTAGAAAACTTATTTTAAAAAAATTATAAAAGCACATGGAATAAACAATAATAAGATATTGTAAATTAGAAGGACGATTAAGTGCGTCTACTGCTAGGGCTAAAAGTTCTTATACTAGTATCTTATTATATTCCAAAATTTTTTAAGAGATCTGGATAATTCATCATTAATTTGATATACCTAATAATTATTGATATACGAAATCGAATAACCTCCCTTTCACAATTCGGGATGACTTTGCTCTTACCAAAAAGCTGATGCACATCAGAATTTCTTGCTGTACCATAATAATTATTATTATGTAATATTATGTAGGTCTAATTTTTCAAACTAACACAAACTAAAAAGTTTGCAAATTGTTCAGATACTTCAAGATAAAAATAAATAGACGTTCACAATTTAAATAATAATTTTAACGAACTGTATTTATAGTTTTTTCAAGTATATCTTAAATAAAATTCCTCTCGAGTCGCAAGAACAAAATATAAATTTCAATTGATTACGCAAAAAAATTCAAGGGATGCTAAAACCACACAATCATTATAAGATTAAGATGAAAGACCATCGTTAGTATAATGAATTCACGTTTGATGAGAGGTCCTGGTTTAGATGCATCCAATATTTTATTTCCTAAATTCTAATCTAAACCTTACCTCAAGAGGAATCTTAGCGAAAAATTAAAAAAAATAGAATAACTAAAATAAAGAATGTACCATTTTTAAAATTTAACCCGTAACCGGTACTCTGGGGTCTGGGAGACACACTTGCATAATTCTTTGTTGCACTCACGCCTTTTCTAATATAATTGTCGCGTTACCCCCCGTTCATACGGCATTGTACTGCACGTTTTTTTTGCAGTATACGTTTTAACGAATAGGTAGTTAAAACGGTAGTTTTAACTACCGGAATAGGTAGTTAGTTATTTGTTAAAACGTATACTGCAAAAAAACGTGCTGTACAATGCCGTGTGAATCCAGCTTTATCAGTACTTTCAAATTAAATCATTTCTGATGTTGTTGCAAAATTTGGGCGGTGTAGGTAAATGTAAAACTTATTTATTACACCTGAAGGTCTGAGAGACCACCGCGTACCGTTTACGTATGCAACTTAACCGTATAACCATTCCGTAACGTAGTCGATTTGTAATCGGCTATATAGGTGTTTTTTTAGCAAAAGAAAATATATTTGGGCTTCTATATGGTATAAATATTAATTTATGATTATTTCTCGATTTTTATATTCGAATTTTTAAACCACTTGTTATTAGTTTATGATGTTTTTCTACTACAAATAAATTACCCTGCATTTGTTACGCAATGCATATTAGCCCAGTCATAACGACTTCAAATAAGAAAAATGTTACCTTTGTCCAAAAAAATTAAAACGTAAAACTCGGTATCTATGTTGTAAGAGTAAAAAAAATGTAAAAAAAAAATTTGTAGCGAGTGTAAAATAATATTCTTTATGAAATCTAGGGGTAGTTAGTTTTTATGTGCGTCTTAAAAATTTTGTATTATTTTAAGTTTTTATTATAGTTTAATGTATAAACATTTAATATTAAATCATTTTGTTTAAATAATTTCAATATTTTTCTAAATTTATTTACAAATGTAAAAGCCTATTATTGCGCCGATATTTGAAAGAAATTCTAATTATTCCTTAAATTAAATTTCGTTTGATTGGTTTTTTCGCGTATGCTAACTTGAAAAACACATACTAATGTCTTCCAACCTTCAGATAACAAATATAATAACACAAGCTAATTTTAAGGGCTAGTTGTCTCTCAGACCACGGCGTACCGGTTATGTACCAAAAGTAGGACTGTACCGGTTACGGGTTAAATAAGACGATTAATTACATACCAAAAGTTTCGAGAAAATAATGTTCACATATTATCAGTGTTTATAAAAATATAGAACAATGGGGAATTATTGATTATTAATTTAAATTCCCGAATTTTCTAACAGAAAAGGAATTTGTAGGAAAATATATAGCATAGGTAAGCTTTGTTAAAAATATTCAACAACATTGAATTATTTAGGTCCTTTTGAATATTACGATAAAGAGATTATAGGTGAACATTTCAATCAATCAATTTATATGGCTTTTTGGTTGGTTTCTCATTGTTCAATTTATTTATTACATCATATTATTTAAAAGGATTTTTAGCTAAAGATCTGCTTTTAGTTTCGCAGTATTTATGATTAAAACCAATGTTGTGGTTTGTTTTTAATTATTTTGAGAATTTATCTCAAAAAACGATACTCTTTATTCTTAACCAAGATATTATTTTCTTATTTCCCGACTGTTCCATTGTTTTAGTACTTAAAAATTTCAAATTAAATATGATTTTTTTTTAAATCTTTTATATAAAAGTTTGTAATTATAATGTATCAAAAAATATTTTGCCAATTTCATATAATAGGTACTAGGTAGTACTTGGTAGTACGTAGTTGTGATATTGTTCAGTTCATAAATTTTTTGTAGATACGTCTTTTCAAATTGCTAGCATAAAAAAATTATTAAATAATTCGTCTTATTAGATTCTTTTTCCTTTGCTGCGCAATACAACGGCAATTCAATTAGCAATGAAAAAGAAAATTTACGTTTTATTTTAAATTTTTTAAAATTTCCCTGATGTTTTCTTAAAATCCTTGCACGCATGATAAATTAATCTAAACTAATCAATTTAATTTTGTTTTAGGTATATCTCGAGAAAGAAAACACACAAATAAAATTAATAAGGGCACAAACAAGTAAAAGCGTTTGAACCCAATTTCAAGTTAAATTCCACTCAAGTGGTCTTGAGAAATCACCAGAAAGCAGAACTTCGCTGATTTTACTTTGTATGAGTTAGAAAAATATTTAATTTGTAATTTCAGTAGCAATCAAGTGTGAAGTTTTTCTTGCTTTTAATTGATAATATAATCTGAGAAAATAGATAATATTTAAATGTAAAAAAATAATATGTAAATAAAAAATTAGGTTTTTCACGCTTTTTCATGAAGTGCGTATTGTAAGTGATATACATACGTACCTACTATTACATTTTTAGTGCATATTATTTTGCCTGCATATTGCGATATTAAAATTATGCTTAAATTATACTGATAATTATAATCAGTTTGATTTCCAATAGGGAACCCCATAATTATAGGAAATATTATTCTTATTATTGTTACGAATATCCTATATGAGCTTTTTACTTTAAGAAGAGGAGCATGGGTAACAGTGAGACATTTGAAATATTTTATATTCTAATCCGCTCACACTTTAGTATAATATAATATTTAACTGCGAAGATACCATTCTATCCAATTTTAATGTATTTGTGGTGGCAGTTTTTACAGTCATGAGGTGCTATTGGTTTTCGAGAGGGAAAAGTAATTTTTAACAGTAATTTCCTGAATTGGTTGTGCATAAATCAAGTAATGTTATTTCAATTTTGATGGGTTTGGTGAATAATTAGTACATTTGGCTTAATCGAAGTTATTTTTCTACGTTTGAAAATTTTGACAATATGGGTAACAATGAGACATTTAAAAAGGGTAACAGTAAGATGTTCTATTCCTTATTGCTATCATTTTCAAGTTTTGTTTAGCCTAGGTAGAGTTTCAAATCACCAGGATGCCTGGAAATCCAGTAAATAGGTAAAGCTTATTTTGGAACATTTTCTGACACAAAAAAATGAGTAGCAGTAAAAGCAATTCTCAAAGAACGAAGTATAGGACCTGTGACAAATTTAATTAATTTTTATTCAAGAGATATTCGCTGAAATCTTGAACTTAGCACTTTAACACAATATTGTTTTGTGGAAGAAATAATTTTTTTTAAAAATCGCCAGCTCTTCGACTATTATTATTTATTTTTTCTTCATATTCTGCTGTACACATATTTGAATTTCTTTAGTGCATTTATAATCGTATATTATGTATAATACTATATTAAAACTTTTGGATTAAGAATCTACGCCAAGAAAACATATTATTCAGATACTACTATTGAGATTGTTTTAAATAATATTTCTATAATACGAATTATTTTAGCGTTTATGCTCTTGCCGCTTTCTTCAGGCTTTTGCCGCCCTTGAAGTCCTGTCGTTGGGAAGCCATTCACCCCTTGCACGCTTACAATGAAATACTTTACGAATAACTACGTAATTTTGAAGAAACTATAGGAATGTTGAAATTTTGAATTTATATTGTGTATTAAGTATACCTAACAGAAATAATAATTTTATTTGTATTTGTCGCCAATTATATGCCAATTGCAAACTAGCCGAATTTAGTTGCTCGGCCTATGGGTCTCATTCAGAATTATATTTGTTAATATTCTATATATTAATTTTTACTATTTTCATATTGGTGGGCAGTGGACCTTATGAAATAAAAAGTTTGTTGTAATTTAACTACTGGTCCTTGACGGATCATCGTAAATCTTGTATTTAATAATAATAATAAATTGCGTTCATTATCGTTGTGGAATATGCCTACTTCTTGCAGAAGTCTTTACGATCGTTTTCTTGAGGTGGATCACTCCTCATCATCTTCTTCCTCAGTAACTAAAGCCATCTTGTATTTATGAGTAGCAAATTAAAAATGTTACAATAATCCTTTTCGTAATATGCAATAATCAAAATTTTGTATATAGTAAATAAACTTTTTATTAGTATATAAAATTAATTTTTGTTATATTACAGAAAAATTAATATCTGCTATATGAAAATAATTTTTTTTTTATTGGTATCCTATAATGCTTATTTAAAGTACGCATCAGCGTGTTTAAATCCAACTTTCAAAAACGCGCGTGTTTTAAAGTTACCATGGCAACTTCAACAACCTAAGAAACGTGAAGTTAAAAAATGTCAACTCTTTAATTATTATTTAATTATTTAATATTCAAATATTTAACAAAATTAATTATTTTTTAAATAAATGTTAAAAGTGCAGCTGGAATTGTTTGAAATATTAATACTTCCGTTTTTTAAATCAGAGGAAATGCTGCTAATATTCTCGGAAGTCAATGAGGTTGCATTTCCATTAATGGCACTCCCAATAATGTTTGAAACATTCTTCTTATTGCTAATACTCTCTTCAACGTAACCAGTCGCCACAGCTGCCGATTTCCATCCTACTTGTCGTTGGATTTGATCTATTGTCATGCCGCTATTCGCCATTATGGTAGCGGACGTACGTCGAAACGCATGTCCCGTGTATTTTTCAGAATCGTCTAATTTAAGGTATCGTGCAACTTGCAATGGACATGATCCAAATGTATTAATACCAACCACTTGATTGGTGCACTTTCCCTTATCATACCGTAAGAAAACTCTGTCGGTACTTACATTTTTCGGACGCAATGATAAATACTCCTTCACCAAATGCACATATCTAATTCCATCATTGTCGGCAATAGTAAAACGTCGAGTCTTCACTGTCTTAGATGGTCAGATAGTAATAAGCAATACGCTTCCTTCTTCCTTGATGTCATGTAAGCGTAAATCGCACAATTCACATCTTCTACAAGAGCCAAAGATACCGCAAATGGATACCACTTTCAAAAATAAATACGTAATGTCCGGTGCATCTATGAAAAACTTCCTCAGATCATCTTCCTTGAATACATAAGACTTCTTGGCTACGTCATTCTTGCTGATTGCCTTCATTAAATGCATGCACTTTCGTAAATGATTTTATATCGACCCCTTTATTTATCCTCAACATACTTTGCAATTTCGAATAGATAGCCCACATAGTCGATGCCTTGTACTGCTCCGACATTTTCTGAAGGTAAGCAAGCATAACTCGTTCATCTGTATCTGTTACCTTTTCCTCTTCCATCCATTTAATGAACTTGTCGTATTCTTTTTTATAAGCGGCTTCCGATTTTTGCGGTATTAACCGCGATTCTGCTTTACTATTTAAGTAATCAATGGTAACACTCATTTTCTTAAGCAATATACAACAACAACTGTGGTGACAAAAATAATTAATCTTATGTGACAGCTTGTAAAATTAATTTTTGTTTTTCTTACTTCCATGGCAACGACAGTGGTATACTGATGTCACATCACAAATTCGACCATTTCACTTACTGTCAGATATTATTTCCATTTTTCGTAGTATCAATACCAGTATTAATGATTTCAAAGTGTACCAATAAAAAAAAATTATGTAAAGTATTCGTGGATACATGATCTTTAAAACACTTGCTCTATTTCGAGCACTCCGGCTGCGCCGTCGTGCTCGCAAAATCGCGCGTGTTTTAAAGATCTTAATATCCACTTATACTTTAATATACTATTATTTATATAAATAATAAAAATGTAGTACTATAAGAATAATATTTGTTGTATACCATTAATTGCGTTTGTTATATAAAAAAAAAAGTCTCCGTTCTATAGTAAATCTAATTTTTATTTAGCATGAATATTTTTTATATTAATTTATACTAAAGTACCTACGTAGAATAATTTTAAATTAATTAAGTTTTATCGTATTAATGAAAATAAAAAATAGTATTGTTTAAGCATTGCACTATTAAAGCCTTTTCCCCAAAATCCCACCTTCCCAGAATTCAACAAAAGGGATGTAGTATAAAAGTTAACCTTTTAACTAAACAATAAAGAATTAAAATATTTTAAATATATTTTATTTAATTTCATTGCATATTTACAATCTGTTTATTTAAACAATTAGCAAATGGTATGATAATAATATTTTACATGTCATGTAGAAAACATTAAATTGAATATTTTCTTTTTTTTTAATTTAACACAATGTTGTTATGACAATAATTTAACTTATTTGGCAAATCGAGTCGACAAATCTGGTGTTTTGAACCTCTTCAATTAAATCTTCGCAACTCAAAAAGCTCAATATTGGAAATGCTAGCAGTTCCCCAAAGTTGGATGCCGTATGTCAATATGGGCTTTAGTATCGCTTTTCGCTTTATACGTAAGACGTTTGCTTTCTATGGAAACAATTATAGGATTTTCTACCAATTAACCCATATAGCTGGCTAAATTTCATTCCTAGTTGCTTTTAGATACTACATTAGTTGAAGATATGTTTTCGCCATGTTAATCCTCGTCATCCAAACGTGGCTAACTGTTGTCAATGTTGTCGTTTTTTTTAACTATCAACAACACAATAATATAGATATGAGCTTTAACGAAATTAATCCCACTTTCCCAAAATTGAACAAAAAGGATATAATATAAAAGTTAACCAATTAATTAAACAATCAAAATCTGACCCTCTCTAATTTTGTTTAGATAGGGTTCATCATGGAGAGCACGCTTAAAGGGTTCTGCGACCAAAAATTTTGAAAAATGCTGTTCTACACAATATTCTATAAAAAAAACCTTTCATGTTGTGCCCTAAGATTTTATCTTTGTATTGTCTGCCGCAAGTTAAAAAATTTACATAACTATTTAAAAAAATATTTTATTATTATATATTTCTCTGTAAATATAGGTACAAAAAATTACGTATTTTTTTATTGAGCAATTAGAAGATTCTATAGTGTGTGATTCCCATAGTTGTGTGGCCTAAAGGCCGCACTGGATCGTTTTTAGGTTAATAACTAAAGAATTAATCGAATAGAATTTGTATTTACTACACTGAGTTAAAAACTCTCATAAATATAATGAAAATGTTCATTGAATCAATGAGTTTCAAACTTTGTAGTATTAATGAAAAAGTCCATCGCATTTAGGAAAGCTTTATAAAATGAAACCCGAGTTTCATGAGTAAAAAGATTTTTTTTAATGTTTTTCAAGACTAGCTTCCAGCATGTGATTTCTATAGTTGTGAAACTCCTTTATAGGTTAATAACTAAAAAATTAAGGAATCATAAGTGCTTTGGGAACAACAGTATTTGGAATTTTTGCGTAAGATAATTGGATTTTCACGCCTCGCACTGCGTCAAGTCGATTTCGGTGTTTCATTTTTATTCCTAAATATTGTTGTGTCCATCGTGTACCACCAATTATGGGCAAGCACTGCAAGGGGAAACAATCGGAGATGATTTTAAATGTATTAGTTTTAAGTTATTGTTAATTTAAGTTTTGTTTATTTTAAAAACGCCTGGTGATAAGTGCGTAGCGCGTAGGCAATACACAACTCAGAATAAAATCATTAAATGAAAATCAAATGAGAATAAAAACAAAGAAAAGAAGGTTGTCATGAGGATAAGAATGAAGGAGAGTTCAATAAGAATGAGCGACGAAGACAGTCGTAGTAAAAGGAAGTTCCATTAAAAATAAGCAATAAATATAGGGGAAAAGGGAAGTGACCTTTTAAATAGCGTCCAGATAGGACGTGTGGAACTACGAATTCGAGAGCGAACCGAACGGTCGTAGTGCGTTACGAGGCTGAAAGCGTACCGGACGTACGTGTAGTCGGTTAGTGATTCTAGAGGTGAATTAATCCACTAATTCAAGAAATTTAATTAAATGGAATTCAGATGTGATGCATTATAAAATGCAACAAGAATTATAGATCTTCAGATCAACGGTTAAGTTGAAGAACCAAGAGAGAGTATTCCGTGTTTGTCCTAAGGAGAAGATTGTATAGAACCATGCAGCAATTGGACTGGGATTGGTGTAGGTCTAGTCATTGTAGGCGACAATTTGGACCAGGAGATAATTGGACTGGGATTGGTGCAGGTCTAGTCATTGTAGGCGACAATTTGGACCAGGAGATACGAAACGAGCAGAGAGTGACTGGGAAAATAGTGTTGTGTTATAATCCACGAGTCACCATAAAATAAAGGTTAGGATAAATTTCGTTATAATTTTAAGTTTGTTGGATTTGTGTTTACGTTTTTTGATTTTTGTTGTTCCGTTTTTCTACATTAATGTTATTAAATCTGTATTTATGCAATCCGATTGTTTTCTTTTGTACTGTTTGCTTATAAGACGTTTAAGCGAGTATTGAGAGGAATACACCTGAGGTAGAAGAGTGTTCGAAGTGTTCATCCTTATTTTGGCATTTCTCAAAGTAGCCAAGTTGGGAACGCAACAATATATTAAGAATCCAGGTTCGCACAAAAGGACTTTCTGTCGACCGGCGACATTATAGGGATTCCCACAAGTCAGTCCAAAAAGTAATGCCGAAAACTTTTTTAAATTTTTGATTTAGTTGGCTGTTTTTAACTAATTTCTATTAAATTTCCAAACCCACAGAAGAAACTCTGTGTGGTTGACTTCGAATGAATGGATTTTGAACCCAGCAATGCATTTTTTCTTGGAATTGGAAAACTGGAAAACAGAAGATCTGCAATGTCAAATATTTTTATTTGCTTAGCTTTTACTTTCTTTGGCTAAACCTTGGTTTTACTAGAAAATCAAGTTTCTGAGTACCGAGAATCCAAATTCGATATGTAATAAGAAAGGAAGAGGATGTAGCGATAAGATAGATTACCTAATGGAGTTCCGTGGAAGAACGAATGATAGGTAGATCTAAAGTAAGATGGCAGGATGAAGTGATGGGAAACCTGAAGGTAATGTGGGCAGAAGAATGGACGGAAAAGGAGAATGATAGACAGGAATGGAGAAAGATAGCAAGAAGCTCGAAAACTAAAAACAGTTTGGGGAAGGTTGTAAATATTTGAAATGAAATATATGGATATTAAGGGAATTAATTCACACCAATAATAAGATTTGTCAAGTCTGAAAAGACAGTTTAATTACGACAGGAACGCAATGCTATAGTAATAACAACAACAAGGATCAAAATGATTCATAAAAAAAATTGTAGAATTCAAAATTAATACTCCTAAACCGTTTGACCGATCGGAACCAAATTTGGCACAGTTATTATGTAGGTCCCTGCGCATGTTTTTGTGTTGAAATAGTACAAAAATTCGCAAAGGAAAGTTGATTTTGAGTAGCCTGCCTTCCTTTAAGGAATCTCGATAATCCATTCATGCGCGTCCCTATGGGACGCGCATGAATGGATCATCGAGATTCCTTAAAGGAAGGCAGGCTACTCAAAATCAACTTAAAAAACAATAATGAATGCTGTCAAGCTGTCAACCGATCGACAATGCAAATACGCGTGCACGTGCTTTACGTTTCTATTTGACCAATCTTAACCAAATTTGGTGTAGAAGTTACGATATTTACAACGCTACGAAAAAAATAGGCTACTTTAGAACCTTGTAGTGAGGCCGAAGGCCGAACAACCACATCCGACACGGTCTAGATGGCTAAAGGCGGCCGGTAGGCCGACTGTGCCACCTAGTTATTTTAATAATACGCGAAAACTTAATTCGCGTTAAAGGGGATTTTGCTTCGCGTATAAAAAATTCAGGTATAAAAATCTAATTCGCGTTATTCTGAATTCGCGTACATCGAACTCGCGTACATGGAGGGTCTAGTGTACTTTTCAATTTACTTTTTACAATACTTTTTAATTTAATTTAAATAAGACGAATTATATCGAAAATTAAACTGTAGATCTCTCCTTTTTCCTTATGTTAGGTAGTACTAACCTAATCCTTTTCTTTAAAATTTTTGTTTTTGAAAATATTTATTTATTATTTCTTCTAAAGATCTCGCGGGCCGGATTAGAACTTTACGCGGACCGGAGTTGGCCCGCGGGCCGGAGGTTACCCACCGTTGGTATAAGCTATATTTTTGACTATTGCACACATGTGTCACATGATTAACATCAACCAGTGATATTTAGGGATCCGATCAATTCTAACCAATGGAGTTAGAATTACGCGATAATTGTTCAAGTTGCTTTGATAATTGCACATATGCTTCTTTTTGATAATTGTGTACGTTTACTTTATATCATGTGATACATTTTTTATATGAAATAAAAATTCGCCGTCGGCAAGATTCGAACCTCGGATATTCTCATTGCTAATCATGTACTCATGTACTCATGTACTATCACCATTTCGCCACAGCGGGTGACATACAAAGTAATGCTTTAAATTGTCAAATCTGCTACACAATAACCATAGAAACACTACTTCAATAATATTTAACCTCCAAATTCCAATGTGTGCAATAGTCTTACCGAATTTATTACGTGCCTTATATTGATTATCGTCCAATTTAACTACTTTGCTATATTCAAACTTTGTTGTCATTAGTAAAAGTAAGAATTTTTATTGAAACTTTTTAAATCATACCACTTAAAAAGAATAGGTACAGTACAGATAATTATATACAATTTTCTAAGTATTTATTTTGTTAGTCAATATGTGGGAGGGCAGCGCCATCATCAAAACCGAGCCATCTTGCAACGGGCTTAAAGCGGTGCCGTGTGCCGCGGATGCACATGCTAGTTGCACGTATTATGGCAACACCAATTCTAGCCCTAAGCCAGCCCAGTATGGTGCTTAGGGAGCAGTTCCAACGTTCAGATATGGCCTCTCCCATATGCCTAATGAAGGAAGACATTTGGGGTGCAAAGACACCATCGACTGATGTTACAAGTGGGGTGAAAGTAGCATGTCGCATTTCACAGGCGTTGGAGTATTTTCTCTTCTTTTCGTCTTCAGCTGATCTTAGGACGGATGTAACAGGACGTGAGAGGTATGAGGGAGCGTCGGTGTCAACAACACGGATATCGAATAACGCCTCCCTCTGAGCATCCCATACACCCCGGCAGGATAGGTCTGCACGCAGTCCACCGTCATTTTCGGAAATGATCGGCTCTTTTGTCACATTGCCCCAGGCGTGTTGGCAGAGCTCACAAAGAAGATCTCTGATCTCATTGTGTCGCCGTGTGATTAGGCCTCCGGTTTTACAGCAGAGCGCGTGATCAATGTTGAAATTGCTGTTACCACAGCCGTCACATGACTGTGGCATGCAGTTGGGTATTCTATGGTAACGAATTGATAACGCATCACTGAATTCTAATGGGGATAAATCAAAGTGATCTTTTTTTGTAGGGATAACAGAGAGCCAATTTGAGGATTTCGTTTTCATCTTGGATGCGATGGATCTTTCAAATGCCCTTTTCTTGTTTGCACTGAATTTTGCTAGGGTAGTTTCTAAGAATTTATCATCAAGAGCTTCTTTTTCTTTGCGGCCCTCTTTGCGTGCGTATTTTAGAGATGTATTATGGTCAGACAGGATAATCTGTTTTTTTTCTAATAGGGCTATAGTGAGAGCTATGCAGCCTTTCTTGCAAATTTCATAGCTTAAATTAGTGGCTTTAAATGGGTCAGAAATTGCCAATCCACCTTTCTGTACAGGTAAGGAGAATAGGTCCGCTTCTATGGGAGAGACGTCGCTGCCAAAGAGCGCCGGTAGGAAGGTAGTGCGTAATGCATGTGTCAGTGGTTCAAAAAATTCATGGGAGTTTTTTAAGACTCGTAATAGGAATGACCATTGGAACTGAATTGCTTTGGTGAGGGCAGTGTAGGCAGCTTGAGGGGAGTCTTTGCATATTTGTGATATTTTTTCTACGGTGGAAACGAATCTGGGTGAGGATTACCTAATGTTGGTCATTCCGAATGAGTTGAAACTTTGCAATCGCAAAGAGGAAGGTTAATATAGTATAATGACATAATTTTCACAAGCGAAGTTATAATCAAAATTTTGAGAAAAATCAATTTGAAAAGTAGGGAAAAGTAGCATGATCGTGCCACACAACCGGTCGATGCCACTAGCTTCGCCCGGCCGGCGCGCATTTTGTTGACGGTACGTGCAGCTAGATATACTCTTACACTTAGAAAATTTCGCAGCAGCAGATGCACCTCGAGCGTCGTACATGCAACATCGATTATTTTTAGTTTTTACGCGATTTTTTGGGGGTGAAACGAAATAGTTTACTGCCCCATACCGCGACTATACTTTTTAATGCTATTTCGAGGGTCTCTCACATCCCGGTTGCATAGATCCCGGTTTCATTGATCTGTCGCGCTTCTCGTATGTTTAGCCTAGTAACCAGAGTCAAATCCGCTCCGTAGGGGTGCAGAGCGGAGCGGAGCGGAGCGGCGCCCCGGAGGAGTAGGATTTGACGATGGCTGACCCTCCCTTTCGAATGCACACCCTTAAAAATGGAAGGCAAAAAAAATTTAATTTTTTCACTTTTTCGGCAATAACCGCCTTATTTTCCATTTTTTCGCGAATATTTATACTAATATCTACTAAGCGCACCCCCCCCTACCCGAATTTGAAAGAAAAATTAAAATCGGAGCAAAAAAATTGCACTCGATTTGAAGGGACCGGTAACCCGATAGTGGTCGTGGCCGGGGTCACGATCTTACTTTTCCCTACTTTTCAAATCGATTTTTCTCGAAATTTTGATTATATCTTCGCTTGTGAAAATGATGTCATTATACTATATTAACCTTCCTCTTTGCAGCGCCGTTGTTTTTTTTTAATTTGGAGTGACCAACAATAGGTAATTCTGCCCCGAATCTGTTTACATTATTTTTTATAAAGTCATCTTTTCCTTCACCGATGTAGCTTCCTAAAAAGCGAGATCCAGTAACTATTGTTAGATTGGTCCCCTTGAAAATCTGGTGAGCTGTTTGTTTATGAGCATCAGCTACAATAAGCAGTGTTTTCTTGGCTTGCGGAAAGTATCCATAGGCTGGTCCTATGATATTTATTTTATCCCACCAAATGCGTAAGTTTTTGAAGTCACCTTGGGCTGAAGAATCATCTGCATACCAAGATTGAATAGTGCTTTGTTCTTCTTTCATTTTATTTATGATAGGTAATGTTGCAAGAGCATAGAGCGGCATGGCTAGTGGGTCTCCCTGAGTTACCCCTTCTTTGCTGTAAAGTCTCATGTCAGAGTCACGAATAATAAGTTCCGCATGACCGTTATAAGTATTATATAAGAAACGAGCACAATGAGGCCAATATATTATTACTTTATCTAAATTTTTTGATTTTTATTTCATATAAAAATTCGTTTTTATTCGAAGTTGTGTCGTTTCTTCACGGAATTATCATCCAAACAGCAACGCGGGTTCCGACAATATTCAAAGATTCATCTCGTACAGGTTTTAGCTGCGGAGATTGACAGTCACTCCGCTGCGCTACGCTCGTGCAATCTCCTTGCTAAAACCTATATTCGCTGAATCTTTGAATATAGTCGGAACCCTTATGCTGTTACATACGAAAATTTTCCTGGTACCCGGTTTTGTCTTCTTATTATCTGGATCGGTTAAAATGGTCTTTTGAGGACGGATACGCCACTGATGAGATTTAATAAGATCGAAACATGTACGTATATTGTTGGAATTCTCTGGTTGCGATTTCCTTAAATTGTTTTAATCCAAGCAAATGAATTAATTTGCTTTGGCCCAACCTTGTAATTATGAGTGAAGTTCAACTCGAAACGCTCAACGAGATTTTCATAACGAGGTCCTTTTATGCGCCTGATTGGAATTAGTGCTTTCATTATACAGCAATGTACTTTAGTTCTTTTGAAGTTCATTATAACCGCACAGGTCTCTAAGAAAGTTTACGTGTGAAATTTGTAAACCCCCGACTGAAAAGAAAAGGATTGACGTAAAATTTACTAGGTTTGAAAACTGCGGGTAGCACACTCTGTAAAAATTGGTACAAGATAAAAATACAAACTGAACTACATAGTACATACATCGTTTGATATTATTTGTCCTTAATATAAAGCTTTTGAAAATCAAGAAATTTCATTTTCTAACATTAGATTGAAGAGTAATCAGTGCGTTGCCACGACTACATCTCCGAGTTTCTAAAATGGATCGATTGCGCCTAGGGGGTGGCTCTCTTGGCAACACCATAATAATTGTAAATTAGTTCAAAATACAAAAGTGCTGTTGTTTTTAACAAAGTGGTTTAATGATGAAACATCACAAATAAACAAATTTATATTATTGTATTATTTAAATAACCAATTAGTGGTAAAATTTGCAAAAAAAACAAATTAATTACCCTTTCGTGTTTTGTCAAGTCTAATTGCATTAGAAATTAAAATCAATGACTAACTACAACTGCCAAATTTTATAGTCAGTATAAAATTAGATCCGTGTTTCCGTACATAACATAGAGCGGGCGTACTTAAAACAACTTACGTTGAGATTGGTCAAGGTGGGTACCGAAATCGGGGAGCGTCGGCTAAATTCGGCCTATCTCGTAATAGACAACTTTCTCTTTCGAAAGTGTTTTTTAAACAAATTTGTTGATTATAATGCCAAAAAACAAACGAATTTAATAAAACAAAATCTAATCGAATTTACTTTTGATCTTTCTATCAAAAAATTAATAACAAATGATAAGATTTAAAGTTTAGAATGACTGATCAATGTTTGCAGGGCCCTGCCTACGATGCGAGGGGAACGGTGTAATAGCCGCTGTTGGGTGAGGCAAACAACCATAATTTTTGATTCTCCACGTGTGCTTATAGGTCAATGTCCATATAGTTCAGTTAGCCATTATTTTTGCACTTGATGACTTTATTTTTGCTTGTTTATTTTTTATCCCAACCATAAACACATTCAACACCTAACGGAAATTTTTCAAATCTCGCTCGTTCTTTTTTTATTGCACCTTCAAGCTTAACTAATTACCATTAAAATTATTACTAAGCAAATTCGAAAAGGTGGCATAAGCAGAAGGAAATTGGAACACCCACGAGCTGTGGCCAAAGGTGGTGACTGAAACGTCAATATGTTGAGTCGTTACGGTGCTGAATTTGCAAGTTTGCTCGAAATTTCGAATTAATTTACCATTTGTTGTAATGTTGAAAACGCTTTGTTTCCAACAAATTCGTCGCAATGGGTTTTAAAATTTAAACATTGTGGTAGCAAATATTTGAAATGCTCGATTATTCGCCTCCACGTGTCGTTCTCTTTGCAGGCTAGACTAGGAGGCAAGTTGAAGGCGCGGGGTGTAGTGGGAAAGAGTTTGGTTCTCAGTTCGTTTGAGGTCGTTACGTTCCGGTGTGTTCCGAACGTGTAGGAGGTAAACATTTAGTTCAATCTTGGTAAGCTGTGTGATTGTGTGAAAATAAAAAAGCATCAATAAATTACTATTAAATTGTAAACTTTTGTGAATAGTATTATTATTATCCTCAATAGCAATCATAATATGCGTAGACTTGTATTATATTCAACGTAGATTGTATGTGTATTCCACTCAAAATTTAAAAAAAGTTGAATTTTGGAAGTCTTCACTTCCGACCATCCGAATCTGAAGACACACTTGATGTAAGTGCAATTTTTTCTGTTATTCTTATGTTTGTTTTATTGTTTAATTATTTGCTATTGACATAATATTGACAATCGAATATAATGTGGGGAGATCGACTCATTTGTTGTTATCTAATTCTCGGACTTTTAATTTCGTAAAAAGTACTAGTATGAACAATTGTTGAGGTACAAAAACAATGTATACGAAGAAGATTTTTAATAATTAACATGCAAGTATATGGTTGGCCCGTGCGCAAAGGAAACGAGCATTCGAACTTTTCGGGCATACGTCTCTGTAGGTTGACGAGGTCGGCGTTCGTTGTAAAAAGCGTTCCAGGAGCCACGTGGAGGCGAATAACAACGGCGGTAGTACTCGTGCGACCTCAATGCGCTCTTGCCGCTTTCCGTTGCTTTTCTCCTTTTCACTACAGCTCGATACAAAATTGTGGTTACTCGCCTCACCGCATATTACTCCTCGTGTCGTCCGGCTTCACAGTCATGAATGTTTATGTACACAATCAAGTGTTCAAGAGCTGATATAAATAGACAAATCGCATATAAACAATATATCTAATGGAATGTCTTCAATTTTATCTCAAGAGATTACGCCACTTTTTGCGTTTGCTTGCAATTTTTCTGTTAAACCTGACCTACTCAAGATGTTCGCATTTGTTTGCGTGTTTCTATTTACGCAATCACTAGCTCATCTATACTAACCAGGCAATTATGATCTATGAACTTGACTTCCAATATTTTTTAATCTACTAAACGTTCCTCAAATTTTTCAGGATTAACTCTATTGCCAAAATTACATACATTTTGTTTATTTTCTATTAGATAAAAGCCACATAGGTGCGCACGTTTTGGCTCAAAATTCAAACGTTCCGCTATTTTCGAAAGTGTTAATACAACTTTGAATTATTTATTGAATGACTCGTGTTGGGATGTTATCCGGTGGGTTCTCAATTTTGGTAAACGGGGTCAAAAACCGACCCATCATGATTACCCCTCTCCTACGCACTGCACACGCACAGGGCGGAGCCTAACAGCGGAACGCAACTCGCACATGTCACAAACTTGCATTGTTATGTTGCATCTCAAAGACTGAAGATCTTTTTAGTGCCTTATCGGTGTTTTAAGTAACCCAAAAAATGACTGATCCCGATAGTAAATATAAAAAACCTGACGAACTTTTTATAAAAAATTTGCTAATGCGATACAAGACTGAAAGCGCAAACCGAGGTTTGTCTTTTTTTTTCCGCACGCGGGCAAAATAATAACAGAAATAATTACAATTTTTTTTTTATTTCAGACGTGTGGTCCCAACCCGCATCCGAAATGGTCGGCTACTATAGCGAAGCTTCTTTACCGGTGGGTCCAGTCCAAACTTCGGAAGAAACGCGCTTATCCATAAAGCGCGTAGTGTGCAGTCCAGATCTTCCTATAACCGAATTCGCTAATTCGCAAACGAGTAAAGAGAACATTCAGTGCCAATTATGCAATAAAATGTTTACATCCAAGACTGCTTTCCAAGCTCACCAGCGTACTCATACTAAAGACACCGAAGATCCATACCGCTGTAACATATGCTCTAAAACATTCGCCGTACCTGCACGTTTGACGAGACACTACCGCACTCATACCGGAGAAAAGCCATTCAGATGCGAGTTTTGTAACAAAAGTTTTAGCGTCAAAGAAAATTTAAGTGTGCATCGCAGAATTCACACGAAGGAACGGCCGTACAAGTGCGACGTGTGCTCCAGAGCGTTCGAACATTCCGGTAAATTACATCGACACATGAGGATCCATACCGGTGAGCGTCCCCACAAATGCACCATCTGCTCGAAAACGTTCATACAATCTGGCCAATTAGTAATCCACATGAGAACCCACACCGGAGAAAAACCCTACGTTTGTTCAGTGTGCCAAAAAGGTTTTACTTGTAGCAAACAATTAAAAGTGCATTCGCGTACCCATACGGGAGAAAAACCGTACTCCTGCGAAATATGCGGCAAATCTTTCGGTTACAACCACGTATTAAAGTTACACCAAGTTGCGCATTACGGAGAAAAAGTTTATAAGTGTACAATTTGTAACGATACCTTTAATTCGAAAAAGTGTATGGAGGCTCACATCAAAAGTCACTCTGAAAGTGCACAGACCGTTTCATCTAC
Organism: Podabrus alpinus; assembly: GCA_932274525.1. Taxonomy (NCBI): domain Eukaryota; kingdom Metazoa; phylum Arthropoda; class Insecta; order Coleoptera; family Cantharidae; genus Podabrus; species Podabrus alpinus. The sequence goes on from OW026451.1 coordinate 25,007,060, forward strand.
CTCATTAGTACCTAGCGAATCGTCTTGTTCCTCCAGTAGTGATAAGGAAAATAAAGACCATCCGATCGAATTTGTTCCCGTGATTCCGGAACAGGCAATTGTTAGTTACGATTCTGACATTCGTTATTATTTATACACCAAAGATCGTGGTCAATTATCCCCATCATCTTTTACTTACGTGCAACATTCACCTTCGTATCCGTCGTCTGGAGTTGATCTCCTGGCGGCGGCCGCGTCGGCAACGGAACGTGCACATAACGAACACTTGCGACGTTCGCCAGATATCGTTTTAAATTTAATTTCGAAAGCGTCTTCGGAGGTCGTTGCCGCAATACGACACCCCGCATATTTTTCTACTCCAAGTCTACCGTACGATACTCATTTAACTGCAGGAGACAATATTAGAAGGCAAGTGGAAGCTTGCTTAGCAGTGGAAGAAATCGCATCGGAGGACGAACCAATTTTAACACCTCCAAGTTCGAATCCAGTTTCGCCCGTTTCGTGTATATCTCCGGATCCGGAATTAAGTTTGCCTCCGCGTAAAAGATCGAAAATGATTTTGAAATCGATGGAAACTTCCAGAGAAGAATCGTCGCCAGTTCGTCACAATTCTGTTATTCAATTTGCTCGTGCTTCTTAATTAATTTAAAATTCCAAGGTTTAACCAAAATTATTTTTACTGTATTTCAATTTCATTTTTATTAAGAAGAGATACAATCAAATTGTATCCCTTCTTAAAGAAACAGAATGGATTTTTATTTTTCTGTGATAAAAGACTGCTTAAATTCGACGTTTACCTCATATCTGTGCCTAGGGCTCTGCCCTCGCAATATTTTACACTGATGCACTGCACCAGACGAGTGCGTTTTATGCGCCCAAAATGATTTTTGTTTTAAGCGATTAAATTAATATAAATGTTTAATTAGAACTGTTATTTGTTTGTGATGTTGAAAGTCTTACTTGTCGTGATTTTATATGACGTTAATTTTTTCTGTAATTTTAATACTTTTCATAGTGTAAAGTGTACTGTATTCTAAGTCTGAACCGCTGTGCAACAGTGGTAATAATTTATTGTATTCCTTATCATTGGTGTTATCTATATGAATGAATAATAAAAAAAATACACATGAGTATTTATTTTTCTCTAAATTTCCCAAATACCCACGTAATAATCAGACAAAATAACAACTTTTCTCGCGACAGCACGAGTCAACTATACATAATATATTTTTTTACAGTCATTATTTGTTTAAAAAGTATTATTTCTGCTGTTATCAATATTTAGTCGTAAAATACAAATCGATGGCGAGAGATAATGCAAAAATAACTGCAGGTGTATTTTGCGATGGCGTTCATTCATAAATGCACAATAACCTTCCTTTTATTAATTTTACCGTGCATTTTTATGTCGGTCATTGCTAAAAACACGGTTATGAATATTTTCTAGCAAACCATAAATTAAAATTTTTTCGTTAAACCATTTTTTTAAATAATTTAAAATTTTCATTCCGTTACTTCGTGGAAGCTAAAATCGATGGAAGCAGTTTTCCTATACGTGGGTGACCCTGAAGGACATCGTGTGGTACTTTGTCCCTATAAAAGTACTAACAGTAAATTGAAAACAATCGCAAATAAAAATGGCGCGTGGAGAGACGAATTAGTCGAGGGTTAATACTCTAGGTCGCGCTGTTGTTTGTGTGCACGAGCATCAATTAAATAATTTGGAACAGAATATTCATACAACGTTTATGTGCAATTATATGGCGAGTTATTATAAGTTTCCCTCTTTAGCTGACGCCCGTTGTCCCCAACCATTCACCCTTTTGCGTGTGCCCGCCGCCGTTTGATCACAACTGATAAGTTTTTGCCAAAAGTTGTTTAAGTGCGGCCAAAAGAAATTTTGGATTTTTGTTGTGCCCGCCTCACTGTTGGATTATAGTACAAAAATGTTGGGGACCATTGGATTACGCTATTCTTCAAGATTATCTACTTTTTTCTATATACATAAAAGAAGAATCGCCTGACTTCTTTCCATTTGATTCTTTATTGCGGAATTTATATTAAAAACAAAAGAAAATATTTTTTAATATGTTTTAACACCAACACCGTTATTTTCATGATACCTGAACATGAAAATTTTTCGCTGTTATTAATAATTAAATGGTGTTCTCGGCAACGAACGATTTGGAATTAATATTTTATAATGCAAATTAAAAACTTCCGACTATACGCAAAAGTTTTCATTTTCTATTCAATAGTAAACAAACAATTATTTATTTTCCTGCAATGTTTACGTTTTGTCGCATAAAATTTGTAAAATAAATTTCGGATGAACCATTTTTTTATATTTAGGGATAAACCCACACTAACAATTTACTATAAGCTCGTAATAGTTTTTACCACATGCATTGTGCACTTATCGAATGGAACCTGCAGCTTAACGTGGAATTCAAACCACGGCACAAATAATATACGAAAATACGAAATCAATATTTCGAACAGATTTTATTGAAACTATTGCTACCACCGGCGAGTGTCGTATTCGTTGCCTAATTTATTCATGATTATGCCAAAACGACATAATTTTGACATCAATTATAGAAATAAACGACGTGCAATGTTAAACCCAACTAGTGATAACAGCAAGACATTGCTGGAGTCAATATTTTTTCATCAAATTACAAATTTGATTTCACCTCACGTCTTTATCAGATCAATTTACCAATTTTCCCCTAAAAACTAAAATTATTGCAATCCGCATTTTCGTTATTACGCGAGTTTCAATATAACGTTATAATAAAATAATTTCAATGTTCAAAATTGTTATTATTTTTGCTATAAATGTAGTCATCAGCTTGATAAAAAATTTCGTGGTTCGTATCTAATTTGCGAGGCAAATATTGCAGCTCCTCAACTATAGATGGCCACTACATTATGGATTAAAACGTAGGCAACCCATAATCAGTATTTGATTTCAAAATATTGAACTGCGTAAAACTTGGTAAGGGGTCATCCATTAATTACGTAAGGGTTTTGGGGGGGAGGGGGGTATTGGATATCTTACGGACCCTTACGTAAGGGGGGAGGGGTCCGACGTATTCCTTACGTAAGTTTCTTAAAATATTTTTTTAAATTAAATTTAAAAATCAAATATAATATTTGATAAAAAATCAAATATATTGAAATATATAGTACTTAAAGGCGCTGATACGCATGCTACTTACTGGCACGAAAAGCATGCTATTATGACGTAATTTTACTACATTTACGTCATAATAGACGTAATTTTACGACAATTACGTCATAATAGCATGATTTTCGTGCCAGTAAGTAGCATGTGTATCAGCGCCTTAAAAATCATTAAACATAGTGGCATAATAGTATAATACTAGCTGGCACAGTCGGCCTACCGGCTGCCTCTAGCCATCTAGACCGTGTCGGATGTGGTTGTTCGGCCTCACTCAAGGGTATCGCAGGCATACGTGTAGACCGTGGTTGTTCGGCCTTCGGCCTCACTCCAAGGTTCTAAAATAGCCTATGTTTTTCGTAGCGTTGTAGATAACTTCTACACCAAATTTGGTTAAGATGGTCAAATAGAAACGTAAAGCACGTGCACGCGTATTTGCATTGTCGATCGGTTGACAGTTTGACAGCATTCATTATTGTTTTTTAAGTTGATTTTGAGTAGCCTGCCTTCCTTTAAGGAATCTCGATAATCCATTCATGCGCGTGTCCCATAGGTACGCGCATGAATGGATTATCGAGATTCCTTAAAGGAAGGCAGGCTACTCAAAATCAACTTTCCTTTCCTTTGCGAATTTTTGCACTATTTCAATACAAAAACATGCGCAGGAACCTACATAATAACTGTGCCAAATTTGGTTCCGATCGGTCAAACGGTTTAGGAGTATAGGAAACATACATACATACATACATCCATTTTTATTTATATAGATTATTATTCATATTTTATAAATATTAGGGGTGGAGAGGGGGGTCAAAATTAATTTTCTTTTAAATAATCCTTACGTAAGATGGGGGGGGGGGTTCCACAATCTTACGTACCCTTACGTGGGGGGGAGGGGGTCCAAAATTACAAAAATCATCCTTACGTAATTAATGGACGGCCCCTAAAATCTAACAATTTAATATTTAATCTAACAATATTTAATGAGATCAAATTTTGTTTTATTTCAAACTAAATAATATAATTATATCGCATCGGGTTGATCCTAAATGAGGAAACTTGAAACTCCAACAAATGGAGATTTAGATTTTATCTGCTTACTAAAAAACGATTCGTCGTGTTCAAACTTCACCCAAAAACCTTCATTATTTCCAAGCGGATTTGCACAGAAATTTTGGGGCAAAAAAGTTTAAGCAGCCTTCTATAATAAAAGCCGCATAGCAATTTGAAAAGATAAGAATAATAATTTAAAATATTGCAGGCGACTTATTTTTAATTTTAATAATCAGAATTATATCTACGGACAATAAAAATAGTATTATAGTTTATTAATCGTTATCACAATATTACTTATTGTCACTTTTTTATAACATCAAAATTACAGAATTTTTTAAGCAGTAATATTCATTATAAGCTCTGCCGTAGGTGATTTTTCGATAATAATTAATTTTTATTAGCACAAACGAAGAACAAAGAGTTGCTGACCGGACTCAATACTTGGCATTTAGAAAAATATAGGACCAAGGATGAATATAAATAAAAGAAAGGCAGTGATATCAAATAGTGAAAAGGAATGCAAATGAAACCCAATTGGTTATCAACATTCAATTTAACGGAATTCCCAATTTTACGAATTTTATAGGTACTTTAGTTTCGTTTTAACGAAGTAAATTTTGATACAACGAATTTAATCAACAAGTTATTTTATAATAATTAAAATCAGAGAAAAGCGAGAAAATACAGATTTCTTAACTTTTCCCCGACTAAAATTGAAAATTTTCCTAGACTTTTCAAAACTATGTAAATTCCGTAAATCAATAATGGGACTAAAGTCAGACCAGTGTTGACTTATGGAGCGGAAACACGCGCTGATGCGAGTAGAATCAACAGCTCCTGCAAACAACTGCAAATGTCTAAGAATGACACTTGGTAAGACTAGGATGGACCGAGTAAGAAATGTTGAAATAAGAGAACAATGTGATTTAGCGAATGTCATTAAGATTATTAAGAGAAGAAGAAAGGCATGGAACGATTACGTCGACAGAGCCACTAGTAACCATCACCCAATAAAAGTGGCAAGAGACCTACATTTCATTTCTCTTCACTGTACAGCTAGACGATGTATGTTTTTCCTCTATTGATCTGCCTTCCATGGTTTTTCAGATTCCGCCATTCCACGATCTTCCCCACTTTTGCTTTCCGAGCGGTACCCATTGGAATATTCTTTTTGGCCATCGATCTTCATCCATTCTCATCAATTGTCCAAACCACTTCAGGCCTCGCATTTATACACAGTCATTAATATTATCGTTAGCTTTCATTCGCTCTCTGACCACTTAGTAATATGTTGTAGTCTGAATATGCCTGCACCTCTTCTTAGATAGTCCATTTTAACCGTATTTAAGTGTCCTCACATCTCCGCATTTAGCGTCCATATCTCACTCCCATAACAAAGCACCGATTCCACGAGCACTAGGCTCAAACGTTTCTTAGTGTACTTAGATATATTTTTATCCCACCATAGTGCGTCCATGCTACCCAAACTTTTCTGCTTCCTTGTATTCTATTCTAAATTTCTTCCTTGCCTATACCATCCTTATCTACAATGGCTTTCTTGATTTCCAACGCTCAATCTCTCCTTCTGTCGCCTCTACTTCCGACTCTTTTGGAATTGTATTAAATCTACAATTATCCATCAAAACCCCTATCTTTTCTGACATGTCTCCTCTGAGTTTCTACTATTTATTGAGCTGCCTTTCGTGATTTTGGATAGCCAAGCTAAACCTGTTGAGGGCAGGCTTAATCATGTGGCACCTATATAAGGCATCTTTTGTTCACACTGGCCCTCAACTTGTTTTACCAGCAACTCGGCGAATTTTTCAACTTCCTCGCCCATCGAGCTAACCAACCTAGAGAATATTAAAAGTTATCCTGAAGTTTGGCAATCTTGGGCGATTAGAGCCCAAACTATTATTTTTCTCGGAGGCAACTTACACTCGAGAAAATTAGTAACTCGAGTTACTGAAAGGTGATTTTGATACTTGAGGAGTTTTGCAGTCTTTTGTTTTTTAAATATTACTCGTAAGAAGCACTTTTGGTAAACAGGTCATAGTCTAACTTTATAAACAGTGCACGAATTAAGGTCGTCCTTCACACTTCACTGGGTATATCAAGTTCATAACTATGAAATATTTTGTTTTATACAAAAGTTTGTTGTCTAATTGTGAAATTACGTGTTAGTAAAGTTTTCATTCCCTTGATTGATCTCTAGTTTGTTCTCATTGTTAGTGGTAATTGGTAAACATTAATTTTAGAATTATTGCTTCTAATTCAATTTGTGTATCTGTGTCACGATATCTTGTGTTGACCTGCTTTTTACTTTACTGTTTGTCGTCTTTATGTCAAACTACGACCTGAGAGTTTTAGACGATGGGCAAAATTTGGGAATAAAATAACCCGAGCCTAAAGCAGTGATGTATACTTTGAATTTTTAGTATCCAAATTAGGGTTAGAGTTTACGATGTTACGTTTCCTGGTTTTGCTGTACGGAAGAGGTACAGAAATGACTTCGTGCATTTTAATACTGGTGTTACCGCAAAATGATGCGAATCACCTGGATATTATATCACACCATCAAGAAAACGGTAAGAAATTATTAGAATAGTGAAAGGACGAAAAGTAGCGTATTTTGGGCACTTAATGAGAAATTAAACGTACCACCTTCTACTGCAGTTGATACTACAAGGTTAAGGTTGAAGTTCGGAAAGGACCTGAAAGAAGACGCATTTCCTGGCGGTCTGTTTAGAGCAGCTGCTAATAAGATCATGTGGGTAAGATTGATCACCAACCAAGGGCGGATCTACGGGGGGGGGGGTAATGGGGTTAACTACCCCCCCCCATGAATCTTCATTGCAATACAAATTTTAAAAATACAACTTAATTTTCCCTAAATTTTATTACAAAACATGTATTTACCCCCTCCATAAACTTTGACCAGATCCGCTCTTGTCACCAACGCCTATTGAAGGCACGACATCTTCTGCATCGGCTTGATGTTCTTTCAAACATCCAGTATACTCCTGGACTATAAGCCAGGCCATACTCTATCACGTTGGCAAAGTGCGGGTTGATAGAGCAGCAGCCAGTGGCGTTCTTTTTAAATTAGGCACCATGCGGTCGCCCATCCAAGTGCAAACCGCGAGCAACCTTGCTGGACTCTCATGATCTATTGACCACGGGCATTTGCATTGCGCTGCGTCACTGCTGGTGACATATTTATGAAGAATCAGTGCCAGTCCCAGTGGGATTCCCTGTATGATCCACGTGGTCCAATTCGATACTGATGAGGAATATTGAAATTGTTCAAGTAAGTATTTTTGAATATTGGAAGTATTATTTTGTTCTGACGTTGTTTCATTCAATAAGGTAGAAGTATTTGTGGTTTCTTGAAAATAAACAATATTATTAGTAAACTCGGCTAAAAATGGAAATTTAGTAATGCTGTTAAATGATTATAATTTATAATAAATAATATTTTATTATAGTAAACTACACTAAAATTTACAAACTTCATAAATCCAGTTACTTCGTTTTTCCTGCGTATTGGTTCCTTTTTTAAGGATTTTTACTTGCAAAAATTATTTTTAACTGCAGGTTTTGTGTTGACAAGGGTTTGAAGATTAATTTTTTAGTATGTAGGGGAGAAGTGGTAGGAAAGGGACGGTTGCTTAAACAGGAAATTTTTTTCTGGTTATTTCCGCATTTCAAAATTTAAATTATTGTACAATATGGACACCAAACCCAAAAACAGGATCTAAAAATCCAAAGATACAATACAGGAAGTCATAAGTACGGTATCCTGAGAACGAAAACGTGCCTGATAATGGAAAACAGTGGATTAATACTCAAATTACCTCTAACTCTAAATAATGGAGAAACTACGAAAGTTCCAGCTCCCTGTTTTGCATTTATGTTTTAAAAGTCCCCTTCATGCCACCCCTCCCCTCGAGTTAGTGAAATGTTTGTTTGACATTAATTAATATAAAAAAAATGTGGTTTTCACAGCAAGTTTAGAGTTGTGAACATGAAAAAGAAAATTAATTTAATCATTAAAATACGCTAAAATAAAAATTTGTTTGGAAATCGCCAAATTCTCATATTTAGTTTAAGCAATGTTCCTAATTTTTCTATTTGCACGCGTACAAAGGTTGAAACATTCGTGGCTTGGTTTAGACCAGAAGTCCACCAACTTTTTGAGAGGACTAGTTCAGAGTTTTCCAAAGGCTAACCTGGAAATTTTTTCTATTATAATTAGAGATGAGATTTAAGGGTTAGTTTTGTTGTGAAAATTTAATTTTTCCATTCTTTATTAAAAAATATTATTACAATGTATGCGGGCATTGTAAGCACTACCGCGGGTCGGAATTTGAGAACCGCTGGTTTAGTCCATCGCCTAATGATGTAACGGTGTGAAGAAAACATTTGCGAAATTATATACTTATTAGTGAAATTTTGTCCATTTACTGCACTTTTTGGTTCATTATTTCATGCTGTGTTTAATGCATCCTTTGGTGATCTTAAAATACTGATATGATTATTATCCAGTTTCATTACATGAACATTCATCGTTTGTTTCAGAATAATAAATTGAAATTAAAGTCATAGAATCAAATTACGTTGATATAAAAACGTACAACTATAAACGAAACATAATATATAGAGATAAGATATGCTGTCCACCAAGCATATGCATTGCTAAAGGCTGGCAAGAGATTAAAATAATTAATCTTATCTCTATATATTATGTTTCGTTTATAGTTTGTACGTTTTTATATCAACGTAATTTGATGCTGACTTTTTTTAATTTCAATTATTCTGAAACAAACAAATAACAGATTGCAAAAAAATGAATCAAAGAACTTCACAATTAGTGAATTTTTGGTCTACTTGTAGGTACGAAAAATCAGCAAAATAAATTCAAATTTAAAAAAATACAAATATGGGTAGAAAAACCTGTAAGGAAAACATACACATTTCTTTATAAACTGGCCAAAATTAAATCCCAGTAATTTATTTACATTAAATTTTAGAAACTTGACAAATATGTGGCACACAAACATTTTTATCAACAAAAAAAAATAAGTAGTTGTATCTGGTGGAAAGACTTGGTAATTTAGCATTTAATCTAGTATTGTTTGTTGATTTAAGAAAAACTGGAAGCACTGGAAGCATAAAAACAGGCACTTTCTTCCAATTTTGCAAAAGGTTCACAAAATCCTAAACCATCAAAGATACAGTAATAAATGCAAAAAACTATTGATTCGTTTATTTATAACTTACAACTAAAATCTTTAGAAAATCATTCACGCACAACAAAGTTCTTAATACGGTCTGGGAGGACCCGGTGGACCGCCACGCATCATACCAGGAGGAGGACCTCGCATTGCCATCGGTGGTGGTGGACCACCTCGACCCATTGCCATACCTGGTGGAACTCCCATCATACCGGGTGGTGGCCCCATCATACCTGGAGGTGGACCTCCCATTCTTGGTGGTCCTTGGTGCATTTGAGGTGCTGCAGCCACTTGACCACGACCACCCGGTGTCATAACTTGTTGAGATGGTCCTCCAACTCCGCGCACAGGCCCTTGCAGACCTACAGGCACACCACCAACTCCGGCAGGCATTCCTCGTCCAGCAGCACGGCCAATTCCAGGTCCTGGTGCGGCTCCCGGGATGGGTACTCTAGGTAAACCTTCTTCTGGTGGTGGTGGTCCTTCGACAGTTAAAGATACAATACTCTCACCACGCAATAATACAAATCCCAACACTCTCTTTTCTTCCCGTTCAACTTTGGAATTTTTTGGTTTGATCTTTCGGAACTCTTCACAGTCTCCTAATATCATATTCATATGTTTATCGAATGCTTTGAAAGTACCGATAAACGTCCGGGAATCCTGCAAGGTTATTCTAACCCGGTAGTTTATATGCTGTACCATCTTATTATTTTTTCCGATCGTCTACAAAAAATTATTGTGTTCAATTATCGGTATTATCAAAAATTAAACAAACTTACCATTTTGATTTCTGTTAATCGACTTTCGGAATTAAAAAATTAACGTTGTTAGACGTTGTTAACCTTAAATTTGCCGAAAAAGCCGCTTGGTTATTTTTGTTACCAACACAATAATAGAACATAACCTATGTCGGGTTAGTAAATGCTACAGTGTACGTCATAAAATGAAAAATGTGTGCATTGAAAACTTAAAAGTGAATTGTTCTCCATAATTTCACGTGCATTTGTATTACAATAAATACAAAAAAAAGTAGGTGAGAATGGGACATCAATTTTATTCGTAAATTAATTTTTTTACATTAATGATTTGATTCTAAATTAAACTAATGAACATATTTGATGTAATTAATTAAGTTTTTCTTTAAACATAACTTTATATTACAAGTAAACAATATGCTTTGAATAGTAATAAAACCCCAACTTGGGGGAGGGGAAGACCCTCCTGGAATACACCCTCCAAAATCGAAATTATGAATAATTCTTACAATAGGGAACATGCATGAATCAAAAAATTTAGTTAAAACAGTATTTTCCATTTAATCCTATATATTAAATATCAAATCAGCAAAAATAACTATAAATCATGTGACCTTAAACGCAACGCCATTGGTTTGACGTCACAAGGCATAATCCCGATAAGCGCGGTCGTTTCCTTCAATTCAAATTGACGGATTTTTAAATATTTTATAAATTATTATCAAAACGAAAATAAATAAATTAAATAGCATTAATTAGTTTATTTAGTTATTTTTGATCCAACTACGCTATAAAAAAATTTATGCATCTTCCCCATTTCGTATGTTACAATTTATTACAAGTTCGTATGTTTTCCAAAACAAAATTGCAAATAAAAATGTTTAGCCCGTTCAAAATATTGGGTTCAGTTGCCACTATGATAATAATAATTATAAACTAAATTTTATGCTTGATTTTCACAACAAATTTCGCAAAATTAAATAATAAGAGCAGAAATTAAATGCTTAAACTTTAATAAAAATTCTAATATATATTTAGAATGTTAATTATTGAGATTGAATTTTTTCAATTCCCCCCCCCCCCCCAATATTCTTATTAAATCCATTTTTCTAAACGATGCTGGATGAAATTGACAAAAATTCAAGTATTTTCTTCGGAATTGTGCGTTGTATTCCTTTTGTGTTCGTAATTTCAAAACCTCATACTCCAATAGGCGTTTTTTTTTCAGTTTTTCAAATTTGATTCCTTGCAAAAATGTATAAGTTAAGATTCAAAGGAAATAAAATTCTGCGTAAGACTAAAAACATAATACTGTTCTAATCCTGATAGTTTTCAATATACGCCCCACAGTGGGGAGCCAATGCAAAGAAAACTTGGAAGTGAAAATAGAATCCGTGGGGGGAGGGGTATGGAATACCACCAGCACATCAACATAATTATGGCCATTCTGATCTCCCTATGATTGGGGGTATTCCGTACCCCCCAGACCACCGATCTCAGTAGCCGCCAAGTTTTTATAACTTCATTTGCAATAGCGATGATCAATGGAGGGCACACTATTTAAAGCAAATTATTGACTTAAAATAGGAGGGCTTGTGCCCTTTAGAGTAAACTGCCGCTGCGTCAACACATAATCAAAAATACAAAGTATATATTCAATGGTCCCATTTGTTTGTTAACATTTTTGGGGCGCACACAACGGGGGGGGGGGATTTTAAAACATCGAAAATACGATTTATTCCAGTACAATCGATAAAATCTTTTTAATCTATTTTCCGCTATTACATAATAAATTATCCCCCTCCCCATTAACTTTCTCTAGATCCGCCTCTATGACATACTGTGGTCGCATTCAGGCAGCATTTGTTTATTTAAGGGAATCGTTTGGGGAGTGGGGAATAAAATAAACCGGAATGGCTTTTACAATAATTTCTTAGGTATTTGTGTTAGTGGTACATAGTATCCGGACTGATGATCGGTTCAATCTAAACAATCGCGATTTACTGCGACAGTAAAAAATCATTTTCTGTCTATCTATTCTTCATAACGCATCTCTAATTGATTTATTTGTTAGTTACCAACCTAACCCATTTCAGTGCGGCCTTCAGGCCGCTTAACCACGATAATCGCACATTAGTAAAAAATTACTGGAGGGTGAGGGAGGAGAGGGGAAATGAACGGAACACTTTAGCACGTGAAAATGTGAAACAGAATTCTTATTTAATAATAACGACGTCAATTTGCGGAACACTCAGTATAGGTTCTGCAGGTTACAGAGGCTACAATGCATTTGTTTCTTCGAAATGGGAGGGGGATAAAATCAAAGTAAAGTTGCGAATGTAGTAACTTTAAGGGGGGTTGTTTAACTAACAATCTATTTAACCTTTAGTTTGCTATTTCGTGGACTTACTGCAAAAAACTGACCAAGTCAGTTTCCCAGTCACGACAAACTTTGTTGATTAACACAATCGAAATTCTTACTCCAGACAATATCAAAGGGAAGGATCTCGGGTAGTGGAGTATGTACTCAAGAAAACCAAATTTACTTAAATCGACCGGTTTCGACAAGATTTCTTGTCATCTTCAGGACTGTAATATAAGAGAAAAAATACAATTTAGAGGTTGCTACAAATTGGTGATAACCTGATAACACATGATAATACTAGAACAAAAGTTAATAATTTACCTCTTAAGTGGAATGGTAAAGTTAAAATAGTTTTTGCGTTGTGTAACACCCTGTGATCTGGTATCAATTTTCTTGAAATACAGTTAACATTTCTTTGGATAAATGGGGGGGAGACGTTATTAGTCCTACATCTCAGCAAATAGATACGCCTGTTTTTGGCTTTTGTAAGTTTGGCTATAATTTTCATGATAACCTTCATTGTCAACATCGCCTCCAAACCATATATCGCACGGGAAAGCGTGCAAGATTGTTTGGAAGTGTTGAACGGCTATGATCCACTATTGAAATTCACTTATGAATTAGAAAATGATAGCAGGATACCTTTCTTGGATTTATTGGTCTGCAGCAAAAATGATGGTTCCCTCTACACTGACCTTTACAAGAAACCTTCCTCCACCGAAAGATTGTTGAACTTTAACTCATCACATCCGTTGGACCAAAAAATGGGGTTGATCAACACCTTGAAACACCGAATCTTGACCTGTGTCAGCCCAACCTTTCGAGGCGTGAGATTGACTGAACTACAGGACCAGTTGATAAGGAATGACTACCCCCAAAAATTGGTCCAGCTTGCTTTGTTTGGGATAAAAAGGACGACTGCTACCCTAAAAAAGAATGTTGACGATGACCAAGATATCAACATACGTTATCACAAAATAACCTACCATCCCCTTCTGGCTGTAAAGCTGAAAAACACTTTGAAAGAATTTATCCAAGGAGGCCAAATTCGTTTGGTCTTTTACAATAACTTTAAATTGGGCAACTTGGTGTTTTCCAGGACGAAAGACTTGGTACCGCTGAAATACAGAAGTGGCGTGGTTTATCGAATAAAATGCGAATGTGAAAGAACCTATGTGGGCCAGACAGGCCAGTTGATGTCTTCTAGATTAAAACAACATGCCTACGACGCAAAAATAGGTTCGGAAAAAACCGGTCTGTCACAACACCTCAAGTTCAACAATCACGTTTTTAGAGTGGAGGACGTATCTGTCTTAGCGGATGAACCCTGTTTCCCTAAGAGAGCTTTCTTGGAAGCTGCCTACATAAGCGAGGAGACAGATAACATCAACAAAGTGACCGATTTTGAGCCCATAAACACCGGGTTCAAGGCTCTACTCACCATCTTCAGCCAGAAAACAAGAAGAGATGCCTGATTGGCTAGTATACGCTTTCACTGGTGAGGCTGGAACATTGCATCTTTGCCCTTTGACTTATTTAGTATGATCGAATTTATTGGCGGCAAGTTCAAATAATTTTGTTTACTTTTAATCTAATTTTATTTTACTATTGTTATCAATTAGTTATTTTATTGCTGTTAAGTTTTATTATTATTGTCTTGTGGGTACGAGATTATTTACAATAATCCACATGTCATTGTTTTCTAGATATTTACTGTTTGGTTAGATGTTTTATTTTTATGACAAAAATTTTAAATTGTTTTACTATTTGACTCCACCAATATTATATCGTGTTCAACTTTTTTATGGTACTTCGGTTGGAAAACTTTACCATCCCACTTAAGAGGTAAATTATTAACTTTTGTTCCAGTATTATCATGTGTTATCACCAATTTGTAGCAACCTCTAAATTGTATTTTTTCTCTTATATTACAGTCCTGAAGATGACAAGAAATCTTGTCGAAACCGGTCTATTTAAGTAAATTGGGTTTTCTTGAGTACATACTCCACTACCCGAGATCCTTCCCTTTGTTGATTAAGCTCGCTCAGTATTTTTTTTAAATTTAAAAATTAGCAAAAGCCCTAATAAGAAGTATTGTTAAAGTTTCATTTTCCTAAATCAAAAATTAAAACTTTTAAAAAGCTGATTTTTCACAAAATATTAAACATTCAATTTCATTTATCTAGAAACTTTGTTTTTTGACTTGGTCAGTTTTTGCAGTAAGCCGACGATATGGGAGTGGAGAGTTAAATATTTAAATTTTTCGGTGAAGTTTTTTAACTCCAGGCTACCGTTTACGGTCCAAGCGACGTCGGACTGTTATCAATTGTTGCAAATATTTAACGATTTACTAAGTGCAATGGTGCGAGGGGTCCATTCGCATTAAACAATATTATTCCAAGTTGGGAGGGCGGCGTCCTATCGCCCTCTACGTACCAATCGCCACTGTCCACTATGCGACCAATTGTTCAACCGGACTTGTATTGCTTGCATTACAAGGGACTCGGTCCCAAATTTTTAAAAATCCAGCATTTCAGGTATTCCATAGTTCCATGAAGACAAGGCATGGCAACACGCTCATAATTTTTTATCATTTCATCTTTGTGTTTACAGGTTTTCTACCCTTACGCGCAATCAGGTTTTAAAATATTTCGTGATATCAGAGTGCCCACGTCGGTGTTCGTGTTTAACGCCGTCATACATCAACCAGTCTATAAAAAAGATTCTATATTATGGAATATTACTTATTTGAAAAATAAAATTATAGATTAAAATTTATTTATTTTTGAAATATCAATGATGCAAATCGTTGCAACTTACAGTTTTATTAATACTACACTAGTGATGCCGTAGCATTAATCTATAATCTACCTCCCTCCCCCGTAAGGAACTAAATCACCCATGTGTTATATTAATAAGTGATTAATGGCTGTTATACCCAACATAGCACCAAAAAACTCTAAACTTTTAGAAGGGTAATAACGACATTAATTTTTGATTATTGCATTAAATGCTGCAGTGAAGACAGTGGCGTATCTAGCATGGGTGACACCCGGGGCGGATTTAATGGGTGTCACCCCCACCCAGGGAAGAAACTACGGGTCACTCGTTTTCGTTTTTAAAAACCAAGAAACGAGGTAATTTTAGTCAGGAAATTTAAATAATTTGGGGTCCGGTGTCACCCCCAGACGGGTGACACCCACCGCCCCCCCTTAGCTACGCCACTGGTGAAGAGCACACTTTCACTCCAAATTCGAAATCTACGCTACAATTCTGTTAGTACAGGTATTTTTAAAAATGTTATCATACAAAAGGCAGTGTTTCGTATTTACAAAAAGGTAGAAATTTACCGTAGACTAGATCAACACTTCCTTAAAAAAATATAAAATTATGCTACCATATAAAAGTGACATGGGCAACGCTTGTTAGGACCCCCATTACTAATTTCTAACAAAATTTTAATTTATTTAAAGGATTAATAATCTTAAATTATTACATCTTAATTGCATAGCAATTACTTAAAAATTTATTTGTAAAAATCTCAAAAACATTTTCAAAAGGTGGCCAACTATCGAACGGACTGTGCCATTATTTAAATTAAGTTGCATACTGTGCTGACATATTTTTTACAGTATACAAAATACATTTTACAAGCAGTCCATTAGATAGTAAGTCCATAAGGTATACATCAGCTAAACTATAAAAATTAGCAGGCAGTTTATAACATAAATAGTAAATATTTTTCACTCGTTAAGTAATACATTATCAGTATTATTTTCTATCACATACCTAATGGCGTAGAGAAAAAGTCTAGCTTTAGCTCACAAACGTTAAAAAATCCAATTAGAAACTTTGAATTTTTATAACACGCGACTAAAATGTTATAAAATAATGTTTAATGGCAATAATTACATTGAGGGTGACATTTCACCCCATTTACACCACACTTGCATCCTCCAGAAGTGTCTCCTTTCCCAGCAGGTCCCCAACGCGGTCCTCTGGTTACCCAACATATTTCAGTTTTGCACATCGAGCACCTCAACCAATCACAGCCCCATTTTTTCATTAAAATAACTTGACAAGTAGGACAATTAATCGCCTCTCCTTTGTTAACCATTTCTGCCAACATTTCTTTAGTTTTTTGAGAATTTTCATCGGTCGCTATATCTAGTAGACTTTCTTGGTATTGTTTGCAGTTCGCTCCCATATGAATAGCCTGGAAAATATAATTTAAAAAATACAAATGCGATATTGAACTGCATTTTACCTGACACGTTAAGCAATTCACTTTTCGGCAAACAGGACAATGAAAGTAATTGACATTATCTTCAAAAATACACCAACCTCGACAGTCTGGAGTTTTACAATGAAACGACTTATCCATCTTGTTTTCCGCTTGGGCAATAGACTTGGCCAAAAATTGGTCGTACATTGCAGGTGTCAATAAAGCTTTTATTTCCCGATCTTGAAGTAAAATATCGCAACTGTACTGATCATCTCTAAAGGGACACATTATCTCAGCTTCGTCGGTAAATTCGATAGTGTACGTTAGGCAAGGTTTACAAAATTGATGTAAACAATCTCGTAACGTTACACCTTGATGACGATCAATTTCGCTTAAACATATCAAACACTCGAACGGTTCAATATTTTCGACCAAGTCTGCGTTATCCAAGTTCAGGAGCTCTTTGTAATGTTCGTCTTTGGTATCCTCAACGGCGACGTCTTGTTGCGGTTTTTCGTTAGGTTCGATTTTTTGTTCAGGAATTCTTCGAACGGTTGCACAAATAGCACAAATGTTGTTATTTTGGAGGTTCAAAAAAGTGCACATTATGCATTCCCAATTTTTATTATCAGGTTTCAAAGTTTTGGAATCAAAATCTTCGTGGTTCTCTTCGAGTTTTAAAACCTCTTGATGATTCAGCTCGTTTTCGTCTTCGTTTATTATTTTAGGAGCTTCTTTGGAACTGGAAGCCACGTTCGCATTTTCGTTTACAGTATTAGGAATTTCAGCGACTTTGCTGCAACTGGGTTGTGGATTTATAACTTCTGGTGGTTTATGTTCAATTTTGTTTTCTATTTCTGCTTTAGTTTCTAAAAATTTAATATAACATTTTAATGTACTCGTAATAGTAGGAAAGTACTGGCAATGTGGAGAATTAGAATTAGTGGGTGTTAATATTTTTTTATTTAAATTTTTAGAAAAATTATTATTTGTCGTTAGACGCTTACAGTCTTATTATATATGTAATTCAGATGGACTAGTACTATAATAGTACAGAGAAAAAAGGGATTTTTGTTAGCAAAATTTTTGAGGTCCAACATGGTTTTGTAGGAAGCAGGACTGCAGACTCAAATTGAAGAAAGCGCTTGAAATATATAAGAGCTTCTCATTAAAAATTTTGCTAAATGTTGTGAACTTAAACAAGTATTAGTAGATACTTAAATTTCTTTTTAAATCTTTTTGAAGTGGCCGTAGAAAAAATTTTAGTATCTGGAATCTATTTTGACTCTATCTATAGATCTTATGATCTATGAAGTATGAATTGCAACAAACATTTATAAAAAGAACTTGGCTGAAATAGAAAAGCAAATGAAACAGTTTTGAAAAGAGAAGTTGCCTACTTGAACTTTGGAAGTTGTTATAGGAAAATAGAGCATAAAAATTGCTCTTATTTAAGTTACCCAATTTATTGATAATCTTGTTCTAATTTCTAACAATGTGGATAAGGAACTCAGTACTTAATTGAGTGTCCAAAGACACTGGCTTTAAGAGGATCAAAGATAAAATTAAAATTATGAGTAAAAACTATCCTACTGTTTCCATGAATGACCACACAATCAAGAATGTCCCGAATAAAAAAATATAAAGATAAAAAATGCTATCTGGGTCGCTTAATTAAAATTGGCAAAGACACACCTGAACTGCGGAAACAATGAGAAGAATTGGGATAACTTAATTGAGCAGCTTTTAGAACGTTCTAAATCTTGCTAGAAGATGTGCATCTATAAAATCCTGCGCAATGCCAAGTAAATTGTAACAATGCCATTTAGTCCAATCATCTGATGACGTCCTCGACGCGAACTCTGGGCAATCAGACTTTGTCATAGCAGATAGATGAGAGGCGAAAAACGAGATTCTGATGCCTAAAAACGAGAGAACGCCAGCGAAGAAAGGATATCCCGACAGAAAAACATGGAGGAAGGCAACGGCAACCCACCTCCATTACCTTTTCCCAAGAGAACTAACATCAATTCATTCGTTTCAAAATATTCCGGAGATATAAATAGTTTCTCCGATTCAGACCTACAGCCTTGAGTGGAGACATGCGTAAGAAAAGTTGTCATGGCTCCGCAATATAAGACAGTGAACCGGTTTGAGAAGTTTTTCCAGAAGCCATTTAAGCTTAGCAGACAATGTAATGTATGAATGACTCAAAAACGACTGCTAATTGCCTCATAGTAACTTAGACGGTGATGTAGAGTACGATATTTGGTTTTTGTTAGAAACAAAACACATAATGGGACAATCAGAGAAGGAGAGAGGGAGAATAAAATACTGACTGCAAAAAATATTTTTCTGGCTTCGATAGATTCCGAGGTACAACTCTCCGAAGATCTCGTTTTTTTTAATTTTTGTCTAAATGTAGATTTGTTTTCCTGTTCATTCATAGTAAAAGTAATCCCGAAAACTAAATAACCAAGACTCAATTCTCTGTACATAACCGCATAATAATTTTCAAGCCTAATAGCCCTAACAGGGCTTAGCACAATGATTTTCTGAAAAAATGTTCCTCAATCTGCGTTACCGAGGGGATTACTTTCTGTTGCGCAAAACCTCTATATTTTATATTTAATTCCAGGGCCGCTACATCACCCTCCCCCTGGTAACCATCGATTGCGAATTGTAGCCATTGTGGCTGTTGTGGTTAGGCTGCATGAAGACTGATAAATCAAAACGTTTTAAGACAAAACATTTTGTTTTATCTAAAAACATGATAAAACAAAACGTTGTAAAAAAATTGTTTTGTTTTGTCTTAAAGCGTTTTGTTTTGTCTTAAACCGTTTTGCTTGATCTGATAACAAACTGATTAAAGCAAACAAAATGCTTTTTAATGCGACAAAACGTTTTGCTTTATTAGTCTGCATGCAGCCTTAAGCTGCCCTTTCTTAATGAGAAGGAAGAATTTAAGCGTGATTTTACAACAAAAGCGCTTAATGTTCCATCGAGGTCTCCGGGTCACAAATTTAGCAAGATCTTGTGCTCTGAAGAAATGTTTCTCAATCTAGATTCGAACCCTAGCGTACTAACAGTACTAACTATGAATACACGTACTAAGCCACTGCGCTACCAACGCGATTGATTTATATTATCCGAAACCTTTATATTTCCTATCTTAATAACTCCAAGTAAGACTGCTACATATTTTACTCCTTTTGAGAGAAAATTTCTCAAGGTCTCAGTTTGTTGTAATTTATTCGTTTTTGCATGGATCTTACGACTAAAATATATGGATTAAGAAGTTAATATTTAAAGTAGGTACCTACTTAAAATTCTCCGTAAAACTAAAAAGAAAATACTGTTCAAGCCCTGGTACATTTTTAAGTTTCAAAGAATTTTTTCTAGTCGAAATTTTAATTTCCCTGACTTTCACTTAAAAATTAAAAATTCCATGATTTTCCATGGTCAAATTTCTAGTTTCCCCGACTTTTCCAGGTATTCCACAAAATTGGAAAACCTTTATTTTGGCTAGAAGATTGTTCTGTACGTAAATTTGCCACTTTTGTGCCAGAGGAACATTTCGGGCAAAAATTGTAAAATCCAAGGGTTTTTAGAGGGCGTATCTCGAAAATTGTACTGCCCTACTAAGTAATAACAACGTATGTGCAAAATAACGATTCTGAGCTTCAGTATGTTTTTTGTTTGTTTTGTTCCCTTGATCTCAATTTTTACAGCATGGGGATTTCAAAAACATAGTTGGAACGATAATTTCATGTACTATTCTCTCCTACGTTTACAATTTAAAAACCTGTATAATTAAGATAATTGCATAGATAAATGTGTTTTAACATTGGATATAAGATAATTCTGAGTATTGATTTGAGCCATTTGGAGTGTCGCAGAGTTGACCTAAGATATTCTAACTAAGCACAATGGAAAGCTATAAAAATTAGTCGTGATGGTGTATCTTAACTCAAAATCGTCAAACATGGAGATACGGCGTTATTCCTTAGTGGGGTAGTAAAGGGGCTTGAACAATAATTTTTTCAATCTTAACTCAGAATTTTATTTTGTTTAAATTTATTAGTACCTATTTTGGGTATAGGATTCATACAAAACGGTTAAATCACGACTTTGTCATTTTTGAAACTTTTAACAAATTTACTTTTGTTTTGATTCAACCCCTGATATCTAAAACTGAGGCGCTAGTTTTCGATGCCAAATTAAACAGTTACGCAAAACCTCCCATTTTCTAGTTATTTCCGCCCAAAAGTACTTAATCAAAACATAGACGCCTTTCCTTATAATAAATTTAGTCTAATAATATTTTTTGTTTCATCGGAAACGGAACACCCTGTATATAAAAGATCAGATATCAATTATACACCAATTTTCATATCAATATTATTTTAATCTTTGGTTTATTTGAAGGTCGATTTTCGATTGTTTGGTTTCATTTTGATCATCTTGAATTTGTCATTATACGCCCTTATAAAATTCGGAAATAATGACGAAATTTTAGGATATTTTCTTTTTCTTGCAAAAAAAATTATTAAATTTTCCTTTGAATCCGAAAAAAAACAAACATTTTTGCAACGACCTACAATTATTTTATAGACATACATACGTATATAATGCGGAATTAAAGGATTTTAAAATGAGATCAACAAATCAAAAAATCTACCGAAAAGTAAGAAAGGGTCCACAAAAATGCAATACTAATTTTTCGCAAAGTTACAAAGTGATATGTGAAAAGTAGCAATTGGGCCCTGTTCTGTGAATTTATCCATCTGTTAGTAACGCACCTCTGATTGGTTTATCTTTTAGTTTTTAACTCAAAAAGTTTCAGTGCGGCCTTTAGGCAGCACAATAAAGGCAATCGCATACCGTATTTTTATATTGAACTTAGACTGCTTTTATATAATCCGGATAGATTATTCAGGATATTTTAGTTAGACAAATAATTGCACCAGTTAGCTATTTCCCCATTCTGCGATCAACCACCATAATAATAACAGCAACTTTTCCAAAGATTAAGAAATTTTAATTTTAAACTTTTTAATGTGCTAAACCGTCTTTAAAGGGGATTGTCTTAAAATTATCCACGCCAGTCCGCCCGTCAAAAGAGTAACTTACCATTGGTTGGTGCAACCAAGTACAAAAATATCGAACATCCTTCAGTTTTCACATTTAGGTCTTTCAACGAAACGCCATCATCAGATACAAGTTTTTTGCCCAAAATCCACCTTTGCACTTGCGCTGGTATTAAAAATTCGTTTTCAACTTGCGTCTTAAGTTGTGCAACGGTTTGTTGTTCAGTTACCTGAATTGGAAATGGACCCCTATGAGACACTTTATCTTCCACGTACATGTTGACTCTAAAAATAGACACAATTATATTTTTTGAAAGCAATTTAAATTAAAAACTCACGTGAAACCATTCCCTGATTTTTCATTATCGATCGATTTTTGTCGTACGACTGAGCAATTTATCTTCAATTGAGCCAAATCTCTCGCTAATTTCGAAGCTTCCGTTAATTCTCCTTTACCAATAGCAGATTCTAATCGTTTCAACAACCTGTTTACTTCAAGGGTGTCGGTATTATTAGCAACACTATTTTTAATCTCGTTGAATTTCAACGCTACATTAAAAAAATCTTGCTTATCTTCCATTAAATTTGTATAAATGTGATGTTCGGGTTTATCGGTTTTTACGCTGTATATATTGGCGAAATCTTTCGGACGTAAAAGTTCAAAACTGCTTTCGGCGCTTCCTCGTTTTTTATTTACCGCTTCTAAAATATTTGGAGGAATGACCTCTTTTTGAACAACGGCACTTGTTTGAGCAGAAGACGATATTTTTATAGGTTTTGGATTTTCAGTCTTTTTAACTTTAATATTTTCGTAAATCGTTTCGGTTGTAGCAATTACCACTTCCGCTACGTGTGTGTCGGTTTTTTCGTTTTTTGTCATCGTAGTAGTTATTTTTACTTCGTCACTTTCAATGTTTTTCGATTCTTTCACTTCTACCTTTTCTTCTATAACGCTGGCCCTATTGTTACTTTTTTCTTGACTAAATCTTTTTTTAGGAAGAGAATTTTTCATTTCTATCAGCATCTTCTTCAACCGTTCCTTTTCGTCTTGTTTATCTCCTCCCGATGCTTTTGGGTTTTCTTCCACGCTCGCGGATTTCAAAAATTTTTTCTCTTTGCTTCCGTTGTCAGTATATTTCGCCAAAGCGGAAAATCCGATCTGAGTTTTTGATCTCTCTAAGTGTTTTTCGAAAAAAGGTAAATTATTATTATATTTAGCCTGAGTGGTATTTTTAGTTAAATCTGAATTAGCGTTGCTTGGAAAATGTTTGACTTCCACACTTTCTGTTTTATTTTTAACGGGAGTCGAAGTTAAATCATCAAAATATGGCTTAATTGTGGCGCACACGTAACAAATTATTCTCCAATAATCGTTTTCCAAAAAACACTTTGGACAAAACCAACTTTTTTTGTCGAATTTTACCGGTGAGGCTTCTTTATTTTCCGAATGGTTAGTTTTAACGACCGCACTTTCCGATTTCATTAGAGGAATAAATTTTGTTTTATTGTCTTCGAACTCACATACCTTGGTTTCCATTAAGGGCTCTTCTTTTATAGCAGACGAAATCCCAAAATAGTCGCGTTTTAAATTTTCTTTTTGAAATACACCGGATTCTTTAGCTCCGAAAAATGCCGAATTTACGGTAACTTTAGTTACACTTGTAATTGCGTTAAATTTTGCAATTAAATCCTTAGCCGATTTTCGTTTCGGGGTAATCCAACTATCGGAATTAGTTTTTATAGCTTCGTGTTTTGGGCGCATAAATGGCGGAGGTTCAAAATCCTCGTTTTCATTTTTATTTTCCTTTTTCATTATTTCCGACGCTTCGCGATCCAATTCGCTGATGTTAGTCAGGAACGAAATTCCTGACTTTCTTTTGTCTTCTTTTTTCTTGTTGGGTTTTTCTGTCACTTTCGAGGACTTGCAATTTTTATCCGGCGCGAGTTCAATGGGCTCGTATTTGTTATCCTTCTCCTTTTTAAAGTTAATACCCGAATCTCGATTTAAGCTTCTCTTGTACCACGGTCTCGGCGAAACGGGCGGCTCCGTGATGCTCGAGGACGATTTATTTAAACTCTTTTCTGCAAGTTTTACCGGTTTCAAAACACCGTGATCGAGTTTTAACGAGTCGTTAAAAATTACCTCCGCATCGGCGTATTCGATATTTTCAAAATCTTCCACTTTCTCTAAGGTGTTGTAAACTTTATCGGGTGTTATGATGGCAGGGGGTTGCGGAGCCAAACGTTTTTTTCTCCTCAGACTCATGGTCGACGTTCCTTCTTGGGTTAATTTCGTCGTCGGTGGTGGAGGAGCTTTCCGCTTCCCTTTCACGTGGCAGTACGCACCAGCTTTTTTAAGCTTCGAAGATTCGCTGTTGGTGCGTCGATGTATTTTTTCTTCATCTTCGGATTTCATATTTTTCTTCGTCATTAGTGGTAAACTTTTGCTGTTGTCGATTTCTTCCAATAAATTAGTGGTCGGCTTCGGTATGGTGTCGCGATTAAAAAATAAGTTGTACTTTTTTCTAAGCGTTACGTTTTTATCATTCTCTCTTCTTTTGTCTCTTTGTTTCAGTCTTGCTCTGTATGTATCTGTTTCGGGACCGGGGATGATATTCTTTTCAGTCAATTCCGTTTTATAGTTGACGGGCGATATAAAAGAAAACGATGCTATCGTTCCTGTACTGCTAGTGGAATTTAAACTATCACAGCTGCTCGACGAGGATAATTCTTGAGACACGGATTCTCGAGATGTGGAGGTTTTAAACCATTTGAAGAAAGAAAAGAGACCACTGCTTCGCTTGGAATTTTTTGGATCACAGCCAGGACTTTGTCCAATGCCAGTAATTGACGTCTCTTGATGTCTTACACTCATATTATTATAATCATGTCTTTTGAATAATAGGGAAAACCTCTTCTTACTAATATGCAAAAATTCAAACCATATTAACAAAGAACGCATGCATCATCTATTGTTAATTTATAAA
Source organism: Podabrus alpinus (assembly GCA_932274525.1). NCBI lineage: Eukaryota > Metazoa > Arthropoda > Insecta > Coleoptera > Cantharidae > Podabrus > Podabrus alpinus. Next base: position 25,031,965 of record OW026451.1, read on the forward strand.
TACACTTAGGCACATGTTCTATATGATTGCAATTACTCACGAGTTATTTTTAGAAAAATAGAAGACTTTTTAAAATTAAACCCGACAATAAAAAAAAGCGCACATCTTTACTTACCAACGCTCAACATTGAATTAAAATTTGAATTATTTTGGGCAGTAAGTTACATTGAACGGAAATTATAAGTACTAACGACTGGTAAGATGTTGGAAATTAACGTCGACGGCTTAAAAACGACGGTCGAAGTGAGCGTCGAGATGCTTGTTTAATTTTAGCGTCAGTTCAGTAGCTCTCTCGTCCGGTTGACAATTATTTTTTTTACTTGTATTTACAAACAACTTGCTAATTGGTTTGTTTCGAAAAAATACCGAAATTTTGAAACTCGACGCAGATTTCTAAATTACATAATTAATTAAACGGTAGAAATCTGAAACCTACTTTTCGGACGATGTACGGGACTCGAGTTTGAATTCGTTACCAACTTTAAAATTCCCGCGTAAATAATTTTTACCTAAAAGTCGACTTTAAGCAGTTTATTTGTTAGCGTAGAATAAATATTATTACAAAATTCCTAATTGATAAGATAAAAAAAGTGTGAAAATTAGCTTAAAATAGATATCGATCGAGAGACGTCATATTTTATGGTTGGCTCGCCTGTTGTTATTCATGTTTGGTGGTGGTAAACGTCAAGTTGACAAAATTTGTGCTAAATCAAAATCGAAATATTTGTTGAAAATTCGATTAATAATCGTACAAATTTTGTCCCACAGTGTTGTTCTAATTACAATTTTAAAATGTTGATGGATTTTGAGTGTTCTGAACATTGATAAGTGCGTTTTGTGGATCCTTTGTTTTGTAAACCCCCTGCGTTTCGTAATAGTGGACTCGTCCCAAAACCTTTGTGCGTAAATTTTGTTAGTAAACAACCTTCGGACGTTATTACTAAAAATAAACTTGCACATACAAAAAATCATTTTTTGTGATGTTCTCTAATCAAATTTTAGACAATAGATCATCATCGGTTAAACTTGTCTTGAATCCGTCAGTGAATCTTGTTAACTCGAAGAGAAAAAGAATATTCATACATCCAACTGCAATGTTCAAGAACTGTTTAATAATTAGTAGTGGGAGCTGTACAATATAAGTTGGTTAAAAGTTTGCGTATTTTTGTACATTTTTCGAACGCTATAACATTGTTGATCACCGATAATCAACCATGAAGCTGTTAGAAAGTACTCGTTTCGAAGCTATAAATAATGCTTTGACCATCACGGCAGGTGATAGCAAAATAATCGGTCGTATCGAAAGTTACTCGTGTAAGATGGCCGGAGGTGAAAAGGCTTTATATAAGCGATTCAATTCTGAAGGATCGACTCCTCACGATTTGCAGGCTTTATCGCCTCCTCAAGGTTACAGTCGTAGTGTTTCAGGAGATGAAGATGGAACATTATGCGACACCATTAGTCGCAAAACTCTCTTCTATCTCATTGCTACACTTAACTCAGCTTTTCCAGATTATGACTTCATCAATGCAAAGGTGAACAACACATTTATTATTTTACCAAAATATTTTGCGATAAAAAGTATTTTTTTAACAAATATCGCAACTCAGTGGTTGCCAAACTGTAAGTTCCCTCTCAGGGTGCATAAAAATTATGTTATACAAAAATGGGGTACTCATTAATAAAACATGAGACAAAGTTTCCCTTCCTTGCTTTCTCTGTTCCACTCTATTTTGTACATCTTTGACTAGAGAGGGAAAGAAGAAGGTGGGAGTCTTACAACTTCATTCAACATTTTCAAGGGTCTGAAGAATTATTACAAAGGTTATTGAAACCACCTGTCACACACAAACACACCTGTATTATCAGGAATGCTGCAGTGCTTCTCAAACAGTTGACTTGATTTGAGTAAAATAATTATCTTTTATTTGAGGATATTGGAAACTTTCAAGTACACTTGTAAGTTTTAACGAAAACACATTTTTAATGTAGGGGAGTCCCCATGGGAAAATAAATTATTCAAGTTATGCATGGTTGCAAAGTTCAATGATTGGGAACTAAAAAAATTTAGATTTGGGTGGTTTTTTATTGAAATGATGATCACTGGGACCAGGATTTTGTGGTCTAGGACGATTTCATCACTGATAGATAAAATAATGATATATTTATTGGAAAATATTATTATTATGCAAATGTAATCAAACTTTCTTTATTTCAACAAAATATTTATTCATTTGTTTTGACTTGCAAACAAAAACATTAAGTACACTTTGTTTTTGTTTCAGATCGCACTTTCAAATTGTATATATAAAGTTTTGGTTCATTCTAGTGTATAAAGTTACGCTTCATTTAATCATATTTCTGTATTTGTATTATCATTTATAGTTTCAATTGTGCAAAACAACATAAAAGTGTCAACATACGTCGGCTTACTGCTAAAACAAGATAACTCCAAAATGATAGTTTTGAGTAAAACTGATTTTAATGTTTGAATGCACGAGATAAATCGAATATGAATTTTTTGAATATTTTTGGACAACAATTCTACTTATTGATATTAGAACTTTATATTTGCCAAGTTTCAACACTCTAAGTATTTTCATATTGTTTATAATTAATATTTATTGTCCGCTTACTGTAAAAACAAGATAAGTACAATCGTTGTACAATGGAGGCTTATTGCAAAACAAGATAAGTGCATAGGAAATGCAACATATTATTCATCTTAAGTCGACAATTATTACTATAGCTGAATAAGAGTAATTTAATTTATACCTATTATTTTTCTAGTCTTGCAGAATTGAAATAAAATACTCATAATGTTGAACATTTTTATTCAAAAAACCTAACATAATAACCTTAAAAATATTTATTAATTATTGTCCTCTTCGGATGACAACTCTTCCAGTGCAGGTTCGGGAATTCGATCTACGATATCGGTATCGGTTGGTATTGATTGATACCATGGATGAAATTCGTCTGGAATTACTCCATCTTTACAGAGCTTTAACAAATCTTTGTACTTTCGTACACTAAATCCCGCATTTCATTAGAGCTTCTTGCAGCCTGCTTCGTGCCGCTCGCCTGCTAAGCAAAATTTGTAATGCATTGGCTTATACGGGACCGCACTCACTGTAGCTTCTTGAAGCTGCTGATAACAAGTATCGAATTTCAGAAGCCAGGCTGGTAAAATTATCCACGTGGAGTAGTCTAGTTGTAATTGGTTAATATTTAGAATAAGGACTTATTATTGGATAATATTTCTATTACGAAAATTCTCTTTGCGAGTCCACGTGGACGCGTGTACTTCCCCTGATAAAACATGCATTTCTATACCAGGCCGGCTTGTGACGCGAGAGTTGTAAATTTGTACAACTCAAGCTGCAGAAGCCGCCGGTAATTAGATACTTCTACTTATTAGATAATAAAATGTGTTGTATAGTTATTACTAATAATTAATAATAATTTATTTATCTAATTGATAAGCAATATGAAAAAAATGGAATATTGATGTCGAAATTTTTTCGATGCTGTTCTGTACCGATTTTCAAATTTTTTGTATATTCCGGGATTTTACGCATTCTTCAATCGGAAAATAAAATTTATGATAATATTATCCCAAATGACTAATAATTTTCTTACCTTTCCAATAATAACATCCAATACCTTCCTTCATGTTTCGCCGTTATAAATCGTATAATAAAACTATCATTTTCGACGCCTAGTATTTATTGTATACTTTCTTGTTCTAGGTGTCAATCATCGTAACACAATTTTGGTTATTCGACGTCATCGTTAATTAGATATTTATACTAATTTTTTAATCATTCCCATAATAAAAAGCAATAAAAGAAAGTGATTATTTTTGGATTCCAACCCGGTCTCGGTTCAGGATTAGCTATTGGAAAAGTTTGTACTCAATAAAAATCTATGAAATCGTAATTTTTAACTTTAACTAATAAACATTTATAGTTAAAATCAAAAAGAATTTGTCTTCGATTGTGTATAATTTTAAAATAACTTACCGTCATTAAATTTTTCCAATGCTAGTTCAACTAGTAAAGAAGCTATAGAATTCATTTTGTTAAGTTATTATAAAACACTATTCACAATTAACTTTGAAACATAACTGATTCCAGGCCCGTAGCCAGGAGGGGGCACCTGGGGGCACGTGCCCCCCCCCCCCGAAGTTTTTAAAAGACAAAAATTTTAAAAGTAAAACATTTGAATTTCGAAAATAGAATAGGTATCTTTTGGAAAAAGTTTTTTCCAAATTTCCTCATTTCCAAACAAATCCTCATTTAGGGGAACGCCGGCTTGGGATTTTTATGAGAAATTTTGGGGGTTTATTAGAACACTTCAATATACATCTTTGCCAAATTTCAGCTTGCCCGGATCTTCTGTAAGCTCAAACCAAAATTTCGGTTTCGTTACTTGGAAGATACTATAACTTGGGCAAATTTTGAAAAAAATTATTTTTCTCTCCATTTTCCAACCTTGACCACAATTTCAATTAATTTATTATTAAAAGCATTTCCCGTGCCCGAAAACATTTCTCCCCTGCAACGAATCAATATTGTGCCATTTTAAGGGTGGGTTGTGTTTTCGGTCAATAATTTAAGTATTAGTGTGCCATGGAAAAATATGAAAAAAAAATTTTTTTATAGAGAATTTTATGCTCTTCAATTATGGTCTGATCATAATTTTTAATACAAGCATAAATAAGCGAGTTATCGGCAAAAAATCGCGCTGGGAGAGCTAAAACCCCCGATTGTGGGGGACGCCGGCGTTGGATTTTATGGGACTTTTGGGGGGTTCATTACAACACTCCAATGTACATCTCTGCCAAAATTCAGCTTGCCCGGATTTTTTGCAAACTAAAAACCTTCCTTGGCTGGACTATAATGTTTGTTTTAAATAAAAATAAATTAAGAAAAATAAAATATTGAAAAAATTTGTTTGTAATAAAAATTCGCGGAAGCGGAACCCCCGAAAATTTTACTTTTAAAATATTTGTAAAGAAGTAGTTTAATATATAAAATAAATAAAACTTAAAAAAATTTGTAATAAAAAGGGGAAAAATCCTGGCTACGGGCCTGACTGATTCACATAAATTAACAGTGATGGTTTGTGGTGGTAAATTCTTATCGTCGTTATAAAAATAATGTAAAATGAGTTTCTTGCAAGATTGCAGTAAAATAATACATTAGGTCAGAATGAATCATAATGTACATAATTTTATTATTATAATATCACTTATCTTGTTTTAGCAAAACTTCAAAGGTTGGATCATTTTATGACAATAAGTTAACTGCACTTAACTTATTTTAGCGTTATTCACGACAAACAAGTTGGAGTTAGTTAAAAATGAAATGCCTAATACTCCTTTAATATTTGACTTACAGTTATCAGGTTTTGTCAAAATGTAATTTGCTCTTATTTGAATGCAATCATGTATATAACTCATTTTGTCCAAAAATGGAGTTATCTTGTTTTGGCAGTAAGCCGACGTATAGAGTTAATATGATCTGAAGTTAAAGGATAAATACAAACAATATCGATAATTTAAACTCGTTAAACATCAATAACACCCTCAGATCCGGACTTATAATAATTTAGTTATCGTCCATAAATTACGTCACGCTCCTAGGGGGGGGGGAGGGTTCCGACCCTTGTGACGATGGGGGGCGGGGGTTTAAAAAATTGTGACGTCACAAAATATATAGATTCAACTATGGATTTGCTACAACTTTTGTGTGCAAAATTTTCCTCTAAATTCAGTATTTCGAATAATTTTCCAGGAACACAGAAAATTTTAATCAATTGTTCAACCTAATTTTCACAAATTTAAACATTTTTCTGAATTCAACTATGGATTTGCTACAACTTTTGTGTGCAAAATTTTCCTCTAAATTCAGTATTTCGAATAATTTTCCAGGAACACAGAAAATTATAATCAATTGTTCAACCTAATTTTCACAAATCATAAAATTTAAACATTTTTCTGAATTCAACTATAGATTTGCTACAACTTTTGTGTGCAAAATTTTCCTCTAAATTCAGTATTTCGAATAATTTTCCAGGAACACAGAAAATGTTAATCAATTGTTCAACCTAATTTTCACAAATCATAAAATTTAAACATTTTTCTGAATTCAACTATAGATTTGCTACAACTTTTGTGTGCAAAATTTTCCTCTAAATTCAGTATTTCGAATAATTTTCCAGGAACAGAAAATTTTAATCAATTGTTCAACCTAATTTTCACAAATTTTAAAATTTAAACATTTTTCTGAATTCAACTATGGATTTGCTACTACTTTTGTCTGCAAAATTTTCCTCTAAATTCAGTATTTCGAATAATTTTCCAGGAACACAGAAAATTGTATTCAATTGTAAAGCCTAATTTTCACTAGTTTTAAAATTTAACATTTTTCTGAATTCAACTATGGATTTGCTACAACTTTTGTATGCAAAATTTTCCTCTAGATTCAGTATTTCGAATGGTTTTCCAGGAACACAGAAAATTTTAATCAATTGCTCAACCTAATTTTCACAAATTTTAAAATTTAAACATTTTTCTGAATGCAAATATGGATTTGCTACAACTTTTGTATGGAGTTGTCCATAAATTACTTCACGCTCCTAGGGGGGGGGGGCAAAATATATAGATTAATATTTTATTATAAATACTTAAAAAAACTATTTTTTGAGTGGCTACGCCAGTGGTGAAGCTAGGTGGGGCAGAGCGCCCTACATAGATGTTTCCTCTGGGGTGCTACCCCTAAAAAAAAAGAAATTTGAAAAATTGGGGGGTTCAAGAATATGTGACGTAATACTTGGGGGGGGGGGGTCTAGGTTTGTGTGACGATGGGGGGGAGGGGGTTAAAAATTGCGTGACGTAATTTATGGACGACCCCAACTCCTTTGGGTGACTCCGCTCTTTAAGTCATTTTAATAACGGTACAAAATTTAAAAAGTAAAAACTTAACTACTTTATAAGATGGACACATTTTGAAATTCCGCAAAAAATGGCGAGGGCAGCTACCAAGTCATGTCATGTAATACATAATTGCCTAGATTGTGGTGCGGCTTTAAGGCCGCAATGAATAGGGGTCAATTTAACGTTACAGCAATACAGAAAAAAAAATTAAACCTATTGTATGTTTTAATTAATAATATGTGTACTATCTGGTAAGTAGAGGGGAATCAATGGATAATTTAGCGATATAGACACAGATAGATGGATAAATTAAGGCTATTTTATGCTGGGTATGCTATAATAATATCCATATTATAATGGCCTAAATTTATCTGTGCGGATGTAAAGCTAAATTAATCAGTTGCATACATCTATAACGCTTAATTAATCTGTTAAGATCCCTCAGTACGGCCTTGAATCGCGTACTAGATTCCTAATATTCCTCAAAAGAACAAAACAAAAATGGAGAAACTAATAATACGTAATATAAGAGATCTCCAGACTTCGAAATACGGTTACCTTTTTTATATGATAATGTTGACACTATTTAATGTAATAAACAAAGTTTAATTCTCTAAATCCCTAGCACCGCAGTAGCCACCACCCATTATTGAACAAGCCGAGTCAACCTAAATCTTAGGAAAAAAAACGGAATGGAGAGCGGCCCCGAAAAGCAGCAACTCATCAAGCCTTTGTTTGGCTGCCCAATCCGCACCTGAACACCCTACCCTTTCAATATGTCAAACGAAAACTACAAAAATTCTATCTTTTGACGCAAAAAAAATCGGTCGATTCGTTCCCAAGTTATTGCAAAAAAATATTATTTGTATTACTGATGTTTAATTCCCTGCCAGCTTCTCACCCAATTGGGAACTTTAGTTTCTCCAACGTGATTTTTCGCATATATGTAACCTGCTTAATGTCATTTTTAGGGAAAATTATCGTCTGACCATAATTGAAAATTTTTGAAATTAAAGAATTTAGTTCAGATGTTGTAGATCCGATATTAGAAAATTTTGTTCGAAATACGAATTATTCAAAAACTTTTTCCAATATCAATTTTTAAAATAAAACGCTTTTCGCCATTCTGGAAGTTCCGTTTTGATCTGATGAGAATTTTCCGTAAAATTAAAATTAAGTGAGTTATAGGGTTAAAATCCATAATTAGGGAAGAATCCACCAGGGATTTAAAAAAAATTGAGAGCTTTGTTAGAACTGGTGAGTAAGACTCAAATATGCACTTCAGCTTACCTGGATTTTCTGCAAGGTTGAATTAAATATTTTTTTAAATTTATATATAAAATACCGTATTCTAAACTAAAATTCGTCTTTTTCTCCAAAGTTCTTTCAATTAAATTCAAGACGCTTTTCGAAAATCTATAACATTCTTATCTTTGGTTGATAAAAGAGGTCATGTCTCAAATTTAATTAAACAACGGAAGTTCTTGAATTAATTCTGATCCAAAAATCACCTTTATTGATGCAGATTTTGATTTTTAGACAGGAAAATTTATAACTCCACCAATAATTCTTTGATTTTTTTATTGCAATGGGAAGCAATTTTTACCGAAAATTGCTCTCGGCCTGCCTGGAGAATTTTTAAGGGCTAAAAATCAGCCTCACTGGTGTTGATTGATTACACCTAGATTTAGTTTAGTTGCTGCTGTACCTCTTATCACAAATAATTTGATAGCAAACCAAACTCGCCTATCTATGTGACTAATCTCCAAATAAACTTAAAAAATATAGTTGCGTCACAATTCCCTATTAATCTCAAGAGCAAGTTAGACTAATTATATGAAAACATTTATATTTATGTACTTTGTTTTGTTTTCAATTTAGCTGTTTACATTCATCTTAAGATTTAGAATTTCATTCTAAATAATCACAAATCATTTCATAATTAGATTTTTTTAAAGCGTGCATACCATTTGCGCAAATTTATTAATTCAAACCAATTTTCAGTACTTCAAAAATGTTCCATTTCAAAATCTAAAACCTTAATAAGCGGACTTCCTGTTCCTTCAAGTTTATAAATAACCATAGGCGATCTTTTGAATTTCCAAGTCAAGCAGCTCAGAAATGATTTTTTAAGAGCCTTGAATCAAACAAGTTTTTTACTCCCTTCTGTTTTTATTACCATCAAGGAGTATGGAGATGAATTGCCAGGAATAAACGTTGCTTAATGTATTTAGGCATAGCTGTATTTTAGAATCACCAATAAATACATTTAATCTACGATATTTTTCGAAAAATCACCTTACATAATATATTTATTTTTCACGAGTTTAAAAAAAAGGGGAACCATCACGTTGATTATTAACATTTTTTACACTAAATGTTGGTGCCAGCTCGACACCTGCAAATACGTAAATAATTTTTGAACAACAAGGATCCTATTTAAAATATTTAGTTGTGTTTTACAACTTTTTTATAAATTATCTTTAAAACCAGAAACATCGACAATTTAATTTTTCAATATAAAATTTATTATCCTATTACGTTTATACCTTTTTAATCATATCGGTGTTTATTTTTAGTTTATAAATAATTTTATTAGGACCCTATCTTAATGCAATCTCTATGTGGTTTTAAAAAGTTATTTTTAAATTTTATAGCAAAAAACTAAAACATTTTCTTTACAGAGTCATGAATTCAGTAAAGAGCCGTCCTCGAGATGGGTGAGAAACGCGATTGATACAAATCTGAGCGCCATTGCGGGCGAATATTACCGTGGATTGAGACAAGAACTCTGGAACGTCATCGAGGCAGAAATTAGCATGCAAGATTGCGATATTTATTCGTACAATCCTGACCTTGCTTCCGATCCGTTTGGAGAAGACGGTTGTCTCTGGAGTTTCAATTATTTTTTCTATAACAAGAAGTTGAAGAGGATTGTATTTTTTACATGCAGAGCTATCAAGTATGATTTTACTCGGGTGAAATTTATCTCAAATTAACGTTTTTATTTTTTCAGTCAGTTGTACGCTTCCGATTCGGGGGTTGGAAGTGATTTTGCTATGGAAGAAGACGATTTTGAATGAATTCTTAAATTCGTTCAACCTCACTACAGTGCATATCGATTTTTGTTTGTTTGTAGTTCAGCAGTTGTGTTTTTACACAGTTATTATATTTTATTTAATCATTTTATTACTTTTGTGTAAGCACATTGATCACAATAAAAACAGTGCACAAATTGTAGTCAATTATGCAATAATCCAAAGCTTTAAAAGCAAAAACATCGAAAAATCGTTGTACAAGATTTTTTAACAAAATTAAAACTAGTCTTGGGGTAATTTTAAAAATAGTGTGCAATTTTCCTTTGCCAGCAAAATTGCTGCAATTTTCAGATAGGATACTTCTGAGTTATAATACGAGGAAAAATTCTTATATGTACATTACTTGATCATGAATTTCGTGTGTACATTTTGGTGAGAGCAAAAGTACAAATATTAGGTGTACGGTGTTAATTGTCACAAGTATTAAGATGTAATCGTACTTATAGTTAGTTTTGAGTTTTTCTTTTTTTGTAACCCATTTAATTGATGTTAAAATTACTAAGGATAGGTCAAGGGATTGTTTATTTCGTTTCTAGTATCGTAGTAATCAAAACATGTATCCTTCGAAATGGTTAATCAATTTCCAAGTTCATAAAATTGTTAAGAATTGTACAGATTTTAAATTTATATATAAAAAGATTATTTTATTGCTTTTTAGTAGATTTTAGTTTCGACAAGACTTAAATTCGTCATTAAAGAACGTATTATTCGATCTCACAAGTTGATGTTTATTTTCTGACAAAAAATAATATCATTTTTTGTTTAAATTGGTATCCACTATTAACAAGGTTAATATGAAAAACTAATTGTATCACAGTAGCTTCTAATGATTCGTTTAGTATTTTAAGTAGCATGTAATGTTGATCTGACAAAAATATATGTTTACATTATATAAAAAAAATTTATTACTTAAATATTCCTTAACAAAAAAAAGAACCAAAATAACAAACTATTAAAACTCTTAATACGGTAACAACCTAATAATTGTCGTGTAAATTAAAAAATTCAGGTTTAACAATTACAACAAGCTTTATTCTAAAATAAGTTAAAAATAATTTACAGAATAAGGTAATAGATAAACTTTTGATTAAAATAAATATCTAAAAATTCGGCTTTGTGTAAAAGCTATCAGTAAGCGATAAAGGGAAATCACTTGGGGCAAATGATAAGAAAAGTTAACAAACATACAAAATAAATAGAAAAATGTATTCACTTATGTTGAATTAAGCAGTTTACAATTAATTAGAAGCAATTAAGAATATTATGCAACTTGTCCTTTTATCCCTCACTGACATAACAATAATTAACAACTTGTAAGTAAAATAAAATTTAAAGCATTCTTTTTATCTGTACATCATCACATCAGGGCTCTGATACATACAAATGTATGCATCACATAATAATCTACGAGCATGTTCTGGTAGATACCTATCGGAAGGTGCATCTTCGTGTAGTAATCGACACATTTGTTCATCTGATAACCATTTGGAGACGTCTGGACAAGCCACCATCTCCGGGATGTTATAGCCATTCTGTTCGCCTAAAATGAAAACATAAATAATTATTGTGTATCAACATGTTATTGAGTTGATGATGTCAGGGGATATTGTAGCACTTATTAGCTTAATTGAAGTAGGGACTTCAAATTTAATATAAAGTAGCTTTATATCATGCACCTTTAATAAAAACAAATTTGATTATTACTACATAGGTGGTGTGATATCAGCTAAAAACTTTTATGGAATTTTTGGGCTAAAATATGAACAGTATTAAATCTTTTTCATTGGATCAATGAATATATTAATAATAAGCCTCTAGTTTTCAAAATAGTTGAAGCACAAAAGATACAAATTTCATTTAAAAACAAGGTGGATCTCGCTTTTTGCGGCAGATCCTAGGCTTCTATACAGCTACCTTTCTGGTGTAAAAAGAAGTTGTTAGCTAGTTATTTTTGTTAGACATGTAATTTAATATATCTGATTAAATTTTTGCGATCAACAGATAAACGGATTATAGGATAAAAGGGTCATCTGATAAAATTTATCTACTATATAATGGGAAACCGGCGTAGAGAAGATATAGAAGGATCCAGATAATCTGCACTATAGACTCCTAGACCGTTTGACCGATCGGAACCAAATTTGGCACAGTTATTATGTAGGTCCCTGCGCATGTTTTTGTATTGAAATAGTGCAAAAATTCGTAAAGGAAAGGAAAGTTGATTTTGAGTAGCCTGCCTTCCTTTAAGGAATCTCGATAATCCATTCATGCGCGTCCCTATGGGACGCGCATGAATGGATTATCGAGATTCCTTAAAGGAAGGCAGGCTACTCAAAATCAACTTAAAAAACAATAATGAATGCTGTCAAGCTGTCAACCGATCGACAATGCAAATACGCGTGCACGTGCTTTACGTTTCTATTTGACCAATCTTAACCAAATTTGGTGTAAAAGTTATTTACAACGCTACGAAAAACATAAGCTACTTTAAAACCTTGGAGTGAGGCCGAACAACCACAGTCTACACGTATGGTTGCGATTTCCCCGAGGCCGAAGGCCGAACAACCACATCCGACACGGTCTAGATGGCTAAAGGCAGCCGGTAGGCCGACCGTGCCAGCTATAGTATTTAATAACAATCAAACTTTTCCATTCCATTCGAAACTTTACTTCTCTGTAATGTACCACTGCTAATATGATTAAAATAAATAAAAAATTATTTTTTCACATCAAAGTAAAACGAGAAAGTCCATTTTAAATTTAAAATAAATTTTAATTTTATTATACATACGATGTGTTTACAATGACAATTTCGAGGGTTCTGATTAGGGTTGAATTATGCGGACGTACACGGAGCCAGATCATAAGGCTTCTTGCTATACTTTGTATAGAAGCCTAAAACGGTAATTTATAGAAAATTTTCTATTCTTCAATTTTGGTTCAATGAGAAATTTCTGAAAAAATTAAATTAGGAGAGTTATTAGCCAAAAACCTCATTTGAAACTCATTTCGCCTTTTTGGATTGATCTGTTATTATTTTTCAAAAATTTTAATTTGTAGAGAATGTTATGCTTTTGAATTTTGGTCCAATGAGAATTATCCGAATAAATTAAATTAAGGGAGTAATAGGAGAAAATTCGTGTGGGGGGTAAAATCCCCAAAAGGTCGACGTAATTTTTCGACTTCCTTATAGGGGAAAAATATTAATTATACGCACCCTGGTGGCTGTAATATCAACTAAATAGTTGACGTCTTAATTAATTAAAATTATTTTAAAAATTAATTAAAATACGTTAAATTTATTATTTTTTATTAAATTATTTATTTATTACTTAGTTGTAATGTATTATTATCGTTCAAAACCAAATCAAAGTATTTCTGAGCGAGGTTATATCATTAGCGTGCATCAGCGTGACGTCACGTTGATGTTGCTTACAGCGCACCATCGTTAATATTTCTCCCCTATAGTGTAAGAAAATTGCGAAAAAAATCCAAAATCGGTTTTCTGCGATTTTTCGACGGATTTCGTTAGGTATCCCACTTCCGAAACCACCTAAATCAAAATTTCTTCTGCTACACACTAAAGAGCATAGTTAATAGAACAAATTGTAAAAATATTTTGGGTAGGGGTCCAAACTTTTGAATAAATCGATTTTGAACTTAGCAAATTTAACGAGATTCCCGCGCGTCGCTCATTCTGTTGACGGTGCGTGCAGAAAGAACTAGTCCTAAACTTAGCGTTTTACGGACCGGCAGATGCACCTAGTCTCTCCTACATGTAACATCGATTATTTTTTGTTTTTACGCGATTGTTTGGCGGTGAAACGTAATAGTTTACTGCCCCATACCGCAACTATACTTTTTAATGCTATTTCAAGGGTCTCTAAGCTCCCGGTTTTCTTGATCAAAGGCGCTTCTCGTATGTTTAGCCTAGTAACCAGAGTCAAAACCGCCCTGGAGGGGTGCAGAGCGTAGCGGCGCCCCGGAAGGGTAGGTTTTGACGATGGATAACCCTCCTTATCGAATGCACACCCCAAAAATCGAAGAAAAAAAAATTAAATTTTTTCACTTTTTCGGCAATACACGAGTTATTTTCCATTTTTTTGATAATATTTATTACTAATATCTACTAATCACACCTCCACCTATCCGAATTTCAAAGAATAATTCAAATCAGAGTGAAAAAAATTTACGCGATTTCAAGGGACCGTCTTTGAATTGTATCGCTTCTGCCTGGGGTGTGCGGCATATTCGATGCTAATTTCCCGTACTTTTCAAAAGTCGATATAAGGCTTATTTTTCAAGCGTTCACCCTAAATATTTTTTCTATAGACTAATATAAGCATGTTCTTTAGTGTGTAGCACACGAAAATTTTTTTCGCGTGGTTTTGTTTGTGGGATCGTCGCCGGTAATTGTTCGTACTTTATCATACTAAAAAACGTCCTCTGGAAACCCTGAGCTTCTTACCGAATTCTTAGTCTGAAGTTGACATTTTTTATGAAGAAGTGAAAATTATATTTTTCGGCAAAATATTTTTAAACAAATTTCTATTTCGGTTATATTGTTATCATATAACTTATTAAAAAAATTAAAAACACTTAAAATATTTTAACAACATCGTCGAAATCATGAAAAGAAGAGTTTCCTAAAACTGGTCAGGGGGTTCTGATTTTTGGATATACCAATAATAATATTGATAATTAAAAAGATGGGGGATTCCATACTCCCGGTTTGACTTTTTATATTTTGCGAGGAATACAACAGATATTTTTATATCAAATATAAAAATATCATTTTGCTATCACGAATTCCAACGATTTAAAAATTACCAAACGCAAATAATCGCACAAAAATTGTGGTTACCCCTAACCGGGGGGGTCTAGGGGGTATGGAATACCCTCCAGTACAAAAAAATTAAAGTAGGCTATATTCGGGGACATGGCCGTATGGTTTAACGTGAATACGTCGTCGCAGGATACCCATTTTCGTTCCAAGCTTTTGCTGAATAATGACAATTCGAAATTTATCATTTCTACACTTTTCGTACACACACAATTTTCGTTACACATTTTTATTAAATTTTTAAACACGTTACCGATTTTATATTCACGTCAAAATGTGAAATACGGATCCCGTTTATTTAATAACGGGAATGTAATTGCCCCCCCTCCTGCCAAAGTTCCATTTTAATCGTAATTTTTCGACTACCTGTGTTTGTAATTTTGTCTTTTTTGTAGGGGGGAACCGATTGGTTGATACATACTGCCATCTGTATTCCACGACTTGTACAACCATTTTAAATTTTAAATAATCTTTGTAAGTCAAAAGTAATAAAATTTAAAAGAAATTGCCTGATCAGTTTAAAAACTCCGCGTTAGTTCGAATCTCAGCTAGTTCTGAATAATTGTGCCGTGGTTTTGATTCCACGTTAAGCTTGATACATACCGTATTACGCTGGTTTTTTTTTAAATTTTTATTACCTACGGATTGGGCATAATTTGTGATTATAATCGCCGATTGGCGAAGTACAATAAATTGAAAGCTTTTGTATCAAGTGTGGACGCCTTTTAATTTAAAAAAAAGGTGGATCTCGCTTTTTGCGGCAGATCCTAGGCTTCTATACAGCTACCTTTCTGGTGTAAACAAGTGATAGAACAAACGCCAACAATAGAGAACGATCAACAAGTATGTCTTTAGGCATAGAAAGTAATACAAAAAGAAAAAAATGTTTGTAGAACGTGGCTAGAAAGTCGATTTTAAATTTAAAACAAATTATTGTTTTATTATACATACGATGTGTTTACAATCACAATTTCGAGGGTTCTGATTAGGTTTGAATTATGCGGACGGACGGACACGGAGCCAGATCAATGTCAAATGTCATTAATCTACTCTTGTGCGCCAATATCAAAAGTTTTCGCAATCTTTGCACTTTGATTATGCAATATCAGATAAGACCAACCTTAAGAGAATTTTAAAAACACCTGGTGAAGTAAAAGGATTATTAACAGATGACACTACTAAATTGGAAGGCTGGAACACCAATCACCAATTTTTATTATTAAATTTAAAATTAAGTAGCACCATCTGCTGATTACTTTTGCAACTACGTGAAATCTCTCATAACGGACACCTCCGATGGGCGGACAACTCCATTAGGCGGACACTATTTGATAGTCCGGAATGAAGTATAGAGAATTCAATGAGACATAATCTCTCTTGAGCGGACTCTCTCTTGGGCGGACGCGGACACAATATTTAAGTACAAAACTTGTAAAATTCTCTTTTAAGCGGACACAAAATTAAAAATGTTGCAACGCTGCACTATTAGCCAGCGCGGCGCGCGGCGACATAAATTCTGGGGACTTCCCCATTGTGTGTGTGTGATTCCCCGCGATCATTAACGAATACATTTTTATGGTTAGATCAAAAAGATTTCAGCTCAGCAAGTATGTATTAAAATACCAAAAAATCGCACAATCAAATTCGAAGTGTGGACTAGTTTCGAACTTTATTAGTTCTCATCAGCACAATTTACGAATAGATTGTACGAGCGCATTACGGCTATTTGCCAACCACAAGCAAAGTAAAGTTATAGACTTACAAAATTGCTTGCTTCAGCAGCGCCATCGCGCGGTTTTTGGGAGAGGCCCCAGTATAATATGATGAGATCAAAAAGATTTCAGCTCAGCAAGTATGTATTAAAATACCAAAAAATCGCACAATCAAATTCGAAGTGTGGACTAGTTTCGAACTTATTAGTTCTCATCAGCACAATTTACGAATAGATTGTACGAGCGCAATTCTTTGTAAATTAAATTTTCAAATGTATTTTATCTTACCGTTTTGAATTAAATTTAGTTTATTTACCCTTCCGGATACGAAGTCTTATGCAAGTTTGTGGTTCTTATATGTTAACGTTACTATGAATTGCCATTGGCGTATCAATCGCAGTAGAACATCGCAATATGTATTTTTTTAATTTTCCCATACGCGGACACCTCCCTTAGGCGGACATATTTAATAGTCCCGAAGGTGTCCGCTCAAGAGAGATTTCACGTACAACAGGTGTTTCAAAAACTCCCATAAGGTTTGCCAATCTAAGGGCCGGTTCCACCAATTCTGATTAAATCGTTGGTTAACTAATCAGGATTAATGATTAACCGTGATTAAGTTCAGAATTTAACCGACATTAATTTCAAAGCGTTCCACCAAGCGCTTAGTATCTATGATTAGTTGACTGCTTTTATTTCGTGTATACTCGGGTAATCCAAAAATAATCACTTTAACCAAAGATATAAGAGCTGTAAAGATAAGAAATGCCATACAAAAAAATGTGCATCATTTTTCTCCCCGAAAAGGGTATCGCCATCTAGCGTCGTAGTACAGAAGGTTAAAAATTAATGTTTTGATTGGTTACAAGTCAACTTTGTCTGTTTTCCTAACCAATCAGGACACTTATTGTTTACTTTTGGTACTAGGACGCTAGATGGCGATACCCTTTTCGGGGAGAAAAATGATGAATATTTTTTTGTGTTGCATTTCTTATCTTTACAGCTCTTATATCTTTGCTTTAACTAATATTTTAACACATAAATACGATGTTCACCTTTTGCTTTTAAGGCTATTATGTGTATTCAAACTGTCAACATTATAATAAATTTTGCAAATACAAGCGCGTGAGCGGCGTGAGTAAACATTATCTTTACTCAACTGAAAGAAATGCGCATGCGCCGGCCATTAACCGCGATTAAACTCGTCTAATAGCCCAAAATCTGTTGATTAGTTTGAAGTCTAGTTAACCATGATTAAACTGTTTTAACCAAGATTGAAAAGATGGTGGAACGCTCTTTTTCATTTAACCGTGATTAACTCCAACTAATCATGATTAAAATATTTAATCAGATTTGGTGGAACCGGCCCTTATACTATATAATCTATACTTTGAGGCACAAACAGTGAGGATTTGACAACATTAAAGCCTCAAGAGCAGCGACTTATAGCAATGTAAATAATCCTTCTTATCAGATCATGGAAGTCGAGCAAAGTCACTCGCACTTGGATGGGTGACCGGTTTAAGAAAACTGCTCCCCTACCAATCTGCACATAGCAAACATAGTAGAAACATTTAAAATTAAATAAATCAGGAGTTATAAAGTAAAAAAAGAATTTTATTTACCTTTTCGATCTGCCATAGAATCAAAAAAACACCAAGGTGCTTCGTGACCCACGCCGCATTTAACAAATGCAACATAGTGAGAAGTTTCTATACAAATAACCGCAAAAAGCTCCATGAAAAGTCGAGGCGGATGGCAGTGTTCTGCCATAATTGAAAAATCCTGCGAAACAAAAAGTTTCTTTGGACTGTGAGAAATTCTTCTGCTATGTGAATGCGCTTTTTCGATACACTGATTACAAAATGCTATGCTTTCCAAACCAACTCCACACTCTCCGAAGCATTGCTTGCATTCCCACAGTGCCAATTTACCACAAACAGTGCACTGTCGTGGAGCTACAAAAAAAAAACTCTAATTTCGCCACTTTCTCAAAATAATTAAAACTTACAATTTTCAATTATGTCAGTAACATCCAAGAGCTGTGAAGGCAAAATTCTGGGATACATTTTATAATTCTTTCCAAACCTCGGCATCTGAATTATAAGACACGAAGGAACTTCTTTTAATTTAATATCGCTGGTCAAGAAACTCTGTTCAAATAATTGTTGCACAGATGGTAAACTTAATCCATCGTCCTTTTCCACAAAAAGTTGGTAATGATAAGCTTCGTGTCCCGAACTAAGTTTCAAAAACGGTTCAGCTTTCAAAATTTGCGCCAATAACGAATTTAAAAACTCTTCGGGGTCCTTTTCTTCGCTGGTGAGACCCGAAACTGAACTCAACTGATCCAACAGTTTCCGCAAATTCATCACCCGATCGGCCCGTACAAACAAATTTGTTCTTAACGGATTAACTATTTCTTCACGAAGTACTTGTTGAACCTAAAAACATCACAAAAGAATTAAAATTTGCTTGGTAGTAGTACAAGTCATCTACTTACCTCTTCGTAATAAGGAATATCGCCAGGTCCTTTAGGTCGAAACAAAACGCCGTCAAATACGCCTGTAAAAGTAAACATGGCAAATAGGGTTGCGTCCAAATAGCACGAGTTGTGATGTCCTTGAATCCCTCTAAATTTGCCACATACAGCTTCCACGTCCTCTTCAGTGGGCATACAAAGCGGAGCAACTATTCCTTTCACAATCGGACAATCAATCTGAAAGTTCAAGTTATAAAAACTGTAAATTTGTGCAGCACACAAACCGTACTTCTTTCCCAAACATTTTGTCTGAAACGTGCTGTGCAGAAGTGGTAGGAATTTCGTCTATAAACCTGGAATCCTTGTGACATTGACTTAAAGGAACAAAAATTCCTCTATTTTCTCCGCACTTAAAAAACCTTTGACCGTTGTGGACTCCATCGCACAGCGGCAAAGGTAAGTGCCCTTGTTCTTCCTCCAATTCTATCCCGACTAATACTTGTTTACTTTTCGGATGCACTCCCATCCATCGTATTACCCCGTACAAGGGATCGTTGGTAACATCGTTTGATATTTCCACTAACGTTCCGATGGTTAAGTCATTTGTAGTTCCAGGTGTTGGCGAATCATAATGCACTAATTTTGATGTGGTTGGAGGTTTCGGTTCGGTGTAGTTTTGATTCAACTCTAATACGGTTAAAGGAAGTTGACTGTATATATCGTCATCGTAAAATTTAGGTTTGTATTTTATATTGTCGTACAATTTCTGACTAACTTTTTTGTTTAGCACTTTTTTGGGCAAATTTTTATTTAATGCCATCACAAGTAAAATTTAGTAATTTCAATTAGGTCGACTCATTCAAATGGAAAATGCTTGTTTATAAATGGCTTAAAAATAGAAATCTACGGACTGGACATTTAGACTTCCTGCTCGACAAAACTATTTTTAAATGCGCAATAAAAATACCAAAAATTAATTATAGCTACCATAATTTAGACAAATTACCAAATAAACTGTTCTTTTAAATTTGTGTCATCAAATAATACAAAAATTGGATTTTCAAATGAGTTGTTGGTTGTTGCAATTTGATTTGGAAGAAAATTTTACGTAAGGTTGCCAATTTTGTAATGCAAAATGTCAAATTTGAAAGAAAACTAGAGCTGTTGCAATTTGATTTAAAAAAAAAATTAATAGTACAACGAGAAGTCAAATTTGAAAACAAAAAATTGATTTATTTAAAAAAATATAAACTTCTCTTTAATAAGTCTTGATATTATCAACACCACTTTCACACATAAAATGAAATCTTAGAAATTTTTAATTGAAAAGTTACCAACTTTTGTGCCAATTATTTTATTAATATAAAAACTTTCTAAATTTAAGAAACTTTTTCCTACTAAAAATATGAATCTAATTTATATAGTGTTCACAAGGTCCATCGCTAAATTTTCTAAAATAAATTCTTTGACATTTCTAGGTTTCACCTGATTTGAATTTCCTCTATATTTTCGATGAATGAAATACAAAGTGACCAAACTTCGTTGTTTTTGCAAGATGTTTGGGCACACTCAAATTTTATAATTTTACAAATAGATATCCTAAGATTGGCCCATCACGCATTAATATTTTCCACTAATGTTTAAAAAGATATATCTGGAGCGGGAACCATAAGACTTGGATACAACTCACAGTACGCAGAACTTGTAGATATGTTTACGAAATATTGATGAAAAATGCGTAAATATGGAAAATTTCATTAATATATCGTTGAGATAGCGGATAAATCATTAGATATTTTTTCAAGTTTTCTTTGGTGGAAAAAAAAATTAACAAATTTATGTGTGCAAGGTCGCTGGAAGCGATTTGAAAATCATTAATTGGTTAACTTTTAAAATGAATTAAAAGTCCATGTCCTAAGTCAAATTCTTGCATTACCCTATTGATTTTTTGAAAATTAAAAAATGGACAAATTTTCTGTAATCTTCATAATAGCAAAATTATTAGACGTTTTTTTTTAAATTGCGCAAAAACTCAATAATTTTTTGAGACGTCTATTTGCAGAACCAACCAAAAACTACGTTATTTTGAGCAAAAATCGAAAAAAAGAGGTTCTTAGTAAGGCTGCACCTCAGAAACTATACGAATTAGAAGTACTATTTTAATTTTTAGCTTAAGCTGACAATTTTATTTAATTTAATTTAGCTTATACCTATTTTGCACATAGGATGCATAGGAAATGGCCAATTCATGCCTTTGTGATTTTTGGGACCTCCTTCGGCAAATTTGCTTTTGTTCTAGACCGAACCTGATGTCAAAAACTTAGAGGCTCTATTTCTGATATAAAACTAAAGAATTTAAGCAAAAACAATCTCATTTCTGAGTTATTTCCACAGAGATTTTTTATTAACCTATTATCAACGGTAACAATATTGTAAAAGAAATAAATAAGAAACTATAACAGAAAAATTAAAATATTGAAGCACTCCATAGTGCAGATATTATACTAAACTATTGAGAAAAATGCCTGTGAGCTTCATCTTCAGCAAGAAATTTATCGAAAATGAGAACTGAGAGGGACTCACAGGAAAAGTGGTACAAGTGATATTTTCATTACAAATGCGATAAATGCATTTTATATTAGAAGAAATTAAAAGAAACTACTCATTTGTAGTGCATCCCAAGACAAAATAGTACGAGTTATGATTTGAACTAAATGAAATTCTGCATGAGACCGAAAAGAAAATAGTAGTTTTTGAGATATGCCTGGTAAAAGAAAAAACCTCTTTCGGAGAAAATTGTATAAATAGCGCAGAATTGATTCCTTTACAACTTTCTTTTTATCACTTTATAGATTTCTCAAAAAAGAAACTATTCCCAAAAAAGTAAATTTTACAATTTTGAACAAATATTGAATGAAAATTAAGTTTTTCTGAAAACACCGTATCTACAAAACTATTCTTCGTTTTAAAACTAACATTTGATTTGATTTTGTTTTACGTAGAATTTTATTCTCTTTACTTTAAATTATGTCTATTTTTCCCTCAGATGCACTGAAATTGAACCATTTGCAAAAGTATAAAAAGCGGCATGGTTTAAAAACGATCAACTTTGAAAGCTTACATCTAAGACCTTATTAGGACTAGAAGGTTATTTTATGCGGGGATTTACAGATAATTGAGGCTAATTTCAATCATGCATGAACAACTTTTGGGTCAGATGAACAGAAAAAAAAGTCTATAACCAAATCTAAAAACTACGGTTTTTGGGCAAAAATCGAAAAAAAAACGGGGCTCTTTAAAAGACCGTATCTCGTAAACTATAGGAGTTAAAATATTATCTTTTGTTTAGTTTTTACTCAGAATTTTATCTAGTTTAATTTTGGTCATAGGAAACGAAAATGGCCCCAATCAACAACTTTGCAATTTTTGGAACATCCTTGACAAAGTTGTCACTGCTCTGGACCGAACCTGGTATGGAAAACTTAGAGGCTTTTTTATGATGCCAAACTAAAAGATTTCAGCAAAAAAATCGCATTTTCGTGTAATTTCCATGCAAAAGTATCTTTTAATTTTATCACAATTTATAATAAGAAATTATTGTCCTTGGCCCAGATTAGGATGCAACTTTTATTGTCTTTATTGGCCACTTTCTTCAATTAATAAATAATATACTTTTTACTGCGAAATCTAATTTGCTATTGAGGAGAAATTTTGCAATTCATTTGCAATGCAAGAAATCTCAAGGATTACCAAGAAATTCCGAGTGATTTCAAATGAATTAAAAATAAATACACAGAATTCGTCGATTTCAAAGGATTTTCAAGGAATTTTAAATAAATAATTTTAGAGATTTCCAAATAAAATGTACATAACTTCTTTTTACTATATTTTTAAAATACTATTTTGGAAACCAGATATTAATTTTATTACATCAAAATTAAATTTTTCTTGTAAGAAAGCCCTACATTTTTGTGTTAAAAATAAAAAAATGCTTTATCACGTAAATATAGATAGCAAATATAAATATGTAAAATAAATTATAAAAATACAAAGATTTGCCAAGCTAAATCTATGTAAAAGTTATAAATTTACATGGTAAATCTATGCAGTTATAAAATTACAGAGATTTGCTTTATAAAACTGGCTTTTATTTTGATTTTTAACAGTCTAGGAGAAAGTGTTTTGATTATTACAAGACTTTCTAATATTTTTTGTTCAAAACGTAAAATTAAAACAAATATAAAAACTGCTGATTTTACATTTTTTCACGATATTTTAATGACCTCTTCTATGATATAATAATTTTTAACTTTAAAAAATATTTAAGTAATTTTAATAAATCTTCAAAAAATAGATTTACACTTTTCTTAATTTTAATACATTTTCCAGACCGAGGAATTGAAAATATACTGATAAAAATAGAAACTTTCCTGCCTTTCATGAGTATATTTGAAAAATTTTAAATTCCTGATTGTTGTGGAACCTCTAAAAAAATGGGGTCTTGGTTTAAAGCAATGTCTTCCAATTCTCCTTGAAAACGATTTTAAAAAGATATTGATAAAAATCAGTTTCCTGGGCTTTACTAAATAAATTTAAAATTTCTCGACTTTCGTAGGACTTCTAAAAATGGGGACCCTGGTTCAAAGTAATGCCCCCTAATAACTCTCCTTTGAAGAAGAGTTGAAAAAGGTACTAATAAAAAACAATTCCCTGGCTTTTATGACTAAAACTGAGAAATTTTAAATTTCCTGATTTTTGTAGGACTTCTAAATAAAATAGAGACCTTGGTTCAAATCAATGCCTTCTATTACGTCTTTTTTGAAAAAGAATTAAAAAAAATACGGATCAAAATAAAAACATCTTTGGCTTACACGACTGAATTTGAAAAATTTTAATTTCTCGACTTTTCTAGAACTTCTAAAAAACTTGGGACATGTTTCCCGACTTTCGTAGGACTTCTAAAAATGGGGACCCTGGTTCAAAGCAGTGCCTCCTGATACTTCTTCATTGAAGAAGAGAAGAGTTGAAAAAACTACCGATAAAAAACAACTTCCCTAACTTTTATGACTAAAATTGTGAAATTTTAAAATTCCTGATTCTTGTAGGACTTCCAACAAAATTGGGAACCCCGGTTCAAAGCGGTGCCTTCCAATATGTCTTTTCTGAAGAATTTAAAAATTTACTGATAAAAATAAAAACTTCCCTTACATACATGACTAAATTTTTGTAAGACTTCTAAAAAAATGGGGACCCCGGTTCAAAGAATAAGTGTCTTCCAATATGTGTTTTCTGAAGAATTTAAAAATTACTGATAAAAATAAAAACTTCCCTTACTTACATGACTAAAATTGAGACATTTTCTGATTTTTGTAAGACTTCTAAAAAAATAGGGACCCCGGTTCAAAGAAGTGTCTTCCAATATGTCTTTTCTGAAGAATTTAAAAACTACTGATAAAAATAAAAACTTCCCTTACTTACATGACTAAAATTGAGACATTTTCTGATTTTTGTAAGACTTCTAAAAAAATGGGCACCCCGGTTCAAAGAAGTGTCTTCCAATATGTCTTTTCTGAAGAATTTAAAAATTACTGATAAAAATAAAAACTTCCCTTACTTACATGATTAAAATTGAGACATTTTCTGATTTTTGTAATGCCTCGATTACACAGAGCGACTTTAGACGCTAGACGCTGGCGAATTTAGACGCAGCGACTAAATTCGCTCTGTGTAATAGACCTAGACGCTTACACGCCGCGTCTTGAACAGACGCTGTTCGCTCGCTTTTAAAGTTGACAGCCGGGCTACTTTAGACGCTACACGCTAGCGTTTTTACACTCCGGCGTCTAAAGTCGCTCTGTGTAATCGACATGAGAGTGTGCTATTGTGCTAGCGACTAGTGACTACTGTGGTTGTAACTTGCAAGATGTCAAATGCGCGATTGCAACTACGAGACTAGCGAGTTTAGACGCTGTGTGTAATCGGACAGGTCGCTACACGCTCAGTCGCTGGCGACTTTAGACGCCAGCGTCTAGCGTCTAAAGTCGCTCTGTGTAATCGAGGCATAAGACTTCTAAAAAAAATGGGGACCCCGGTGAAAAGCAATGCCTTCCAATACGTCTTTTTTGAAAAAGAATTGAAAAAATACCGATGAAAATAAAAACTTCTCTGGCTTTCATGACTGAATTTGAAAAATTTTAATTTCCTGATTTTTGTAGGACTTCTAAAAAAATGGGGACCTTGTTTTAAACCAATGCCTCCCAATACCTTTATTTGTTGAACAAAATACTGATAAAATTTCAAATTTCCCTGGCTTTCATGACTAAATTAGAAATTTCCTGACTTCTGTAAGACTTTTAAAAATGGGGACCCTGGTTCAAAGCAATTAATGCTTCCCAAAACCTCTTCTTTGAAGAAGAGTTGAAAAAATACTAATAAAAATTAAAGTTTCCCTGCCATTCATGACTAAATGTGTAAAATTTTTAATTTGCCAACTCGTTTGGGATTTCTAAAAAAATGAGGGCCCTGATTCAAAGCACTGCGTCCCAAAACCTCTTCTTTGAAATTGTACTTGTATTAATATGTAATCAAAAATTACTTACTATTCTCGGTTGCTTCCACAATCTTCTTTGTTGTTCCATTTTTATCAAACTCTTTAGTCTCTTGCATAAGTTTAACCTTCCTGGGCACAGTTTTGCTACCATTAATTAAATGCGAAACTGGATTAATACTCTTGTTTCTAGCCGACTTAAAATTGGAATCATTAGAAGAAGCAATCGCCTTTTTTTCTGAAAGTTTTGATAAATTGGTAGAAAAATTTTCTAACTGTTCATCAGTCGTGGTTCCAGACCACACCCCACCGATAGCATCGATTAAATCAATTTCAGAATTATGTTTATTAAGTCTTTTGTCACTTTTATCGTTGATTAAGTGAGTGCTGTCATGTTGAACCATGGTGTTTTGATCAAAATCATTGTTCGTATTTACACTCACACCGTGCACCGGTTCCAAAATGTTCTGCAAAGATAACGAAGTTCTAAAATTTGTCATTCCATTTTTGTCATTTGCAGGTATGTGAATTTCATTCTTGAAAGTTGTAGTTCCATCATACGTTTTTCTGTGTCTTTCACAGTTCGTTGAAGAACTGTTCAACCCTGCAACTTTCTTTTCCGTTAAATCGTTCAGTAAATGCGTTAAAGATGCCAATTTCTGTGCTTTTGCCGCCACACTTGGTAGGTTTTGAGGTATAATATTTTCCATGGTTGTAAAAATGCCGTAACCAGAAGCACACTCGAAGTATTGTATCCCGGCACTCATTCCAGTACAATTGCTACCACTTCTTCTTTCCTACATAAAAAAATAACTTAACCAAGTGTAACAATTATAAAAAAGAAGACTTACGTGTAAACGAATTCCATAACATTTTCCTCTTCCAATAACATTCCCAATGTACTTAACTGTACCCAACAAAACCTCATCGAAATTTAAATACCCCACAATGGAACCGACAGAAATTTGCATCAACTGTTCACATCGAACGGGATTTTTAGCAAGTTTAACCCTTTCCTGAGGTGAATTAATGGCTGCCAAGTGGGGCCAGAAATTTTCGGCAACCGACACCACCTTCTCTTGCTCACAACAATACTTTTCGCTCTCCCACGTCTCATGATCGTCCTTAAGAAATCTTATAGCAAATGTTCGATTTCCAAGAACACCTTCGATCTTAACGATCGAACCCAGCAATGCAGTCCTTTGACTTTGGGCCTTTTGCTGTAAATCTCTCACCAGTGCATTTTGGATCAGAATACCATATTCGAAAATTCTATGACTCATTTCGTAGGTTACAACTCCAGATTTGGTGCCTCAATAATTTCACTATTAATCAATTATACATAACCTTGTTACCTTAGTCAATTGCTGCAATAATGAACTGACACCTCATTTGCCACATTAGAGGTACACATTTTTTAAATAAAAGTTATTGGTGGATTATAAAATTGTTAATAATAAAATTTAAACAACAATAACAAACATCTGTCAAATCGTGAAATTTGCAGACTCCGTCGTTTCTTGTTTTCTTGTAAACAGTAAGAACAGAGACAGATTTCACCTGTATAAAGTGGTCCATACACGACTTTTCAAAATCAAGGTCAACGCAAATGTGTTGTGCTCGACGGTTCTTCATATTATAAAGTACGGTTACGATTAGGAAGAGAGAACGGTGATTAACCATATTTAATAGCTGTAAACCGTAAGTATTATTAACTTTGTTTTATTAGAGTACGACACAGAAACGCGGGGTGCATTTATTTGCAATGCACCCAGCACAATGATTTTGAAGGTGCATAAATTCGAAGGAGTTCCTGTATACCTGATTCTTACTTGCATTATTCCTGAAACTTTAAAAGGACCTCGGTATACTTACTTACATTAGCTATGACCCTGTCTACTCTCCTTAAATTTATTATTTCAATTAGTAGGTACTGTGGTATCTATGTATTTATTTATAAACTTAAGCTAATAATGAAAAAAAAGTGAAGCAAAGTATTTTCAATAATACAAAAAAAAATATCGCCCAACGTGGGGCTCGAACCCACGACCCTGAGATTAAGAGTCTCATGCTCTACCGACTGAGCTAGCCGGGCTAGTTGTTGTGCTTATTATTTTTCTTTCACCGATCGAAATAACCTTGAGAGGCCTTACAACTGATTCATAACGCGACTGACAACCTTACGAACTGTAGGCCAATCACTCTCCTTCCGGTTGTTGAGGAAATCTTAGAAAAACTTATAAACAAAGGAATCTTGGAACACTCAACTCCGTATCACTCTTCGAGGTGATACGGCTTTGTGAAAGGCAAATCCACCATAGCAGCACTATAAGAATTTTTCAAAAAATATCGACATAACAGAGATCAAGAAGAAAACGAAGGGATTCTTCCTGGTATTGATTTAACTCGCCAAGTAAAAAAAGAGACTACCCCATAGACAGAGCTGTAGCAAGAGTGAGGCGACAGATGCATTTGTCTCAGGCGCCATCGCAATGGGGGCGCTAAACCTTGACAAAACCCAATTAATAATAGTTTAAAATTTTCAAAAAGATAAGAATCTTGTTTGGGGGGGGGGGGGCGTATATATTCAAATTTGACCACGATTTTATTTGCAACATCACCTAAAATTCCCTGTCGGCCTTTTCCGCAAATGGGGATTTTAATCTTCTACAGTAGTTTTTCGCTTATAACTCGCACTTTCATTTTTAGTGAAAATTATCATCAAATCAAAATTGAAGAATACAAAATTCTCTATAAAACAGATTAACAAAATTTGCTTACATCATATTAAGTACTATAGTATTTGAAATAAAGAGAAAATCAAGAGAAAACAATTGAAACAGGTTTTGAATAATTCTAATTCTGAATAAAAATTTCGTGCATTTAAACTTTACCATCGATGCATGGTGAATAAAACAAAACAAGGTTTCAGGATTTACTTCAGATATGAAGTAAATCCTGAAACTTCCTTTACTTCAGATATGAAGTAAATCCTGAAACCTTGTCTTGTAGGAAATTTTCTACTCTTCAATTTTGGTCCAATGATAAGACAGGGGATTTTAGGAAGGTTGATTCCAACCTTCGCGTTTTTCCATTATTCTGAAGCATCAAAATTTATTATTTTTCGTTTAATCTTTTGCAATTTTCGTTTGTAACCCGGGGGGGGGGGCAGCAGATGATACTTTTCATAACTATCCCAGTTCCGTTCTTCTTAATACCGAGGAACAGGCCCGTAGCCAGGATTTCATTTGGGGGGGGGGACACTTGTAAAGAAAAAAAACTTTTTCCAAAATATACCTAGTATTTTGTTTTCGAAATTCAAATGTTGGGGGCTAAATTGGGGTAGTGAAGCGTCTCTTACAGCCTCTCCTACTCAATTCCTACTCGCACCTCCAAGCTGGTGGTCCCTGGTAACCGGCCGAGAATTCTCAGAGATCGGGTAACCAACCCTGATGGATGGGAAGAATCGGCAGGGCAAACGCGAGAGGGAGATCCCCTTCGGGGTTATGCAATGGGCTAGTAACTCATTCATGTAAAACATTTATATACTTACAGAACTCAAAGAAGCCTCGGAATTAGGACAGATTTACGGTTGACGACACATGCAGGAAGAAAGAACAAACGAGTTTGGATTAATGATACAATAAAGGTGGCTACGTGGAATGTGAGGGGACTGGCAAAAAAAGAAGTTGAACTAGAAAAGAATTTGAAAGAAATGAAAATAGATTTTGCAGCTATTACAGAAACCAAAAAAAAAGAGAGAGGAATAAAATATAGTGGAGATTATATAATGATATACAGTGGAGTCAAAAAGGAAGAAAGAGCGAGTAAGGGAATTGCTTTGTATATACACAAGAAATGGGAAGATAGTATAAAAGACTACAGGTATATAAATGAACGCATAATTACAGCAAAACTGAAGATGGAAAGAGGAGGTGTAACAATAATAGGCACCTATGCACCAGAAGACGGAAAAATTGACGAATCCAAATCCTTTTATGAAGAATTACAAGCAGTCCTCAATATTTGCAACCAAAACGATCAAGTAATCCTACTAGGCGATTTAAACGCCAGGGTTGGGAACGTCCCAATTCCAAACATAATAGGACCTTATGGAGAAGAGACCTGTAACGAAAATGGAAGAATTTTAAGAGACTTCGTCACCTATAACGACCTCAAAATAACGAACGGATTCTTCAGAAAACGCGATATTCATAAATTCACGTGGACTGCTAGAGGAACAAGATCCATTATAGATTATATAATAATAAATAGGAAATTAGCAGGACAGATTAGAGATACGAGAGTGTATAGAGGTCGAGATATAGGATCTGATCATTTTATGGTGGTTGCAACAATCGACACTTATGCGAGATGGAAGCAAAAGAAACCAACAATAAAACAAGAAGAACAAGTATATAAGGTATACTTGCTAGAAGAAGATAGCGTGAGATTCCTGTACCAGAGTAGACTAAACAGAAAGTTGGAATTTTTTGAAACGAAAGAAAATATTAATGAAGAATGGCAAAGTCTTAGGGAAATAGTTAAAGAGGCTGCGGACGAAGCATTGGGAAGGAAAAAGCGATATAGAAAAAGGAAAGGCCTAAGAATATGGTCAGACGAATTGGAAGAGGCAATAAAAGAAAAACAAAACGCTTATAAAAGATATATTAATAATCCAACATTTGAAAACATCGATGAATACAAACAGAAAAGAAATAAAACCAAACCTCTAACAAGGAAAGCACATGCGGAATCCTGGGAGCGCTTCATTAGTAATATCGAACATGATGTACATGGTAGACAGATACTGGCGTATAAGGTGATGAAGACTTTAAATAAACAAGAAAAAGAAAAAATTCAAATAAACAACATAGAAGAAAAAGATTGGATAAACCACTATAAGCAGCTATGGTTTAAAGAAGAGGCAGAGGAGACAAAAGCGCAAAAAGAGGATATAAAAGGACTGGATGATATTGACATGAACGAACTGACGATGTCTCTAAAAAACACCAAAAATCGAAAAGCAACGGGGCTGGATGGAGTGAATGCAGAATTATGGAAATATGGCGGCACACTGCTGCATTTAAGACTTTTACACCTCTTTAATATGTGCTGGAAAGAAAAAGCAATACCAGATGACTGGAAGAAAGCTAAAGTTATCTCACTGTTTAAGAAAGGAAATAAAAACGATTGTCAGAACTACAGAGGTATTAGCTTGTTGGACTCTGCTTACAAAATATATACAAAAGTATTGAAGAATAGAATTAAAAATATCACAGAAAACATCATAAGTGAAGAACAGATGGGCTTCAGAGGGGGAAGATCAACAATAGAC
Organism: Podabrus alpinus; assembly: GCA_932274525.1. Taxonomy (NCBI): domain Eukaryota; kingdom Metazoa; phylum Arthropoda; class Insecta; order Coleoptera; family Cantharidae; genus Podabrus; species Podabrus alpinus. The sequence continues at coordinate 25,062,928 of OW026451.1, forward strand.
GGGATATTCACATTGCAACAGTTAATTGAGAAACGCAGAGAATTTAATAAAGAAACACATATAGCTTTTCTAGATTTTGAAAAAGCGTTTGACAATGTGGATAGAAACCTCCTTTGGAAGATAATGGAGAGAAGAGGCTTTCCTAAACATCTCATTAATGCAATTAAAAGTCTATACATGGATACCCGAATAGTTGTAGATATACAAGGAAAAATAACAGACGAAATAGAAACAAACAAAGGTTTAAGACAAGGCTGCTGTATATCTCCAATCCTCTTTAATATATACATTGACGAAATAGTACGCAAATGGAAAGAGAAATATAACGAAGGAATTGCTCTGGATAAGAATACAATCTTAAATTGTATTTTATATGCTGACGATGCAGCAATAATTGCTGAAACAGAAGACAATCTGCAAAGGGGAGTACATATACTTTCAGGAATCTGTCGAAAATATGAAATGAAGATATCGGCCGAAAAAACAAAAACAATGGCTTTTATAGGCACATCACCAACAAGAACCAAAATAGTCATTAATGGAAAAATATTAGAACAAGTTAAGAACTTTAAATATCTGGGATACGATCTGACGTATGACTATAGTAACGATATCGAGCAAAAATTAAATAAATTTACCAGTATATATGTGGAACTATAAATCGAAATCTACGAAATAAAACACGAAAAGAAACCCAACTAAAGTTCTATAAGACGATTGCAGTGCCAACGGTTACATACGGAAGTGAAGCATGGACCACAACAAAAAAGCAAGAAAGCCGGATCCAATCACAGGAAATGAAATTTCTCAGAAGAGTGAAGGGTTGCAGTAGAATGGATGGACTGAGAAATGAAGATATAAGAAATGAACTGGATATAATATATGATCTAAATCAAAAGATAAAGAACTACAGAAGAAGTTGGAAAGAACATGTCGACCGAATGAACAGTGATAGATTACCAGCAAAGGCTATGAATTATAAATGCATAGGAAAAAGAAATATAGGACGTCCGAGAAAGCGTTGGGTTCCGTAACAGGCAAAGTTGCCTAAAACTTGAAGCGAAGAAGAAGAAGAAGAAATTCAAATGTTTTACTTTCAAAATTTTTGTTTCTTTTCAACATTTCGGAGGGGGGGGCACGTGCCCCCAGGTGCCCCCTCCTGGCTACGGGCCTGCCGAGGAACGTAAAAGTGAAAGTTTTTTTTTCGCAATAAATTAATTGTACCTGGGACCCCCAGACCCCCTGGTAGCCTAAATGAGTTCCTGATAAGCATTCATTTGTTTTCATTACTCTAAGCCAACTCCGTAGCAAGGGTGATTGCAATGGGGGCGCTAAACTTCGACAAAAACCCAATAAATAATAATAGTTTAAAATTTTAAAAATGATAAGAATATTTTAGGAAAGGGGGGCACATATATTGAAATTTGCCTTAGGCGCCAGAAGAGTTTGCTACGGCGCTGCCCATAGATTATGGTCATTCTCAAAAGCTACCTGTCGACAAGAAAGGTGTCTCTGACCTCAGGTGTCGTCAGAACACTGGGATCCGTTTTGGGACTTAGCGGAACAGGGTTGTGCACAAACAGGGTGCACAACTACGACCTGAATATCCACCTAAACGACAAAAACATCAAATTCGTGAAGAAAATCAAATATTAGATATATTTATCCCTTCAACGTATAGTGAAGAACTGGAATTTGTATACTTACGATTCTATGTGAAAATTCTATCAGGGGGCAGTAGTCCCCATCGTGGCTTACCGAAGTGAGATCTGGACACATGGAATCAAGGAAAAACACACGAAGGTAAAACTTCTGTCGTGCTAAGGGTTTTGCTGTCGTTTGGTGGCAAAATGTTATAGGACGGTGTAGAAAACCGTGGTAGGGAGAAGTAAAATAAATTATTCCACCGCTAAGCCACCAATGTAGAAAACCGGTGGTGCGTGGTTAATAAGTTATTTCACCGCTAAGCCTCCAATCCTTCGACGGAACTTACGTGTGGGGCTGGATCTTCGGAAATCGATGATTCGACTACCGAAGGGGCTGCCACCACGAGCTTTCTTTTAATGTACTTTAGCCTACCCGTCCGGTAGCTTTGGGAGAGATCAGCTCGACAGAACTCCCTTTTAATTTTTCGTAAGTTTGGTAGCGGAGCGTCGAGGGATTGTCCAGAGTCGTGGGGTAAAGGGGTTAACAACACTAATCACTTGCGTATTGACAAGCAGTAAGAGATTGAAATACTTTTAACATGAAGTCTATTATTACTTTTATACAATGATCTAAATTGGTAAAATTGACAAACACAAAATAGCAGTTTACTGGGAACAGTTTCAAATGGGCACGATACCTTATTGTTGTTAGTTTCGGTCTAGGTCATCTGACTGAATCCAGGAAGAAACTTTGGAAATGTTCTTTTCTTTTCTCTTCTCTTTTAATTTTACGAACCAATTGAATAACACTCAAACTAACGACTCGCGATCGAGTAAGACCTTTTGATCGAGAACAGCTCGGGATTTTTATAACCAATTTCCAACTTTGGATATTAATTGAGGGGTCTGGAAGTAAAAGGGTTCAAGTGCACTTTTAATAGTTCTGAGAAACATGGCTTTAAAGTTAACTGGAAATTCAAAATTCCAGGAATAAGTTTAGAAAATGCAAATTTACGACCCAAGGGGACGTAAAATTTACTAAAATCAATTTACCTCTAAGTTCACTTGAACCCTTTTACTTCCAGACTCTCAATTAATCCACCCTCATGCCGGGTGGAGAACCAATGACTTTCGTTCTTCATTCTGCCTCTCGTCGAGGGGGATGGGATTTAACTTCCTTATTCTCAAAACTTTCTTCCCGCTTCATGTGTGCAATCCTTAGGATTGACCGTGTGATTAGGCGGCCCTTCTTATATTTGAATTCCTCGAAGTGAGAGTTTATTTAACTGATCCCACAGATGATGGAAATGAGGCGTTAAATTAAAATAAAATACACTTTACGATCCTTTGCCCTATTTTATGGACAAGTTTCGTTTGGCGGTGCAAATATATTTTAACCTCCCATTTCCTCCTGCACACGTGCAAGTGCAGTGTAAAATTAATTATATCGTATGCATTGACTTATAATCGATACGCCGAAATAAGGGGCAAGAGCCCTTTGTTACTGAAAAACCGCCCGCACCTGTTGCCGGGGTTTTTGGGGGATTGTTCCCGTCTTGTTAAATGATTTACTGGTCTTCGATAAATCAATGCATCGATATGTTAAGACTAAATCTTACCTAATTATTAGCTTTTTACATTAAATTAAACAGAGGTATTCTTAAATTACCTCTATTTAATTATCTTAATTACAATTATCTATGTCGGAAATGAAAATACCTAAACCGTATTTTCGTGTGACCTCGGTATTTAAATAATATGAGCGGAGCGCGGGTTGTTACATTGGTATCGGCCATGACCTCCAGAGTGATGACAGGAATTCATCCTTTGGACATCAAACTGTTGAGACTGGACCCTTGGAAACTAATCAAGAATGGAAAACCACGACCTTTGTGGGAATCATAATCGCCTCAAATGGAAAATCGAATCATGGAAATCTATAGCAGCAAAGATGGTGGTTGAAAGAATCAACTTCAAAATCAATCAAAAATCATTAGTTGAATTTTAGTCGGTGGCTTACAGCGAAACTCCAGCCTTATTCTTCGCGAAAAGAATAATGGTCCAACCAGTGGCGTACCTAACACTTTTGCCGCCCTTTTAAAGTCAATCAAATGATGGTTTTTATTAATTAGGCATTTCCAAATACGTCACAGTGACGTCACACCGAACAGCTGATTTAGTACAAGCTGTTAGCGTGCGTATACAAGTTTGTGATAAATCGTGTTTTTATTGGTGAAAATTGAATTTTTTTACATTTTATAAACCGTAGAGAGTGTAGTGTAAAATTATTACTGTAAACCTAACCTAAGAATTTTACATACTGCTTAATGCTTTGTCCGTAAATTAATTTGCACATTTCAGTTTCACTTTGAAAAAATTGCAAACTGCATAATATAAAAGTTGGCGTAAAAATGCGAAAATGCACTGTTTTGCTTTCCAAATCTTGTAATTTTCTAGTTTTCAGAAAATAGCCGTCCTATATCAGCTGTTCGTGCGAGTGTTCGTGAGGAAATGCCTAATTGACTAGCTGGAAAGCCCGTCCACGGACGGGCAGCTAGACGGTGCCGGTGGGTCTCTATTTTAATGATCTAAATAAAAACAACATTGTTTCCTAATATTGTCAATTTTAATTGTTCATCCTCGCGTTGAAACGTTAATTTTAATTTTTTTAATTTGTTAATTAAGAAACAATTATTGTAGCAAATAAAATCTTAAGCACTGCCTACTGCGTTAGTACTTCCTTGTACACAATATTTTTCGTGTACACTGCCTGTGAACCTTCAATCAATTTCCCTTGTTCTTTTCCATCAACCATTTTTATCTTCAGATCTCAGTACTCTTGACATTGCTACATAGAGATGACCGTGGCTAAATACCGGTTCAGGCATATATATATATTCCTACTTTTTCTAACGTCTGTCCCTGAGCCTTGTTGATCGTCATGGAAAAAGCAAGTTTAATTGGAAACTGTCGCCGTCTTAAAACAAATGGCAAGTCTGTACTTGTTGGGACTAAATCTATGCGCGGAATAAAAACAGTTTCCTTTTTAGCAGTTCCTGTCAAGACTTCAGCGACGATTAGATTGGGTTTTAACGATTGAACAGTTAAGCGCGTCCCATTACAAAGACCACGTTTAGTATTCAAATTCTGTGTACTGGCATCCCTGAGAGCGTTTGTTTATTCAAGAATTCCATCGGATAGTTTTCCCTATCGTTATCATCATTGTCGTCAATGGAATCACTACTTAGATAAGTTAAAATGCTGCCGTCTAAAAGGTCCAAAACTTGCTCGTTTATAGCGTCAACGTCAGTATTTTTTGGGCAAAGTATTGCCATTTTGGAATATTTTTTTACATCAGCAGCATTAAAACTTTCTCCAAAAATTTCTTGGATAAGGGAAGTTTCGCATATACAATTATGCGGAATCTCAATTATCTCTTCAGACAGACCTTTATCATTTGTAAGCTCCCCGTTGCCCAACTTTATCAGCCAATCACTGAATGCGGAATCAACGGACCGGACATTTTGACTTAATTTCAATACTTTAAATTTACTCCACAGATCATTAAATTTAATGCTTGAATGAATAATTGCTGACCTCTTTTCATGAGGTACGACAGGAAGAGTTTGTCTGAAATCACCACCAAGAATTAAAACTTTACCGCCAAAAGCTTTGGTGTTTTTCATGATCTCTTGAAGGAGTTTGTCAATACAATTTAGTGCGTTATTCGGGGCCATTGTAGATTCATCCAAGATTAAAATTTTGGCTTTCCTAATAAGCTCGGCATCGGAGCTGGTCATCGTCATTTTCGAAGTGGAATTTTCAAATGCAGGAACGGGTATTTTTAATTGGGAATGGTATGTCCTGCCACCATCAAGGAGATTTGCAGCAACACCTGTTGATGCTGTAGCCAGGGCAATATTTCCTTCTCCTCGTATAGTACTGAGGAGTAATCTGTACATGAATGTTTTACCACTGCCAAAACTGGGCCATCAAGAGAAAAGCACCTGCTTTCTCTTTCGTCATCTTGAACGGCAGAAATTATTTCATCGTTGCTACCTTCTGTTGTGGATTCAGTAACGACTTCATTCTTTCACTTTTTTCTCTTTCTTGCTGGGTATTATAGGCAGTTGCAAAAGGAACGCATATATTGGCCGGAGGAGTGGGGAGTCCAAAGTCCGCACATTTTTTACCGTGAACGATAAACACATCTTGAATTTCTTTTAGGGCTAAATTCTCACAATTAGTACAGTCATCTAAATGACTATTATGCTGCTTTACAAAATCCTCACAAAGATTTTCCTTGTACTTGGCAAAAAGTTCGGGTACATTTGGTGGTACAGCAAGGACACAAAGATAACCGAACAGTTGTCTTAATTGTCGGGGCATTTCTTCGGCCACTGCCTCAGATAGGGTATCGTCCCAAATTTGCTCACTGTTAAGGGCTCGCCACATAGCCTGTGCTGTGCTATGCTATGCTCTGTGTTATGTCAACACAAACGTTGAACAATGGCATGGTCCATTTTGCGCATGACCATGCCATTGTTCAACGTTTGTGTTGACATAACACAGAGCATAGCATAGCACAGCACAGGCTATGTGGCGAGCCCTTTAAATAGTCCTAGTTTTTGAGCGGCTTTCATAAAATCCGAATATACAACACCGTCAACGGTTTTCAAATCTTCAAATAAAATAGCTCCAGGGATATGTAGCAAGAGGACTCGTAAACAAAATCGCTCAGGGTCTGCGTTCAAACTTACGGTGTACATACGCCCAATCGTTTTTTCCTTGCCCCTTCGTCGAAGCTTCCGCTTACGTTCTTTCTCGTCAAATACATAATCTTGTGGAATGTCGATATACAAATGTTTTCGAGCATTTTCATCTTCCTGATTTAATTTAAACCATGCAGTCAGGTTAGTATTGCGTGTGGCTTCCCTTTCTGCAACGGCCTCCATATTGTTTTCGGTGAAATATACACTTTGTTCATTAGGAAGATGAACTTGAAGTCGCACGATAGTATGAGATTGGTCGTGCATTTTAAACGCAAAGAGCCTCCATGCTGCCTTGGGAGCACTAACGTACCTAGAATCCATAAAAGTGTGAAGTTTATCATGATGTAAAGTATTGTGCTCTTCAATTGCAACATTAGCACGGTCATGTCCTTTGTATTACACGTATTTGAAAAGATATTTCACACTTTTGACGGAGGCACAACTTTCAACATTAATATGGCAATTAAATTTCATACTTAAATATGGATTGTATGGAACAATCCAGGAATTATTAATTCTCTTTCCATTGCCAATCATTTCGCTGCCATTGTTTCGGCGGCGATATTTAGGATACCCGCCTGCATTTGCCAATGTTTCTTCTTGGAAATCTTTAGGAAATTCCTTCGAACATTTTTTGTCAACCATACAATTGAAGTTAATTTATTTATAAAAATAAAAAACATTTTGAGGTTGTTGCCAACCTCATCAGAAAATGGACCCTGCAAATTGGCGGGGAGTTCATGTTTTCATCACAATTATAAAATCATTCAGGCCCAGTTGTTCAGTATTAGGTTATCTTTTAACCTGAATTATTTTCCACGGAAACAATTCTTGAAACAATCATTTCTATGGAAAATAACCCAGGTTAAAAGATAACCCGAAACTGAACAACTGGGCCTTAGAGATTTTTATCAAGTTCTGGTCGTTTTTATGAATTTTTATCGGGTTTCAAACCGCATGTCATTTGGTATATTGTTACATACCTACATATAATCTGCCTATTTTTGATATGTTGTTTTCTGATTTGTTTTATGTTTCAGGTTTCCATACTGGATTGCGTGGGCGTTTTTATTTCATCAATGTTGGTAAGTATTGGTTTTCATATCTTGATTTTAGAGTCTATTTTTCATTTTCGATCGTTATTTGGCTTTTTGGGTACACTCAAACCTTATTTCTTATCAGGGTTATTAGTTTTTTAAGATTAGTTCTCATTGGTCACGGTTATTTCTCTCGTTGTCAATAGTGGTTGCTATGGATTGTGCAAGGGCCATAAGACGGGCCTATACACTTTACACAGGGTTGATCCTGTGGAGTGCTTGTTGTCACTGAGCTTCGCTCTGACACAGTTGACGCATACATGCTTAGCAAGTTCCTTTTGCACTACACAGTCACGTGAAGCGTGTTCTGTTGAGGTGCAAAAGGCGCATGTTTCATTTCCTTTGCAAAATTTGGCTGTGTGGCCAAAACGTTGGCATTTATAACATCGGACAATTCCGATGTGATTCCGCACCCGGTAGCTTTTCCAAGCCACTCTGAATTTACCCTCCTTCATTGTTGCTTCATGGACCAGGGGGTGAACCTCCAGGATCCATTTGTTGTGAGTTCTTCCTCTGGTATGTACGGGATTGGCTCTTTTGAGCCAAGAAATCCCGGCCATATTGACCACCTCGGGAAAACTCCTTTCTATTTCCGCTGTGATTTGATCCTTAGAGACGGATTTGTCCACCATCTGTATAGCAATTGATGGCCAGGTAGCTGAAGGCTCCCGGGCCATCAATTGGTTCTCCGCTAGTAGAGTGCTGCCTACTAGTTTCTTGACCGAAGGGTGGGAGGATTCCACCACAACACTTTTGTTTTTCGTCAGATAGAGCCTATCTGCTTTTATGCCAAGATCTTCCGCTCTGATGCTAGTCAGGGCGTATTTTGTGCTTTCTGCTGACTGGAATGAGCTACCCTCTCCAGGGTAGACAATTACTTTATATTTCTTGTGTGTGCTCCGGGGGTTGCTGATGGCAGCCCTCTTCATTGCTGTCAGGTAGTTCCTGGGTGGGTTGCGCTTCGTGGATTCTTCCTTAGGGGAAGAATCCGTGTCCTTGGATTCCCGAACCTTGAGGAGGTTCGGGGGGTTGGACTCTGCCAAATTTTCCTTAGGTGGGTTTTGCTTTTTGGGTTCTTCCTGAGGGGAAGAATTTGTTTCTTTGAGTTCCCGGACCTTGAGGAGGTTCGCGGGGGTGGCAGGGGCAGGAACCGCCTCTGCTGTATTTACTTTGGACGGGGGAAGGGTGGCTGAAGGCTCACCCGTCCCTCGTTTGTTGTTATTGCCCTTCAGTATGAATAGTAGAAGTTTAAAGGTGCTTTCTTTCATATCTTCTAAATTTTTTAGTGTGTTTTTCCTTTCGTCGAGTTCTTCTTTGCTTAATATGATGAATTTCATTATTTTATGAGAGGCTTTCGATATGTTGAAAAATATTTCTTTCGCCCATTCTGTTATTCCCAAATGGCTTTCACTTGGTGTTTCTGTTTCTTCTATTCCATGTTCTTCTTTATTTTCTTGTATCGCTTGTAGGATTCTGGACAATGTTTCGATCAGCTCTGTGGATGTTTCCAAATTGTATTCACTTTGTGTCTTTTCAGTTTCATAATTTTTTCCTTTTGTTTCATTACTGTTTTCACTTAGCGTTTCTGTCTCTTGTTTTTCATGTTTTTCTTTTTCTTGCTTCGCCAATCTGGCACGTTTCCTTTGGTTTTTGTTTGGTTTCTTTTTTGCTTCCTTTCGAATTTTTCCTTGGTTTTCGTTGTCCGAACTATTGTTTTCTTCATCTTCAAGTGTGGACCATTCTTTGGGCCACTCGTGGGGACTTTCTTCTTCGTCTGTCTCAGGATTGTTTCTACGTTTCTTTTCATTTTCTTCGATTTTTGCTGATGAGGCCATATTAGACGATTTGTCAACCATACAGGGGGAATTTAAGTTTTCCGCTCCACACGACGCGACGGTCCATGAACCATGTGTTTCGTCACAATTGCATGCAACCTTGAGAAAGTTACAACATTGGGTATTTCTGCTGAAATAACTTCATCGATGGCATTAGAATCCCTGGACTTATCTTCTTCTTTGACAATTAGCAAAATATGAGCGTGGGGCAAACCACGTTTTTGAAATTCAATTACATGTACAATTGCTGTTGGCGTTCCAAGTACATGTTTTTTTGTTATGTCGCTTACCAGTTCATCCAATTTCAACTTGAAAACTCGTGCCACTAAGTCTGGTCGAAATTCTGCAGATTGGCCAGGTTCCAAGTTATTTAATATTTCTTGCCATTTTGGGTTGCACGTCATAGTAATAAAATAATCTGGCTTTCCGTATTTTCGTACAATAGCCATTGCATCCTGATAGTTTTGTGCCATATTTCTCGGACTACCTTGGAAAGATGACGGTAAAATGACAGCTCTTCCCGGAAGCAAACCTTGTCCTGCCGCTGCACTATTCAGGTGATCCATCAGTCCGGTATATTTTTCAGTCCTTAATTTCTGCTGATTTTGCCTTATATAATTAAGGCGATTTGCTTCAGTTTTAACGTAAGCATCAACTAAATATTGCTGAGTCAGCTTACCGGCAGAGAGAAAAGGATTGAAGTCGTTACGAATTGATAACCTATAGCCATAATACTGCAATTGAGAAACCCGTGTTCTTGGGCTAGTAGAAATGTTTCTCAGGGCTGTCGGTCTTCTTCCAAGAAGAATATGAATTCCCCAGCTTTGATCTCCAAAGGGATAAAATAAAGGATACACCAATGATTCTAGGTTTGGATCTAAAATACAAACCCTCTCGGTCATTCGGTTATTGGAACCATTTTGATTTGAACGACAATGGATCAGTAAGTCCCTTTCGAGAGGAGGTTCGCCGTCGGCATTTTGAAAAATGACAGCTACTTCATTCTTGTTCATTCATGTTGGCAATTTGATTTCTTTCGCGATGTTGAGTAATTTGTTCTGACGTCATGTTGGCAATTTGCTTTCGTTTGCGATTTTGTTCAATTTGCCCAGGAGTCATATTTTCCACACGATTACGATTCCGAAAACATTCTTTTTGGACATCACTCATATTTTTACGACGGTTTTTTTCTCGCTCCGCCTTCCGTCGTTTTACTGTTTCCTGCTGGGCGGCTACTTCCTCATCAGATTTTCTTTTAACACATTTTCGAGCAACAGCAGGAACATGTGGGGAACAAAGAGTAACTACTTGAATATCCTCCATTTCGGACATTTTCGCTTCAGAAGTTTCTGAAGTTGTGAAGTTATTTTCAATGAAGGTAACTCTCACATCATCACATACCTATATAGCGCACAGTGATACGTTGATCCGAACCAAAAAAATGACACGCTGGAGCAGCAGCGTGCTGGCATTTTATATGTATAATAAACATAAATAAAGGTCGCAGATTCCCCACCAATAAGAGAAAACATATATACCTAATTTACAAAAAAAATAGTAAAGTTATGAAGTGAACAAGTTGTATTTTACAACTTAAAAGAATATAAAAAATGCCGCCCCAAAATATGTGCCGCCCTGTGCGGACACACCCACCGCCCCCTTTAGGTACGCCACTGGGGCCAACCCGACTTGTATTACCAGATTTACAAGGGAAATTTGCAATCGCAAATTTTTCAATGTCATTGAATTTAAAATCGTAACAAACTTTTTTTCAAACATTTTATATCTTTCATGCTGATATTATAATAACTCATTTAAAATGAATAATTGATAAAATTGCAAAAATTTGCATAACATTTCATCATCATTTAATTACTATTTTTATTATTATTATCTCCGCCAATAAAAATTGATTAATTCAAATAATTTTGGTTTTTTTTGTGTTTAGTGTATTATGTTGGTAGTGAAATAGTTGAGAGGGACGCTATATATACGGCCATTTTTGTAAACTACATCATAAAAATTCAATCATTACAAAAGAAAGTTCGATAAGAGTGAATTTAAACGTTTAAAATTTACAAATTTCTAAATAGTGAGAAATCATTATTCAGGTATGTATATTTGACTTTTGATCATGTTTTTAATTATTTAAACGAAAAAAATGTATCGTGATTATTGAATTATAAATTTTAATTGTCAACGCCCTTAGTTTCCCGATGTTAATTTTTTGTTTGGCAAAATAACAAAATTTTTAATATTGTATTGTAAACGAGTTTAACGATTCAATAATTGCGAGGTATTGTTTAATTAAAATTTTATCTCGTTTCTAATTTCAATATTACTACGTAGTGAATGTCGTAGATTTTCCTTTGTGTTGCTTCCTACAAAATGGCGGAGCCAAGATTTGCTTGTCATTTTAATTAATTTATAACTTTCCTTTGTTACAGACAAGATGCAAATTTTTGTCAAGACTTTGACCGGTAAAACCATCACCCTTGAGGTTGAGCCTTCCGATACCATCGAAAATGTGAAGGCCAAAATTCAAGACAAAGAAGGAATCCCACCAGATCAACAACGTTTGATTTTCGCAGGAAAACAATTAGAAGATGGACGTACACTTGGCGACTACAACATCCAGAAAGAGTCGACCCTTCATTTGGTGTTACGTCTCCGTGGTGGTATGCAAATTTTTGTTAAAACCTTGACCGGAAAAACTATCACCTTGGAAGTTGAACCTTCCGATACCATCGAAAATGTCAAAGCTAAGATTCAAGACAAAGAAGGAATTCCTCCAGATCAACAACGTTTAATTTTCGCTGGTAAACAATTAGAAGATGGGCGCACACTTGGCGACTACAACATCCAGAAGGAATCGACTCTCCATTTAGTATTGCGTCTCCGTGGTGGTATGCAAATTTTCGTTAAAACCTTGACGGGTAAAACTATCACCTTGGAAGTTGAACCTTCCGATACCATCGAAAATGTCAAGGCTAAGATTCAAGACAAAGAAGGAATCCCACCAGATCAGCAACGTTTGATTTTCGCCGGAAAACAATTGGAAGATGGGCGCACACTTGGCGACTACAACATCCAGAAGGAATCGACTCTCCATTTAGTATTGCGTCTCCGTGGTGGTATGCAGATTTTCGTTAAAACCTTGACCGGTAAAACTATCACCTTGGAAGTTGAACCTTCCGATACCATTGAAAACGTCAAGGCTAAGATTCAAGACAAAGAAGGTATCCCACCAGATCAGCAACGTTTGATTTTCGCCGGAAAACAATTGGAAGATGGACGCACACTTGGTGACTACAACATCCAAAAAGAATCGACCCTTCATTTGGTATTACGTCTTCGTGGTGGTATGCAAATTTTCGTTAAAACCTTAACTGGCAAGACTATCACCTTGGAGGTTGAACCATCCGATACTATTGAAAATGTTAAAGCCAAGATCCAAGATAAAGAAGGAATCCCACCAGATCAACAACGTTTGATTTTTGCCGGAAAACAATTGGAAGATGGACGTACTCTCTCAGATTATAACATCCAAAAAGAATCGACCCTTCATTTGGTGTTACGTCTTCGTGGTGGTATGCAAATTTTTGTTAAAACTTTAACCGGAAAGACCATTACATTGGAAGTTGAACCATCTGATAGCATCGAGAATGTGAAGGCCAAGATACAAGATAAGGAAGGAATTCCACCAGATCAACAACGTTTAATTTTCGCAGGAAAACAATTGGAAGATGGACGTACTCTTTCAGACTACAACATCCAGAAAGAATCGACCCTTCATTTGGTATTGCGTCTGCGTGGTGGTATGCAAATATTCGTTAAAACTTTGACCGGAAAGACGATCACCTTGGAGGTCGAACCATCCGATACTATCGAAAATGTCAAAGCTAAGATTCAAGATAAAGAAGGAATTCCTCCAGATCAACAACGTTTAATTTTCGCTGGTAAACAATTGGAAGATGGACGTACACTTGGCGATTACAACATCCAGAAAGAATCGACTCTTCATTTAGTATTGCGTCTTCGTGGTGGCATGCAAATTTTTGTTAAAACCTTAACCGGAAAAACCATCACTTTGGAAGTCGAACCTTCTGATACCATCGAAAATGTTAAAGCTAAGATTCAAGACAAGGAAGGAATTCCACCAGATCAGCAACGTTTAATTTTTGCAGGAAAACAATTAGAAGATGGACGCACACTTGGCGACTACAACATCCAAAAGGAATCGACTCTCCATTTAGTTTTACGTCTTCGTGGTGGTATGCAAATATTTGTTAAAACCTTAACCGGAAAGACCATCACCTTAGAAGTCGAACCTTCCGATACTATTGAAAACGTGAAAGCCAAGATTCAAGATAAAGAAGGAATTCCACCAGATCAACAACGTTTAATTTTCGCAGGAAAACAATTAGAAGATGGACGCACACTTGGTGACTACAACATCCAGAAAGAATCTACTCTTCATTTGGTCTTACGTCTGCGTGGTGGTATGCAAATATTCGTTAAAACTTTGACCGGAAAGACGATCACCTTGGAGGTTGAACCATCCGATACTATCGAAAATGTCAAAGCTAAGATTCAAGATAAAGAAGGAATTCCTCCAGATCAACAACGTTTAATTTTCGCTGGTAAACAATTGGAAGATGGACGTACACTTGGCGATTACAACATCCAGAAAGAATCGACTCTTCATTTAGTATTGCGTCTTCGTGGTGGCATGCAAATTTTCGTTAAAACCTTAACCGGAAAGACCATCACCTTGGAAGTTGAACCTTCCGATACCATCGAAAATGTCAAAGCCAAGATTCAAGACAAAGAAGGAATCCCACCAGATCAGCAACGTTTAATTTTTGCAGGAAAACAATTAGAAGATGGACGCACACTTGGTGACTACAACATCCAGAAAGAATCGACTCTCCATTTAGTTTTACGTCTTCGTGGTGGCATGCAAATATTTGTTAAAACCTTAACCGGAAAGACCATCACCTTAGAAGTTGAACCATCCGATACTATTGAAAACGTCAAAGCCAAGATTCAAGATAAAGAAGGAATTCCGCCAGATCAGCAACGTTTAATTTTTGCAGGAAAACAATTAGAAGATGGACGCACACTTGGAGACTACAACATCCAGAAAGAATCGACTCTTCATTTGGTCTTGCGTCTTCGTGGTGGTATGCAAATTTTTGTTAAAACTTTAACCGGAAAGACCATCACCTTAGAAGTTGAACCATCCGATACTATTGAAAACGTCAAAGCCAAGATTCAAGATAAAGAAGGAATTCCACCAGATCAACAACGTTTAATTTTCGCAGGAAAACAATTGGAAGATGGACGCACACTTGGTGACTACAACATCCAAAAGGAATCGACTCTCCATTTAGTTTTACGTCTTCGTGGTGGCATGCAAATATTTGTTAAAACCTTAACCGGAAAGACCATCACCTTAGAAGTCGAACCATCCGATACTATTGAAAACGTCAAAGCTAAGATCCAAGATAAGGAAGGAATCCCACCAGATCAACAACGTTTGATTTTCGCCGGTAAGCAATTGGAGGATGGAAGAACTTTATCGGATTATAACATCCAAAAGGAGTCAACATTGCATTTAGTTTTACGCTTACGTGGAGGATGCTAATTAGGTATTGATAATGCTTATTTTACATTTCTATTCAACTTTATGCTATTGGGTTAATATGTAATGATTGTATTCAATAAAATTTTAAAATAATTCTGTTAATTTTTGTTTTTTAAATAATTGAAATAAATAGTTTAAAATTAACTTGTTTAAATAATTAATCCCTAATAAGTGTACCTATTTGAATTTGGAGGACTTTGAAATATTTAACTGCAAATTTGTAAAATTGCCATAAGTTTGAACAATAACATTTTTTTTCATTGTTGGAGTCATTAGTCGAGGTTTTTGGTTCAAGGGCGCGTGACCAACAAGTTTTATATTCAAGTAACTTGTAATTATGGATAAGTATGATTTTTTTTTTCCTGTTTCCTCCCTAGGTTAACCACCTAGAGAGGGAGTATATTTATGCAATGGGATACATAATAATATAATAAACAATAACATAACAATTAAATGACACAAGAATGGTGGTGAAAATAATGTTGATGAGTTTATAACAATTTTTATTAAGTTAATAAAGGAACAAATGAGCGCTACTACGGCAGCGGCTAAATAGAGAGAAAATGATAATAAAATTTAAATATGAATGAGTGAATTGAATTAATAACTTTAACATAATTTTTTTATTTTATTTTATTTATTTTTTTTTTGATTAATTTAGGTGATGCATAAATCCATTTTAGGCAGACTAAGGGGGGGTGTTAAAGTGTTTAACAGTGTTAATGATAGACTTACAAAAGGTTATGAAAAGTTTAGTGATAGATTTATTTGCAATGATTTCTGAAATGACAAAGGGTGATATATTTACTAGCGAACAATGAGAGGTGTAGGTGTGGCGTTGCTGGACGTATTTCGGGCAGCAAGACAACAAATGATGTAGAGTCTGCCTACTTTTTGAATCGCAGGGGCACACATCAACAGGACTGATCTTGAATCTGTATAGATACTCGCGCGCAAACGAGTGACCCGTCAATACCTGCGTCATTTCAAAGGAGGTATCAACGGCACTTTGGAACAAGCGAACATCATGTAGCGTAGGTAAATGCTGCCGGGTGGTCGAACCTTGGACGGCATTTCTGTACTCGGTATCCCAAGTACATGCCGACTCAAGGCGGATCACCCTTCTTGCGTAACTTAGAGGGAACTGGTTGTATGCCATGCGACTGTGTGAAACAGCCGCGTCTTTGGCACATTGATCTGCAACCTCGTTCCCTTCAATGCCGCAATGAGCCTTTACCCACGCAAATCTGATGATCGTTTGGTCCTTCAGTTTGAGCAGTGAACGATGGATGGAGGTGACCAAAGGTACGGTGCTACTCCTATTAGCGATGGTAACAAGCGAAGAGAGGCTGTCGGAGAAAATACACACTGAGTGTAACCTCCTGGGGGAGATCCAAGTCAGGGCGGCGTCAATCGCATATAACTCGGCTTGAAACACGCTACAAGTACCGTTTAACCGGTACTTGTGGGTCTCTTGCCGAGCTTCACGGTATATGACGATTGCCGCGCCGACCTCCCCACCTTCCTGCTTGCTGCCATCGGTAAATATAGCAACATCGACCTGGTCGCATATTCGATCGACTTCCAGCGAGTCGTTGGCTTTTACGAAACTGATCGTTTGTCTATAGCGGGGATGTAACATCTCCGCTGGCGACGTACGATTTTGCAAGACGACGTCGTCCGGAAGTCGATCGAAAGTACCATCCATTTTCACTTGCTCTACCCCTGCCACCTCCTTTATCCTTAGCTCGATTGGAGTAAATCCAGCTAAGGCCAACGCAGATATTGCCGAGACCGTATGAAATGCGCGCGTAGCCCTGACGGCGAATGCCCGCTGAAAAGATCGCAACCAACCCAGCACGTACTTGTATCTTAGCACTCCACTCCAAATAAAAGAACCGTAAGTAATGGTCGGTTCGATGACCGCGTGGTATATTGTCTCCACATTTCGTGGATTAATACCTCACGTGGGCCGTACGAACCGACATAAAGATTTAAAAATTTTGTTGGCTTTGACTATGATGTGTCGAACGTGTTCATTGAATTTCAAGTGTTGATCTAAAATAATAGGTACCTAGAATTTTAATGTGAGGCTCATAAGTCAAAACAGTGTTGCCGAAGGAAATTCTACAAAATTTGGTTTTTGGAGTGAAGGCTATTGCTTGAGTTTTCGGAGCGCTAAATGTTAATTTAACACCTGCGCCCCACTCACTGATCGCAAGTAGAGCTGCGTTGGCACGACTTTCCATCTGCATTACACTGGGCGAACTCACGATTAGAAGGACGTCATCCGCGAATGCTTGCAGATGACATCCCTCCGGTAAACCTACATCGAGAAGTTCATCCAGTATAATGTTCCAAAAAGTAGGTCCGCAAACAGAGCCTTGGATGCATCCTTTGGTCATGGTCTTGCGCGACTTCCCGTCAGCGTAGGCCAGCTCAACAGACCGATCGGCGATATAACTTTTAATCAAGTTATATATGTTCCGCGGGCATGAAATGTTTCGCAGTCTGTTGAATAGCGCTGGCCACCAAGCGTTGTCGAACGCCGCTTTGATATCCAAGGATACACCAAGTACCAGACATTTACGACTTTTCTCACGTCGGATAATCGATATTGCATCATGTAAGGCGTTGATCGTAGAAGTCGGGCAAGAGTCCTATGGGCCTAAAAGCCGAAAGGTCCGTTGGATCGGACCTATTCGGCTTGGGCAAGATCTTCACATAGGCACTCTTCCACGGCTTCGGAAAGTGGCCGGTTGCCAGGCACGAGTTCATTAGTTTAGTAATGAATTCAGGGTAGGCCTCCGCGACCACGCCGCAAATATCTGACGTGAGGTTGTCAATGCCCGGCGCTCTGTTTGGACTCATGGAATTTAATGCGTCCAATACCTCTCCCTCTGTGAACTCCTCTTCATCCGGTGTGTCACATACGTAGGGCGAATTAAACATATGTCGCAGTTCTCTGTGTCTCAGTCTCGTATCGACGTCGTCGTCGGGGTAGAAATGACAAAGCAGTCTAGTGGCCGTTTCGTCGCTGGTATCAGTATGATTAGTATGATTAGTCTCGAGCAGAACTACTTTTGTTACTGGAATACAAGATTTTATAATATTGATTAAGGCCCGCTTTTACAATAGGTCGGTTAAGGCTCAGTTACTTTACACTGGTGTTTAATTTGAGGTTTGACGTCTTCTCATTGGACATGTTAGATTTATCACCAGTGTAAAGTAACTAGAGACTTAACCGACTATTGTAAAAGCGGGCCTAAGGTGCCTTGAAGAGGCTGGAGGATAAATTGTATTCTTGGCATGGTGGAATATCAGAGCTTGGTCTTTCATTTAATTGAGTCTGTGTTTTGTATAATTATAAAAACGAGAAGTATGTCTACAACAAAATGAAATGGGTCTTTTTACTTCCCTATAAGGAAGTATTGTAATCATGAAAAAATTCGATGTCGGTATTTTAACGGAAATATCCGTTTTGAGCATTTCTGAATCCGTTTTGACTACTTTCGCAATGATGTCTGTATGTATGGATGTATGTAACGCAAAATGTCTGTAAGTTCTGTATCTCTGGAACGAATTGTTATATAGTAACAAAATTTCATATTTAACACTTTAATCAATATACAAAGGCACCATTTGATTTTGGAGGAAATCCTTAAACCGGAAGTAACACTTTACTTGAAGGACGAAATGGTTTTTCTTCAATATCTCAGGAACAAATTGTTATATAGTAACCAAATTTCATATTTAATACTTTAATCGGTATACGAAAGCACCATTTGATTTTGGAGCAAATCCCTAAACCGGAAGTAGCACTTTACTTGAAGGACGAAATGGTTTTTCTTAAATATCTCAGGAACGAATTGTTATCTAGTAACCAAATTTCATATTTAACACTTTAATCAGTATACTAAAGCACCATGTGATTTTGGAGGAAATCCCTAAACCGGAAGTAGCACTTTACTTGAAGGACGAAATGGTTTTTCTTCAATATCTCAGGAACAAATTGTTATATAGTAACCAAATTTCATATTTAACACTTTAATCAGTATACTAAAGCACCATGTGATTTTGGAGGAAATCCCTAAACCGGAAGTAGCACTTTACTTGAAAGACGAAATAGTTTTTCTTCAATATCTCAGGAACAAATTGTTATATAGTAACCAAATTTCATATTTAACACTTTAATCAATATACGAAAGAACCATTTCATTTTGGAGGAAATCCCTAAACCGGAAATGGCACTTTACTTGAAGGACGAAATGGTTTTTCTTAAATATATTATGATAAATATTTTATTGATGAATTTTTATTTTTTAATCAAAATTAAAGCAAATAAAATTTAATTATTTAATTAAATAATAAAATAAAATTTAAATAATATTTCTGCGAATCTTTAGATGAACGATGAAGGAATGATTCCTTATAGGGAAGTCATGTGCTGGCCACATCAGATTTTTTTATTATTGGATCTCATTTTTTGGACATCCCCATGGCCTGAAACGTGCTAAAAGTAGTAGGTCTGAAGAAAGAACTAAGCAGTGATGTTGGTTTTTTAATGATTCTGATTATTTCGACTTGATTGAAGTCGAATTTTTAAAATAAAACCACAATTAGCTTGGTTCTCTTATAACATCTTCAAAGTGGTAATTGGCCAGTATTCTGGTGAATTTCACCCTTCTTCTGTTGCAAATTTAATAACGAAATTAATATCAAACTTTGGAGCTTCCATTCAAATCGTTGGATCAAAATTATTGGGGTTACAATATCCTAATTGTTTTAGTTTTGCTTAGAATTTTATACTTTAAATTATATCCAATTTGTATTGATTTAATTACAAAATGGAAGTATCTCCGATTTGAGATGCACCCGTATGGAAATGACTTGCAGAAAAGTAAGAGAGGATTGGTAGTCGTGGGAATTTATTTATCAGAGATGGAGGAATAAACAAGTCTTCGCAAAACACTAAATAAAAAACAAAACGGTATAAATTTTAATATTTATTTTAAAAAGATGTAAATAATATTATTTTTTTTAAATTTATTATAATGAAACTAAATTGCTGTTGGCTGGCAGGGTTGATATTGAATTGATTACACACGGATACCAAATTTCTGATTGCTACATTTTTGACTATACTGATTTTATATTATTATTTGTTAGCCTTTTAATATTCCCCAAACGTTGGTTTCTAGCTGGGTAACCATCGTGGGGGGGGGGGGTGACTTTCTTTCCAAGAACTTTGTGCACTTTCTCATGTCAACTCTTGATAATTTATGTGTTCTCTCCAGCAAGTTTCAGAAGCATTTCAGGGTGAAATCCATAATATTATAATTGCCCAATTCTACGAAAATTTAAGTTAAGTGCAGCTGTGTTGACAATCAGAACCCATTTAGGAAGAGTGCAGCAATGCTACAAAGGATTGATTGGTTTTACTTAATTGCTTAGCAGCTTTTCACTTCATAATGGAGAAATTTATAAGGGCAGGATGCCACCGTATTTCAATTGCATTAAAATTGAGCCATTTGAAGAAATAATAATGTAATCAGCTGCACAAAAAGTTAAAAAACGATTCCACTTCGTGATTTTTGGGCCCTTTGGTAAATTTACCCCTGTTCCAGTCTAAGCCTGATTTTGAAAACTTCCGCGCTCCTTTTCGATGCCAAAATAAAGGATTTAAGCAAAAAATTCGTATTTCAGAGTTATTTCCACACAAAAGTTGAAAAAGCAACAATTGAATTTTGAAAATCCCATTTGTAAGTCTTGATCTTTCACAAAAAACCGAGGGGTTGTTCACTTAGATTTTTGATGTACACAGATTATATTATGTAAAATATTATTGAGATTATTAATAAATTATCGTGATTACGAGGGTTGCTGTTTAACTTTCTGGCCTAATAATGAAAATGCGAATATTTATCATCAAAAATGATTTTATTGTTTTTCAAAGTATTCTCCAGCAAGATTTATACACTTTTGCATGCGCTCAAACCAATTGTCGAAGCACTTTTTCCACTCCGATTGAGACACCTCCAAAACATGGTTTTTGAACGCTTCAACAGCATCTTCTGGCGACGAAAATCGTTGACCACGCATTTTTCTCTTGATGTTCGGGAATAAAAAGAAGTCATTGGGTGCCAAGTCAGGGCTGTACGGCGGATGACCCATCAATTCGACGTTTTGGGCGGTCAAAAAGGCGCTGGTTTGAGCTGATGTGTGAGAGCTCGCATTGTCATAGTGCACAATGATCCGTCTTCTCTTGTTCGTTTTTCGAATTTCTCCGAAGACTTCAGGCAAACAAATTGTGGTGTACCACTCAGAATTGACCGTCCTACGTTGCTCAAGCGGAACAGTCGCCACATGACCAGTTTTACCAAAGAAACAGGCTACCATTTGCTTCGAAGTGCTTCTTACACGAACAACTTTTGTTGGATTTGGCTCGTCTTCGAAGACCCACACGGTCGATTGCTGTTTTGTTTCGGGCTCATAAGCATAGATCCAAAAAATTGATTTTTTCAAGTCACTATAAACAATAGAAATGATGGCCGTACGTCAAAACGTTCTGAGTACGTTTATGCTACAACATGTCAAACTTTACAATGCAAATGTCAAATTGCACCTAGCAACGCTTAGTGTTCCCTAGGCCAGAAAGTTAAACAGCAACCCTCGTACTTAAGATTATTACTGATTATTGTGATTATTAATAATTATTAAGATTATTTGTGATTATCTAGGATTTCCCGAGATTATCGATGATTATTTATGATTACTTGGTATTATTTATGATTATATAATCATTTTAAGAGTAAAAAATTTGAACAACAGATAGCGCTACCGCGCTTTGCTGCTGCTAAATAGTGTTATAAATAAATATACACGGTGTACATAAATATAGTGATTTCGGACCAGCCATTCTAGCTCAGCGCCTTTTTCGAGAGGCTTATCGGTCTGCACAACTTCCCAACGCCAGATGCCATTGTCAGATGAAGGAGAAGGCCGGCTACGCCGGGATGCTCCATCAAGTTCTTTCCAGAAACCTGAAACCTAGTGATTTCGGTATAAATAATAATAATTTTAATATAATAATTTTCTATTGTTATAAATATATTTTAGTATGTTGTATGGTGTTTCAACTAATGTTTATACGCTACAAAAATTTAACTTGACTAATCTTATTCCATGTATAATTATTTGTTTTATTTTTTATTAGGGAGCGTTCAAGTATTACGTAACGCAATTTTTGGAGATTTTTGACCCCCCCTCCCCCCCATGTAACGCGCCGTAACGTTTTTCTGTACCCCCTCCCCCCTAGTAAAACGTTACGTAACCACCAAGTGACCATTTTTACCTAAAAGTCACAATTATGTGGAGTAAAGTACCGGAAATGCGTTTTAAAAAACGCGACCGTTCTGAAGGGTTAAAAAAAACAATGTTACGTAACGCGTAGTTAAAACCCCCCCTCCCGCCCCTGTAACGCATCGTAACGTTTTACAAGACCCCCCCCCCACCCCCAAATTCGTTACGTAATACTTGAACGCTCCCTTAGGGGATAGCACATTATTGCCAAACCTGAAATTTAAAATTTTCCATAGAGATTCTGAAAGCTGAAGGTTTGATAGTCGATTTAGCAAAATAAATTATCGAAAATATCATAAACATCCCTTTTATTGAGGGAAAAGTGTAGGTCACGCCCACAATCAAATTTAAAAGAAATTCCAAAAAATCGTACAATCAAATTCGAAATGTGGACTAGTTTCGAACTTATTTGTTTTCATCAGCACAATATACGAAGAGATTGCACGAGCGCATTACGGCTATTTGCCATCCACAAGCAAAGTAAAGTTATAGACTTACAAAATTACTTGTTTCAGCAGCGCCCTCGCTAGTCCACATTTCGAATTTGATTGTACGATTTTTTGGTATTTTAATACACACTGGCTTGAGCCGAGAACTTTTTGATTTCATTAAAAGAAATTGGTGTAATTTTGGGACATTTTGAGCATTCTTAGATCCGAATTCGATTCTGAAGCGTTAGGGTATATCGTCTGCTTACTGGTAAAACCAAGTAACTGCAAAATTTTCGAAACTGAGTTAAATATATCGGCATGTTAAGTTTTTTGCGCTCTTTCTACTGGTAAAACAAGTTAATTGATACCTCCCCCCGTTCGAAAGTTATGCCGTATGAAAAACTCGGCGCTCCGCGGCTCGCAAAGGGGTTCCGCCCCCTTGACCCCCGCAAGGAGGCAAGGGGGCTTACACATTAATTTAAAGTATTATGACATTGCTAAAACTATAATCCTTCTTAGAAATAAATTACAACACAATACATATTAATACTGCTTAGTTATTAAACGTCAAACTTTCAAACGCTATTATCTCAAAACTATGGTTATGTCAGTTACGTGGTTTTACCAGTAAGCAGACGATATCATTGTGCGCGCACCGTCAACAGAATGAAGTGAGATTCCTTATGCGCGTCACTGAATGGGTAAATTTTCGACCTTAAAGTCGATTTATACAAAAACTTATGAATATTCCGCAAATTTTTTTTCAATTATACTATATAAACCGTCAGCTTTCCGAATCTCTATACATTTTCAATTTCAGGGTGGGTAAGTGCTTTAACCATTTTATCATATTGTAAATCTCTTATATAAAAATGAATATTTGTTTGTTTGGAACTTATAAACCGTTATAAACTCCTAGACTCTACACTGAGAAAAGAATTGAAGTAGGAATTCGTCTCGCAACAATTTGAAATAAATATTACTTGAATTGTTGTCAAATTTACTTCATTTGTTGTAAAATTGACATCAAATTGATGCGAAACGAATTTGTACTTCAATTTGAAGTAAAAAAATACTTGACATCAAAAGATTTTTTTTCTCTGCGTAGAATTATTAAATACTAGCTAGCACATTGGGCCACCAGCCGCCTTTAGCCATCTAGACCGTGTCGGATGTGGTTGTTCGGCCTTCGACCTCACTCAAGGGTATCGCAGACATACGTGTAGACCGTGGTTGTTCGGCCTCACTCCAAGGTACTAAAGCAGCCTATGTTTTTCGTAGCATTGTAAATAACTTCTACACCAAATTTGGTTAAGATTGGTCAAATAGAAACGTAAAGCACGTGCACGCGTATTTGCATTGTCGATCAGTTGACAGTTTGACAGCATTCATTATTGTTTTTTAAGTTGATTTTGAGTAGCCTGCCTTCCTTTAAGGAATCTCGATGATCCATTCATGCGCGTCCCATAGGGACGCGCATGAATGGATTATCGAGATTCCTTAAAGGAAGGCAGGCTACTCAAAATCAACTTTCCTTTGCGAATTCTTGTACTATTTCAATACAAAAACATGCGCAGGGACCTACATAATAACTGTGCCAAATTTGGTTCCGATCGGTCAAACGGTTTAGGAGTCTATAGGGAACATACATACATTTTTACTTCCCTATAAGGAAGTATTGTAATCATGAAAAAATTCGATGTCGATATTTTAACGGAAATATCCGTTTTGAGAATTTCTGAATCCGTTTTGACTACTTTCGCAATGATGTCTGTATGTATGTATGTATGTATGTCTGTATGTATGGATGTATGTAACGCAAAATGTCTGTAAGTTCTGTATCTCTGGAACGAATTTTTATATAGTAACCAAATTTCATATTTAACACTTTAATCGGTATACAAAGGCACCATTTGATTTTGGAGGAAATCCTTAAACCGGAAGTAGCACTTCACTTGAAGGACGAAATGGTTTTTCTTAAATATCTCAGGAACGAATTGTTATCTAGTAACCAAATTTCATATTTAACACTTTAATCAGTATACTAAAGCACCATGTGATTTTGGAGGAAATCGCTAAACCGGAAGTAGCACTTTACTTGAAGGACGAAATGGTTTTTCTTCAATATCTCAGGAACTAATTTTTATATAGTAACCAAATTTCATATTTAACACTTTAATCGGTATACAAAGGCACCATTTGATTTTGGAGGAAATCCTTAAACCGGAAGTAGCACTTCACTTGAAGGACGAAATGGTTTTTCTTAAATATCTCAGGAACGAATTGTTATCTAGTAACCAAATTTCATATTTAACACTTTAATCAGTATACTAAAGCACCATGTGATTTTGGAGGAAATCGCTAAACCGGAAGTAGCACTTTACTTGAAGGACGAAATGGTTTTTCTTCAATATCTCAGGAACTAATTTTTATATAGTAACCAAATTTCATATTTAACACTTTAATCGGTTTACAAAGGCACCATTTGATTTTGGAGGAAATCCTTAAACCGGAAGTAGCACTTCACTTGAAGGACGAAATGGTTTTTCTTAAATATCTCAGGAACGAATTGTTATCTAGTAACCAAATTTCATATTTAACACTTTAATCAGTATACTAAAGCACCATGTGATTTTGGAGGAAATCCCTAAACCGGAAGTAGCACTTTACTTGAAGGACGAAATTTAATAATTTAATTAAATAATAAAATAAAATTTAAATAATATTTCTGCGAATCTTTAGATGAACGATAAAGGAATGATTCCTTATAGGGAAGTCATGTGCTGGCCACATCAGATTTTTATATATATAGATTATGGGAGATTATTTGAAATTAGTAATAAATTATTTATATTTTGTACGCAAGATTATTGAAGTGAACAATCCCTCGCAAAAAACATTAAAAATAAAACCAAACATTTTGTTAAAGAAAATCATTTTTATGAAATTACATTTCAATGTTTAACAAATCACAACAGCCATCAAAATACCTATAACTACTAATTGACTAGTAAAATTTATGAAATATTGCAAAATTCGCTATCACTTCCACTACCACTTGTAATTTTGCCCTCTTTCAACAAATTATTAACAACAGCTCGAGCCAAATAACCCATACATTGAATATTTGTAGTCTCGTATAAGTAAGAAACCCGACTGCTTTCACGATTATTATCCTACAACACAATAAAGTTAATTACTTGACCAAAAGCTACCAAATAATACTCACTTTCGAATACATATCGGCTGCATCTTTGATTAACTGCTCCAAATCTAAAGGGTGGTTAAAGCTCAATTCAGGATTGCGAGCTAATATTGTGGATACAATTGTTAACAATTCCACAATCAATTGTCTGTACTCTGGTTGATGTATATGGTTCAACATCTATAAAAAAATATTTAATTATATGCATTAGAAAAACATAATAAAAAATTTTACCTGCTCCACAATCAAAGCAAAAGTAATTTCCGATCTTGTCATATTGGAAAGAGTAGGCTGTTGAGGAATCACAGACCCCTTAACTTTGATACCTTGAGGCGTACGTATCATCACATCCCACACTTGATTATAAAACGAATTAGGTACTCTACACAAGCAACCCTCAAGCTGGCGTGTTTGCAGCGGTGTTAACCTACAACTACCAAAAAATAAAACCACATCGGGAAATTTAAAAAACTTACTTCTCCTTTTTCGCCCAATCGTTTATAGACAAAACTTTATCGATCAGTTGTCGAAGTTCATAAGGACTGTGATCTTCAATCTGTTTGGAACTTCCTATAAACTTCAAGTATAAACGAATTGCTTCGACCACCCATCCTACTCTTATTTTAAGAATTCCTCTGAACATTTCAGGATTCGTTGCAATTAAACGTCCACAATACAAGATTACTTCTTGTTGCAGTACGGCTTGAATGATATCATAAGGTTGAATGGTGTCGTAAATTACAGTTTCGATTTCTGCCGGCGTCATCGGTTTATCGAAAACCGTCTCTTTTTGTCCAATCACACCGACTGTAAGCTAAAACCAATTTTAAAGCTGCAAGTTTACATTTAAAAAAAGTTACTGACCTGCTTTCCGTGGACTAGAACTGCCGTAATAAACGGACTGATGGAATCGACTGTATGGTGCATTAAACTGCTGGTGAATCGAACAGTTGCCCAGTGTCGCATACACGCAGCTTGATGATACAAGCTCTGTAAGTGTTCTTTCACTGTTACATTGTTAATTTCAAAGTTGGGCCCTTCACGTTTCAATAAAATTCCTTGTAACTGAGAACGAGCATAGACGCTAGTATTGTTGCGAATTTCATCAATAATTTCTTGATTTGTCTTGTTATCAAATGACAAATAGCTTTTCAATTCCTCTTCGCCGTTAAAAACTTTAGGTACATCAGTAAGACTTTGATATCCAATATAATCATGTTCAAGTTGTCTGAACTGGGTAAAAGTTTGATTGGGAAACTCCAAAATATTCATAAAATCCAAATGTTCTAAAATTAACAATGTGACGTAATTTATCAAACATTTGCAAATAACTTACCAACACAAGAACTGGAAATGAGGTTCTGAAGTCGACCAATTCTAACTTTCACTCCGTCACAATAACCTTTCTTGAGCATGGCGAGAAGATCCAACATTTGCTTAAATTGTGGATCTCTCATGTGTTCCTCGCGAATTAGTAAACAAACTGTGGGTCTACCAGATAGCCTCCAGTATCGTCCAACAAACTGAAGCTCAGTTTTTATGTCGTCTATCAGCAGCGCCATGTCTCTGTACAAATAAAATTCGGACACTTCGAAAATTAATGGATAACATAAGACGGTCATTCCGCAAACTCTATAAACCTTGCTGGTACCTAAACTACCGACAGGTCTCCCGGGCCTTCCTTGTAAACCCAATTTGTGATTTACACCTAAATTTTGGTAAACGTCCACCAGTTGAGTTGAAGACCATATTTGGACCGGTTCCACTTCGTGAGGTGTTTGTGTTTGGATACCATAGGTAGCCATCATTGCTTGTAAACGCATAGATTCTGCTATTAATACAATTTGGACCACCAAGTCGGTTGCGGTTCCCTAAATAAGAAAAAAGGTTACATGCTTAATTTGAAGAAAGGAAAAGGGTTAAGCTTCTAATGTCACACTACTTTGCGTTTGCGTTTATATTGTATAATCAATATAATTATTATTACATCATGTTTCTTCAAAATGATTTATGAAGGAAAAAATGAAAGTGATGTATTAGTATATGCGACTTATGGCAAATTCTCTCATAACGCCCTTAATAGAGAATTTAAAAAAAATGTATGAAGTTAGTTACCATCAGATATAAGCCTCCTTCTTTGTCACATACTTGCCTTGGTATGTTGCGTATGATGGACTTACAGTTTAACAGTGTCGGTAGTAAACAATGCAGTACCGGAACCACAATTTAATGGGGGTTCGGAACCATAGGAAATATAATAGTACACTTTATTTTGAGAAGGGCTACTAGTCAAATTACATCTTGATAGTTTGCTATTACTTTAAAAGGAAAGAAGACTAGAGTCAAGTTCTTACTTCGCCTAGGATCGAACTAAATATAGCTTTTTCATTAGCAGCCAAACTGTGTAAAGCTTACCCCTTATTTCATTTTTATACATTTTTTCAAATTTCACTATTAAGGTGTTATACAAGAATTCGAAATAAATGAGTACCCTATACACAGGGGTGGGCTGCCAAATTTTGAACAACCGGCTCGCTATTATTTCGAAGCAAAAAAAAACGGTATATAGAAGAGTGTAATAAATTTATATTACGTAAATAACATGTTGGCGTCATATTCCGGGGGAAGTACAGACTTAAAAATGTAAATCCCGTGTCACGGGTGACACCACCTTGTGGATCCAGGGTTAAAATGGCTTATTTTTTGGTTTTAGGGGTAATTTAACAAACGGCTCGCCGAGCTTCAAAAATTTTAACAACCGGCTCGCGCGAGCCGGACCCCACCCCTGCCTATACATAACAATGTTGGATTATTCTTGCAAAAACTCAAAAAAAAATTCAAATGCACAAAAATAACGACAAAAAGCAAAAACAGCTAATAGTCCAGGCAACGAAGTCGAAAAATTGGCTCAAGCTTGCAATAAATCCGGGCAAGCTGAATTTTTGCAGAGATGTACATTGGAGTGTTCCAATGAACCCCCCAAAAGTCCCATAAAATCCCACGCCGGCGTCCCCCACAATCGGGGGTTTAGCTCCCCAAACGCAACTTTTTGCCGATAACTCGCTTATTTATGCTTGTATGAAAAATTATGATCAGACCATAATTGAAGAGCATAAAATTCTCTATAAAATAGTTTTTTTTTCATATTTTTCCATGGCACACTAATACTTAAATTATTGACCGAAAACACGACCCATCCTTAAAATGGCACAATATTGATTCGTTGCAGGGAGAGAAATGTGTACGGGCACGGGAAATGCTTTTAATAATAAATTAATTGAAATTGTGGCCAAGGTTGGAAAATGAAGACAAAAATAAATTTTTTCAAAATTTGCCCAAGTTATAGTATCTTCTAAGCGGTACTTTTGCCGAAATATTGGTTTGAGCTTACAGAAGGTCTGGGCAAGCTGAAATTTGGCAAAGATGTATATTGAAGTGTTCTAATAAACCCCCAAATTGTCTTATAAAAATCCCAAGCCGGCGTTCCCTCAAATGTAGATTTTAGTCCTCTAAGTGCGGTGTTTCGCCTATAGCTCACGTATTTTTACTCTTACGAAAAATTACCATTAAGAAAAGTTGAAGAACATAAAATTTCTATAACTTATGGCACTGCAGTAGGTAGTACTACAATACATTGTCGTGTTCTACTCGAGTGAATGTCCCAGGACAACCAGTAAATACCTTTTTTTTTATTTAATTTTTTTTTCTTGCTAACTCTAACATGAAATAAAATCTTCTTTCAAACAATGTAACATTTAATCATTTAAATAAGAAATTTTTTTATGAACAATTAAATAAAAATTTTTAATATTAACTTTTCCTTTTTGTACCTAGATGTCGATAAACTTTTATATTGTTCCTCGTATTCAGATTTAATACGATTTTCTCTTGGAGTTTTAGTTTTCACATACAATCAGTTTATCCACCCCTTGATACTATTTATAATGTTACAGGATGACAATTTTAACGAACTTATTCTATAAAACTTTACTTTTCACTGGGTTTACGTTTAATATTTTTAACCAATCACCTTTTGTTCTTCCCGATTTTTGTTAGTTATTTTTGTCATAGTTCCATTCAATAGGTACGCAAACCTTTATTATGCAAATTTTTTAAGGATACGTTGGCCTCCAAAATCAACTATTTCCCTGTGCACGTCCAAATTTATGTACATAGGCGTGGAATTTTCCAATTGCACCCTTTTTTATCAATTACGTTGTCTTTATAATCAATATCGATTCATATAACTTTTCCAAAATTTTTCATACATTAACACATTTATTGCACATGCAATTCACTTCTGTAATTTTTGAATTACAATAATTTTCACAATCCAAAGTATTTTCTCGCTATTTCGCCTTTTATGGATTAATCCACACATCGCAATCACATTGATCATTAATTTCTCTCGAAATTAATGTAAACTATCGAGTTTTACAAATCATTGTAAAAACCCCCTTTTGCGTCTTTTATCGCAATTGACATCTCTCTAAATTCGTTTTCCTTTGTTTTTCCTTTTTGAATTTTCACACACTTATGATCTACGTTATTTATTTTATTTTCATTGTTTAAAATTTGGTTTTATTTCATAACTAAATATTTAATTTTGTGCATTTGAAAACACACTTCAACATACTACTGTAATAGGCAAATTAAACTTTGTTTAATGGTAATTTTTCGTAAAAGTAAAAAATACGTGTGCTATAGGCGAAACACCGCACTTAGGGGGCTAAAATCCTCATTTGAGGGAACGTCGGCTTGGGAATTTTATGAGACATTTTGGGGGGTTTATTAGAACACTTCAATATACATCTTTGCCAAATTTCAGCTTGCCCGGACCTTCTGTAAGCTCAAACCAAAATTTCGGTTTCGTTACTTGGAAGATACTATTTCTTGGGCAAATTTTGAAAAAATTTATTTTTGTCTTCATTTTCCAACCTGGGCCACAATTTCAATTAATTTATTATTAAAAGCATTTCCCGTGCCCGAAAACATTTCTCTCCCTGCAACGAATCAATATTGTGCCATTTTAAGGATGGGTCGTGTTTTCGGTCAATAATTTAAGTATTAGTGTGCCATGGAAAAATATGAAAAAAAAACTATTTTATAGAGAATTTTATGCTCTTCAATTATGGTCTGATCATAATTTTTCATACAAGCATAAATAAGCGAGTTATCGGCAAAAAGTTGCGTTTGGGCAGTTAAAACCCCCGATTGTGGGGGACGCCGGCGTGGGATTTTATGGGACTTTTGGGGGGTTCATTAGAGCACTCCAATGTACATCTCTGCCAAAATTCAGCTTGCCCGGATTTTTTCCAAACTAAAAACCTTCCTTGCCTGGACTAGAAGCATTTGCAATAAAAAAATATTAGGTAAATTAAAATTTAAAAATTAGCAGAGCAAAAATCAAATTTTTTTTAGAAAATAAAACATCTGAAAAACCAAACCATTTCTGAAAGCTTGTGAGAAAAACTAAAATTTTCTTTGTTTAAGCCTGTTAATTTTTAATTTCAATTGTACTGTTGCATGGAAATAACTTGGACTAGAGGAAAATTTGTCAAAAAAATTTCCAAAATGACAAAGTCATGGATTGGTCGTTTCAAATGGCTTCTAAGTCCAAAATAGGTATTAAGCAAAATTAAATCATGACAATTCTGAGCATAAATTAAAAAATTGGCTAAGTGAACATTGCATAACTTTTCCCATTTAAATTAAGATTATAAATTATTTTTCCGTACAATGAATGATGTTCTATGCAGTTCTATACAGATGGATAATTTACTCTACAGGGTTTGTGAGAAAAAAGTTTCAACTCGTGTTTCTTCAATTTGAAATCTTTAGATAACAATTTATTAATATTTATTCAAAGAACCCAATGTGAAATTTTTTTTAAAGTAGCCAGAGTAATTTTTCCACCCAAGGATTAATAATAAATAATGCTAGGGTTGAATGGATAGGTACAGCTATTATAGATTACATTATTGCAATAAATTGTACAGAAAAGGAAAATGAGTAAAAACTATATAGAAAGACTTTTGATATTTTCAATTTAAAAACTGATGATCGCAGGTACCGTGGTCAATTCTAAATCCGGGTTAAATGGTTTTGGACATAGTAGCTTGTAAAGTTAGGATAAGAGTGAGATCGGTCTACAGTTTTCCAATCTCACTTTGTCACCTTTTTTATAAAGCAGTACTGTGATCGCGTTCTTCCAGTTTTTAAGGATATCTCGTTTGCTTAGGCATTTTTTTATTTATCAGATTAGGGGCCGTTCATGTATTACGTAAGACGTTTTTTCCTACTTTTAGACTTCCCCCTCCCCCCAATAAGAAAGTTTATACCCCCCATCCCCCCCACTAATCTTACGTAAGATTAATTATTACCCAATGAGAAGCCAGATCGAATCGGGTCAAAAGAATGTTCGGTATCTATTAAACGTTAAAAGTGAAATTAATGAAGATATTATGTTTATTTTATATTTAAAAAAAAGTTATTCAAACAATTTGCTTTAATATACAACCAATATAACAATTTGTAACCTATGGTTGAACTTTGTAAAAAAACCCTATTTTTAATCAACTTCAAGGGCTGTTTTAGACTAGTAAATGTTAATCTTCCGCAATTTTTTTTTTCAATTATACTACATAAACCTTCAGCATTCCGAATCTCTATAGGGAATTTGTCAAATCTGGGGACCGTTTTACGTGCATTTCCAAGAGCACGTAAAAAGCAGCGCCGTAGCAAGGGTGAGGCGACTAGGCATTTGCCTCTGGCACTATCGCAATAGGGGCGCTAAACCTTAACAAAACAGAATAAATAATAGTTTAAATTTTCAAAAAGATAAGAATTTTTGAATTCTAAAATTCCCTGCCGGCCTTTTCCCCAAGTGGGGATTTTAATCCACTACAGTAGTTTTTCGCCTACAACTCGCTTACCTTCATTTTTAGAGAAAATTATCATGAAATCAAAATTGAAGAGTACAAACTTCTCTATAAAACAGATTAAGAAAATTTGCCTACATCATACTAAGTATTTATGAAATAAAAAGAAAATCCAGAGAAAACATTTGAAAATGGTTTTGAATAATTCATATTCTGAATAATTATTTCGTACATTTAAACTTTACCATCGATGGTGAACAAAACAAAACAAGGTTTCAGGATTTACTTCAGATCTGAAGTAAATCCTGAAACCGGTAAAACTATCACGTTATCATCGCGACAGTTATTCAAATAGTATATTTAAGTTGAAAAGAAAAATTCCTAACGATAAAAATAATCTCCATATTCGGAAGGGGGGGATTCCGTTACGTTACCACGGAAACGATGATTTTGACATACTATGCGTATTTTATATAAGATCTCCAAAAGTTCCCAACGATAAAAATTGATATTAATACCCTCCAGGTACACTTTCCATTATTTAGAACCATCAAAATTCATTGTTTTTCGTTGAATCTTTTGCAATTTTCGTTTGCAATCCGGGAGGGGGGGCAGCAGGTGATATTTTTCTTTAAAATTTTTAAAATGATAGGAATCTTTTGGGAGGGGGGCGCATATATTCAAATTTGCCTCAGGCGCCAGAAGAGCTCGCTACGGCGCTGGTAAAAAGTCACCTCGATTTTAAAAATTCTCTATGGATATTCGGAAAGCTGAACATTCATATTATACTAGATTTAAAAAAGAAATGCGGATAAATCACGTTTACCCTTCAAAATCAATCCTTGAAGTTGATTAAAAAATGGGTTTTTTACAGAGTTCAACCATATACGTCACGCTTTCTGTTGTCGGTGTGAGTGCTCCGATATACACTTAACATTTAGAAAATTTTCACCTCAGTAGTTCATCGTACGTTTTACATGCAATAAGTACTTTACATTTTAAATTAATTTTAAGTTTTACAAGTTTACTATTAAAAGCTGGATCCATTTATGTCGAATCTAAGAGATGTTGAATCTATCGCGCTCTCGAATTTATTTTCCAAGTTGAACGCAAAAAGTGAAATGGACACCCAAAAATTATAAGAAACCCAATTCGTAAATTATTTGGGTTTTACAAAGAACCCATTTTTTATCCATCTGACATGCGAAACACTTGCGAACAACTCCTTCCGTGGTGGATAGTCAATCATCAAGACCCCAGTCAATAGGGTAGTAGGGAATTTTGAACAAATTAAAATCAACTTTTCTATCGATAGAAAAGTTGACGTTAACTTATCATAATTTTGTAAATTAAAAAGTAATTTGGGCATATTAAAATCAGCTTTTCTATCAATCCAAAAGTTGATATTAATTTGTTCAAATTCCCTACTATCCTACTACTATTATTGATTGATTAATTGTTGGTATGGTAATTTACTCTAAGGCGCCAAAACAAGAACAAGTCTTGACTTCCATAGTTCATGATTTCGAATATAATAATGTTTATGTTACCGAGTAGTCATAAAAAAATTGGGTGTTCTCAGAACGGAGATGAGTATTCTAATATTAGGTTATCGAGCTTCTATTGTTATACTACATTTTCTTGATGCGAATTCTAAATCCAAAACGGAAGTATGTTTTTAATGCATTTTTCTTCCTACTGAGGGGGGGGGGAGATAGTAAATCAGTGTAATTTTAAATCTACTGCTTAGGAGGGGGGTTGTTTAATTAACCTACTCATCAGTGGCGGCTCGTGGTTTGATTGTGCGGTGGATTAGCATTGAAAAGAATTATTATTCAGAGTATTGGTATTTTATTGTATGTAACAATCCAAATCCAATCCAATAATAATAATATTCAAATGCTGCCCGATGGCAGGAATTTTGAATATCGATTTCCCATATGATAATCGGTATCGATTAGGCAAAATTGCATAAAATGATTGTCATGGACAACATTTGAATATTATCATTTCCTTTGTGTAACCGTCCTAGGGCTGTTACCATCGCCGCATGGTTGTAATTTGGGAGGGCGACGTCCCATTTATGTAGCTGGTAACAATAGTACAACCAGTATATAAAATAAGCAACGCCACAGTTTGCGTATAAACGTTCAGCTTTCCGAATCTCTATAGGAAATTTGTCGATTTCAGGCGACTAAATTCATGCTACTCCCGAAAAAGTGCTTTTATTCATTTAGAACGTAAATAATTAATAATATCGTGTTTTACATTAACATTACCAACAGCACACTAAATTTGATTAAATAATTTTCAAATTTTGAAATTCAATTAAAAAAAAATCTTATGTAAGAAATTGTCTTGACCCCCCTTCCCCGAATAAGAAAAAATAAGATGTAAGCTAACCCCCCTCTCCCTAAACGTCTTACATAATACATGAACGGCCCCTTAGTAATTTCTTTAAGGGATTGTTGGTCTCCCTCTTTAATTATTTCCACAGAATTCCATCATCGTCAAGTGCTTTATTTAGTTTCATTCCCTTCTAGTCCGGACGGTAAGGAACAAATTTACTATAGAACCTTGAACTTTGTAATAGAAGCATAAAATTTGGCGCAAGTCTAGATTCAAACCTCCTTTACAAAACAAGATGTGACGCCACGCCGGTCGCCGCCCCCTTTAAACCCTTACACGCAAAAACACCCCCAAATTAGTTTATTCTGTTTATTTCGTAAACGGTTCATCATATAATAAAAATACATCAGAGCAAATAAATTTATAATTAAATTTTAAACAAAAACGGTTCTTACAATTTTTTTCATACGAGTTACGGTTTCCATAGAATCATCATGTAAATGAAAGTCAAATATGGCGCGCACTGCGGAACCCGACAATTTTTCCCAAATATGTCGTGCTTCGCCACTTTTAACATAAAAAATTACTGAAATAGAAATAAGAAAGGACAATTATATATCTGTAATGTTAATTGCTTGTTCGTCAAAATGTATTTTTCATAACTTTTTAAGCACTAT
This sequence comes from Podabrus alpinus, assembly GCA_932274525.1. Taxonomy (NCBI): domain Eukaryota; kingdom Metazoa; phylum Arthropoda; class Insecta; order Coleoptera; family Cantharidae; genus Podabrus; species Podabrus alpinus. Next base: position 25,098,833 of record OW026451.1, read on the forward strand.
TGTACATAATAAAACTACGTATTTTAGACGAAAAATTTATTATTTATAGCTAATATTTTGAAAAAGACCGCCATAAATACACAGTTCAGTACAATTAAAATTTGCTTTTATGCATTTGCACTGTAATGCTAATTGTTTTTTACATCCAAATTTACTTATTGAAATTTTGCTGATTAGTCGGAAATATAATATTCCTTATTTTATGTGACATAACTGCGGTTGTCTATTGCTTACAGTGCAATCGGCTCCATATCTCGTCGACTTTCTCTTAATGTCATCAGGGGTCATCCATTAATTATGTAAGGTTTTTTTTGGGGGGGGGGTTATTGGATATCTTACGGACCCTTACGTAGGGGGGAGGGGTCCGACGTATTCCTTACGTAAGTTTCTTAAAATATTTTTTTAAATTAAATTTAACAATCTAATATAATTTTTTCTTTTTATGTTGGTAATTATATCCAGGTATAATGGAAATATCATAATATTGAAATATATAGTAGATACTTAAAAATCATATTAAACATAGTGGCATAATAGTGTGAATTATAGAAAATGGCATCAAACTTCGGTGATCTTTACGAACGGTTTTTCATCTATGTAAATAAAAATTTAATTTAAATTTTTGTATTTATTATATTATCTATCTAAATATATAAAAATGGATGTATATGTGTGTATGTATGTTCCCTATAGACTCCTAAACCGTTTGACCGATCGGAACCAAATTTGGCACAGTTATTATGTAGGTCCCTGCGCATGTTTTTGTATTGAAATAGTGCAAAAATTCGCAAAGGAGAGGAAAGTTGATTTTGAGTAGCCTGCCTTCCTTTAAGGAATCTCGATAATCCATTCATGCGCGTCCCTATGGGACGCGCATGAATGGATTATCGAGATTCCTTAAAGGAAGGCAGGCTACTCAAAATCAACTTAAAAAACAATAATGAATGCTGTCAAACTGTCAACCGATCGACAATGCAAATACGCGTGCACGTGCTTTATGTTTCTATTTGACCAATCTTAACCAAATTTGGTGTAGAAGTTATTTACAATGCTACGAAAAACATAGGCTACTTTAGTACCTTGGAGTGAGGCCGAAGGCTGAAAAACCACGGTCTACACGTATGCCTGCGATACTCTTGAGTGAGGCCGAAGGCCGAACAACCACATCCCACACGGTCTAGACGGCTACAGGCGGCTGGTAGGCCGACTGTGCCAGCTAGTATAATATATTATTATTCATATTTTATAAATATAAGGGGTGGAGAGGGGGGTCAAAATTAATTTTATTTTAAATAATCCTTACGTAAGATGTGGGGGGGGGTGCCACAATCTTACGTACCCTTACGTGGCAGGGGGAGGGGGTCCAAAATTACAAAAATCATCCTTACGTAATTAATGGACGGCCCCTCATGAATGTGATAAATTAATTAACATAAACAGGTGAGTAAATAATGTTTTAAGCGGTGATGGTCTTATAGTGAGTAGTATATAAAAATTGTGATGTCTATGGTTAATTACAGGCTTTAGAGCTAGTTATATTAATATATTTGGTGAATTGGTATTATAATAATTATATGCATGATGAAAAAGGGATTTTCATTTGTAGATCTACCGTTATCGGTAGTAGAGGAAAAGCATGTTTCCATAGATTATAATCAATGCGTTCTTTGTCTATAGCAAACCTCCGAAACACTTTCAAAAATCCGAGAAATAACACTAGAGGAAAACAGAAGAAGGATACGAAGCACTAATTAATGCTATTCAGAGTTTGCATGACATGGACCAAATGTCTTCTGTTCCATTTTCTGTAAATATTAAAGCTTTGAATGACGGATCAGGAATCTTTAATACGATGATTAAAAATAATGCGAAATACCATAAAAGCTGTAAACGGTTTTTTTTCTAAAAATCGGCTACAAAGAGCAGTAAAAAGGGCACAAAAGGTTGTACTAGGTTCAGAACCTAGTACATCTAAATGTCTCCCAACAGTTGCAACTCGCAGAAAAAAAGAACAGTTTGAAAAAGGCAAATGCAGAAAAGCAAATTTAAATTGTACTGAATTGTGTGAATGTGGTGGTTGTTTTCAAAATAATTAGCTGTATGTAATAAATTTTTCGTTTAAAATACGTAGTTTTATTAACACTAGGCCTAAATATTTGTGTTTTAAGTATAAGATGAAGGATAAAAACCATCTCCCATAGTAGAACTTTGTTACGGACCATTTCCTAATAATTTTCAATTTTAATTTTTAAAATCAGTGCTTTTTTGTGATGCAATAAATTTCTACTTATTTATTAGAAAATAATTTTTTTTAAACGACTCAGACATTTTTCAAAATTTTAATTTATTGCATCCTGGTTTTAGAGTTTATTTTCAAGTAACCAATATCCCAATAATTATTTATGGTTTTTATTATTTCAAATTTAGACACTTTTATTGTGATTTATTTATGTGAACAGACCAGTTCCTGAAAGTTTGTTTCCAAAAGTATAAATTCTTTTGATTGGTTTGATTTAGAATACCTCCCTAAAATTTTAATTTCAAAGAAGGGCAAGTCGATATTCCTAATAATATTTTAAAGCAGTTGAACCCAAGTTCTCAACGAAGAAACATGAAAATTTGAGGTGTTAACCGACTCTCTCTGGGTGGCAGTCATCTAAGCCCCCAGTTGTAACATACAGTGAAATTATTAAGTTTTAATCATTAAATTAATTAATTTTTGTGTAACGTATTTTAGTAGTATTATCAATTAATAATACTCCAGTGTTAAATTCCAAGTTGTTTGTTCCAAGTTGTTAATTCTTGTTATATTTGATGGCGAAGACAATAAATTTTAGAAAATGAAATGGATCCGATTGGTTAAATAATTTTTAAATAAGTATCGCTTCAATGTTATGGAGGAACTTATAACGAGCTGGGTAGGTCCGATGCGGGCTACTTGCGAGCAATTAGTACTGATGGGTTTCAGTACGAGTGGAAATAATGGTCCAATTTTCATGCAACTTCCCTTCATTTGGCTTAAGTTTTAGCAACTTATAAAAAAAGTAAGAAAACTTGTGAGATTTATTATAAGGATTGATATGTTTTTGAAAACGACAATAATATTTAATTTTTGGTTTCGATTTATCCAAATATTCTGAGGATTTTTAAATTTATAAATGATGACGATATTTTTTTAATAAACATTTTTATTTTAACTTGTGCACAAATATTACATTTACGTTAAATTTTATATTCAAAACTTAATAACTGAAAGTGAATTATGTAAATTGTTTTGTATTATTTTTTTAGAAAAACCCATTAACGCCTAGCGTAACCATATGGTTACGGGTGTTTTTTAAATTTTCAGACCATTTTGTTTGGACTATTAGTGCTAGATGGTCATAAATTTCACTTCAGAAGTATGTTATATTTATCTTATGTTTATCTTCAACATCGGTTATCGGTTTTTAAGCTGGTTTAGTTCATGATAAACAGTTCTTTGTGTAGGTGAATATTTTTGTTACTCCAAGCAGCATGGATCCCAATATTGAGTAAGTATTATTTTTTTAAATTATTGTTATATCGTGTTCACGTTTTTATTCAAGTAAGTTGAGATATGAAAGCACATGTATACAGTGGCGCAAATGATTTTTATTGTTATCGGTCAAAGATACAGGTGTGTTTATACTGCTGTAACCATATGGTTACGCTAGGCGCTTCCACTACTATAAAATTGAACTAAGATTTATTTTGTTACTAGGCGTGATTTTACGTTAGAACAAGCATTGGCAATTACTTATGGTAATGAAGATGTTGTTGAGATTTATATTGAACCACCTGAATCTGGGGCATTGACTGACGAGGATTCCGGTGACGAAGACGGTGGGGGTCTACTCGACAATTTACCGGGATCTCAACTTAGGGCGCAAGCTGAAATAAAACTAATAAGCAACAAAAGAATTGGAGGTGTTAGTAGCGAATTAGAGGTCGCAAAAAGTTTCGAGCACATTTCATTGCCTTCTTCATCTAAGACGACCCCACAGCAATCGACAACATTGTCTTCCCTATCTGACAGTTCTCTCATTGATTTTGAAACGCCAGACCCAAAAAATATTAAGTGGATTCAAGGAGATCTTCAAGCTAGCACTAATCAATTTTCTTGAGGTAGCTATGCAAAATACAAACATTATTCCCCAGTGCAACTTTTTGAACTTTTTTTTGACGATGAAATCATTCTATTTTTGATAGAAGAATCAAGACTTTACGCATTATTTTTAAATTCGCCTGACCCGAAAATATCATTGCCGGAAATGAAGTGTTTTCTAGGAATTCTGATACTTACTGGGTATTGTGAACTTCCGGGTAAACGATTTTATTTGGACACATATAGTGATATGAGAAACGAGATGGTCTGCAATGCTATGAGACGAAACCGATTTTTAGAGATTTGCAGATTCGTGCATTTTTCCGACAACACGCACCCTGATGGGTCAGATAAAATATGGAAACTGAGACCGTTAATGGACAAAATTAAAATTAAATTTTTGAATTTATTTGAACCTGAAGAACACCTATGCTATGATGAAAGCATGATTAAGTACTTTGGCAGGCACAGTTGCAAACAATTTATTAGAGGTAAGCCTATACGTTTCGGTTATAAGATGTGGTGCCTCAATACACCCTCTGGATACCTTATCAATTTTGAAATGTATCAGGGCAATAATCCTCGCCGTACTATTGCGTATGAAAAATTGTTTGGAAAAGCATCTGAGCCGTTAGTAACTATGTTAGATGAAGTAAAAAATGCAAAAGGATTTTTTCCATTCAAACTCTACTTTGACAACTTGTTCACTGGATTATCTTTGTTGAAGTTTTTAAAACATAGTGGCTATCAAGGTACTGGCACTCTCAGAGAAAATAGGATTCCAAAATCATGTACTCTTACAGGAAGAAAAGCAATGGAGAAAAGGGGTAGGGGAGCATTAGAGTCTATTATTGACAAGGACGATGGAATTTTGATTCTCCGTTGGACAGACAATGGTGTAGTAAGTGCAGCATCAACCTGTTTTGGTGTCCATCCACTTAGCAATGTTCGCCGCTTCTCCAGAGCTGAAAAGAAAAATGTTCAAGTACCACGGCCAAATCTTATAACTCAATACAATCGTTCTATGGGAGGGACCGATCAAATGGACGAGAATATTGCGGAATACCGCATTGCAGTACGCGGCAAAAAATGGTGGTGGTGCTTATTCACCCGGCTATTGGATTCATGTATTCACAACGCATGGCAAATTCACAAAAACTCAGGTGGAAAATTGCCACAACTTCAGTTTAGAAGATCTATTGTCCAACACTATTTAACATCCCATGGAATTCCTTTAAGAGGACCAGGAAGAGCTGCTACATCATCAACTTCGGTTACTTTAAATAGAATTTCCGATGATTTGCGTTATGACGGAATATCGCATTTGGTGACTACTACTGCAAACAAAAAGCGAAGGCGATGTGCAGGTGAAGGTTGCAATTCACACGTCAGAACGATCTGCAAAAAATGTGATGTGGGATTATGTATCGAGTGCTTCGTAATTTTTCATACAAAATAGTGTTAAATAGTGTTATAAAATACAGATTGAATTACGCTGTTAGATAAATTCCAACAAATATAAATATATACTGCAGTCGGAAAGTTTAAGACCACTAAAATTATTTTATACAATAACAAGAAAAAGAAGTGTTACCTACAATTTCTAAAATTAATTTTAGTTTGGGTGTTTCATTGTCTGTTATAAAAATGTTAAAATTGTTTGTGATTTAATCTTTCAACCCCGAAAATAAAAGATCCCTTTCTAGGTTTAGCAATAAATTATATCTAGAATGTACTACATGTGCGGTCATAAAATTTAAAAGCTTTTTTGAAATATCCGATTTGTTTATTGTTCGTTATATTATTAGGATATAGTTTACTTCATATTTGAGATTTAAACATAACAGGGTGAGTTTTTCTATTGACAGATCAGTTATTTGTAATATTTCATGTTGTAAGGGATAAATAGTTCTGAAAAATTAATCTGTTAATTTATGTTAACCTAATAAATAAAGGGTCACCCTGTATATTTCTTTGAATTGTACAGTTTTATCATGTCAAATTTAACAGAAAATAAAGTTTTTATTATGGTTTTATTTATTTCAAATGTTAATAATAATTGACCACATAAGCGCCTAGCGTAACCATATGGTAACACCTGAAAATGAAGGACCTGATTACAAAAAAAAATTTCTTTTAGAAATTTCAGCTTTAGGGTACTATAAATTAAAAGAAGATACAAAAAAATTGGGTTTTAGAATCGATTAATTAATTCGGGCGTTAACGGGTTTTAATGATTTGTTTAGTTTATAAGTTTTATCAATTGATATTTTTTTTAATATAATATGTAATTTTTTATATTAATATGTGTGATTTTTATTTAAGCCTAATTTCCCGTTTACAGGTGAATCAAAATAATTGGTGTACAGACCCTGTGATATTCATGCTCTCCGAACGATTAGTCTTGGCTTACGTTACTGCTAATTTATTTGTTTAGCATTTTTAATAATTAATTTTTCATAAAAATCATTTATTTTTTTAATTAATTTAAAATTTTATATTTGTAACAACTTTAACGAAATACTTATAATCTGCATTAATATTAACAATTTACTGACGAAAATTAGGTAATGATTTATTCAAATGTTGTGTCTTATTATACAATAGTGCTTAAAAAGTTATGAAAAGTACATTTTGACGAACAAGCAATTAACATTACAGATATATAATTGTCCTTTCTTATTTCTATTTCAGTAATTTTTTATGTTAAAAGTGGCGAAACACGACATATTTGGGAAAAATTGTCGAGTTCTGTAGCGAGCGCCATATTTGACTTTCATTTACATGATGATTCTATGGAAACCGTAACTCGTATGAAAAAAATTGTAAGGACCTTTTTTGTTTAAAATTTAATTATAAATTTATTTGCTCTGATGTATTTTTATCATATGATGAACCGTTTACGAAATAAACAGAATAAACTAATTTGGGGGTGTTTTTGCGTCTAGGGGTTGAAGGGGGCCGCGACCGGCGAGGCGTCACATCTTGTTTTGTAGAGGAGGTTTGAATCTACACTTAGTAGACCAATAGTGGTTAAAAACTTATCAAAAATACATTTTGACGAACAAGCAATTAACGCTACAGATAGATAATTGTCCGTTCCTAATTTTCTATTTAAGTAATTTTTGTGTACGAGTGGCGCAACATGAGGAATTAGGAGAAAATCCGCGAGTTCTGTAGTTCGCGCCATATTTGACCTACATTTACGTGATGATTCTAGCGAAACCGTAAGTCGTATCAAAAATATCCTTAGAACCTTTTTTGTTTAAAATTCAATTATAAATTTATTTCCTCTGATGTATTTTTACCGTATGATGAGCGGTTTACGAAATAAATAGGATAAACTAAAATTTGGGGGGTGTTTTTGCGTCTAGGGGTTGAAGGGGGGGTGGGTCGGCGTGGCGTCACATCTTGTTTTGTAAAGGAGGTTTGAATCTACACTTGTGCCAAAATTCATGCTTCTGTCACAAAGTGCAAGGTTGTGTTCCATAACGTCCGGACTATTCAGAGTACTTTCTACTTCTGGCTCATCTATCTCTGGCATTCTTTCGAATTTACATCAGAGTTTTCTTTTGCAGCTTTCTTTGACTATTATATACATTATACATCATAATTAGAATTTTTCTAGGACTTCGGGGATTTCTTCTCTGTGTTTCTTCAATTTGGTCTTTTTTCAGCATATGCAGTTGAGGGTTAACTGGTTTTCTTCGGAGATATTGCATATTATTTTCTTTATACACAAGAATAATTCCTAATATGTAATTTGCTAAATTAAATGGTCATTAATAAAAATGCTCCATAGTTCCCATTTTCCCACTTTTTTGAATTTTTCCTTAAAATAAAACATTTCGTGCCAATTGAAAACGGAAAATTTTGTCTATGAAGTCTATTTTTTCCAAGGTAATATAATTTAACATCAATTCCTAAATATTAATTGAAATTAATTTGAAGATTATTGGCGATTGACCTTGAAAAATCTAAAATCTTCCTAATACTATTCTGGAAGTACTCAATTTATCAAATAAAAGTCACTAAATTCTCTTCTATCCATTCACCCCTTCAATTATTACTTTAAATTACTTTGATGAGTTAATTAAAATAAAAATCATTAAATCACTCATCTACTTTTCAGGTATCATCAAAACAAGCATCAAACTAATGTAACAAGCATAATAAACAATTGTTGCATTACTTACAAAGCCCGGTTTTGCCTGTTGCACATTAGAAAATAAAACAGAAAAGCGTTATCACATTGTAACAATAACTTCAGGAAAATTTTTATACAAATAAACAAACATAATTGAATTTACCTGAAAAGCCGAATAACGGCCGCCTTTCCTCGGTCTGTTATACGAAGGCAGGTAGCGGCGTATGGGGTCGAGTTCATTGATATGTAATAAACCTGCAGTAAGCAGTTGTGCCAAAACAAACATCGATTGATTCCATAAAAATAGTCCCGTTTCAGGGGCAGGTCTCCTCGAAGCCGAATGAGGTTCTAACCGTTCTTGTTCGATATAATCAGCAGGTACGTAGTAGTACATAGGTATGATGGGATCTCCATATTGATCTATCAACATTCGTGGTTTAAGCAGCTCCTGATACTCTTCAATTTGATCCGGCAATGATTTAAAAGCACCGTCGATGATCATGAAAATGTAAAACAAGGGCCATTCGCACTCAATATTTTCAAAGTCCTTGATTTCACCTTCTTTATAATACCTAGAAAATGAATTTACAAAGAAAGTTCACAACAGGAAAATTTGGTCACCTTCTGCTCGAATCTTCGATGACCGTTTTAAAACCATCTCTACTGTAACGTTTAAAACCATAATCACCTTTCAGCTTAGAAATTATGTTGTGCTTGGTTTCGCTGCATAAAATTTCTTCGTGAGTGGCAAATGCAGGAAACGAAATGACCGGTAATAATGCAGCATCAACATCCTGTAATAATCGGGCATTTGTGGTTCAACGCGTAAATTTAAAAAAAGCAATTTTGGGTACCTTAGAGGAAGATTCCCTGGGCAGCATTGTTTCAAAAATACTTCGATTTCTGTTGTGTGCATCTATGTCTACATACACAACACTCCAGGATGCCCCCTTTTCGCCAAACAAATTGCATCCATTAATTGCTTCGAGAGCAGCTTTAGCCATACCAATAGAACTGGCATGAATTTCAGATGTTCCGTTATTATATTTGCTGCCTCTTTCCCACATACTGTAATCCGGGGTACGATATGCCCGTTCGACATAATAAACCAAATTTTGTACAAAAGCAACTTCATCCTAAAACGAGACTACAATTTAGACACTCTAACACTTTGTTGCCAAACCTACTTGTGTGTAAATAATTTGTAGTCCGGAAGTTATCATCTGCACTAAAAATATTAAATATAAAGAAATTGCATCGATTTGAAGACAGTGGTATTCATCGCCGTATATTTGATCCCCTTTGGTTAAGTGAAATTTAACGTGCAAGGAGTGCATATTGCATTGGTTTTTCTTAAATAATTCGATCCTAGCTGCTTGTTTTATCCAGCATTGTAAAATTCCACGCATACACTTGACCACCGCTTGACCCAACTCGTGAGATTTACCACGATCGTCATCGATTCGCCTGTAGGCCTGGTACAAGCCCCAAACGGCAGATGCACAATAAACGCTATCTCGCACGCTACCAACTTCAGTGTCGGTGGAGAAAACAGGAAATAAACCAGTTGTCGGACTTTGAAATCGGAGTAATTGTCGTTTAACTACAAAATGACAATCACAAATAAAAAAATATTTAAAATGTTGAAAGTTTCACCAATGCCATAATAAATGTCGAGTTGTCGCACGGTTTCTTCATAACTTGATATCTTTAAATGATGTGCAAAGTTCAGCTTGCCTTCTAAACCGCTCCGCTGGTATGTCACTCTACAAAATATCATTAGAAAGACAAAATAATAATTTTTTTTAGTAACATACCGCTTGTTACTTAACATATCTAATTCGCATCACAAATATACTGAAAAGTTAAATTAAGGACAAATAAGCAAGGTTATATTTATTTTTCAAAGTCACGTGGGTTTATTATTTATTTTTATCTACCAGTACGTGGAAGTTTAGATCAGTTTAGATGCCCGATTGGGCGCCAAAATCAAATAAAAGCTTTGGAAAAAATGTTGGGTGACTGCTGCACGGTCCGACCGCGCAATAATTTTTCATTTTGGAACGGTCCGACTGGCCGATAATGTCTGACCTTTAAAAATTCACAGTAATTCCAAATTAATGTATACAATTTTTTGGGGATATTGATCCCTCGTTATGTAATTTTGCGATTATAAAAATTTTAAATAGTGCCCTTCTGTGCTGTGCCCGATTTTCGACCGTCACCATGGGGATCTCGGTTATCTCTTAAGAGATACAAAGTTCGTTAAATTAGGGAAGTGTTGGGTAATTTCTCGAACAAATAAATCCGAAAAAATTTTGGTTATCATTTTTAATTTATAACATAAGATTCCAAAACAATAAACCCTGAAACGCTTTGGTTTGAGTTTTTAATCATGGGATTCATTTTTTATTCAACAGCGGCGCTGTTTGTAGGTGCATGTCAGTGGCCCCCCCAGTTTCGAATTTTTTTATAAAAATGGTGTCACACGTTAGAGCATCGTTAGAGCCTGAATGAGCTTCCATTATTTTCGTTTGAGCCTCAAAGGTCGCGGAGTTATTCGCAAAAAACAACTGGGGGGCCATAGACATGTTGGCCCCCCCAGTTTCGAATATTTGCGTGAATTTGGTGTCAAACGTTAGAGCATCGTTAGAGCCTGAATGAGCTTCCATTATTTTCGTTTGAGCCTCAAAGGTCGCGGAGTTATTCGCAAAAAACAACTGGGGGGGCCATAGACATGTTGGCCCCCCCAGTTTCGAATATTCGCGTGGATTTGGTGTCAAACGTTAGAGCATCGTTAGAGCCTGAATGAGCTTCCATTATTTTCGTTTGAGCCTCAAAGGTCGCGGAGTTATTCGCAAAAAACAACTGGGGGGGCCATAGACATGTTGGCCCCCCAGTTTCGAATATTCGCGTGAATTTGGTGTCAAACGTTAGAGCATCGTTAGAGCCTGAATGAGCTTCCATTATTTTCGTTTGAGCCTCAAAGGTCGCGGAGTTATTCGCGATAAACTGCTGGGGGGCCGTAGACATGCTTTTCCATTTTCCTTCCAATTTGGATTTTTTGTTTGAAACTGATGCCAATCGATAGAGCATCGTTAGAGCCTCAATGAGCTTCTATGGTCATGGTTTTAAGTTAATATATTTACAAAGTTATGGATGTTTTAAATTTTCGACCAAACTCCGAGCAACATGCGTTAACTTGAATTTTGCCAGATTGACGGTTCCCACCATCATTGCTATTTTAAATTCCCTGACTTTCCATGACGAAAATTATAAATAAAACATCAACTTAAAGGAATATAAAGCTTTAGTTGATATAAATAATCATTATTACCTTCATCGATTTCATATAATATCAACTGCAAAATTATTGTTTGAAGAAAAAATTTTATTAATAAAACTAAAAAATAAAGTTTAAAAAGACCTTATAGAAGGGTATATATAAGGAATTGGCAATTTACAGCTATTGTTGACTGTCTTACCACTTTGGGCGACAGTTGCAAATCATCATACCGTTCCCACTGGCTTAAATTTTCACGCCAACAATAACTTACGTAATGCCCAATCGCATTGATATTGTTTATTGCTGTGGGTGGTATGAAACTAATAGCTCCTCGAATGTGAATGTATTTCCATTAACAAAAATTTCTTGGGGAATTTCCTGTAGGGAAATGTTAAATTCCAAAGACGAATCTTTCTTCATTGGCCCACATATTTCCAAAAATAAATGCTGGCCAAAACTTCTGTTTATTTCGGTATATTGCATTTGACAATTCTTACATTGGCCATGGTTAGGTATTTCTTTAAATCGTAGGTCTAAAGCGTTCTGGAGGTAGGCAATATCCTGTGTCGGAAAATTAATTGTTAGAGTCGGGAATCCATTTTTGATAACATTGTTACATTTAGAACATTTAAAATTTTCTATCATTGACGGCTCATCCCGGAATAATTGTTGAAATAAATAATAAGACGTTGATGAAGCATTTAGTTCCACGTGATTATTAGGTAATCTTTTCTTATTGGGTTCTTCAAAAACATTATCCATAAGCAAAGCCCGTTTTCTGTAAGTTTGCGCATTCACTCCATCACGCATAACATGAGCAATCAACTCGTACAATGTAGATTTCTTTTTTGCATCAACAAAATTAGCAAAACGGTGGTATTACCAAATTGTTTTACTATTTCCGACCAACAAACATTTGATGGGCCCCAAAACTTTTTACCCATTGTATCATAAATTTTCTCTTTATTGGCAACAATAACCAGGTTAAGGTACTTCAGATCAATATTAGATTTTCTTGGCATGATATTCTATTTCGCTATATTCCTTCGTTAAAAATTTTTATAATTTCAAATACAATTTTTCTCTTATATAGTTTTTTTGCAACCAATTAAAAATTTTTAATCTCTTAATCTGGCAAACTAAACGATTGTTTAGTTTAAATGATTAAATGATAAAAAATTTTAAGTTGGTTATAAAAAACCCTATAAGAAGGTGAAACGAACTTATCTCAGGTTTTAACTCGCGTAATTCTTAGATTTAAATAAACAAATATAAGCGAAAAATTGTATTTGAAATTATAAAAATTTTTATCGATGAAGGTAATAATGATTATTTATATCAACTAAAGCTTTATATTCCTTTAAGTTGATGTTTTATTTATAATTTTCGTCATGGAAAGTCAGGGAATTTAAAATAGCAATGATGGTGGGAACCCTCAATCTGGCAAAATTCAAGTTAACGCATGTTGCTCGGAGTTTGGTCGAAAATTTAAAACATCCATAACTTTGTAAATATATTAACTTAAAACCATGACCATAGAAGCTCATTGAGGCTCTAACGATGCTCTATCGATTGGCATCAGTTTCAAACAAAAAATCCAAATTGGAAGGAAAATGGAAAAGCATGTCTACGGCCCCCCAGCAGTTTATCGCGAATAACTCCGCGACTTTTGAGGCTCAAACGAAAATAATGGAAGCTCATTCAGGCTCTAACGATGCTCTAACGTTTGACACCAAATTCACGCGAATATTCGAAACTGGGGGGGCCAACATGTCTATGGCCCCCCCAGTTGTTTTTTGCGAATAACTCCGCGACCTTTGAGGCTCAAACGAAAATAATGGAAGCTCATTCAGGCTCTAACGATGCTCTAACGTGTGACACCATTTTTATAAAAAAATTCGAAACTGGGGGGGCCACTGACATGCACCTGCTGTTTGTTTCTGCTCATCTCGAAAAGTAAGCAAAATTTGATAATAAACTCGACGTATCTTTTCTGTATCTCCAACACTCGGATACTAACAATTTTTGGATAGTAAAATCTTTTTTGGTCATTTAGAATGAAATTAAAATTCCAAAAAAATCACACGTTTTACGACTTTTTTGCCAGCTTTTTCAACAAAAAAATTAGAATTCTTACAATATAGTCTTAAGTTTTTACTGCTTTTATTTCTCAGAATTTATTTGAGAAGAATCTTAGTGGGAACAAAATTCTAAGTAAAAAAAGATCTTTGCGTTTTTAATTACGATAAATGTAGAATTTTTTATAGACGTCGAAATTTATCCGTTATCCGACCTGTGTGCAATATAGGCAAATTTGTGTGTTAATAAAAATTCTACATTTGTCGTGGGAAAAAAACGTAAGGGATTTTTTTGGGTTATAATTTTTTCCCCAATAAGATTCATATAACAAGACTAGCCACTTGAAAATCGGCCTTTCGGCCGATTTTCGTGACTATAGATCTGCGAGGCGCGCGGCCTGTGGCCTCGTTGTCGGCCTATCGGCCTCCCGGTTGTTTATAGGCTTAGGGGCCGTTCATGTATTACGTAAGACGTTTAGGGGGAGGGGGGGTAGCTGACATCTTATTTTTTCTTACTTGGGGGTTAGGGGGGTCAAGACAATTTCTTACGTAAGATTTTATTTTTTTAATTAAATTTCAAAATTTGAAAATTATTTAATCTAATTTAGGTGCTGTTGGTGTTAATGTTAATGTGCAACACAATACTATTAATTATTTATATTTTAGACCGATTTTGGATTTTTTTCGCAATTTTCTTACACTATAAAGTAAATTGTTTGAATAACATTTTTTTTAATATAAAATAAACATAATATCTTCATTAATTTCACTTTTAATGTTTAATATCTGGCTTCTCATTGGGTAATAATTTATCTTACGTAAGATTAGTGTGGGGGGGGGGGTATACATTTTCTTATTTTTTCTTACTAGGGCGAGAGGGGGAGTCTAAAAGTAGGAAAAAACGTCTTACGTAATACATGAACGGCCCCTTACCGACCGGTTTTTGGAACTTTTAAGGATCCCATGGTCGAGTGTTGGTTTGCATGTGAGATCGTGGGTTTCTTTGGTAAGCATTTGGCATCTCAATGGCAAAGCGAACCCGAGTCGGCCTTCGGCCTCTCGATTGCTTTTAGTAATACTTTTTAGTAATGCTTTTAGTAATGCTTATCAGGAACTCATTTAGGCTACCAGGGGGTCTGGGGGTCCCAGGTACAATTAATTTATTGCAAAAAAAAACTTTCACTTTTACGTTCCTCGATCCTCGGTATTAAGATGAACGGAACTGGGATAGTTATGAAAAATATCATCTGCTGCCCCCCCCCCCCGGGTTACAAACGAAAATTGCAAAAGATTAAACGAAAAATAATAAATTTTGATGCTTCTGAATAATGGAAGAACGCGAGGGTTGGAATCAACCTTCCTAAAATCCCCTGTCTTATCATTGGACCAAAATTGAAGAGGAGAAAATTTCCTACAAGACAGGGTTTCAGGATTTACTTCATATCTGAATAAGTAAATCCTGAAACCTTGTTTTGTTTTATTCACCATGCATCGATGGTAAAGTTTAAATGCACGAAATTTTTATTCTGAATTAGAATTATTCAAAACCTGTTTCAATTGTTTTCTCTTGATTTTCTCTTTATTTCAAATATACTTAATATGATGTAAACAAATTTTGTTAATCTGTTTTATAGAGAATTTTGTATTCTTCAATTTTGATTTGATGATAATTTTCACTAAAAATGAAAGTGCGAGTTATAAGCGAAAAACTACTGTAGAGGATTAAAATCCCCATTTGCGGAAAAGGCCGACAGGGAATTTTAGGCGATGTTGCAAATAAAATCATGGTCAAATTTGAATATATACGCCCCCCCCCCAAAAAAAAGATTCTTATCTTTTTGAAAATTTTAAACTATTATTAATTGGGCTTTGTCAAGGTTTAGCGCCCCCATTGCGATGGCGCCTGAGACAAATGCATCTGTCGCCTCACTCTTGCTACAGCTCTGTCTATGGGGTAGTCTCTTTTTTACTTGGCGAGTTAAAAAAAAAGCTGGTCGACATTATGTAGCTTATCGAAAGCCCTGGGGATGTCGTAGAAGATCAATACCAGGAAGAATCCCTTCGTTTTCTTCTTGATCTCTGTTATGTCGATATTTTTTGAAAAATTCTTGTAGTGCTGCTATGGTGGATTTGCCTTTCACAAAGCCGTATTACCTCGAAGAGTGATACGGAGTTGAGTGTTCCAAGATTCCTTTGTTTATAAGTTTTTCTAAGATTTCCCCAACAACCGCGGAAGGAGAGTGATTGGCCTACAGTTCGTAAGGTTGTCAGCCGCGTTATGAATCAGTTGTAAGGCCTCTCAAGGTTATTTCGATCGGTGAAAGAAAAATAATAAACACAACAACTAGCCCGGCTAGCTCAGTCGGTAGAGCATGAGACTCTTAATCTCAGGGTCGTGGGTTCGAGCCCCACGTTGGGCGATCTTTTTTTAGTATTATTGAAAATACTTTGCTTCACTTTTTTTTCATTATTAGCTTAAGTTTATAAATAAACTGGCCACTTGAAAATAGGCCTTTCGGCCGATTTTCGTGGCTAGCTCTGCGAGGCGCGCGGCCTGTGGCCTCGCTGTCGGCCTATCGGCCTCCCGATTGTTTATGGGCTTACCGACCGGTTTTTGGAACTTTTAAGGATTCCATGGTCGAGTGTTGGTTTGCGTGTGAGATCCCGGGTTTCTTTGGTCCGGATTTGGCGCCTCAATGGTGAAGCGAACCCGAGTCGGCTTTCGGCCTCCCGATTGCTTTTAATAATAAGGGTCGGCCTTCGGCCTCCCGATTGTTATTCCTGTTACGGGTCGGCCTTCGGCCTCCGATTTACTTATTACTCGAATATTGCAGATGCGACATCCCATTGCATATCCGCGGTACAAATTCAAAATTCGATTTGGCGACAAATTTCGGCCTTATAAATAATTTTCAAGGTCACGTGTCTTGGAACAATTTAAAGCCAACGACGGTGTCTATCGAGCTTTAATTTGGGAAATTTTGTAAAATTTCTAAAATTCGCTTTAAAGCCCGTAACTGCGCCCTCGAAAAAGATTTCAAGGTCAAAATGAAATCGCATTTAATAACTGCGCAAGGGCAATAAGATATCGCACATTTTAAGTTCTCCCAGATCCGGGATAACCATCGGAAAGAACGTAAGCGTCATCGCGCTGTCGCACGAAAAACATCCAATGACCTAATCGGGGTAGCCTAACAAATCTACACAAGATTACGCAATAAGGTCATTTGACCTTGTGGACTTAAAAAATTTTCCTTCAAAACCGAATCCAAAATTTTTTTTTTTAATATAAAATTTTAACGTCGAAATGGGATTTCGCGATCAATTTTAATAATTTTTGATGCAAAATTTGTTAGGAAATTATTCTTCCTCGACCTAAAAAAATCACTTCAAAGTTGTCGGCGTACATGCGGGACTTTGGTTTGTTTGGTCCGGCTTTGGCTTCTCGACAACGGTGAAACTAACACGAGTCGGCCTTTTGGTTGTCATTATACGGATCGGCCTTCGGCCTCTCACTTGCCATTATGAATGTAATTTTAATGAATTTTTAAAATTTGCTGTTTTTTAATTTGTATATCACGATTACTCGAAAATCGAAACTTTAATCTGAAAATAAGGGAGGTGGGCGAATAAAAAGAAAAAAACGCCCCCCCCCCCTAAAACGGAAACGGGACAAAAATTCGAAAATTTATGCCTACCGATTGTCCGTTTTCGCCGCCCCCATCCCTCTCGAGAATTTGAGTTCGATTGGACGAAAACTCCGGAGGTAGATACATAAATACGAAAAACCGCTTGGAGCCGTTTTGCCGAGCGCCCGAAAAAAATTTCGGAAAAAAAAATTGTTTCGCCCCCTCGAGCACCGCCCGGAGCAGCCCGTAAAATTTCAACTCTCCAATGTGAATTTTGAAATTTTGTGACCACTTTGAACCGCCATTTCACCCCCTCCGTTACGTCCCATTGAAAAACGGAAAATTTTCCCGTTCAATCCTCATGAAACCACACGGGTATGCAAAATTTCAACTCTCCACGACCCCCGTATAAGTCAGTGAGTGAGAGAATGAGTGTCACGGTCAGTTTTATATTTTTTAGATTATTCTAAAAATGAATAATTGTAAGTGCTGATTCACAATGAACGTTAGGGTACGTTTATGTTGGAGCTGTGATAAACGATAAGAGCGACGATACTAGCGAAGCAAAGAAAATGATGTCATTATTTTATATGCAGTTGTTTATATTGGAGCGATGCGTTGAGCAACGCTTGGCAGCCGAGCAACGATAAGAGCGGCGCTAATTATTGTACTGCCTATTTTCTTTGCTTTTATCAACGCTTTTATCAGGTGTGGTCGGCATGGATATCGACAGCTTAATTAGTGAAATATTTGTTAGATCCCCCTTGTGGGATCAAAAAGATAAAAATCATCATAACAGATTTGTTCTCGACAAATTATGGGATTTGCGCTTTTTATAGCACTTTCAACAATATAATACTTTAGGGCATTTGAAGTTAAAAGTATTTCTTCTTCAGAATCACTCATTTTTAAACAAAATATTTTTAATTAATTGGTTTGATTTATATCAATGGCTCCCAAACTTTTTTTCTCGTGGACCCCCTGCTGCTACATTTCTACTGTATTCCCAAAACTCCTAAAAAATATCACCCTAAATTGGGAGTGGTGCTAAATTGGGGCTAAATTTCACGTCTACGTGGACCCCCCGTGTGGTCTCCTATGGACCCTTGGGGGTCCACCTGGACCACTTTGGGAACCACTGATTTAGATAATAAATGAAACGTCACCTACAAAGCAGAGATCGTCGCTATTGTCGAAGCTCCACTATAAACAGCATATCATAGAAATGAATTTTGCGCTGCTCTTGTCGCTGCTCTCATCGCTGCTCTTATCGTTTATCGCAGCTCCAACATAAACGTACCCTAGGGTACGTTTATGTTGGAGCTGCGATAAACGATAAGAGCAGCGATGAGAGCAGCGATGAGAGCAGCGATGAGAGCAGCGATAAGAGCAGCGACAAGAGCAGCGCAAAATTCATTTCTATGATATGCAGTTTATAGTGGAGCTTCGACAATAGGCGTTTATGTTGGAGCTGCGATAAACGATAAGAGCAGCGATGAGAGCAGCGACAAGAGCAGCGCAAAATTCATTTCTATGATATGCAGTTTATAGTGGAGCTTCGACAATAGCGACGATCTCTGCTTTGTAGGTGATGTTTCATTTATTATCTAAATCAAACCAATTAATTAAAAATATTTTGTTTAAAAATGAGTGATTCTGAAGAAGAAATACTTTTAACTTCAAATGCCGTAAAGTATTATATTGTTGAAAGTGCTAATAAAAAGCGCAAATGCTCTGCGCACCCTAGAAATACCCAAAGGTACATGTTTGGAGAATATCATCATCTTTGCAAACAATTAAGGCAACACCCTGCAAAATTTATGGAATATATGAGAATGAGAATAGATACCTTTGATTACATACTTTCGCACATCTCTGATGGGATTGAAAAAAGATGGAGAAATTGTCATAGTAGACCAATTTTATCCGAAAAGCGGCTAATGACACCTGATAAAAGCAAAGAAAATAGGCAGTACAATTAGCGCCGCTCTTATCGTTGCTCGGCTGCCAAGCGTGTCTCAACGCATCGCTCCAATATAAACACCTGCATATAAAATAATGACATCATTTTCTTTGCTTCGCTAGTATCGTCGCTCTTATCGTTTATCGCAGCTCCAACATAAACATACCCTACTCGTTGCTCTGCTGCCAAGCGTTGCTCAAAGCTTCGCTCCAATATAAACACCTGCATATAAAATAATGACATCATTTTCTTTGCTTCGCTAGTATCGTCGCTCTTATCGTTTATCGCAGCTCCAACATAAACGTACCCTAAGGGTACGTTTATGTTGGAGCTGCGATAAACGATAAGAGCAGCGATGAGAGCAGCGATGAGAGCAGCGATGAGAGCAGCGATAAGAGCAGCGACAAGAGCAGCGCAAAATTCATTTCTATGATATGCAGTTTATAGTGGAGCTTCGACAATAGGCGTTTATGTTGGAGCTGCGATAAACGATAAGAGCAGCGATGAGAGCAGCGACAAGAGCAGCGCAAAATTCATTTCTATGATATGCAGTTTATAGTGGAGCTTCGACAATAGCGACGATCTCTGCTTTGTAGGTGATGTTTCATTTATTATCTAAATCAAACCAATTAATTAAAAATATTTTGTTTAAAAATGAGTGATTCTGAAGAAGAAATACTTTTAACTTCAAATGCCGTAAAGTATTATATTGTTGAAAGTGCTAATAAAAAGCGCAAATGCTCTGCGCACCCTAGAAATATCCAAAGGTACATGTTTGGAGAATATCATCATCTTTGCAAACAATTAAGGCAACACCCTGCAAAATTTATGGAATATATGAGAATGAGAATAGATACCTTTGATTACATACTTTCGCACATCTCTGATGGGATTGAAAAAAGATGGAGAAATTGTCATAGTAGACCAATTTTATCCGAAAAGCGGCTAATGACACCTGATAAAAGCAAAGAAAATAGGCAGTACAATTAGCGCCGCTCTTATCGTTGCTCGGCTGCCAAGCGTGTTTCAACGCATCGCTCCAATATAAACACCTGCATATAAAATAATGACATCATTTTCTTTGCTTCGCTAGTATCGTCGCTCTTATCGTTTATCGCAGCTCCAACATAAACATACCCTACTCGTTGCTCTGCTGCCAAGCGTTGCTCAAAGCTTCGCTCCAATATAAACACCTGCATATAAAATAATGACATCATTTTCTTTGCTTCGCTAGTATCGTCGCTCTTATCGTTTATCGCAGCTCCAACATAAACGTACCCTAAGACATAAGAAATACATAAGACGTCAAATTAACATAAAGGGTAATTTTAATACATAAAATTAAAATCGTTCCAATTTAATGGAATTGTGTTGAGATTATTGTCGTACGTAAAATTACATCAAGTTGAAATGGTTTCAACTTTTTGTATTAAAATTAGGCTTAATATAAATTTTACGTCATACGTATTTCCTTTGAGTATTTCTTATGTCTTACGTTCATTGTGAATCAGCACTAAGGCTAAAAAGGGGAAAAGAAGCTAAGACTATTCCAAAAAATCATATCTTCTTTTCCACAGTTGCAATTGAGTTTTTTTCGGGATTCGAGTATCGAAGTTTGAAGGCGCGTGTGTTATGTGAAACCAAGTTCACACACATAAAATGTTCCCAGGACTTCACCTGAAACCAGGGGAAGAAACTCGCTTGAACTTTCCATAGTTTAAAATAAGATCTGTTTACTAACATAAGCATTTTGTACTAAATATAAGTTGTAATAATTGTATTATAAGTCAGTATTATTCTGTATGCTAAAATCGCTGCAAGTACTCAAATAAATTGTTAAGACTCAAATTGAAATTTTTTTAAAGTCTTTTTGGGTAAATAACTTAACTGGCGCAGTCGGGACGGATGTCAGAAAGGCATTAGATAAAATTTCTAAACCTTTTTCGTTTCAACGATTTACTGACAGAACTTAGTGATAAGTTAGTGTATAAGTGAAAATAAATAATTAAAAATTAAAATAAACGGGAACGCCGTTCAGTGAATAAAAATCAAATATAATTTAAAGTGCATAAAAGAAAAACCTACCAAACCAAGGAGGAAGAAAGAAATTAAGAAGAAAATTCAATCAACCACGAGGAAAACTACCCGGTGATGAAGAGATTCACAACGCTCTTGGTATTCATTGCGTAAGTTTTTGCTCAAAATTATTTAAAATTTCCCATGTCCGAATCCGAGATCACAGACCTATTATCACAATTATCCATAACTAACGAAGTAGTAGAAGAACAACGTCAAGCTTTAAATCAACATCTCCAAATTGATACTAATACAATGGCAAAATTAGAGAAATTCCACATCGACGCAGTACCTAAATATGATGGAAATGCAGCAACCTTGTCAATTTTTACAAACGCATGTGAGCATTTATTATCCATGTGTAGTACTCCGACACCATCAGATGTAAACACACAACTTATTCAAATAATTCTTAGCAAGTTAGAAGGTCGTGCATTAACCTTAATTGCCTCTAGACAAAATGCTACTACTTGGGGTAATATTAAAGATTTATTAATACAACATTTCGGGGATCAAAGAGATGAAAATTGTCTACTTAGGGATTTGATGAGTCTAAAACCATTTAAAAATGAGTCATCATACCAATTTGGGATGCGATGTCAAGATGTACGTTGTTTATTATTAACCAGGTTACAATTAAAGGAAACCGACCAAAACGTTAAGGTTATTAAAACAAAATTGTACGATGATTTAGCATTACAAACCTTTTTGCAAGGGTTAAACGGACAACTTGGCTTAGTAGTAAGGCTTAAAAACCCAGGAACGTTAGAAGAAGCTTTAGGACATTTGATTTCCGAGGAAAATTTTATGTACGCCCAGTCAAAAACCAACCTATTTAACAACGGTCAACGTCATTACAATCCAATTGAAATCAAACAGCCGGCAAATACACACAAACCGGTAATGAATCAAATGATGTTCAAAAATAATTATTCAGGTCAAAATTTTCCAAATCAACATAAACCTAATTTTCAAAATTTCCAAAGACCGCAATTTATTAAACCAGCCACCTTTAATCCAAATAGAAATTTTACGCCACCTCAACAAAACGTTCGTACGTTTCAACAATTCAATAACCAAGCAACGAACTTAACAGGTCAACGTAATTTTCAACCTACTTTTAATCGACCTACAACTAGTCAACGAGTAAATGCTTATCAAACAAGCTCTAATTTCCGACAACATTCTCAACGACCTTACCAGGCAGTTGAACCAATGGATACATCATCAGCACATACGAGAAGATCAAATCAACCTACACGCAATTGGACCTCAGAAGAATTATTCCACCAAAATATTGAAGAAAATTATAATAATTTTGATGAAAGTCAAATTCATAATAATACAAATTACGACTATTTCGAATCATATGACCAAAATCAAGATTGCGAAAACTATGAATTTCAGGAAAATGAAATAAATCAAGTTCCTGATGATGAATTTGAAAATCCAGAGATCGATAACCAAAATTTTCGCGAAGTTTCCATCAGCAACAATCAAACTTAAACAATGTGACAAAAATTAACATTAATTTAATGGAACAGTCAAAATTAGCTTACATAGAAATACCAAAATTAAATTTTAAACCTAATAATTTTCAACAACCACAACATCTCCAAAATTTTAGACATAATGATTTTCAAACACCAAATCAAAATTTCATTAACCCTTTTCAATCTGTACGACCAAATTTCCAAAATAGTACATCAAACTTTCATAATTCAAACACATATTTTCAAAATAATAATTCAAATTTCCAAATGAAAGATCTAACAAGAACATCGACTTTTAATTTGACACCTACGGAAGTTCATAATAATAAAATTACAATCAGCAAAACGATGCAAAATAACTTGCAAATATCATATCACGAAAATGTGAACTCGAAAAATTTTGATAACTATATTAAACAAAATTATGAAAATCAATACTACCCAAATTCTGAATCATCCGAAAATTTTGAACAAAAAATACAAACATTACGGAACCAAAATTCAAAATTATATAAAGAACATCAATTAGTTAAACAAAATTTAGAAACAGCAAAATCAGAAATTGATGAAAAACATTACGAAATTTTGATGAACCAAAATCATGAAAAATTAATTTTACTACAAAAAACAATTTCAGAAAATCAAAAATTAAGAAGTCAATTAAAAGAACAAGAATTACCTGTTCAATCAGAAGATCAGATTTTGAAACCACTTGAATTAATAAATTCATACCATTTAGAACCGACAAATTTCCAAAAACAAAAACCGGTTAGAAATTTCAAATACATAAACAATATTTCGACAAATAATTACAAAAAGAAACATTTTAGGAAATTCAAATTATCTTCAAATAAATTCCAACAAATTTTCAAAAAACGAAATCTAGTTAAAAAACCCAAATACATAAATAAAATTTTGATTAATAACAATAGAGAAAATCATTTTAAAGATTTCAAATTATTTATAAACAAATCAAAACAAATTTTAAAAATCAATAACCGAAAAACAAAAAAATTAAATAACCATTACAAAAATCAATCATCGATAATTCAATCAAGAATTCGAAATTTAAAGTCATCAGAAATAACTAAACCATTTTATTTAAAAAATTTCGAAAAACAAGGTCTAGCAAAAAATCCTAAATACGTAAACAAATTTTTGACTAATAATAATGAAAGAGAACATTTTAGAAAGTTCAAATCATTCATAAATAAATCAATTCAAATTTTAAAGATCGACAACCGGAAAAGGAAAAAATCAAATAATCACTATATTGATCAGTACTCACTTTTGGTACCTCCAAAAACCAAAACAGCAAATTTTCTTTTTCACGTAATTCCACAATATGCAATTTTAAATAATTAAAATAAAACTTAAATAATTCTAAACTTTTCAAAATTTCTAAACTTCAAATTTTACATATGAAACTACTTAAATACACTAACAAACATATTTAATGATTATATATTTACCAAAATGACGCTTATTCAAATTTTAATATGCAATCTTTTTATAAATCAATTTTACCCTTTAGAAAAACAATATAACTTCATAAACCTTACATTTAATAACATCCTTGTCAAAAATCAATACAAACAAAAATTTATAAAATCAATCGAAATCAAAATTTTAACTTATCAACAATTTTTTTGATGTCAACAATTCCAAATTTAATAAATAACTTTCGAATAATCAACGGAGCCACACCCATTCAAAATTGAGCAGACAGTTTATGTAAAAAGAACCAGTAACATAAGAGGAAAAATAAGTTTGAAGGACCTTATGTGAAACAAAGAATTTTTGATGACAACACCGTAGAAAAAAAAAATAATAATCAAGTGCAAAAAGTTCATCTGAGATTATTAAGAAGACCTGTTGTTACAGATGCTGCACAGGAAGATGTACCACAACCATCGACATCAAGGAATTAAAGGAAAATCCCGGAATTATACCAATTCAATTGGGAACAGCTAGTAATAAGAATAGTTTTTGGACCTTAATTAAGATAATAGAATTAGAAAAAATTAGAGTAGAATATGATAACCTAGTAGATAATTTTAAAATATTGACTTCAGCTTATGTTAAGCATGAGAACGGAAAAGATTACAAGCGAGAAATGGAAAACTTCCATAAACTTTTGGAACACATTATAAAACAAACTAAAGAAAAATTCGATACATTGGATCCAACGCCACTGAAAAGACATCGAAGAGGTCTGATTAACGGATTAGGCTCTATTATTAAATCGATAACCGGAAATTTAGACAGTGAAGATGCAAGAAAATATAACGAAGCGATAAAAAACTTATCAGATAACCAAAAAGGATTAAAATTATTAATGAAGGAACAAATAAAATTAACCACTACCGCAATCGAAAATTTTGAGAAACGAGTTGGTCAACTGACAAGTAACCAAGGGCTTTTACAAGAACGAATTTACCAAATTGAATACATCGTCAACGCTACCAACGTTTATAAAACTAAAATCGAAAACAAATTAATGATCACCTCAATTTACCTACAACTCATAACAGCAGTCAATGCTATAAAAGACGTTTTGGAAGAATTAGAAGAAGTAATAACCTTTGGCGTAATGAAAATAATGCACCCATCAATTTTAACACCAGACGAATTAATTAAAGAATTAATAGAAATATCAGCCACCTTCACAAATACGAAATTTCCAATACCTTTGAAGAATGAAAATTATCCAGAATTTCAAAAATTGACCCACATAAAGATATTCATCCAAAATTCTAAAATACATTTAATCTTAGAAATTCCAACTGTCGAACTTATCGAATATAATTATTTCCATTTATACTCATGTCCAATCCTAAAAAAATTCCAGTTATTCAATAATAATTCCTCATGCAAAATTCCTCTTAATTAATGAGCAAAGCTATGCATTAAATAACCAAGAGTGCACCGAGATAGAAGTAAATAAATACATGTGCGAATTTGAGACCAATCAAATTAAAGAAGACTCACCTTGCGAAGTTCACCTAACACAATTTACTCAAAATTACAAAAATTGCCAATACGAATATTTGGATATCAAAGACACTAAGATTCAACCTATATCAAAAACCCAATGGCTTGTTATTACCAAAGGAGAAGAAATTGTACGACAAGAATGCGACTCTAAAACTAAATCAATTTCACTAAATGGAACATACCTTATTTCAATGTTAGGCAAATGTAACATGAAAATCAACTCAAAATTTATCCAAAGTTTTGAGACAAAGCAAATTACAAATGTCATTGAGGTCCCAAATTTATCAATGGAATACAACCGAAAAACAGAAGAAATTCAGCTTCGACCAATTCAATTGGAAACAATTAATTTGGATGAATTGAAATTAGCAGATATCAAGTTACACCAAATCAAAGAAAAAATTGGCGAAACAAAGACAAGTGCAATTTATTTTCACCGAACAAGTGGATGGACAATTATAATATATGTATTAATAATAATTTTTATATTGTATTATGTTCTAGCCAAATTTAGTTACAAATGGAAAAAGGGTCAGCCTTCGGCTCAGAAAAGGGGTTCACCAATCAGTTCAATCGATCAGGTCGGCTTACAAAATTAACGAACCGTAATTTTGATCTTCGGCAGGGAGGTGTTATGTGAAACCAAGTTCACACACATAAAATGTTCCCAGGACTTCACCTGAAACCAGGGGAAGAAACTCGCTTGAACTTTCCATAGTTTAAAATAAGATCTGTTTACTAACATAAGCATTTTGTACTAAATATAAGTTGTAATAATTGTATTATAAGTCAGTATTATTCTGTATGCTAAAATCGCTGCAAGTACTCAAATAAATTGTTAAGACTCAAATTGAAATTTTTTTAAAGTCTTTTTGGGTAAATAACTTAACTCGTGTGTAACAACCCGCATTTAATTCATTATTATTTATATATATCGACCACGTAATTTTAACACGTAAAGATGAATTTATCAATGATAAATAAATGAAAATAAACATTAAACCATGTTATAAAATAGATTATAAGTATTAAACCATATTATATGTAAACCGTTTAGGTTATAATTATTTAAACTTATTTAGTTTATAATAATTAATTTTGTTTATAATAAGTGTTAAACCAGAGAAAGATTTGTTTGAGATGCACTGGAAATTCTCGAGTGATATTGTAAACTTTTACAATATCCGTCCTTTAATATTTGTAACAATAAGGACGGAAACGTTAATAGCTTTGTAAGAGAATTTCCAGCAAAGTTAAAAGAAGCGACAAAGATTTGAAAGTTATGCTGGGTCATAAAGTAATTCGTTTGCACTGCACTTGCGACTTTTTCGGGGAAGAAAATATACGTTAGAATTTTGTGAATGGAACCGACGCTTTCCAATCTATAGAATCTCTGGCACCCCGCTGGGTTTCTAGAACGAAAGCGAGTAATGGAACTTACGCCGAAGAAACCATATAAGTAGTCTCCACTCGAGGTCCAAAATTAATAAACCTCATACGTTGTTATTCCCTCCCCAGAGGAAAATCATTTTTCAATAAATACTACCCCGGAAGCGAAAGTAAAGTTAGTTGCCAGTTGCCGGTTTTTCAAGCATATACGCGTAATTAAATTAGACGCTATTTAAAGGCGTAAGTTTTTCTAGTCAGTTTAATCAAGTTAAGTTCAAACCTAAGTTAAATATAAATAATCGTGTTAATCAAATTAAATAAGATAAAGTTCCAATTAAATTAGTACGGTTCGAATTTCAAGTGTAATTCATTCAAATTTCGACCGCGCCATTAAATTTAAATCGATTAAAACTATATCAACCAATCATTACGAGATACGCGCAATTTCAAAGTACCCAATCGTAACCAAAGAAGGACCCCGCACGTGCACAAGCGAAAGAGGATTATAAACTCCAGGTATCAAACATTTTTAATTATAAAGAAGTCTTTTACAAACCTTTACTCTGGTCGGATTAGAATAATTAAGTAATTTTGAGGTATAATTTCTAGTATTGTAATTTAGTAAAACCTTTAAGGTTGCTTAACTGTTAATTTCTATCTGGGTTTTTTATTATTAATAAATTGTTTTAATTAAACCAAGGTGTCTCAATTATTAGAATCTCCTATAAGTGATTTATCGTTTGTCGTAAAGATTTCTCCCACGTCTCTGTTCAAAATAAGCTCATCACGTTACCAATTAAACAAATTACTGAAAAGTTAAAGTAAGTATTTTAAGCAATATTCACGAGTTCAGAACCAACTCGCCAATTTTCTCTAAAACGGTTCTTGGTGGCAGCAAATTATAACTATTAATTCAATTAAAATAATACGTTCACAAATTAAATCAAACTAAAGCAATCAGCTTTAGAACACGTGCAAGCTGAACTATTGACTTGATGATAAATATTATTTCAATCATCATTTTGTAGATAATTTTATGCTCTACAAAAATAGCACGTACAATTTGTTACCAGATCATGCTTAGTTTTCGAGATATTTCAGAAAAACAAAATAGCGCTGCGTTCTTTGTTTATAACTTTAATTCGCGGTAAGTTTTCGAAATAAAATGAATCCCATATATAGAATCTTCAACCAAAGTTATTCATCATATTTTCAATTTGGAATGATTATATTTAGGCACTAATCTATCAATTAATTATGGAAGTTATAAAAAATTGTAGAGACCGGGGATCTGGGAAGTATGGAAGATCCCCCACCCCAATCTTGATATGAGGGGGGTATTCCATAACCCCTGCGGATTTTTTTTTAAATGTTGTGCCTTCACTTCTTTTCTACACATTATTGGCCGGTCGGACGGTTCCCAAATGAAAACTTATGCGCGGTCGAATTGTACAGCAGTCACTCCACAAATAATTTTAAATTTATCTTGTTTTCGTGTATTTTCTACTTTTTACGTTGGTTACCCTGTCTTAACAAACATCCATAACCATAATAAATAAAACGTCAAAGAAGCGGTCGTCAATATTTTGTAATTGAATTTTTGCAATAATAATTTCATCGCCAGCGTACACCATGAATCAGCAAGAGATTGAAGATACCGGAACCGTTTCAGCACAAACTCTTGGACAACCTTTATGCGATTTTATGCTCCAATTGGAAGATTACAAACCGACGGTTAGCTAAACAGTTTTTATTTAAAAACCATTTTAATTACATTGATTTTAGATACCCGATGCGGTCACGACTCACTTTTTACATAATGCAGGTTTCGAACCTAAAGATCCCAGATTGTTGCGATTGATCTCGATTGCCGCTCAGAAGTTTATCTCCGATATTGCCAACGACGCTTTACAGCACTGTAAAATGCGTTCGAGCAATTCGTCCAGTAGTCACAGCGCATCTAATAAGGTAAACAAAATATTTTTTTGTGGCATAAATTTAAAAATTGTGGTTTTGTAGGGTAAAGGATCGAAAGATCGTAGGTACTGCTTGACCATGGAAGATCTGACACCAGCCCTTGCTGAATTTGGAATTACTGTTAAAAAACCTTCTTACTACGTTTGAAGTGTAATGCTGTAACTTCGAGATACCTTAACTCTGTATTATTGTCGATATTAAATAAATAAATTAATTCTTTTTTAAATTCTTTTTTCTTTCATATTTTCAAATTGTACCATGTACCTTTTTATTGAGCAGCTCGAGAGTTGTCGATGGTTTTTAAAGATTCTAATCAAAATTCATCTCCTTTAAGCTGTTAAATTGCATAAGAAAGGTAAATTTTTTTAAGACCAAAAATATAAAGACATTTTCTCGGAAATTCTTGGTTTTCGATAAAATCATTTTCCATTTGAAATGAATCGTGCGGGAAATCTAAGTTGGCAGTCTTGTATTCTTTAGAAAGTAAAAATGTTAGGTTAGTTTGTTTCTAATTTCTTTGTGTGATAGTTGTTATAATAATTGTGATCTGCATCGCTTTTAAATGTGGAATTTGATCAAAATATATGCATTAGAAACGACGAGTTTCGAATCAACTCCAGTGCTGGAAATTTGTACCAAATGAGCGACATTATCTTGGTCCGATTTAAAGCTCGGCACTATTGAGGTTTTAGTTATTCCAATGCAGTTAGGTGAGACTGCCTATTTTAAATATAACAAAATTACAAGTACTAATGATTGTTTTATTAGGGCTGTCACCTATATTTATATTGTGTCACCTTTTCACGAAATTGTAATAATGAGAAGAGCTTATCTATGGAGAAGAGTTCTATAGCGTTTGTGGTTTGATGGAAACTTGATGTTTGTTCCTTCAGTTGTTAACTATAGTGGAAATTAATACAAATTTTCTTCGGTATGTTAAATTACTTAATTTTCTTTTATTTAATTTTATGAAACCAGTCGGCAGCATTGCCTTTACAATTAATTTTTATTTGTAGATAATATGTTCACTACTTGGTTCCCATCACCATCTGGAATAATGCTGTCGAAGTATCGTGAATTGTAAGTTTTTGTTAATATTATTTATGGTGGTTGCTTTCTACCGGTACCGTGATTGAAAAACTGAACGAATTTAAATTCAATTTTCACCAATAAGAGTTATTTTTTTAAACAAAATTCAAAGTATTCCATAGAGCACGCGATATGAACTTATCGATGTCAATTTTGTTTTTCTCTAATGTCGGTTACAAACATGGTGTTAACTAAAGAGCAACAAATCATAATTTTTAAGCTTTTAAAACAACAATGTAGTTTTGCTATGATACAAAAAAGGTGTAAAGACCAAAATTTTTGTGTTTCGAAAGGTACACTCTCTAACTACAAAAAAAAAGGAATCCCAGAATTTAAATCCAAAATCCGGAAGAAAGGCAGCGGAAAGAAGCCAACTCTGACAAATCGACAATTATCGAATTTAAAGAAAATGGCATTAAAAACGAATCCTCCGACACTACAACATATGGCTAATCATTTCAAAACATCTGAATATATCATTCGGTATAATCTAAATAAAAAATTAAACCTGAAATTAATGAAGAAACCAAGGAGACATCATATTTCTGAAGAAACAATTATTAAACGGCACCAGCGCTCACTAGGATTGTATCACTTACTAAATTGTGATAAATGGCAAAAATACATCACTGTCGATGAAGCATGGTTCCATCTAACAAATGCTGATGGCCAACGAAATGTTCAGTACTTGAGACGTGAGCAATCGGCAAAAGAATTGGACGTATTCACAAAACAGTCCCATCCGAAGGGAGTTATGGTGTTCATGGGAATATCGAATTATGGAACCACAACGCCAATATTTGTTGAGCCTGGTGCTAAAATTAACTCGGAATATTACATTAAGAATTGTTTGAAGCCACTTTTGACTGACGCAAAAAGATTATATCCTGCTGGTGATTGGATATTTCACCAAGACTCGGCACCAGCTCACGCTTCTAAGAAGACTTTAAATTTTCTTGAACAGAACGGCGTATCTTTTATTCATCCGGATATAAGGACGCCATCATCACCGGACCTTTCACCCTGTGATTATTTTTGGTGGGGCTATTTAAAATCTCAGTTAAATAAGTCAAAAGTTACAACCCTTAAACAGCTAAAAAAAACTAATAAAACGTGAGATAGAAAACATTCCTCTGGAAATGATACAACGATCGCTAAAATCGTGGCCAAAACGTTGTCTTCAAGTGTACAGGAATCAAGGACAACATATTAAATAAAATTATTGAAAGAAAATAAAAATAACTGTGACTTATTAAATTTCAAAATCGTTCAATTTTTCATTCACGGTAGCTGTAATTATTTCATATCATTTTTACTTTACCATTTACATAGTAAAGGAAAGTATTGTTATCGAGTTAAAAAAAATTTTGAGTTAGAATTTTTCCCGTGGTTTGTGAGTCCATACAAATTGTTTAAGGAATATTTTTGGAATGATGTCAGGATGTGTGTGTGTCAAGGTTCAACTTCGCAGTGAGTCATCTCTTTTCCATTTTTACGAAAGTTGATCATTCAAATAAAAATATTCAAGTTATAAAGGATTACAATAGAACGTCCGTAACACAAATTATACGAAAGCTGCTGCTTAGAATCTGCCATGGTGAATTATTAATGGATCTTTTGCGTTAGAGTTTCTGTAGCTTTGTCACGCATCAATAGTATTAATAGAGCTTTCAATTCCATATTGCCCCAATATCATGTTTAATGAGTGTAGCCCTTTTAATTTCCCTTAAGGTGATGTACACATTTTCAGTATGCCTCTGAAGCTCGATTAAAATAGGAAAGTTAGCTTTTATCACCTGAAGTAACAGTGTAAGTTCAGTGCTAACAAAATTAATAAAGGAGCCTAATCCTTTAGTGAGTACCTGAAGGATATCAAACTTCCAGAAGTAAAACAAGAAAGGAAGTTGAAACCGTTTAAT
Organism: Podabrus alpinus; assembly: GCA_932274525.1. Classification (NCBI taxonomy): domain Eukaryota; kingdom Metazoa; phylum Arthropoda; class Insecta; order Coleoptera; family Cantharidae; genus Podabrus; species Podabrus alpinus. Next base: position 25,131,002 of record OW026451.1, read on the forward strand.
AATATTTTTAAAATAGATATCACTACAAAATTATAAACCATATAGTTGCTATGGCTGTGACAATAAAATGAGCAGATTTTATATCTGTAAAATGCAAAATATAACAATATTTGTCAACATTAATATAACCGTCAACTTATGCCTGTTTCCACCACCTACACTTAAACTTTAAGGGTCCCTTAAATCGCTAAATGCCACTTATTCTGTTGCACCATTGAATTACGGGTCCTAGTACTTAGAATTTTTTGAATATTTATGGTGTATTCTCGGGTTCAATGTTAATAAACTTGCCAAGTTTCAAAATTTTTTAAAAAATTTAATCTTCAATCATCTATAAAATGTTTCCCGCAGTACTTGGAATATTTTAAATATTCTTGGTGTATTCTCGGGTTCACGGTTATTATATTTGCGAATTTTCAAAATTTTTAAACAAAATTTAATTTTCAACCATCTGTAAAAAGTACCCCGCAGTACTTGGAATTTTTTTAATAATTTTGGTGTATTCTCGGGTTCACGGTTATTATATTTGCGAAGTTTCAAAATTTTTAAACAAAATTTAATTTTCAACCATCTGTAAAAAGTACCCCGCAGTACTTGGAATTTTTTAAATAATTTTGGTGTTTTCTCGGGTTCACGGTTATTATTTTGCGAAGTTTCAAAATTTTTAAACAAAATTTAATTTTCAACCATCTGTAAAAAGTACCCCGCAGTACTTGGAATTTTTTTAATAATTTTGGTGTATTCTCGGGTTCACGGTTATTATATTTGCGAAGTTTCAAAATTTTTAAACAAAATTTAATTTTCAACCATCTGTAAAAAGTACCCCGCAGTACTTGGAATTTTTTTAATAATTTTGGTGTATTCTCGGGTTCACGGTTATTATATTTGCGAAGTTTCAAAATTTTTAAACAAAATTTAATTTTAACCATCTGTAAAAAGTACCCCGCAGTACTTGGAATTTTTTAAATAATTTTGGTGTTTTCTCGGGTTCACGGTTATTATATTTGCGAAGTTTCAAAATTTTTAAACAAAATTTAATTTTCAACCATCTGTAAAAAGTACCCCGCAGTACTTGGAATTTTTTAAATAATTTTGGTGTTTTCTCGGGTTCACGGTTATTATATTTGCGAAGTTTCAAAATATTTAAACAAAATTTAATTTTCAACCATCTGTAAAAAGTACCCCGCAGTACTTGGAATTTTTTTAATAATTTTGGTGTATTCTCGGGTCACGGTTATTATATTTGCGAAGTTTCAAAATTTTTAAACAAAATTTAATTTTCAACCATCTGTAAAAAGTACCCCGCAGTACTTGGAATTTTTTTAATAATTTTGGTGTATTCTCGGGTCACGGTTATTATATTTGCGAAGTTTCAAAATTTTTAAACAAAATTTAATTTTCAACCATCTGTAAAAAGTACCCCGCAGTACTTGGAATGTTTTTAATAATTTTGGTGTATTCTCGGGTTCACGGTTATTATATTTGCGAAGTTTCAAAATTTTTAAACAAAATTTAATTTTCAACCATCTGTAAAAAGTACCCCGCAGTACTTGGAATGTTTTTAATAATTTTGGTGTATTCTCGGGTTCACGGTTATTATATTTGCGAAGTTTCAAAATTTTTAAACAAAATTTAATTTTCAACCATCTGTAAAAAGTACCCCGCAGTACTTGGAATTTTTTAAATAATTTTGGTGTTTTCTCGGGTTCACGGTTATTATTTTGCGAAGTTTCAAAATTTTTAAACAAAATTTAATTTTCAACCATCTGTAAAAAGTACCCCGCAGTACTTGGAATTTTTTTAATAATTTTGGTGTATTCTCGGGTTCACGGTTATTATATTTGCGAAGTTTCAAAATTTTTAAACAAAATTTAATTTTAACCATCTGTAAAAAGTACCCCGCAGTACTTGGAATTTTTTAAATAATTTTGGTGTTTTCTCGGGTTCACGGTTATTATATTTGCGAAGTTTCAAAATTTTTAAACAAAATTTAATTTTCAACCATCTGTAAAAAGTACCCCGCAGTACTTGGAATTTTTTAAATAATTTTGGTGTTTTCTCGGGTTCACGGTTATTATATTTGCGAAGTTTCAAAATATTTAAACAAAATTTAATTTTCAACCATCTGTAAAAAGTACCCCGCAGTACTTGGAATTTTTTTAATAATTTTGGTGTATTCTCGGGTCACGGTTATTATATTTGCGAAGTTTCAAAATTTTTAAACAAAATTTAATTTTCAACCATCTGTAAAAAGTACCCCGCAGTACTTGGAATTTTTTTTAATAATTTTGGTGTATTCTCGGGTCACGGTTATTATATTTGCGAAGTTTCAAAATTTTTAAACAAAATTTAATTTTCAACCATCTGTAAAAAGTACCCCGCAGTACTTGGAATTTTTTTAATAATTTTGGTGTATTCTCGGGTTCACGGTTATTATATTAGCGAAGTTTCAAAATTTTTAAACAAAATTTAATTTTCAACCATCTGTAAAAAGTACCCCGCAGTACTTGGAATTTTTTTAATAATTTTGGTGTATTCTCGGGTTCACGGTTATTATATTTGCGAAGTTTCAAAATTTCTAAACAAAATTTAATTTTCAACCATCTGTAAAAAGGACCCCGCAGTACATGGAATTTTTTTAATAATTTTGATGTATTCTCGGGTTCACGGTTATTATATTTGCGAAGTTTCAAAATTTTTAAACAAAATTTAATTTTCAACCATCTGTAAAAAGTACCCCGCAGTACTTGGAATTTTTTTAATAATTTTGGTGTTTTCTCGGGTTCACGGTTATTATATTTGCGAAGTTTCAAAATTTTTAAACAAAATTTAATTTTCAACCATCTGTAAAAACTACCCCGCAGTACTTGGAATTTTTTTAATATTTTTGGTGTATTCTCGGGTTCACGGTTATTATATTTGCGAAGTTTCAAAATTTTTAAACAAAATTTAATTTTCAACCATCTGTAAAAAGTACCCCGCAGTACTTGGAATTTTTTTAATAATTTTGGTGTATTCTCGGGTTCACGGTTATTATATTTGCGAAGTTTCAAAATTTTTAAACAAAATTTAATTTTCAACCATCTGTAAAAAGTACCCCGCAGTACTTGGAATTTTTTTAATAATTTTGGTGTTTTCTCGGGTTCACGGTTATTATATTTGCGAAGTTTCAAAATTTTTAAACAAAATTTAATTTTCAACCATCTGTAAAAAGTACCCCGCAGTACTTGGAATTTTTTTAATAATTTTGGTGTATTCTCGGGTTCACGGTTATTATATTTGCGAAGTTTCAAAATTTTTAAACAAAATTTAATTTTCAACCATCTGTAAAAAGTACCCCGCAGTACTTGGAATTTTTTTAATATTTTTGGTGTATTCTCGGGTTCACGGTTATTATATTTGCGAAGTTTCAAAATTTTTAAACAAAATTTAATTTTCAACCACCTGTAAAAAGTACCCCGCAGTACTTGGAATTTTTTTAATAATTTTGGTGTATTCTCGGGTTCACGGTTATTATATTTGCCAAGTTTCAAAATTTTTAAACAAAATTTAATTTTCAACCATCTGTAAAAAGTACCCCGCAGTACTTGGAATTTTTTTAATAATTTTGGTGTATTCTCGGGTTCACGGTTATTATATTTGCGAAGTTTCAAAATTTTTAAACAAAATTTAATTTTCAACCATCTGTAAAAAGTACCCCGCAGTACTTGGAATTTTTTTAATAATTTTGGTGTTTTCTCGGGTTCACGGTTATTATATTTGCGAAGTTTCAAAATTTTTAAACAAAATTTAATTTTCAACCATCTGTAAAAAGTACCCCGCAGTACTTGGAATTTTTTTAATAATTTTGGTGTATTCTCGGGTTCACGGTTATTATATTTGCGAAGTTTCAAAATTTTTAAACAAAATTTAATTTTCAACCATCTGTAAAAAGTACCCCGCAGTACTTGGAATTTTTTTAATATTTTTGGTGTATTCTCGGGTTCACGGTTATTATATTTGCGAAGTTTCAAAATTTTTAAACAAAATTTAATTTTCAACCACCTGTAAAAAGTACCCCGCAGTACTTGGAATTTTTTTAATAATTTTGGTGTATTCTCGGGTTCACGGTTATTATATTTGCCAAGTTTCAAAATTTTTAAACAAAATTTAATTTTCAACCATCTGTAAAAAGTACCCCGCAGTACTTGGAATTTTTTTAATAATTTTGGTGTTTTCTCGGGTTCACGGTTATTATATTTGCGAAGTTTCAAAATTTTTAAACAAAATTTAATTTTCAACCATCTGTAAAAAGTACCCCGCAGTACTTGGAATTTTTTTAATAATTTTGGTGTATTCTCGGGTTCACGGTTATTATATTTGCGAAGTTTCAAAATTTTTAAACAAAATTTAATTTTCAACCATCTGTAAAAAGTACCCCGCAGTACTTGGAATTTTTTTAATAATTTTGGTGTATTCTCGGGTTCACGGTTATTATATTTGCGAAGTTTCAAAATTTTTAAACAAAATTTAATTTTCAACCATCTGTAAAAAGTACCCCGCAGTACTTGGAATTTTTTTAATAATTTTGGTGTATTCTCGGGTTCACGGTTATTATATTTGCGAAGTTTCAAAATTTTTAAACAAAATTTAATTTTCAACCATCTGTAAAAAGTACCCCGCAGTACTTGGAATTTTTTTAATAATTTTGGTGTATTCTCGGGTTCACGGTTATTATATTTGCGAAGTTTCAAAATTTTTAAACAAAATTTAATTTTCAACCATCTGTAAAAAGTACCCCGCAGTACTTGGAATTTTTTTAATAATTTTGGTGTTTTCTCGGGTTCACGGTTATTATATTTGCGAAGTTTCAAAATTTTTAAACAAAATTTAATTTTCAACCATCTGTAAAAAGTACCCCGCAGTACTTGGAATTTTTTTAATAATTTTGGTGTATTCTCGGGTTCACGGTTATTATATTTGCGAAGTTTCAAAATTTTTAAACAAAATTTAATTTTCAACCATCTGTAAAAAGTACCCCGCAGTACTTGGATTTTTTTTAATAATTTTGGTGTATTCTCGGGTTCACGGTTATTATATTTGCGAATTTTCAAAATTTTTAAACAAAATTTAATTTTCAACCATCTGTAAAAAGTACCCCGCAGTACTTGGTATTTTTTTAATAATTTTGGTGTATTCTCGGGTTCACGGTTATTATATTTGCGAAGTTTCAAAATTTTTAAACAAAATTTAATTTTCAACCATCTGTAAAAAGTACCCCGCAGTACTTGGAATTTTTTTAATAATTTTGGTGTATTCTCGGGTCACGGTTATTATATTTGCGAAGTTTCAAAATTTTTAAACAAAATTTAATTTTCAACCATCTGTAAAAAGTACCCCGCAGTACTTGGAATTTTTTTAATAATTTTGGTGTATTCTCGGGTTCACGGTTATTATATTTGCGAAGTTTCAAAATTTTTAAACAAAATTTAATTTTCAACCATCTGTAAAAAGTACCCCGCAGTACTTGGAAATTTTTTAATAATTTTGGTGTATTCTCGGGTTCACGGTTATTATATTTGCGAAGTTTCAAAACTTTTAAACAAAATTTAATTTTCAACCATCTGTAAAAAGTACCCCGCAGTACTTGGAATTTTTTTAATATTTTTGGTGTATTCTCGGGTTCACGGTTATTATATTTGCGAAGTTTCAAAATTTTTAAACAAAATTTAATTTTCAACCATCTGTAAAACGTACCCCGCAGTACTTGGAATTTTTTTAATAATTTTGGTGTATTCTCGGGTTCATTGTTAATATATTTGCTAAGTTTCAAAATTTTTAAACGAAATTTAATTTTCAACCATCTGTAAAAAGTACCCCGCAGTACTTGGAATTTTTTTAATAATTTTGGTGTATTCTCGGGTTCACGGTTATTATATTTGCGAAGTTTCAAAATTTTTAAACAAAATTTAATTTTCAACCATCTGTAAAAAGTACCCCGCAGTACTTGGAATTTTTTTAATAATTTTGGTGTATTCTCGGGTTCACGGTTATTATATTTGCGAAGTTTCAAAATTTTTAAACAAAATTTAATTTTCAACCATCTGTAAAAAGTACCCCGCAGTACTTGGAATTTTTTTAATAATTCTGGTGTATTCTCGGGTTCACGGTTATTATATTTGCGAAGTTTCAAAATTTTTAAACAAAATTTAATTTTCAACCATCTGTAAAACGTACCCCGCAGTACTTGGAATTTTTTTAATAATTTTGGTGTATTCTCGGGTTCATTGTTAATATATTTGCTAAGTTTCAAAATTTTTAAACGAAATTTAATTTTCAACCATCTGTAAAAAGTACCCCGTAGTACTTGGAGTTTTTTAAATATTTTTGGTGTATTTCTCGGGTTCATTGTTAATATATTTGCTAAGTTTCAAAATTTTTAAACAAAATTTAATTTTCAACAATCTGTAAAAAGTACCCCGCAGTACTTGGAATTTTTTTAATAATTCTGGTGTATTCTCGGGTTCACGGTTATTATATTTGCGAAGTTCCAAAATTTTATTTTCAACCATCTGTAAAAAGTACCCCGTAGTACTTGGAATTTTTTTAATAATTTTGGTGTATTCTCAGGTTCACGGTTATTATATTTGCGAAGTTTCAAAACTTTTAAACAAAATTTAATTTTCAACCATCTGTAAAAAGTACCCCGCAGTACTTGGAATTTTTTTAATATTTTTGGTGTATTCTCGGGTTCACGGTTATTATATTTGCGAAGTTTCAAAATTTTTAAACAAAATTTAATTTTCAACCATCTGTAAAAAGTACCCCGCAGTACTTGGAATTTTTTTAATAATTTTGGTGTATTCTCGGGTTCATTGTTAATATATTTGCTAAGTTTCAAAATTTTTAAACGAAATTTAATTTTCAACCATCTGTAAAAAGTACCCCGTAGTACTTGGAATTTTTTAAATATTTTTGGTGTATTTCTCGGGTTCATTGTTAATATATTTGCTAAGTTTCAAAATTTTTAAACGAAATTTAATTTTCAACCATCTGTAAAAAGTACCCCGCAGTACTTGGAATTTTTTTAATAATTCTGGTGTATTCTCGGGTTCACGGTTATTATATTTGCGAAGTTTCAAAATTTTTAAACAAAATTTAATTTTCAACCATCTGTAAAAAGTACCCCGCAGTACTTGGATTTTTTTTAATAATTTTGGTGTATTCTCGGGTTCACGGTTATTATATTTGCGAATTTTCAAAATTTTTAAACAAAATTTAATTTTCAACCATCTGTAAAAAGTACCCCGCAGTACTTGGTATTTTTTTAATAATTTTGGTGTATTCTCGGGTTCACGGTTATTATATTTGCGAAGTTTCAAAATTTTTAAACAAAATTTAATTTTCAACCATCTGTAAAAAGTACCCCGCAGTACTTGGAATTTTTTTAATAATTTTGGTGTATTCTCGGGTCACGGTTATTATATTTGCGAAGTTTCAAAATTTTTAAACAAAATTTAATTTTCAACCATCTGTAAAAAGTACCCCGCAGTACTTGGAATTTTTTTAATAATTTTGGTGTATTCTCGGGTTCACGGTTATTATATTTGCGAAGTTTCAAAATTTTTAAACAAAATTTAATTTTCAACCATCTGTAAAAAGTACCCCGCAGTACTTGGAATTTTTTTAATAATTTTGGTGTATTCTCGGGTTCACGGTTATTATATTTGCGAAGTTTCAAAACTTTTAAACAAAATTTAATTTTCAACCATCTGTAAAAAGTACCCCGCAGTACTTGGAATTTTTTTAATATTTTTGGTGTATTCTCGGGTTCACGGTTATTATATTTGCGAAGTTTCAAAATTTTTAAACAAAATTTAATTTTCAACCATCTGTAAAACGTACCCCGCAGTACTTGGAATTTTTTTAATAATTTTGGTGTATTCTCGGGTTCATTGTTAATATATTTGCTAAGTTTCAAAATTTTTAAACGAAATTTAATTTTCAACCATCTGTAAAAAGTACCCCGCAGTACTTGGAATTTTTTTAATAATTTTGGTGTATTCTCGGGTTCACGGTTATTATATTTGCGAAGTTTCAAAATTTTTAAACAAAATTTAATTTTCAACCATCTGTAAAAAGTACCCCGCAGTACTTGGATTTTTTTTAATAATTTTGGTGTATTCTCGGGTTCACGGTTATTATATTTGCGAAGTTTCAAAATTTTTAAACAAAATTTAATTTTCAACCATCTGTAAAAAGTACCCCGCAGTACTTGGAATTTTTTTAATAATTCTGGTGTATTCTCGGGTTCACGGTTATTATATTTGCGAAGTTTCAAAATTTTTAAACAAAATTTAATTTTCAACCATCTGTAAAACGTACCCCGCAGTACTTGGAATTTTTTTAATAATTTTGGTGTATTCTCGGGTTCATTGTTAATATATTTGCTAAGTTTCAAAATTTTTAAACGAAATTTAATTTTCAACCATCTGTAAAAAGTACCCCGTAGTACTTGGAGTTTTTTAAATATTTTTGGTGTATTTCTCGGGTTCATTGTTAATATATTTGCTAAGTTTCAAAATTTTTAAACAAAATTTAATTTTCAACAATCTGTAAAAAGTACCCCGCAGTACTTGGAATTTTTTTAATAATTCTGGTGTATTCTCGGGTTCACGGTTATTATATTTGCGAAGTTCCAAAATTTTATTTTCAACCATCTGTAAAAAGTACCCCGTAGTACTTGGAATTTTTTTAATAATTTTGGTGTATTCTCAGGTTCACGGTTATTATATTTGCGAAGTTTCAAAACTTTTAAACAAAATTTAATTTTCAACCATCTGTAAAAAGTACCCCGCAGTACTTGGAATTTTTTTAATATTTTTGGTGTATTCTCGGGTTCACGGTTATTATATTTGCGAAGTTTCAAAATTTTTAAACAAAATTTAATTTTCAACCATCTGTAAAAAGTACCCCGCAGTACTTGGAATTTTTTTAATAATTTTGGTGTATTCTCGGGTTCATTGTTAATATATTTGCTAAGTTTCAAAATTTTTAAACGAAATTTAATTTTCAACCATCTGTAAAAAGTACCCCGTAGTACTTGGAATTTTTTAAATATTTTTGGTGTATTTCTCGGGTTCATTGTTAATATATTTGCTAAGTTTCAAAATTTTTAAACGAAATTTAATTTTCAACCATCTGTAAAAAGTACCCCGCAGTACTTGGAATTTTTTTAATAATTCTGGTGTATTCTCGGGTTCACGGTTATTATATTTGCGAAGTTTCAAAATTTTTAAACAAAATTTAATTTTCAACCATCTGTAAAAAGTACCACGTAGTACGGTAGTACTTAGAATTTTTTAAATATTTTTATGGCGATTACGGGAGCAGTTTTAGTGTGGTTGCCAAGTTTCGAAATTTATGAAAGACATTTAACTTTCGATCCTCCTGGGCACGCCACTGTAACTTTTAAAATGTTGTAAAATATTTTTGTCGTGATTACCGGTGAATTGTTAGTGTGGTTGCGAAGTTTCGAAATGTTTAAACGGCATTTTGCATACTTTGTAATACGGTAGAATTTTTTTTTTTTAATTTTAAATCACTAGATATTAATTTGAAAGTTTTCTTCAACGTCTTGAATTTGTTACTGACACGAAATGAGTGCAAATCAAAATTGAGGCGTTTCGCGATGAAGGTGAGAAACATTTTGAAGTGTTGTAACCTCAAGAAAAACGTTTTACTTGTTTTAAAATGAAATTTTACAATCACAGTATTAATTTGTTTTCTTAAACGTATTGTTTTTATAATTACACATTTCAAGATTACAAACACCGTCGTGTCGTAGTGACTAATTGCAAATGTTCTACTAAAGAATGGACACAATGCACAGAAGGTTTCGTTTGGTGATGGGTCATGTCTTATGCATGATCTCAAATTCAGAGCAGTTGTCTTAATTTGTAATGTTTATAAATTAACGAAGAGTGTATAATTTTCTTTCTTGTTCCAGTGATGTGAAGGCAAATGAAACATTTTTGATCGATGAGGGAAAACCAACTTGAAGATGACCAAGGTAACTAACTGCTTGTTTGAATTCTAACTTTGACAAAAATTATATTAATTTTCCTGTCCTGTGTTTGTGAAAATAATTTTGCTTGGTGGTCCTTATTTTATTCTTTTAACCCCCCCCCCCCCCCGATAATTGGTTCCAAATGTGTTTAAAATTAGCTTTTGCAAAATTAAGCACTTGCAATTTAATATTGGTTTTAAATGGAAAAAATGACCAATGCCAAATATGCAAAAAAAGAGTAAAATGAACTCTATCAAACCTTTCTGATGTTTTGGATTTACCAATTGCTGTAACTCAGTTCAGATATTTTTCATTGTTCTTTTCAAGTCTGTAGTAGATAACTTTTTCAGTTAATTAAAAAATTACTCATAAGTATTCATTCTACCTTTATTCTACTCAAGGAAGATGATAATTAACAAATTTGTGAAGACACTTGACAGATTTCCTTCAGTCAAATTAAATGTGTAGGGTGAATGTCGTCTGCTTACTGGTAAAACCAAGTAACTGCAAAATTTTCGAAACTGAGTGAAATATATCGGCATGTTAAGTTTTTTGCGCTCTTTCTACTGGTAAAACAAGTTAATTGATACCTCCCCCCGTTCGAAAGTTATGCCGTATGAAAAAATCCGCGCCTCGCAAAGGGGCGCAAGGGGGCAAGAGGGCTTACACGTTAATTTAAAGTATTATGACATTGCTAAAACTATAATCCTTCTTAGAAATAAATTACAACACAATACATATTAATACTGCTTAGTTATTAAACGTCAAACTTTCAAACGCTATTATCTCAAAACTATGGTTATGTCAGTTACCTGGTTTCACCAGTAAGCAAACGATGTGATTATTCATTTTTTTCCCATTTGAAACTAATGATAAATTATTTCAATTGCTCTGTTTATTATTAAAATTTTCGGTTTTGGTTCAAATTCAGCAGTGGTAATATATTAATTCAAGAGAACCGACGGTGGGGTTAGAAAAGAATAAACATTACTTTGCAAAATAAGGACCACATTATTTGGCCCAGTCAAAATGCGTTTTAATAGGAAATAATTTGTATAAACATGAAAGTGTGGATGTCATCCCTTTAGTTAATAGCTTTGGTAATAGTAACAACCTATGAAATCCACCTTTCCCCATTTTCCCTTTTGAAAATACCAAATAATACCCTACCCTTACCTACTTCAGGAAATTTCTAGTAGTTATTACTCCTAATAAAATAAAGACAAAATTACCTACACACTTTTACCTTTTTCTATAGAAAGTAGTTTAATTGACAACATACTTGAACAGATTTAATAAATCTTTTGTTTCAGATGTAGGGTTAAAGGAAACCATCTTGGCAAACAAAAATTTGGTCAAAATTTCCCAATTTATCCTAATCTGATTGTGATTAAATTATCATGATGGTGGTGTGAAGAACAATAGATGGATAAAAATTAATAAAAGGTTTGTTACTTTACAAATAATAATTAATTAGTTGCATTAATTCAAAATTTGCATTCTTGGAAAGGATATTTATTAAGAGATATCTATTATTGTTAATAATTTACAGGAATCTGTAATATATTATAGGAATCTGTAATATGGCAATGCATTATATGAGTAAACCATAATATAGGAAACTGTAATACGGTAATGAATATATGTTAATGCAATTTATAGGAATCTGTATTTTAAGCGATCTGATTTTGATCGGTAGATGTCACTTACCCATGATTTAATCAGAGTATATAAATAGTTTTTATAGTAGAGTCACTCGAGCTTATTTTCTGTTCCAAATTTTGAATGAGCGTGTTTGAATGTAGGTTAGGTTTGTATAGGAGTTCACAGATGTCGCAGTCAATTTCAGTTGTATTTTGCGCTCTTTCGAGTTGATTTCGATTTTATAGGTTAATTTTTATAAATTTATCTCCAAATTACAACTTAAAAGTGATCATTTTTAATTATATTACAGTGAATTTATTATTTCATAACACCTTTATACAAAACGTCAAACTTATAGGTTAGAAATCACGTAGAAATCACAACAACAAATGTAGCCCTCTAGGGTATTTCAGATGAACTCAACCTACAATTTCAAATTTTTAGAACAGCCTACATCAAAGAAGCCGACAGAGAGTGTCTCTACTTATGAATCTATTTACTCTGATTTAATTAGGTCATTTCATTTTGTTGATCTGATAATCGTAATGTTTTCAAAGTTGCCAATTTTTTATATATTCCTTCGATGTGAAATAAAGCAATTTATATTTGCATCGACGAAGAAATGTTTTTAACCATATTTAAAAGGTACTTATAAGTTGTAGTTATTTGCACTTGAAAAAATTTTGTCGAGCCTTTTTGGTTATGTTTGTTTTAAAATAAAGTATGGAGCAATATTAAATGCAGACAAAGTTTTTTTTTTAAATTCAATTACAATGAGCTTAGAAGATTTAGCTCATCACTGCTGATCATCCCACTGTTGATTTGATGTATGTGTTTATGAAAGATTTCGTTGGAATGCTTTATATTAATGTAAGTTTTCTCTATAAATTAAATTCTAACTATTTTTCATTTATTCCAGCTTTTTATAATAAACCGGACGATTGTAGGACTCATAGAAAATTGGATAGTAACAAATCGATAAGTGGACAAGCAAAGAAAATAAAGGTTAGTAACATTTGAAACTGTTTGTGGGGTTCGGTTTTCTTGAATGTTTTTGAAAGTAGAATTTTAATTTTTATTAATCTGCTCTCCCCTCGCGAATTTACGCAAGTGGATTTGCACAAAATTGATGTAATATGACTATGCTTCATGTAACCACGCCGGCAATGTGTTTTTTAAATATCGTAGAAAAACTGAAAGGAAAATTGAGCAGACTTGAATGAAAATCTCTGACGAAAGGTGTTCATAAAAGGTACAACTCGATGGAGTCGATCCATATCGTTGTTATATGCATATCAAATTAAAATACCACTAATAGATAATATAATTGAAATAATTATTTAAAAACAATTACTTGTTGGAAACAAATTTGATGTTTTGTAGTTGATTTGATTAAATTTGTTTATTACAATGGCCCTTAATTTAATCATCTAAATACATGTAAAAACAGTGGGAAAAATCGTAGGTGTTTATTTAAATTCTAAATACATCCTCGACATTGAAATTTTTGTTTTTGAATAACATAATTTTTTTTTCTGTCGCCATATTCCTACAAAGAACCTCAAAAAAAGTTTCTTACCAATGGTAGTACGTAGCTTGTAGTAGTAATTTGTTAAATAAAATTGTTCAATTTTTTTATCTTTCCATTAAATTAAAAAAATCAAAATATAACTGTAAAATTCTAAAAATGTTGTAGACTACCTAATATCACATAAGATAACAAATGTGCCACTTTTTTTAATTTTTCAAGTGCAATACTGCGATAAGAAAAATAATTTGCCGGAAATGAGGTAAATCAGATATAAAAATTTGAAAGCCGTTTGGTAGGTATTTTGAATTGAGATAGCAATTTGTGATTTTTCAAATATATTTTAATGTAGTACGTATTTGGAGACATTTTAGCTCGTAGCCGCATTAAAAATCGGATTTCATCAAATTAATATTTTGTCTTCTTTTGTCATAAACGTAAAAATTAATGAGAGAATATTTATTTTTCAATGTTTTATTAAAATTGTAAAAAATTTAAAAATGCTGACAACTCTTACTTTTTGTATTTATATTTATTTACACGTTTCGACTTGCGTGGTGAGTAATAGACCACGACTTTTCGTTAGTTTTCAACATATTGCACAATTTGCAAAACTACGCAATTTATTATCGAAATTTCATTCCCAGTCGTAATATTAAATGGCTTTAAATCTAAACCTACCTCAAGTTGGGTTTCCTAGGGCGGAATGTACTAATCAAGTTCGACAGTTGAAAATTTCGCAATTGTTTGGTGCAACCGCCCTTAGAAAATGTACAACTTTGAAGTAAAGAAAGTAAAATTCGAATTGTACATTACCAAAATACAATGGGTTTATTTTTGAAATTTCACCCTCATATTGAAAACAAAAAGAGATTATAAAATTATTTTTTAAATTTACAATTACATTTTATCTTTGATACAAATCGATTAGAGTAATTTGCTATAATAATTTTTTTTTACCGACGACGTTTCAAGTAGTGAATCCGAAGATAATATTGGGAGCATTCGCAATCATTTTGAAGGAATTGCTAGAGGTTTCTGATAAATAAGTTACTCTTGGTTTATGTCGTCAATTACATCTTCGTGTTTTTATCTCTTGTAATTTCCGATTAAAGAGGTGAAAATTTTATTTAATTTATGTTTGATTTGAAATTATGTACCTATTACAAAGGGGGATATTTTTAACTATATAAGTTATAGACTGGAGCGAAACATGAAATTTCAAAAATTACGTAATTATAAATTTCACTCGCAAAATGATTTGGAAAGGAAAATAAATGTCAGATTTTCAGTAATTCTACCGTTAGAATGCCATGAGACTGCCAAAGAATGCCATGACTTCCACAAATTTTTATAGTCGAGTGGAAACTCGCTGCTAAAATTGCATTACAATAAATTTTCGTTTTTGGTGTAATCTGATCCAAAATGTTTGCGTTAACCAATAATAATTTGATTGAAAATTATTTCTACAAAAATTATGTTTTTAATTAAAAAACGAGTCTGGTTTTTTGAAAATATGCCATAATAATTGTCTAAATCATTCTTATTTATAATTTCTAGATGATCTGTTTTTGCAAAATTTTCAATATGACCTAGATCAGTGATTTCGGATCAAGATAAGTTATTATCGAAACCATGAAATTTAAATTGAAGTTGTAAATATTTCGGCATATTTATCTCGAGGTTTGTTTCAATTAAAATGCCAACGTGATCAAAGCCATATGTGACTAATAAGTAACACTTTTTTTTTTAATTTGATAACGCGGTAACACAAAACAATTTACTTCCTTCAAATGTTATTCCATTGCGCGAAAATTGATCCCCGAAAAGTCCCCGTTTCAATATACGATGTAGCCTGTAAAACTACAAACATGAATGTTGACGAATTGTTTTAAAAGTTTTGAACGTTTTCTAGTACTTTGCAGATTCAACAGATTACTGAGTAAAACACATTTTAAATTTCGAAATATTCTTGAAAATGGAATTGTTATTAAAATAGGTACTTTCAAAATATCTTATATTTATTTGGCCATCATTTATTTGTTTATATTAAAATGCAGTTTTAGTTTATTTATTGAGTAGTAACGTTTGAAAAATACAAAATTCGCACTTGATGGATTTTCTTTGTGTAGGCCCACGATTTATAGCCTGGAGGTAAACATAAAATTTCAATAATTACTTAAGAGTGCATGTATACCCCGCGAAATATAGGTTGTTTTAGTGCCGTAACATTAACATGATAAAATCAAAACTATATTACTTTTTAATATAATTTTTAAATATTTCAATTAATAAATGTTCAGACTAAGGTTTAACGAGTTTAAATTTCAATTTTAAATAGATATTAATATAGTAAACTTAATGTAATGTAATTGAAATTTGATGTTTTTTTGTAGCCATTATATATTTATATTTCTAAGTTATGTAACCGTTATCAAAAAATTTTGAAGCTTTCCACCTTAGAAAAACATGTATACTAGTGATTGCACCTTGGTTTATTTCAATATTTATCTTACTTACATAATAATTATGTGATTGTTGAAAGTCTATTTTCATATAAAAATACAGAAAAATTAATATTTTCGTTGGAATAAATTCTTTTTTTAAATTTCCCATCAATTAGTTAGCCAATCACTTTATTGGGCGTATATCAGAAAGAAGTTCCACAAAATATTCTAAAATTTACTACCGATGACCAGCGACCCTGCACATGCACTCTTAAGGGGTAATGACACTCTAGAAGACACAAAAATAGCATAATTTTAACAATTTTTTATGGCGCTATAGTAAATGCAATAGAAAATCTGTTTAAAGCGGTTTATTGTACATATTTTATAGAATAGTTTATAGGTAATTTTTTTAAAAATTTTTTTACAAAATGGCAGCGTCACATCCCAGCAAAGGAAACCTCTCTTTACAAATAGCGTTCCGCAGCCGGCAAGATTTCTCCGCTAATTTTTGACCTAGAACAAAAAACAAAAAAATTTTCAGTTCTATATAAGATTATCTAGAGAAGTACGTACGGAAATTAAAAAATATTGATTTTTGTAAGAATAGCGCACGATTGATTTCAAATTTCTATTTTTGATCAAAAATTACGTGAAAAATTGTTTATAACAAGAAAAGTTTACAATTTAGCGCCAAATCCGTACGTACTTCCCTAGATAATGTAATTTTATAGCTACAGTTAAAATATCAAGCAAATCGATTAAGATCTGTCAAAGTTATGTTGCCGGCCAATTGAGAAATTGTCATTTTGAGATAGAGCGTTTTAAAGGTTTACATAGCATTATTGAATGAAAATTTTTTATTTACCTCTAATCTGCAATACCAGCACCATACAATTGGTCTTCTATGTTAATATACTGCTGTTCTTCTTCATTTCTGGCTGATTTTAACCAAAACCGAGCCTCTGTAGCAGCGTCAGACAGCGATCGCTCCGAGAACTTAATGCGGCGTGCATCAGCTTTCGCACAGAAATTCAAGCAATTGGGCCCAGGATAATTTTAGAGTTAATTTCATATGCTTTATCAATAAATGGGCAATTTGGAATTACAGTTTCGTTACAGTTCTCGCAAGAAATAACAGTTTTAAATCCTAAACCACGTCGTCCACTTTCGCCAAATTTCATATTTGATTTACAGGTTATAAAATATAATATTACAGGATAAAATTAAAATTTTTTTTAATTTTCGTACCTATTTAGAATTTTTAAAAGTAATAAAGGATGCACTTTGGTTTATTATGGTTTGCCGACAGTTGTAATGCTCAGTACCATAAACTTGGGTAATTTATTGCCTACTTCTTATGCGCTTTAAATGCCTATAGTTCCGAAAATATTCGGAATATCGATATGAAATTTTAACACATAAATTTTAAGATATTGAACTATTAATTAATGTAAAGAAAAATGTTGCTTTTTTTAAAAATCCTAGAGTGTCATTACCCCTTAATTATAATTTCACCCTCAAAAAGATTTGGAAAGGAAAATAAATGTCCGACTTCCAGTAATTCTACCGTTGGTGAATTGGTTCACTCGCCATAGGAATTTCAATAGTATTTCATTTTTTGCATTCCTAATTACAATTTTAGATAAACTGTAAATAAGTTTCTTGTAAAGAAAAAAATGCTACCATATATTTTTGCTGCAATTTTCCGGTCTGTAGAAGGTAAAAATTAAGGAAACTCGGCTGATGTGCTGATTTAACATAATCGGTATTGTCTTGGAAATTGGGCACATTTTGATTAAAAAAATCCAAATTTGGTCTTCTGCGATTTTTCAGCGGATTTTGTTAGGCGATTGTTCGTACTTTAACATACTAAAAATCGTCCTTTCTAAACTGTTGTTGAAATTTTTAAAGGAAAAGTGAAAATGATGCTTTTCGGCAAAATATTTTTAAACAATTTTCTATTTCAGCTATATTGTTATTATACAGCTCAGGAAAAATATTAATAACACTTAAAATATTTTAACATCTTCGAAATTAGGAAATGAAGAGTTTCCTAAAAATGGTCAGGGAGTTTTGATTTTTGGATATGTTTTAGGAAGTGCAATCATTTAAACAAAACTCGCGGAAAGAAAATGTTTCTTCGCAATATTTCCTTACCACATCACTTGAGCACGAAAATGATTGCTATAAATCTTATAGAAAATAAAATTTACTACAACTTTTATGTAACATAATTTTCTGTAAGTCAAATAGTTGCTGAGCGCCAGGACTGTTAAATAGAAATTTTCAAAAATGTGCTGTTAGCTCTGGCGCTCAGCAACTAACTATTCGATATAGAGAAAAATATCTTAGATAAAAGTTGTAGTAAATTTTATTTACTATAAGATTTATAGCGATCATTTTTGTCCTAAAGTACTCTGGTAAGGCAATATTGCAAAGAAACATATTGATTTCGCCATTTTTCTTAAAATGTCGGCCAACTCAGAGTTTCTATTAGAACCCCAAATCTTAAAACATTGCTAAAAATCAGAACCCCCTGATCATTTTTAGGAAACTCTTCTTTTCATGATTTCGAAGATGTTGTTACAATATTTTAAGTGTTAGTAATATTTTTACTGAGCTGTATAATAACAATATAGCTGAAATAGAAATTTGTTAAAAATATTTTGCCGAAAAGCATCATTCAACTTCAAATTAAAAAAAATATATATACATTTGGCCGGCTGTGTGTTCACATTTAAAATAAACTTGTTCAAATTTCCCACATTTCAAGCCTAAATTAAAAATTATGATTTCTATCCGAATAATAATTTCAAACTAAAACCATGTATTCCTTCACGGGCTTGTTGGGTAATTCCTTGAAAATACGTCCCGCGAAAACGTTAGTTCAGACAACGCTTTGTGAATAGGGTTGGGAAAACCGTCGGGTTACTCGTGATGGGCTCCATCACAATTTGTACGTCGCGATAAGTAAGCCATCGGTCAATAAATAAATTGCCGAATACGCGCTGTCAATCCTGTGACTTGTTTAAGTTAGGTCCCACGCGAAAACTAGGAGTATCTCCTTCGATTTGCAATCTCAATCCGACAATTTGTTAAAGAGTTAAATTCCGTTGCGCAAAAATGATAAATTCCCGCTTCGATTTGCGAGTCGCATTGGGAAAACCGTCGGCTTATCGACATAATGCCGAAAAGAACTATCCCGATCCGGTGATTTGTTAAAATGTCCCATTGCGCGAAAATTAAGTTCCCGTTTCGATTTACGATGTAGACTGTAAAAATAAAAACATGAATGTCGACGAATTGTTTTAAACAGTTTTGTAATGTACGTTTTCTACTTTGCAGATTCTAAATATGGAACCCTCAGGAGGAAGATCCATCCAAGGTTTGAAGCCGTTTGTTAAACTGGTATATTATAATGAACTGTAAAATCAATTAGCTTTATTTAAAAATTAAAGTCAATCAACTTAGAATATTTTTGCAAGCAAAAGTATGTAAGTTTATTCACTTTAATGTTTTAAGTTAAAATATTTTCTATCTTATAATAATGCACCGTTATCGATAATAAATGAAACTTAAAATAAATTCTATGTTGTATTATTACTAACACTTAGCAATTTACGATACGTAAGTCGATGACGCAGATGCCCCACCAGTTCCGAACGAAAACCGAACTGGCTTCGTTTGAGAGTGGGGGAAACAAATTTGGTATATAAGCAATGTATTAACTGCGGGGTGGGTGGGGCGGGCTGAACAGTAGACCAGCAAACATCGAGCTCCTCCAACTCGATCAACAGGCCGCAAAGCGGCCTGGGGGCGCGCAAAGCGCGCCCCTATACACAAGCCGCTTCGCGGCTTGTTAATCGAGTTGGAGGAGCTATATGTTTGCTGGCTAACGGCCTTCGCCCACCCGCCTCAACCCCAGGAGAAACATTACTTATATACCAAATTGGCTTCCCCACTTCCAACCGAACCGAGATCGGTTTCGTTCGGAATACTTGGTGGGGCCATGACGAAAGTGGGAGAATTAAAGTAATTGAAATATTTACAAGTCCGCTCCGAGCAAGTTGCTTACGTAGTTCCCAGTAGGTGATATCACTAACTTACCTTGAATGCTTATATGACTATAGAGTAGGTGGGGAAACTTATTAGTAATAGATACCTCATATCAATGATACAAGAATACGCAATTATAGCTTTTATTGTGACGGTAAGTAAGTACAAGACAATACAAATAATATACACACTGCACTACCATTTTCCTTTGGATGTTCTAACGAAAACTGCTAAGTCCAAACTCGTACGTTGTGCGCTGGCGTGGTTATCGCTTGTTGCTATGTGAATCAACCATTCATTATCTGCAATGTGAAAAATAAATTACAATCATGTTTACATACAAAACACATTTTCGAGTATGAGACTCGATACACGACCCCATTTTCAAGCATTACCTAATTTCATACGTTTCAAAGACGTGCCTTACAAATATGAAAATTGTTCATGCCGCCACTTGGCTTCACAAAACATTACCCGACCGAGATGACGTTTTCGAAATAAGGTTTATGTGCCTAACCTACCCAAATCTTAAAACTAAGCTGATCGTAAGGCCATGCTTGAGATGGCGATGACTCCCAAATACATATGACGCTAGGGATTCCAATTTACGAGTGCCTGTACTTAAATTTTTAACGAATCGCTGGAGAGGGATCATATTTTCGGAAGTCTGTTAGTCAACCGACGGGCTCCCCATCAAGCAGGCCTGAGGGACTTACAACTTTCGCGTAACAGTTACTAACTTTAAATACATATCGCGGTTTGAAGAAAGATGTAGGCGATCACCCTAACGAAAGTTACATGTGGGGACTTGATGCGCGTGAAGGATCAGAACCTGTTTACTATTTCCTAGATAAAAATCGTGTTTTTGACAATGACGCCAGTTATTGATGCCCGTTATAACCCAAATTACATATCCAAGTGGGAACTTGCAGTTTGAGCATGGCGAATGTTAACATGTTTACTATTTACCGGATCGAGATCGCGTATTCAATAATGACGTCAGGTATTGATGCCTGCTCTAACCCGAATTACAAATCAAAGTGGGGACTTACAGTTTGAGTGTGACGAATCTGAACATTTTTACTATTTACCAGATTGAAATCGCGTTTTCGACAATGCCGTCAGCTGTTATAATCCGAATTACAAATCGAAGTGGGGTCTTACAGTTTTCGCGTGATTAGACCTAACTTTTCGAAGGATCGCGAGATGAACATCCCGTTTTGGGGAAAATGATCATTTGCCGACAGCTTGTTCAACCCGAATTACAAATCGGCGCGGGGACTTACGGTTTTTGCGTGACTGAACGCAACTTCTTGACAAGCCGCCGGACTGAGTCCTCGTTTTGGGGAAAAGAGGCAAGTGCCGCCGGCTTTTCAAACGCGAATTAAAAATAAAACGGGGACTTACAGTTTTAGTGTGATAGGATGAAATTTTTTTAACGAATCACCTAACTAAAATTGTGTTTTGACCAATCAGGACAACTGCCAGAGACTTCACTTATCGGAATTACAAACTGCAGTGGAAACTTCCGATTTTCGCTTGACAGAACTCAACTTGTTAACGATTCGCTTGATGAAAATCATTTTTATGACAATGTGACCAACTATTGACGCTCTCTAACCCGAATTACAAATCGCAGCGTGAACGTAGTGCTTGTTCACAATGAACGTCAGACATAAGAAATACGTAAAATTTACAGCAAACATAATTCAAAACATCCAAGTTGAAACAATTTAAACTTTAAATGGAATTTTAAGTACGACCATAAACTTAATATAATTACATTAACTTGGAATGGTTTTAACTTTATGTGTTAAAATTATGAACATCACGGTTTTCGACGGCACTTAATTTTAAACAAGTGAGTGACCGAATCAATATCGAGTTTTGGGCAGTAAGGCGAATTACCAACGGTCCTAACCCTAATTACAAATTGACGCGAACATTTACGGTTTTAGCGCGACGAAACCAAATTTTAACAGGTCGTCAGACGAATTTCGCGTTTTGGGCAATAAGACTTAGGGGTCGTACAGACACGGATAGTAATTTAGTCTAGTAGCAAGTGTTGCTAAGATACTAACTGAAATATGTCAAAATAATCGATATTCAAACGTGATATTACAAAATATCACCATTTAATACTTCGCAAATTGCAAAGACAATAAATCTTGAATTTTCACAGTTTGACATTTCGTTCCATAGTGTGCCGATGGCCTCCCTAACCCGAATCAAAAATTGAAGTGGAAACATACAGTTTTAACGTGACAGGATCTAATTTTTAATGAATCACCAGAATAAGAGACCGGTTTGGGCAATGAGGCCAACTTACGACCTCTCTAACCCGAATTAAAATTTGAAGTGGGGACTTATGACTAGCATGACAGCACCTAACGTTTTAAACAGTAAGTTAGACAAGATCGCGATTTGGGCAACGAGACCAACTGCCTCCCTAATCTGAAGTTCAAATTGCAGCGAGGATTTACAGCGTTCGCGTGGCGTGATAAATTTAGAAGGTTTCTTACGACACTCCTTAGAAAACAACTTATTATGGCAAATGGCCAGTTGACCAACTCAACATAGGTTTTTACCATGGTAAATCAGTGTTTGTAAAATTCTTGCTTCCCTAACGGGTAATAATGAAAATTGTATCGATCGAAATAGATTCTTGTTTCGCGTTTGGAGATACCAAACACTAAACTTGTTATTTCGCCTTTAATTAATCTTAAAAATGCAATAATAAATTGGGTGGTTTTGAAGTCATACGATATGTATTGGAAAAATAGTAGTCATAAATTATTCCACATCAAATTTGTTAAAGTGATTTTTAGGCGAATATTTTTCCAGGGCAAGCTGTACTGTTAAAAAGCGCACAATTTATTTTTGCAATTTTAATAATAATGAAAGAGGAAATGGAACCTGTTGGATATCTCCAAACGGCGAAAAGAAATTTTCTTTCGATTGATACTAAAATTACTATGGGGAACAGAAATCTTAACAAAAAGTTGATTTTCCATGCTACTTATGCTCAGGTGGTTGACTGGCCACCCGGTATAGTGTGATGATTATATTGGCTTATAATGATCCGCTTATAAGTCCAAGCGCGCACTTGCGGTTGTGCGGCTAAATAATCACAATCGCACAAAAATATCAGTGCGCGCACTGCGGCTAAATCGTAAATTTATTTTATGGATTTTATTGAAACTGTTGTTGCGTTTAAAAACAACACAAAGAATGATTTTAAAGTTATCTATGTACATAGTACATCCAGTTGTTACTATAATTAATTCTTAATATTAATTTATTCATTTTGTATGTATACCAAATCAATTTATTATATTATATTTTATTTGCCAACAATCGCGCCGCTACAAAAATAGAACTATTAGTTGCATGTTTTTAACAGCTGCGGTTATTTAGCCGCATGTGCGCGCATTTGTACTTGAAACTGTGATTTCTATTTTTGCGGATAAGCAACAATGAACCAATACTTTTGGCTCCCAGTAGTCCATTATACTGTCATTTGCGTATACTTATATTAAATACGAGGGGAGATCAATAAGTTCGGTAAAAACGATATAAGGAAAGAAGTTATAACAAAATCCCCAAAGGGATTCGCAACAAAATCAAATAGAAGGCCAGTTTTTGATAATTAAATCAATGCAAGCATCTTCGGATTTTTATTACATTTTTAATGGTAACCAGTTTTGAAATTTGTAAAAATGAAGATAATGTGATAAAACGTGATAAAATTTTAAACAAAAAAGGGGTAAAAGTGAAAAATAAATACAATATGATATGCTTGAAGTGTACAATGAAGTTAATCTTCACGAAAAATAATTTAAATAAAAATTTTATTTCATTAAAAAGTATTTTGATTCCTTACTTATACCGTTTTCACCAAACTAGTTGATTTCCCCTCGTAGCGTTGAAAATCTAACAATGCAATGTTAAGGCAGTTATTTAGTTACAACTCGATACTGTAGCAAAGTTTTTTCTTGGTATTTCATTTTGGCTGCTATATAGTAAAATTAAGTTTTTCTTAAATGGAAATTATAGTTGGACACTACATCATGATATTTACAAAACTAATTTTCTCAGCGTTCCAACGAAATAATTACAGATACCTATTGTTTATATAAATATTATATTTAATAATAGTAAAAATATAAACAATTTTAGCTTTTAATAATAAGTAGGTTATACAAAATATTTTATGTCACGTTGTTTAGCAAAACCTGAATAAAAACTAAGAACAAAATTTCAAATGTGTTTGAATCCATTCAAGGTAAATAACTTGATTTAATAAAAATACAGAGAGAAAGTTTGAGCCAATATTGAATTTATTGTAATTGAAAATGTCTATAGGTAATAATAAGGAAATTATAGTAATTTTAAAAATTGTATATATTTTCAACCCCCCCCTCCCTAATGAAACCAGATATTGAATTACATTTTTCAACATTAAAATTATCTTGAAATGTGACAAAATACTATTTAATAAGTATATTTCTAACTCGATAAATAAGGGGTGCCATAAGAAACCAGTAAAAAATCGATCACCCGCACATCATGAAGTTAGAAGAACGATACATAGCAGTTCTTCCACGGTTTGTCGTTTTATGTCGCCATGAAATCTCGATTCAAAACACGGAATTTAAAATTCATGCAAAATAACAAATGGCTAATATTAATTAAATATAACTAACCTGATTATTTTCCCATGCAACTTTCAGAAGCCAAACCAATGTGATATATTGAAACCGATAGATAATTTCCAGGCTTGTATCGTCCGTGGTGATTTCCCTCCCTGAAACAAATAAATTGGTAAGAATTAGTTTAAAGTTGTTTACAATTAATCTGTTCGTAATTGTATGGGTAGGGTTGTATTTTACTATCGTTTTATTATTGTCTTGAATTTCACTTTTATGTTGCAGTAAATAATTTCGTCGATTGTGGAGTAAATTTTTGCATTTACCTTTGGAGTGAAAAACATTTTAAATTTCCACAATTGGCAATTTATTTTCGGACAACAGCAAAATCCGAAAGAATCAAAATGTGATCGACAAATCAAAAAAGGTAAGGTACTTACAGTGAAGAGCAAATATGAATAATTCTTACCGATACAACTCGCTCTTTAAATTGAACCATGAATCAACCTTTATACAGATTACTTAGATTAAAATAAGCTTGTGATTTAAGTTTGAAAATGACTTATCTACTACTAAAACATTAAACATTGCAGGTTCCATATTTTTTTAAAGATCATAACCAAAAAGTGAATGGCCAAAGATTGTTCTAGTATGCAAATAACCAACACTAAATGAAATCCTGTGTTTTTAATAACAAATCATCGCAAATATAAGCTGCTTACCGTTTCATTTCACACCAAAAATAATATTTGAAAATTAAACATTTCAGAATAAATTAAATTGTAATTGAAAGATAATTTTCGACGAAATATGACAACTTATTAATAATTAAAACGAGCGCCATCTAACCATAAACATTACATCTGCATACCTTACAGATTCCTGTAAAATGTGATACACAATATGTACTACCATATTACAGATTCCTGTAATATGTGATAAACAATATCCACTGCCCTATTACAGATTCCTGTAATAAACAATATCCACTACCATATTACAGATTCCTGTAATATGCGATAAACAATAGGCACCACCATATTACAGATTTCTGTAATATGTGATAAACAATATCCCTACCATATTACAGATTCCTGTAATATGTGATAAACAATATTAACTACCATACTACAGATTCCTGCAATATGTGATAAACAATATGCACTAGCATATCACAGATTCCTGTAAAATATTTTGATGCTTTGCTATTGAAACAATTCAAATTTTAAATGCATGCAATCTAATTAATTATATCATTTGTAATGTAACAAACCTTTTATTATTTCATCCATCTATTGTTCTTCATGCTATGATGAAAATTTAAAACCAAAGATAGAAATTCGATAGTCACCGAGTTTTGCAACTGGTGATTTTCACCAAAATACTGGAACAAAAAATAAATAAGAATCTTTGCAAGAATATTGTCAATGATTAATCTAGCTACAACTTATGCTCGACTGATGGTATAATACATAATATGTTAACAAACACTTTTTCAAATTTTTTTCATTTTAATTCTTTCCAAGTTCATTTTTATAACAAACAAATAACAATGTTATTTTGAAAAAAATTCGGGCAAGCGTAAATTTATTAGACATTATTTAAATGAAAAACACATTTAAAAAATAAAATAGGACATCAACAGTAAAACATTTGTGCGTTTTTACTTCGAAAATTTGTTCACAAAATTTTAATTTGGAAATTACGTTAACATTAAACCTGTGAATACATAAAAAATTGTAGAAATAATCTAGGTACTACAGGGTGGTCTTTATAGAGTAATAAGAAACAAATTTGGTTAAAAAAATTTGAAACTCGATAAGTGCACTAACATTAAACCCTTGAATATATAAAAAATAGAAGGAAAATTCTAAGTGCTACAGGGTGATCTGTAAAGAGTGATCAAAACTAAACTTTGACCAAAACATTTGGAACTTTATAATAACGCTAACATTAAATCTGCCACTGTACAAAAAATAGTAGAAAAATTCTAGGTGCTACAGGGTGGTCTGTAAAGAGTGATAAAAACTAAACTTTGACCAAAACATTTGAAACTTTATAATAACGCTAACATTAAATCTGCCACTGTACAAAAAATAGTAGAAAAATTCTAGGTGCTACAGGGTGGTCTGTAAAGAGTGATAAAAACTAAACTTTGACCAAAAAATTTGAAGCTTTGTAATTAAGATAACATTACATCCGCGAATACACTAAAAATTGTAGAAAAATTCTAGGTGCTACAGTGTGGTCTGTAAAGAGTGATAAAAACTAAACTTTGACTAAAAAATTTGAAACTTTGTAATAACAGTAACATTAAATCTGCCACTATACAAAAAATAGTAGAAAAATTCTAGGTGCTACAGGGTGATCTGTAAAGAGTGATCAAAACTAAACTTTGACCAAAAAATTTGAAACTTAAAATATCCATAACTTTGTAAAAGATTGAATCAAAAGCATCACTATAGAAGCTCAAACAAAGCTCTATAGATTGACATCAATTGCACACATAATGAAAATAATCGCTCAAACGAAAATAATGGATGCTCATTGGTGCTCTAACGTTTGATACCAATTTTATAAGAAAATTCGATGGGGGGGGGGCACTAACATATACCTATTGAAAACTATATTAATACTATTGATGTGTGACAGACAAAGCTACAGAAACTTTAATGAAAAAAAACCACTGCAGAATTTAAGCATCAACTTTTGTATAATTTGGGTTAGAGAAGTTTCATTGTAATCCATTATAACTTGAATATTATTATCATGGAAATGACAACTCAATGAGAAGATCAAATAATTGAGTTGCACTTGTACCTTGCTATAGAACAATTATAATAATAATAATACTTTATTTGGTAATTTACTACCACTATTTACATCACAAACAAACAAATCCATACAAACTCCCAAAAAAAATCAGTTTACAAAAAACATCCGCCCTAAACAATAAAGAATAAACATTAAATCATTAACCCCTTCTAAGTAAAATGCAAACTAACGCGTAATTCTTAACATTTCTCTTAAAAATTTCAACTCTTTTCTCCATCTTAAGAGATAACGGCAAGTCATTAAATAATTTTAAACCACTATATAACGGCATATTTTGTGTTCTATTATTTCTAAACAGATTCAAACGAAAATCCTGGGCATTACGCACTTGATACCTATTCACATCTACCACATAAGTAATATTGTCGCACAAATACGACGCAAGCATCTTATTCTTCAATTTGAAAACAAACATCAAAACATTAACCACAATTCTTTGATAAACACTCTGCCATTGCAATGTGTCTAGCAACATACTTTTGGATATAAAACAACCTACTCTTAAAATTGTTCTCATACCCCTATTCTGTAGCTTTTGTAACCTATCCAACATGCCACCATTGCCCATAAACAGAACAGACGAACAGTACTCAAAAATGAGGCTTTATCATCACATTAAAAATCCTAATTGCGCTCAAAACCGATATATTCTTCCTAATTTTCAAAAACATTAGATTCAAAAGAATTAGATAAATTAGAAAAAGTTCACATTTGAATCAACCACCATAAATAATATTAACAAAAACCTTACAATCCACGATACTTCGGAAGTGTTATTCCAGATGGTAATGGGAACCAGGTGTTGATACGAGTATATTGTTTGTTGTTATGAAAGCTCTTTTTCAAATTTGTCGGTGCAATTTATTCGCCAGGATGAACCCCAAAAACTGCTGGATTGCTTCCTCGGTGTCAGCAAAAGCTTAAAAAATTAATATGAATGTGTTATGAAATATAGTATGTAAAAAGACAAAAATAATTATCTTAAGTTAGTACCGCACTGTTAAAACATAATGGCATGTTATTTGGACCAAATGAAGTTTGGTGCACAGGTTTACTATTTTAGTCTTAATAATATATATTAATTTTTAGGGGGGGAAAGGGACCCCTTTGGGAGGGGGTGCAAAACTCACAATTAAAAAAAAATTGTTCCAGCAACCTAAACTACTTATAAGTTTATTGAAAAAAAATTAGCCCTCTATGTTCATTAGTTCCAAAGTTACACACCCTGATGTTCGAGGATGTAAACTGAAAAGTATCACATTTAGCTGGCCTTAACATGGAAATGAATTAAATTTACAAAAAAAAATCAAATAATGTATTTTTGATAATCAAATCTATGTTGAATTTGATAAACAAATATCAACAAAGAATGAAAAGTTTTACAACCAGTAAATATTGAAATAAATTAAAACATAAAAATGTTTATAAGGCGTATCTGGTTGGTAGAAACAGCTTATTAGCTGAATACATAACCGTTGCAAAAACAAACGAAGTGTTTAGCGAAAGCAAAGACGAGAATCCGTTCATTCAAGTCGTGAACGCAGGTAGTTCACCAAAAATGAATCACTCTCATGCACTCCACCTATCGTATGACTATAGTTTCGCTGTTACCCTGTATGGGATTCAGCTCGTCAGATACGCATTGGTGGGAGCGATATCATTCTCGATTTTTTTTTTTTTTCGATTTTCTGGACTGACCAAAATGGAGCATCCCGGCGTAGCCGGCCTTCTCCTTCATCTGAAAGTATACATTAGTGACATTGGAAATTATGGAGGCCGGTGGGCCTCGCGGAATAGCGCTGAGCTAGACTGACTGGGTCATTCTCGATTCACAAACCTACTTGTGTGTTCACAGAGCTCAAACTTCTAGAGAAACGTGAGTACACTCCGCCACCTATCGAAAGTATTTTGCAACAGTCTTGTGAGCGTGCTTTCGCTAAACACTTCGTTTGTTTTTGCAACGGTTATGTATTCAGCTAATAAGCTGTTTCTACCAACCAGATACGCCTTATAAACATTTTTATGTTTTAATTTATTTCAATGTATTTTTGGTTCAACTGCATTGTCATATTATGATAAACTTTTTATCAAAATTAGGGATGGTGTAGACAACTTATATTCAGATAATAAATATTTATGATGAAAATCTATACAATTAATTGAAAATCGATTCCGACTTTTTCAAATAAATATAACGGTGGTCGCGCAACTTAGCTATACTTTGAGCTGTTATTGCTATGTGAATACGAATCTGACGAAAAATATGTGTAAATACTTTTTTGTAGAGAATTTAATTAGCTTTAATTTTATATTAAACTATTTTGTCATAAGTTGCAAAAAACTTGAGAAATCGGTGAAAAACTGATTTTTGTCCGTTTCTGCCTATACTTGATTAATTTTTAGTAACCGAACCCATGCTCATCCCATGATAAAATTCGGTACGCATGCTCAGCACATTTGTACAAAAAAACTGTAAAAAAATTAACCAAAAAAAGACCCCTTTAGAAATAGGGTTAATATTAAAAAATTAATCCAGTTAGGGGTTGAAAATATAAAATGTGGTTAAATATTTGAATAGAATGTTCGTTTACCTTTACAGAACATTTTTTATTTTTAAATTTAGACCACCGTGGACGAAGTTACAGTCGTTTTCCTACAAGTCTACACACCGACTTTTTGAAAGACCGAAACAAGGAAACGAGTGCCTTTTTGGGCAAATCCTTTAATTTGTATTTTTTATTTCTTACTAAGATGGTGTGTACCAAATTTTGTCAAATTAGGCATGGGTCAAGTAAATTCATGATTCGATTTGAGATGGAATTGACCCATATATGCCAAATAAATTTGACAATAAGGGTGTTCACGAGGGCGTCGTAGTTTCGTACTTTGGTATGACAACCATATGACATTCGTACTTTAAACAACCAATCACAATCAAGGAATCAAGAAATAAACTACCGGCTGTCATATGGCCGGTAGTTTATTTCTTGATTCCTTGATTGTGATTGGTTGTTTAAAGTACGAATGTCATATGGTTGTCATACCAAAGTACGAAACTACGACGGCCTCGTGAACACCCTTAATATTTTATTTTAAATTACTAAAATTTAAAAATTAAAATTTCTGTCTAACCCATAGGGGAGAAATATTAACACTTGGTGCGCTGTAAGCAACATCAACGTGACGTCACGCTGATGCACGCTAATGATATAACCTCGCTTGACCTCGCTCAGAAATACTTTGATTTGGTTTTGAACGATAATAATATCTACATTACAACTAAGTAATACATAAATAATTTAATAAAAAATAATAAATTTAACGTGTTTTAATTAATTTTTAAAATAATTTTAATTAATTAAGACGTCAAATATTTAGTTGATATTACAGCCACCAGGGTGCGTACAATTAATATTTTTCCCCTATAGATGTTTATATTTTACATCTATGGTATAACCAAACAAGACCAAATATTTTGACATTTAAAAAAAAAGCAATATTTTTAAAAAACATTTCTGATTATTACCTTTTTGTACAAATGGTTAATGAAGATTTCTTCGAAAATACAGATAACTTAATTTTGCTTCGTCAAAATCGAAAAGAAGTCGAAATAAGGTGTCAGTGGAATGGAAAGATGAGTCCATCACAAAATTGATTTCTGTTGTCGAAGCCAAAGACTTCTTGTGGAATACACTCAACATGCAAATTATAAATGTTAAAATCTGAGAGACGCAGCATGGCACAACATTTCCAAAATTAAGAGGTAACCCATTACCCCATGAATTTTCAAACATCAAAAAACAATCAATTAAATACACTAAAATTGCCTGGATCCGCTTTTGTATTTTTTTTAAATAGCAAATACAAATAGTGTAAGAAAATTGGGCACATTTTGATCAAAAAAATCCAAAATCGGTTTTCTGCGATTTTTCGACGGATTTCGTTAGATAATTGTTCGTACTTTAACATACTCAAAAACGTCCTCTCGGAACCCTGAGCTTTTTACCAAATTCTTCGTCTGAAGTTGAAATTTTTTATGAAGGAGTACAAATTATGTTTTTCGGCAAAATATTTTTAAACAAATTTCTATTTCAGTTATATTGTTATCATATAACTCATTAAAAAAATTAAAAACACTTAAAATATTTTTATTTCATTTTGGTATCATGCCCTTGTTTTTTAGCACGGAAATGGGGGCATAATATGGCTTTTATAGCCCTAGGGCCTATAAAGTTGCTAAGCAATGACAACAATATCAAAACAAAAGAGTTAGTCCAGACTCTGTGTTTTTTGCGCGATCGATCTGAAATTTTGCATATGCCTTCCTACCGACAATCACGGAGGGGAGTAACTTGCGAAAGGGGGAGAATTTTTTGCTCAGTTTTTCGATATCTAGTGCCGTTTTCGAGTTATTGCTAAATAAAAAAATTAATTCTCGCCCCTCCAAGTTTCTCGCCATAGGAACCATGGCACACCAAAAATTCATAGCACAAACAAAATGACATGATATTTTTTCTCAAAATACTTAATTCTTCAATTTTGACAATTCAAGTACCAAGTACCAAAATGAAATAAAACGTTGTATGTACCACGGGCACAATCAGATTATAGCCCTCGGGCAATAATTTAAATTACCCTCGGTGCTATAATCTATTGATTGTGCCCTTGATACATAAATAACTATAACAACATCCTTGAAATCATGAAAAAGTTTTCTAAAACTTATCAGGGGGTTCTGATTTTTGGATATGTTTTAAAGTTTGGGGAACTAATAAAAATTCTGAGTTGGCGACCTCAGCGACCGCCACGAAGTCTCTTCCGTCCATAACCCTTATGCAAGGTGTGGTGGCATCAATTTGCTATGCCTGCGACTATTCGTCGCCAGTTGTTGCGGTTTTGCGCTGCTGCGATGGACTCGTGCAGTCCTTGTCCTATTAGATTTTTAGTTCGATCGATCCAGCGCGTTGGCGATCTTCCTCGCGGTCGTCTTCCTTCCACTTTTCCCTCCACAATCAACCTTTCCATAGTATCAGTTCTTCTTGCCATGTGTCCCAGATATCCTAGATATCTCTGGTTGACTATTTCGACCAATCTTTTGTTGATGTGGAGTTCCTCTATAATTGAGACATTAGTTCTACGTGCCGTCCATGGTATGCGCAGCAGTCTCCTATAACACCACATTTCGAACGCGGCTATTCTTCGTTCGTCGGTAGCTTTAATCGTCCATGTTTCCGCGGCGTAAGTTGCGATTGAGAATATCAGTGTTTGTATTATTTTAAGTTTAGTTTTTATTGTAATGGATCGATCTTTCCAAATTCTTTTCAGTTTTGTCCATGATGTTCTGGCAATCGCCAATCGTCTCCGAATTTCCAGTTCGCATCCGCCATTATTATCTATTGTCGATCCTAAATACTGGAAACTGTCGACTACCGCGAACCCGGCCACGCTTTGTATTAGAGGTTGGTTATTATTGGCTCTGTCTATAATCATGATCTTTGTCTTCAAGCGATTTATTTCCAGCCCATATGTGATGCTTTCCTCTGCAAGCCGTTCCATGATGCTCCGCATATCCTCTTCACCTGTTGTTAATATGACAGTGTCATCCGCATACCGCAAGTTAGTTTTCTTCTTTCCGCCAATCGAAACTCCGCCATCCCAATTCTCCAAAACCCGTCTCATGATGTACTCCGTGTAGATATTGAATAATATGGGTGACAGTATGCATCCCTGCCGTACCCCAGCCGTTAATTTGAAGTCCGTTGATAAAGTGTTGCATACGCTCACTACCGCACTGCTCGTCTCGTATAGCTGTTGTATAATTCTGATTAGGTGTACGGGTGTTCCCATTTCTTCTAGGATCTTCCACAGTTTATTCCACTTCACTCTATCAAACGCCTTGCTGTAGTCCACGAAGCACAAAAACACCTTCACCTGGAATTCTCTTGCTTTCTCTATTATCTGTCTGACATTTAGAATTTGCTCTCGCGTGTGTTATGTTAAAGTAAAACCATGCATTAATATAATAATTAAAAATTTCAAATATGTTACGATAGCCTGACTCACATTCGATTCAGCAGTCTATCGCATTCCTTTTAAAGTTCAATAACTGTAAAATTAGCAATAAGCAATATTTTTATTATAAATAGTCACAATTGTAATTATAGATTATTATTATGCTGTATGTCTAAAATCGATGTCAGTCGTAATTTTCAATAAATTTATTTAAGTAATTTTGATTTTTTTAAAATAATTTTGTTAAGTGAAATTAACTGGCGCAGTCGGTAGGATACTCAGAAGGGCTTTAGATCAAATTCTCTAAAATAACCCTTTTTGTGTTAACAATCAACTGAGAACCAACATTAAATTTTAAGTGATAAGAAGAAACAAATAAAAAGTGCAACAAGAAGAAACAAATAGAAGACAATCAATCAATCCAATAAGAGGGAAGAAGTTTCGAAAGATTTATAACCAAGGGATGAAGAAATTCACAACGTTCTTCATTTGCTTAGCGTAAGTTTTTGCTCATTATTATATTTCCTTTATTCCTTCCTGAATGTCAGAAGCAGAAATAACCGAATTATTCAATAATTTAACCCTATCATCGGAATCAATTTTACAAAGTATTCCAAATATTCTATTAAACGATCCCCCTAGTAATAATTACGAAATGGCACAACTAGATAGATTTAACTGCGAATTAGTACCAAAATATGATGGCAATCCAGCGACTTTATCGATATTTATTAATGCATGTGAACATTTATTGAGAAGATTTGGTACAACAAATTCAGATGATGTTGTCAACGGACAACTTATACAAGTTATACTGGGCAAATTCGAAGGACGAGCACTCACATTAATTGCTAGTCGAGAAAATTCAAATACCTGGGGTAACATAAAAAAATTATTATTACAACATTTTGGAGATCAACGCGACGAAAATTGTCTACTACGTGATCTGATGAGCCTCAAACCATACAAAAACGAATCCTCATATCAATTCGGAATGAGATGTCAGGATGTACGAAGCTTACTTTTAACCCATCTACAATTACATGAAGCGGACCCAAACGTCAAGTTGGTAAAAACGAAAATTTACGATGATTTATCACTCCAAACATTCCTTCAGGGTTTGAACGGTCAAATTGGCCTAGTTGTAAGATTAAAACAGCCACCCAATCTAGAAGCGGCAATGGCGTACGTAACAGAAGAAGAAAATTTCATGTACGCCCAAAATAAAACAAACATCTTAAATTTCCAACGGCAATATCAACCGATAGAAAAGAAACAACCATTTCATCCAACTCCAATGCCGAGTGTCAACCCACCTATGTTAACCAATTTTGGACAGCAGCCACTACAAACCCAAAATATACTTCGACCACCCGTATTCAAACAAGCTAGTACAACAAGGACACCAAATCCATTTGCCTCACAACCTCGAACTTTCGGAAGATTTTCAGGCCCACCAACGCAATCAAGAATGGTCCCACAGCAAACAAATAATTACAGTTACAAGAGAAACTATCAACAACCTAATTATAACGGACCACAATGGAACACATTTAAACCTCCACAACAACGCTACGAACCAGAACCAATGGACATTTCATCTGGGAATACCCGTCGATCAGGAATCCCACAACAAGAAACACAAGTATTGTACTATCAAGATATAGAACAAGGAGATTATGAAGATACACCCACATATGAACTAGCAGAAAATTGTGATGAAGTTTATGAAACAAAAGTTAGCCAACCATTGGAAAATTCCAACGAACATGAGTACGTCGAAAATTTCCACATGGAAGCCTACAGTACCAGCACGACAAATAATACAATAAACCTTAATATAACGACTCTTTCCAAATTGCCATATATTAAAATTCCAGAATTAAAGTTAAAATTTTTAATAGATACAGGATCAACAAAATCTTTAATAAATCAAGAAATCGCACATAAATATTTCCCTAACCAAATTAATTACGAATCGTTCAAAATTCTGACAGCTCATCAAGTAAGTCAACATGATGAAGTAGCATACATAAGGTTACCCGATTCAATCGATTCTACAATCAAGCACAAGTTCTACCTTTTTAATTTTAACAATAAATACGACGGTTCAATAGGTGTAGATTTATTAAAATTTTTAGAAGCCAAAATTAATTTCAAGGATAAGGTACTAAAAACGAAAAACAAAACGATACCGATCTATTTAGGAGACGACGACGATGACGACATCTCGATGGCAGTCAATCTAGACGAATCCGAAAACGACCTCAGAATAATCGATTTGGATACAGAGAAAGAATGGGCAGGAGCACCCATGCCTACCATAAGCGAAATCAACGGGTTACTGAACAATTCAAATGAACCGGCAGCGAAAGGCCAAGATGATGGAACTATTCATTCCAACATAAACGACGAACGAGTAACAGCAGTCCACATCATTAAAGAAGCTATAGATGATAAAAAACACCAATTCATAATTAAGACAACCCACCAGGGAGAGTTGAAGGTACAAACAAAAAACCAAAAATTTCTGACACTAATCGACAGTTTGGGAAAAATCGGACAAGCAGTTCCAATAACAAGTAGAAATATTACTGAACTTGCGAATGCCTTAATCACACATTTTTCATACTACGGAGTTCCAGAATCAATAACAAAGGATAACGGGACGGAGATAAAACACGATATCGTACGAGAATTATTAAACTTACACAAGGTAAAGGTTCATTTTACTACACCAAGAAATTCACAATCAAATAGGATGATCGAAAGGATGATTTCAACCCCAATCGAACACCTACGAATTATGAGGGTAGATGGCAAGAAAACTAGTAACATAAGAAGAAAAACTAAGAAAAAATTTTACGGACCTTTTATCATTACAAAATTATTTAACGATAACACGGCGGAAATCCGGAATAAAAATAATCGAATACAGAAGATACATGTTAGATTACTAAGAAGACCTACTCTTGTTACAGATGCTGCTACGCAACCGTCGACATCCAAGACTTGAAGAACAACCCCGGAATGTTACCACTTAGATTAGGAATAGTTAATAATCAAATTAGTTACTGGACGCTTATTAGAGTAATAGATATAGCACCACTTAGAAGGGAATTAGATGAATTAAATAGTAGTTTTAACAATTTAACCTTAATATACAGTAAACATGAAAACGGGAAAACACATCGATGGAATAATCAAAATCTACATAGCCTTTTGGAACATACCATAACCGAAACTAATACAAAATTCGAACAAATTAATCTTTACGAAAATCATAGAAGAAAAAGAGGTTTCATTAATGGATTGGGCGGACTAATTAAAACCATTACAGGAAATTTGGATAATGAAGATGCAGAAAAATATAACTATGCAATAAACCAATTGACCAACGATCAAAATAAAGTAAAGTTGCTATTTAAGGAACAAATTAAATTAACAACTTCAGCAATGGAAAACTTCAACAACAGCATTATTAAAATAGCAAGAAATCAAGCACTTTTACTAGAAAAATTAACCTTCATGGAACTTAATATAAATGCAACTAATTTTTACAAAACTAAAGTAGATGAAAAATTA
The DNA here is from genome assembly GCA_932274525.1 of Podabrus alpinus. Taxonomy (NCBI): domain Eukaryota; kingdom Metazoa; phylum Arthropoda; class Insecta; order Coleoptera; family Cantharidae; genus Podabrus; species Podabrus alpinus. The sequence goes on from OW026451.1 coordinate 25,167,809, forward strand.
ACGATGACGACAATTTATCTAGAATTAATAACAGCCGCAGCAACAATACGAGATATTTTAGAAACACTCGAAGAAGCGATCACCTTTGCATCAGCAAACATTATGCATCCATCAATATTAAAAGCCAAAGACCTTAATCACGAATTGTTACAGATACAGCTATTATTAACAAATTCTAAATTGCCTATAAACCCAAATTTGGAAAATATTCACGAATTTCATAAAATCATAAATATTAAAGCCTTTATCCAAAATACCAAAATACATTTCATATTAGAAATCCCAGTCGTCGAAAAAATCGACTATAATTATTTTCATCTATTTTCCTGTCCAATATTTAATAATCCTTTATACTCAATAATCATTCCCAAAGCCAAATTCCTTGTAATAAACGAGCAAAACTTCGCATTAAGTAACCAAAGATGTAAAGATATAAATTTTAACAAATTTTTGTGCAAATTGGAAATTAACCAAATCGAAGAAAAGTCACCTTGCGAAGTTCATCTTATTCAACACACAAAGAAATACCAAAATTGTCAGCAAGAAAGTTTAAGTTTGGCCCACACGAAAGTCCAACAGGTCTCTAGTAATCAATGGATGGTAATAACAAAGGGAGAAGACGTAATCAAGAAAGAATGCGATGCAACAACAGAAACTATTTCGTTAAATGGAACATACTTAATATCACTAAATGGTAAATGCAGGATCAAAATACAAACAAAATTACTAACGACACAAGAGAAACGACTTAAAAATAACTTAGTGGAAATCCCGAAGTTAAAATTCGAATACACTAGCAACAGACACAATAATGTCAACATTACCTTCAGGCCAATCGAATTGGAACCGATAAATTTGGACGAAATTAAAGCAACAGAAATCAAATTGCATCAAATCGAGGAAAACATTGAAGAAACATCCCAAGCTCCTGTGTACTTCCATCAAGCAAGTGGATGGACCATCATGTTATATATGTTAATTTTCATTATTTTAATCACATATGTTTTAGTTAGAGTTTTTAAGAAGAAAACACCATCCGGAACAATCAAAGAGAAACCAATCGAACAGAAACCAATCGAACAGATCGGACTTCAAAATTTAAGGATACCCTAATTTTGGTCCTAGAGGGGAGGTGTTATGTTAAAGTAAAACCATGCATTAATATAATAATTAAAAATTTCAAATATGTTACGATAGCCTGACTCACATTCGATTCAGCAGTCTATCGCATTCCTTTTAAAGTTCAATAACTGTAAAATTAGCAATAAGCAATATTTTTATTATAAATAGTCACAATTGTAATTATAGATTATTATTATGCTGTATGTCTAAAATCGATGTCAGTCGTAATTTTCAATAAATTTATTTAAGTAATTTTGATTTTTTTAAAATAATTTTGTTAAGTGAAATTAACTCGTGCCTTTTCCTGGTACAAAGCCTGATTGTTCCTCTGCTATTTGTGGTAGAAGAAAGGATCTAAGTCTGCCGGCTAGTATGTGTAGCATAACCTTACTTGCATGGGAGACCAAAGCTATGGTTCTGTAGTTACTACATAGTGTCGGGGTTCCCTTTTTGTGTATAGGGATTAGGATGGATGTAGTCCATTTTTCTGGCCATTTTTCCGATGACCATATGCACTGGCATATGTTGTGCATTGTGTCAATTCCATTTTCCCCCATAGCCTTCACTATCTCCGCTGTTATGTCATCAGGCCCTGGTGCTTTTCTATTTGTTAGTTTTTTGATGGCCCTTTCCACTTCGCTTCTGAGTATGTCTGGTTCTCTTTCATAGTGCCTTATGTTCTTCTCAAAGCATGGTGTATAACTTTGGTCATTGTAAAGTTCCGCACAGTATTTTTTCCAGACTTCCGAAACTCCTTCTATATCCGTTATCGTTCTGCCATGTTCGTCTTGTATAATTTGGGTTTTTGGCTTAAACTCTCGCGAGAGGTATTTAACCCTGTCGTATAGGTCACGGGTGTTGTTCTGTTCCGAGTGGGTATCTAGTTCCAGGCATATTTCGTGAAGATATTGGTTTTTATCTCGGCGCGTTTGTTTTTTAATTTTACGGCTAATTTGGCGCATTTTCAAGGCTTTGTCCATTGGGTCCATTTTGGTGAGTCGGATTTCTCTTCTCTCCTCTACAAGCAGCCATGTTTGTTCTGTCATCCAGTGTTTTCTTCTTTCTCTGATTATTGGAGCATTGCATGCTTGAACTGCTTCCTTTATCCATTTTTCGGTTCTCGCCCATAATTGGTTACAATCATTTGTCTTCTCAGGTTGTTTTATTTTATACAAGGCATCCTGGAGGTCCTGCGGTTTTGGTGTATTCATTCTTTTTGTCTTCCTAGTTATTGTGCTTTTTCGAAGTTTTATGAAGAAATCTCCGATCAGTAGTCGGTGGTCAGATCCACACTCCGCGCTGGGCTTCGTTTTGACATTTTTAAAAGAGCTTCTCCATCTCTTGTTTATCAGGATGTAGTCGATTTGGTTTCTAGTGTTACCGTCCGGCAACGTCCAAGTGAAAAGTCGCCGAACATGGTGCTTGAAGGTGGTGTTCATGACTGTCATATTATTTCCAGTTGCAAACTGTATCATTTTTTCGCCTCTCTCGTTCCGTTCGCCACATCCGTATCTGCCCAAGTTCTCGCGAATGTGATTGTCGTTTTCAGTTGATCCTATCTTGGCGTTGAAATCCCCCAACACTATTGTAATGTTCTTAGATCTGCTGTCGGTTATTATTTCTTCTATCAAGCCATACATATCCTCAACCTCCTCATCCGGTGCCCCCGTCGTTGGAAAGTACACCTGTATTAGCTGCATCTTCTCTGGTTTGGTATTTAGTGTCAGTGTTATAATTCTTTCATTCACCGGTCTATAGCTTTCTACGTATTTTTCCAGTTGTTTTTCTATGATTATAGCAACACCGCCATATCCACCTCTTTCCTTGCTGGAAAAGTATACACAGTGTTCATCTGTCTTGAACGACGTGCAGCCATTTTAAAAAAAATGGCAAAAAAAAAGTTTCTTCGCAATATTTCCTTACCAGTTGACTTTAGGACGAAAATGACTTCTATAAATCTTATAGAGAATAAAATTTACTACAACTTCTATCTAAGGTATTTTTCTATAAGTCTAATAGTTGCTGAACCCCAGCACCGTTCAATAGAGCACATTTAAGATAATTTCAAAAACGCTCGAATTTGCTCTGACTTTTTTTATAATTTTTGGTTACTCTCTCTAACAAAGTCGATTATATGATTAAATCTATTAATATGTATTGTACTCTATTATAAAAAAAAGTCAGGTCAAAATCGAGCATTTTTGAAATTTTCTCAAATGTAACAACAGATGTTACAACAAATGTAACAAATTCAAAAATTAGTACGAACAATTACCTAACGAAATCCGTCGAAAAATCGCAGAAAACCGATTTTGGATTTTTTTTTCGCAATTTTCTTACACTAAAATGCCTGTCAACTGAAGGCGAAATGGTCTAACCTCAACTTTAAATCTTAGGCTGCTTTAAGGGGGTATTCCATTATTTTCACTTCAAAAAATACATTTTTTTTATATATTTATTATTAATCTGGAATCTTTCTGGAACATGTTAGTGAAAGAATTTTGTGAAAAATTTAAAAAATGAGGAAGTTATGAAGATTTCTAATAACGCAGTTGCAAATTCGTATATGGGAAACCTGCACTACTAGTCCAGGCAACGAAGGAAAAATAGCGGAAATAATTCGTGTATAAGCCAAAATTGGTACAGTTGTAGGGGAAGGTGTCCTTAACAACATACTAAAAGTACTGAGGGGTGGGGGTGGAGCTAAGGGTGGGGGGTTCTCGAAAGGTCTCTTTTTTCAATTTTTCGTTAATAACTCAAAAACCACTGCTTCTATCAAAAAAATGTATATATACTAAATTAATCTACATAAAATTCTCTACAATAAAGATTCCCTACACTTTTTTGATAGGATCAAAGCTTAAGGAAATATGGAGGGGTAAATAGAAAATTAAAAAAAAAAGTTTTTATGAAACATTAAATTTCGTCGAAATCTAAATTTTCATCATCATCGAAGCAATTTTGGACGGAGGCTCCGTTAGTACATGAGTTGATGCAGCCGCAGGCACTGGAGCAAGCAATCCCTGCTTTGCGGCAACCGCAGCGCACCCCACACCCAGTCGTGCATCGGCAAAATATCTTGTTCAAAACGGAGTCGGGTGCCACAAGGTCGTTCGTTTTAACTGCGTAAAGGATCCCATCTTCTCCCTTCACCCAACCCCATTGCAAACTCCTTGTTTATCTGCAAACTCCTTGTACGCCTCCGGATGGCTAGCTTTCAGTTGTATCATATCTTGGACATAGAGATGGGCACATTTTGCGTACTGGAAGTGCCCACTTGCGTGGAAGAATGGGATCATCTGCTGTACACACTCTAAGTGCCCGTCCCAAATACTACGACGCTCAGAATCGATGAACTTCTTCATTAGGGTCACCATGTTGAAGTATTGAACCCACAAAGCAGCGGTAGGGCCATTATCTTTGAGGGATTTCAGATGATTCTGAAATTTCGTCTAAGCTGACACCAAGGAAGCATTCTCTTCAACTTTTTCCGGAGTAAGTTCCTCCATGTTGGTCAGCATAGTCAAGATCTCTCTCTTCTCTTCCTCTGAAACATTGGCTCCTTCCAGAACAATTTGGCATAAAACAAGTTGAACAAGCAAATGTCCTCGAACAGCTCGGCTGTACGCGTGGCCTGTTAACATCTTGTCAACAGAATTAGCAGCGAATACTTGGCATAGTACATCTTTCAGTCCAGATCCAGCCATTGTGTGACCAATGCACCCCATGAAGGACATTAGGGTGTGAAACCCACAGTCTCACAACAATGTTCCCAAACGCGATTTCTCTAGCCTTTAGGTACAAAGGCTGGTGGAATGTTACGAAGCAAACTGTGGCCCCTATCTCTTGACTATTTTTTAAAGCATACTGTAACGCTGTATGTACTGTGCTGTACTCGTTAGGTGGTGCATTGATGAATGGAAGAAAGGTTACCGAAGTTTTCTCTTTGCTAATGACTTTACTCACCAATTGCATGAAACCCTTCCATTCTGGAACTGTTGGCACCTCTGCAGTGGGGTCCACCTCCTGGAGCCACTTACCACTCATCCACAGGAAATCTTGAACAGTGGGTATGAAAATGTCACAGGAGATGGGCATCAACACGCTCAAGTCTTCGATAGTAATTTGCTGCAATGCGTTGGTTCTCCTTCCCTCAAAGGCTTGCAGCTCCAGAACTCCCAGCTGGCCCACTTCTTCCTGGGGAGGAACAGATTTCAGTCTTTCCACTTTCGTGGATGTAAGGAAAGCGTGGGTTGGTGTAACACATTTGATTCCTCCCATGCTGTGGAAGGTATTCCAGCCATCGAGAGTGGATACATTGAAGTCTGCATTATCAAAGATGTACTGACAAAATGTGTCACTTGGGATAGGCTCTTGCGGGTGGTGGGTGGTGGAGAGCTCCACCTGCTGAGCGTCATAGTAAGAGGCACTCAATCCCAACTTCGATAGTAGGGATACCAAGTTCTTTGATGCGAATTTTCTGTATATGAACAGAGCGATGCTGGTCAGAATTGGGGATATGAAACATCGAGGGCGAACAGCAGCAATAAGAGCATGAGCAATAGTTGTCATATTTTTCCCCACTGCCTCTTTCGACCTTTTTTTTCTTGCAATGCAGTCCATGAAGACTCTAAGAGATTTTGGTATTAATTGTTCAGCCTCACTGCAGAAGCTAGATAAAGGGGGATAGGCACTGTTGTCGTAAGCCATGGATTCAATGTCTTCCAAGATAATCTCAGCAGCTTTTTGTACAATCCTCTCACGTTCTCTTTGTTCATCATTACACCTTGAAGTGTACCATGAGTCGCTCAAGATTTTATCACTAAAACTACGAAAGGAGACGACAGTTTGTTTGGTGCGAATAGTACTGAAAAAAATTTGGTCTCCATATTTTTCATATTATATATTTTTCCATATTTTTACGATTTTCGGTAAAATTTAATACAAAATACGTCAGGATACGCCAAAATCCCGTATATTTAAAAAAAAACTGTTTTTTTTTAATTTTCTATTTACCACCTCCATATTTCCTTAAGCTTTGATCCTATCAAAAAAGTGTAAAGAATCTTTATTGTAGAGAATTTTATGTAGATTAATTTAGTATATACAGTGAAATCTCTCATAACGGACACCTCCGATGGGCGGACAACTCCATTAGGCGGACACTATTTGATAGTCCGGAATGAAGTACAGTTAAAGCTCCTTATTCACGGTTTCGTTATTCGCGTTTTCAGTATTCGCGGAGTTAAAAAATGCAACCACTTCTTGTATTCGCGGTTGAAAATTTCGTTATTCGCGGATCAAAAACTAACAATATACAATGTTTGTACTACTTCAAAGATTTATAATTGAAATTACAATTTCGCACTTTTAAAATGATATCTGCTGTGTATGTTATCTAAAAGAATTCAGGCACTTGCATTGCAAAATTGTGTTCGAACATAATTACATACTTACGAGAAATGATATCATACATTTTTTCTAAAGAAATGCTTATTATTAACAAATCTAAAAGTGATTCGTAAGATATTCAATTACAAATTAACACCACTCACCTATCAAAACAAACAAGTAGGCGTCCAAGTATTTATAAAGAGAAAATATTATTGTGACTAAACCTAACGTTCTTGGACAAAAGCAAAATTTTTGCCGACAAGGTGCTATCATTTGATATAAGCTGTCTTGGCCGCTATCGTACTTGTTGAATTGTTCAACTAGCCGTTCGTTGCATGAACTTTGATTAAATAACACGTGTCTCTTGCATTTATTTTGATATATTTTTATTTTATTTTCTAACCTTGGAACGTATCCCCTATATTCCCATACAAATTACCATTCCATATTCACGGTTTCTGTATTCGCGGCATAGTTATGGAACGTATCCCCCGCGAATAAGGAACTTTAACTGTATAGAGAATTCAATGAGACATAATCTCTCTTGGGCGGACGCGGACACAATATTTAAGTACAAAACTTGTAAAATTCTCTCTTAAGCGGACACAAAATTAAAAATGTTGCAACGCTGCACTATTAGCCAGCGCGGCGCGCGGCGACATAAATTCTGGGGACTTCCCCATTGTGTGTGTGTGTGATTCCCCGCGATCATTAACGAATACATTTTTATGGTTAGATCAAAAAGATTTCAGCTCAGCAAGTATGTATTAAAATACCAAAAAATCGCACAATCAAATTCGAAGTGTGGACTAGTTTCGAACTTATTAGTTCTCATCAGCACAATTTACGAATAGATTGTACGAGCGCAATTCTTTGTAAATTAAATTTTCAAATGTATTTTATCTTACCGTTTTGAATTAAATTTAGTTTATTTACCCTTCCGGATACGAAGTCTTATGCAAGTTTGTGGTTCTTATATGTTAACGTTACTATGAATTGCCATTGGCGTATCAATCGCAGTAGAACATCGCAATATGTATTTTTTCATTTTTCCCATACGCGGACACCTCCCTTAGGCGGACATATTTAATAGTCCCGAAGGTGTCCGCTCAAGAGAGATTTCACTGTATACATTTTTTTGATAGAAGCAGTGGTTTTTGAGTTATTAACGAAAAATTGAAAAAAGGGACCTTTCGAGACCCCCCCACCCTTAGCTCCACCCCCACCCCTCAGTACTTTTAGTATGTTGTTAAGGACACCTTCCCCTACAACTGTACCAATTTTGGCTTATACACGAATTATTTCCGCTATTTGGTATTTTTTGGTCTTCGTTGCCTGGACTATACAAGAACCTACCGCATAATTTTAAATGCGTTTTTCTCCGAATGACATTTCTTTAGGTGGTGGGCATTCTATCTTAAAAAATAATAGACCGATTCAATTGAATCTTGCGGCATTAGATTTTATATCAAATTCTCTATCGTCTGAACTAAAACAAATGCATTCGTACAAAATTTAGGTGCTTTTTTTGTGGTTTCAACTTGAAAAAAATGTAGAAAATTTCAATTTTTTTTTTAAAACGCTGCCATTTCCTATGCAATTTTTTTTTCTTATGATCGTAGTAGGGACGATAGCGACAACTCTGTTGAATACGAAAATCTTTCGTTTTTTAATTTTGGACAAATACAAAGGACCTGAGCTTGCCCACCACCTTTTTAATAGACTTACGTTCAGGAGGCTGTAGCAGCACAAATTTTTATTATTTTTATATGAAAAATTCACAATTGTGTATTCAATCTATATACAGTCGACTCTCGATAATTTGAACACTCGTTAATTTGAATCTCTCGATAATTTGGTAATAATTAATGGGAATTTAAAATTTTTCTCTGGTCCTTCTCTGGTCCCTTGAGTTTCAATTTATTGAGAGTCGACTGTAGTATATAAAAATGGATGTATGTGTGTATGTATGTTCCCTATAGACTCCTAAACCGTTTGACCGATCGGAATCAAATTTGGCACAGTTATTATGTAGGTCCCTGCGCATGTTCTTGTATTGAAATAGTGCAAAAATTCGCAAAGGAAAGGAAAGTTGATTTTGAGTAGCCTGCCTTCCTTTAAGGAATCTCGATAATCCATTCATGCGCGTCCCTATGGGACGCGCATGAATGGATTATCGAGATTCCTTAAAGGAAGGCAGGCTACTCAAAATCAACTTAAAAAACAATAATGAATGCTGTCAAACTGTCAACCGATCGACAATGCAAATACGCGTGCACGTGCTTCACGTTTCTATTTGACCAATCTTAACCAAATTTGGTGTAGAAATTATTTACAACGCTACGAAAAACATAGGCTACTTTAGTACCTTGGAGTGAGGCCGAAGGCCGAACAACCACGGTCTACACGTATGCCTGCGATACCCTTGAGTGAGGCCGAAGGCCGAACAACAATATATTATAATCAATATCCCACCATAACAGAAAAATTTCTATGTTGTTTAATTTTTCTAAAAAAATTCCTGAAAATATTGGTCGTCAATGCACACTATTCAAAAAGTCACACTTAAATAATAATCTTTGAACAATTTGTTCGTTGGTGCTTCATGCAGTTGTTTGACGAGTGTAACGGATCGTATCTACAGGATTTAAAAAACAGGTTTCAACAGACTCGAGCAAAACCATATTGTTGCTTTATCGGTATGCATGCAGCCTTATTCAAAGAGCAAGAAAACGAGTTTGGCCGATCTTGCATCTGCTCACTACAAGGATAATTCTTTTTTAACTGTCTTCTGTCCGATTATACTTACAAAATATTTAAACAAAATTTCAACTTTATTTGTTACCAAGCAGATTGTAAATATTCCTTGTTACAATTTTTTTTTTAAATTTACCTCTTAACCAACACTTACACCTAATCAAATTTGGATTTTAAATAAAGCATACGGGAAACGTCCGTTATATTTAAGTCCTCAATTAGTGGCACAAATTTTTCATCAAAATTGATAGTATCCTGCAAGTAATTTTGCAAACCACAATGTTCTTGATCGACACAAACGCACTCGTTACAAGAAACATCGCCATTAACTAGCACTTCTTTGTTCGACTTGTCACTTGTACTTTTATCCACTATTGTTCGTAAATCGTCAATATTCGGAGTTATGCACAAATTTATGCTGGGATAAATAACAAACCCGAAAATTAACACGGCAGTGATGACGTAAATCGGTATGGCGATGGCCCAGTACCTTTGAGGCAAGCAGGTGACACCGAAATGTTCAAACCACGAATGTGGTACAAAGGCCCAGATTAGATACAAAATAAAAAACATGTTAAAGGATAAGTACATTGCAAAGCCGTAAACGGCTCGGATCGGTGTGGGCGCTGGTGTATGTTCTGGCATCTTGGTTTAACAAAAGTGAGAATAAGAAGCACTTACAGGCGGTCCCACGCAATCGATGGTTTGGTTTATCAAGATTAAATTTGCAAAAATTCCATTAGTTGCAACTCGTAATTGCTTGGCAATATTGGCGGAGAGCTTCCTAAAATTGAAATTATGAGGATTGAGTTGATACTAAATCGAACACTTACACTTCTAAAATGTTTTCTTTTAAATATAATTCCTTTGATACGCCACTACGTTTAGGTTCAGTGTCCACTCTCAGTACATGGTAAGCTACCTCAGCCAAACGAGTGGATGGAAATGGAACCGAAATGTTACTGGAAACAATTATTCATCAAATTGATTAGTCTGGAGCTCAAATAACTTACATTTTGTATTTTAACTCTTTATCACCAGCGGAATTGATCATAATTGACATTGCAAGAGTTGTTTAAAATTGATATAACCTCAAACTTGGTAATTCCAGAGCAGCCACTTTTGTATTGATAAAAAATTAATTAAAACACTGAACGAATAATTTTCAAAAGGAGAATGAAAGTGAACAGTAATCAAATGTAATTAAAATTAAAGTACAGAAAAGTGAAAAAGTTAATTTTATTAGGATGAAATATACCGGGTGTCCCAGAAAGATTGGTAATCTGTCACCGACGTATGTTCATTGTGAATCAGCACTAACTTGCAAGAACTGAAAGTGCATCGTTTGTTTATGTTTTTAGCTGATAAATTCAGTGCGCACTGATGGTGAGCAGAAATATAATATTGTTTACAGCGTTGCGCTGAAACAAAATAACATTTTTGTAACAACTTTTATTGCTATGGCTTGCCGTTTTTGGGCCCGTTACTTAGCTCCCGATTCCTTAGAGCTAGCACCCAGATATTAAAGCTAGCACCCGTTAGATTTGTCCACAAATCAAGATTGAAAATCAACGTTGATCTTTGAACAAACCTAGGGGGTGCCTCCATCAGAGTTGAGAGTTGATATTTTTTCTCAAAAAGCAAGCTCCCGATTCCTTGGAGCTAGCACCCCCTAGGTTCGTCCACACATCAAGATTGAAAAACAAAAATCAACATTGATTTTTGGACAAACCTAGGAAGAGCTAGTTTTCTAGGCAAAAATATCAACGGGGGGGGGGGGGCTAGCGTTATTTGCACCCCCTCTCTTTCTCTCTCGTTTTAAATAAACAACGCTTACTGCTCCTCGGGAGAGAAGAGGGTATAGTTCTTTCAATATAAAAAATAATTTCTGGGCGCCACATGAATTTACTTGTTGTTAAGGAGGGGTTCAAATTGCTAAAACATAAAAGGTGGAAAACTAATAATTATGTCGATCCTAAATGAACAATAATTAAATAAATACATATAGACCAGTGCAGAAGCCTTTGAAAATGATAAAAAGTGAACAAAAATAGCAGTAGGATGAAACCCATTGGAAAAGAAAGAGAATATAACAAAAATGAAAGGAAAAATAATTTACGGGCGATCTGAGGTCGGGAAGTGGAAGGGGGTGAGTTTTAAGGGTAGAAAACTGTTTTTCTCGATTTCCGGCAAAACCACAAGTCCTATGGAAAAAAGTTAAATGGAAAAGTTGTAGGTAATAAAAAGATCTACAACTTTTGTATTTACACTTTTTTCACATAACCTCAAAATTTATGTGAAAAATTCAAATAACCAAGTTTTTGGTTTTTAATTTTTATCTTTTACAAAAAAAAAATTTTTTTCACGAAATTTGGTGAAAACTTACCTTTTTATGTCCCAAACACACTGTAATTTTTTTGATTTAAAATATTTATTTTTCAATCTTATTTTGACTTAATATCGAAAAAGCACCCTAATTTTCAATCGAAAATTCTCGCGTCAAAATATCTCCTTTTTTAAAAAACTCGGTGGGCTTTTTGTTCGTTGAAATCTCTACTTTTCGATGGTGTAAAAAAATATATACATTACTATGGTAAATATTCTCAAAAAATGCAAAGAAACGAAAACAACTCGAATCAGAAATTTTTTTTTTCTTAAATCATCATGTACAATTTTGAGCTATTTATTAAAATTTATACTTTAATTACTCGAAAAACGTAAGATTCCGTGTTACATTGATAAACAAAAAATTGCAAGTCGAAATAAACAACATCGTTCATGAAAATACACGTGCAGGCTGAGTTACTTTAAGAGAATTGTGACAAAGCTTAAAATTTTCGGATTCGAGTTTTTTTCGTTTCTTTGCATTTTTGAGAATATTTACCATAGTAATGTATATTTTTTTACACCATCGAAAAGTAGAGATTTCAACGAACAAAAAGCCCACCGAGTTTTTTAAAAAAGCAGATATTTTGACGCGAGAATTTTCGATTGAAAATTAGGGTGCTTTTTCGATATTAAGTCAAAATAAGGTGAAAAAATAAATATTTTAAATCAAAAAAATTACAGTGTGTTTGGGACATAAAAAGGTAAGTTTTCACCAAATTTCGTGAAAAAAATTTTTTTTTTGTAAAAGATAAAAATTAAAAACCAAAAACTTGGTTATTTGAATTTTTCACATAAATTTTGAGGTTATGTGAAAAAAGTGTAAATACAAAAGTTGTAGATCTTTTTATTACCTACAACTTTGCCATTTAACTTTTTTCCATAGGACTTGTGGTTTTGCCGGAAATCGAGAAAAACAGTTTTCTACCCTTAAAACTCACCCCCTTCCACTTTCCGCGGTACGGGACAACTCGGCTCTGGACAACTCGGCACCGTACAACTCGGCACCAGACAACTCGGCATCAGACAACTCGGCACCGGGTAAACTCGGCACCGGACCAACTCGGCACCGTACATCTCGGCACCGTACATCTCGGCACTGGACAACTCGGCACCGTACATCTCGGCACCGGACAACTCGGCACCGGGAAAACTCGGCACCGGGCCAACTCGGCACCGAGACTAGGGTTCCGTCACATTTTTTGAAAACCTACCACCTTTCATCAGAAATCGTTATTGTTAGCGCAAAAAAGTTTAAATTAAAATACTAGTACCTATTAAGTTGAGTTTCTTTATTTAAAAAAATTACATATTTATTAATCCATAACATAATTGTGAGATAAACCGCGCAAATACTCCCACATATTTGCTTGCTCATAGTTGGAAACTTTGTTAAGTATACGCTCATCTGCTTCCTCGTAACGTTTTCGTTTTTGTGGTGCTTCATACCCCGCGACATAACGCTCGTAATCCGCATCGTATGTTTTTTGGATTTTTTTTAAATTGCCAATAAATTTGAATAATTCTGGATGTGCGACACCATATCCCTGTTGCAATTTTTTGTGGCATGCTTCGGCGAAATTATTAGTTCTATCAGAACCAAGCAAAGTACGTTCATATACCGACCAGACTTCATAGGGAAACAGAGGTGGGGCTCTTGTTCCGTTATTTCTAAGTCTACCCACATATGTATTTGTAAACCAACTGATAATTGGTTCTAGTTCTGGTGGAAGATGATTTGGTGGAGTTCTGATGAAGAAGAGAACGAAAGCTACTGAAGTAACCATGCGACATTTCAAGGCAAAACTAGAGTCGGTAGTATAGAGACTTTGGTAGTACTTTGCTTGGTTCTGATAGAACTAATAATTTCGCCGAAGCATGCCACAAAAAATTGCAACAGGGATATGGTGTCGCACATCCAGAATTATTCAAATTTATTGGCAATTTAAAAAAAATCCAAAAAACATACGATGCGGATTACGAGCGTTATGTCGCGGGGTATGAAGCACCACAAAAACGAAAACGTTACGAGGAAGCAGATGAGCGTATACTTAACAAAGTTTCCAACTATGAGCAAGCAAATATGTGGGAGTATTTGCGCGGTTTATCTCACAATTATGTTATGGATTAATAAATATGTAATTTTTTTAAATAAAGAAACTCAACTTAATAGGTACTAGTATTTTAATTTAAACTTTTTTGCGCTAACAATAACGATTTCTGATGAAAGGTGGTAGGTTTTCAAAAAATGTGACGGAACCCTAGTCTCGGTGCCGAGTTGGCCCGGTGCCGAGTTTTCCCGGTGCCGAGTTGTCCGGTGCCGAGATGTACGGTGCCGAGTTGTCCAGTGCCGAGATGTACGGTGCCGAGATGTACGGTGCCGAGTTGGTCCGGTGCCGAGTTTACCCGGTGCCGAGTTGTCTGATGCCGAGTTGTCTGGTGCCGAGTTGTACGGTGCCGAGTTGTCCAGAGCCGAGTTGTCCGTGTCCCCACTTTCCGACCTCAGATCGCCCGTAAATTGTTTTTCCTTTCATTTTTGTTATATTCTCTTCCTTTTCCAATGGGTTTCATCCTACTACTATTTTTTTCGGTTTCAAAAATTATCGGCACTGGTCTAATACGGCTAACGACTTTGGAAACCACTTAAAAATTTTACCGGAAACGATTTCTAGTGGTTTTCCACAAAACCAATCTAAAGTTCCCTAAATTCAATCTTTTTTTATATAGATTGTAAAAATCCACTGATTTGGCAAAGGGGTTATCCATAAAATACGTCACGCAATTTTTAACCCCCTCCCCCCCATCGTCACACAAACCTAGATCGCCCTCCAAGTATTACCTCACATATTCTGAACCCCCCCCATTTTTCAAATTTTTTTTTTAGGGGTAGCACCCCAGAGGAAACATCTATGAAGGGCGCTCCCCCCCCCCCCTAGTTACATCACTGGCTTCAGTGAGCCACTCAAAAAATAGTTTTTTTTAAATAATAATAATAATAAATGGCGTTCATTCCTTGTGGAATATGCCTACTTCTTGCAGAAGTCTTTACGATCCTTTTCTTGAGGTGGATCACTCCTCATCATCTTCTTCCTCAGTAACTAAAGCCTTGCATCTGTTTTGGCCTCCTCTACTATTTTTCTCCATAACTTCCTGTCTAGACATTTTATCCTCCAGTTCTCCACGCCCATTGCTCCAAGGTCTTCAGTCACTTCATCTTGCCATCTCGCCCTTATTCTTCCTCTATTTCTCTCTTAACTTGGTTTCCATTCAGTTATTTGCCTTATCGTGCTGTTTCTTTGTCTTCTCATCACGTGTCCCAACCATCTAATTCTTTTCGCCTTTATATACTTAACAACATCCTCGTTGCCCATTTCTACCAGTATCTCATTGTTTTTTCTCTGTCTGTACTCATTTTCATCGATTTTTTTTAAGACCCAGAATAATTCTCATCACCTTCCTCTCGAAAACTCTTAACTTTTCCTCCTCTCTCTTTGTCATGTTGAGTACCTCTGCTGCATATGTGATTGCCGGTCTTATAAGCGTCTTGTAGATCCGCATCTTTGTGTTTTTGGATATGCTCCTGCTCATTAACATTTTTTTATTTGCATGATAAGCTTTCCATCCCATTTGCATTTTTTCTTTTATCTCTTCCCTTCTATCATTGGTCTTATTTATTTCTACACCCAGGTACTTAAACTTCTCTATCTCTTCAAATACGTGATTCTCAATTCTTAAATCGATTCTTTGTCTTGTGCTGTCTTTTTTCTTAAATTTCATATACTTTGTCTTGTCTATGTTCACCTTCAGCCCTTTGTTTGCTGCTTGAGTTGCTATATCTTGGAATACTTGAATCACTTTTCTTTTTGATCTGGCAATAATAACCAAATCATCCGCGTATGCCATCACTTGCGCTTCTCTTGTTATTATCGTTCCTTCGCAGTTCGATTCTCTTATGATATCTTCTATTACCAGATTGAACAACGTAGCCGACAGCGCGTCACCCTGTCTCACTCCACTCTTAATTTCAAATATTTTTGTCTCGTTCCCACCAAACTTTACTGTGGCACTTGATCTTCTCATTGTCATATGTATCAGCCGTATTAGCTTTGCTGGTATGTTCAGTCTATGCATTGTTTCATACAGCTTCTCTCTTATTACGGTGTCGAACGCTTGCTTAAAATCCACAAACAGCAGATGCAATTCTATATCATGTTCGTATGCTTTCTCTATAATTTGTTTCATAATGTGTATTGCATCTACTGTTGATCTCCCCGATCTGAATCCGTGTTGGTAATCTCCTAAAATACTTTCTGACTCTTCCTTCAATTTTTCATGAATGAGTGTCTTATAACTTACTTGGAGCAGGGTTATTCCTCTATAATTACCACACTCCTCCAAGTTTCCCTTCTTGTGTATCGGTACTATGCATCCAATTCTCCATTCATCCGGTATCTTCTCCTCTCTCCATATCTCTAGTAACAATTCGTGAAGTCTCTGGTGTACTCTTTCTCCTGAATTTTTTATCATTTCCGCATGTACTTACCATTTTTCAACCTATTTACTATGGCTTTGAATTCCTCATATGTTGGCTCTGTTACAATTTTCTCTTCTCTTCGGAAGTAATTTATGGATGACCCCATACAAAAGTTGTAGCAAATCTTTTTTTTTCAGATTGAATTGAATTCAGAAAAATATTTAAAATTTTCTGTGTTCCTGGAAAATTATTCGAAATACTGCATTTAGAGGAAAATTTTGCAGACAAGAGTTGTAGCAAATCCATAGTTGAATTCAGGAAAATGTTTAAATTTTATGGTTTGTGAAAATTAGGTTGAACAATTGATTAAAATTATCTGTGTTCCTGGAAAATTATTTGAAATACTGAATTTAGAGGAAAATTTTGCAGTCAAAAGTTTTAGCAAATCCATAGTTGAATTCAGGAAAATGTTTAAATTTTATGGTTTGTGAAAATTAGGTTGAACAATTGATTAAAATTTTCTGTGTTCCTGGAAAATTATTTGAAATACTGAATTTAGAGGAATATTTTGCAGCCAAAAGTTTTAGCAAATTCATAGTTGAATTCAGAAAAATGTTTAAATTTTAAAATTTGTGAAAATTAGGTTAAACAAATGATTAAAATTTTCTGTGTTCCTGGAAAATTATTCGAAATACTGAATTTAGAGGAAAATTTTGCAGCCAAAAGTTTTAGCAAATCCATAGTTGAATTCAGAAAAATTTTTAAATTTTAAAATTTGTGAAAATTAGGTTGCACAATTGATTAAAATTTTCTGTGTTCCTGGAAAATTATTTGAAATACTGAATTTAGAGGAAAATTTTGCAGTCAAAAGTTTTAGCAAATCCATAGTTGAATTCAGGAAAATGTTTACATTTTATGGTTTGTGAAAATTAGGTTGAACAATTGATTAAAATTTTCTGTGTTCCTGGAAAATTATTTGAAATACTGAATTTAGAGGAAAATTTTGCAGTCAAAAGTTTTAGCAAATCCATAGTTGAATTCAGAAAAATGTTTACATTTTATGGTTTGTGAAAATTAGGTTGAACAAATGATTAAAATTTTCTGTGTTCCTGGAAAATTATTTGAAATACTGAATTTAGAGGAATATTTTGCAGCCAAAAGTTTTAGCAAATTCATAGTTGAATTCAGAAAAATGTTTAAATTTTAAAATTTGTGAAAATTAGGTTGAACAATTGATTAAAATTTTCTGTGTTCCTGGAAAAGTATTTGAAATACTGAATTTAGAGGAATATTTTGCAGCCAAAAGTTTTAGCAAATTCATAGTTGAATTCAGAAAAATTTTTAAATTTTAAAATTTGTGAAAATTAGGTTGCACAATTGATTAAAATTTTCTGTGTTCCTGGAAAATTATTTGAAATACTGAATTTAGAGGAAAATTTTGCAGTCAAAAGTTTTAGCAAATCCATAGTTGAATTCAGGAAAATGTTTAAATTTTATGGTTTGTGAAAATTAGGTTGAACAATTGATTAAAATTTTCTGTGTTCCTGGAAAATTATTTGAAATACTGAATTTAGAGGAATATTTTGCAGCCAAAAGTTTTAGCAAATTCATAGTTGAATTCAGAAAAATGTTTAAATTTTAAAATTTGTGAAAATTAGGTTAAACAAATGATTAAAATTTTCTGTGTTCCTGGAAAATTATTCGAAATACTGAATTTAGAGGAAAATTTTGCAGCCAAAAGTTTTAGCAAATCCATAGTTGAATTCAGAAAAATTTTTAAATTTTAAAATTTGTGAAAATTAGGTTGCACAATTGATTAAAATTTTCTGTGTTCCTGGAAAATTATTTGAAATACTGAATTTAGAGGAAAATTTTGCAGTCAAAAGTTTTAGCAAATCCATAGTTGAATTCAGGAAAATGTTTACATTTTATGGTTTGTGAAAATTAGGTTGAACAATTGATTAAAATTTTCTGTGTTCCTGGAAAATTATTTGAAATACTGAATTTAGAGGAATATTTTGCAGCCAAAAGTTTTAGCAAATTCATACATAGTTGAATTCAGGAAAATGTTTACATTTTATGGTTTGTGAAAATTAGGTTGAACAATTGATTAAAATTTTCTGTGTTCCTGGAAAATTATTTGAAATACTGAATTTAGAGGAAAATTTTGCAGTCAAAAGTTTTAGCAAATCCATAGTTGAATTCAGAAAAATGTTTACATTTTATGGTTTGTGAAAATTAGGTTGAACAAATGATTAAAATTTTCTGTGTTCCTGGAAAATTATTTGAAATACTGAATTTAGAGGAATATTTTGCAGCCAAAAGTTTTAGCAAATTCATACATAGTTGAATTCAGAAAAATGTTTTAATTTTAAAATTTGTGAAAATTAGGTTGAACAATTGATTAAAATTTTCTGTGTTCCTGGAAAAGTATTTGAAATACTGAATTTAGAGGAATATTTTGCAGCCAAAAGTTTTAGCAAATTCATAGTTGAATTCAGAAAAATGTTTAAATTTTAAAATTTGTGAAAATTAGGTTAAACAAATGATTAAAATTTTCTGTGTTCCTGGAAAATTATTCGAAATACTGAATTTAGAGGAAAATTTTGCAGCCAAAAGTTTTAGCAAATCCATAGTTGAATTCAGAAAAATTTTTAAATTTTAAAATTTGTGAAAATTAGGTTGAACAATTGATTAAAATTTTCTGTGTTCCTGGAAAAGTATTTGAAATACTGAATTTAGAGGAATATTTTGCAGCCAAAAGTTTTAGCAAATTCATAGTTGAATTCAGAAAAATGTTTAAATTTTAAAATTTGTGAAAATTAGGTTAAACAAATGATTAAAATTTTCTGTGTTCCTGGAAAATTATTCGAAATACTGAATTTAGAGGAAAATTTTGCAGCCAAAAGTTTTAGCAAATCCATAGTTGAATTCAGAAAAATTGTTAAATTTTAAAATTTGTGAAAATTAGGTTGCACAATTGATTAAAATTTTCTGTGTTCCTGGAAAATTATTTGAAATACTGAATTTAGAGGAAAATTTTGCAGTCAAAAGTTTTAGCAAATCCATAGTTGAATTCAGGAAAATGTTTACATTTTATGGTTTGTGAAAATTAGGTTGAACAATTGATTAAAATTTTCTGTGTTCCTGGAAAATTATTTGAAATACTGAATTTAGAGGAAAATTTTGCAGTCAAAAGTTTTAGCAAATCCATAGTTGAATTCAGAAAAATGTTTACATTTTATGGTTTGTGAAAATTAGGTTGAACAAATGATTAAAATTTTCTGTGTTCCTGGAAAATTATTTGAAATACTGAATTTAGAGGAAAATTTTGCAGTCAAAAGTTTTAGCAAATCCATAGTTGAATTCAGGAAAATGTTTACATTTTATGGTTTGTGAAAATTAGGTTGAACAATTGATTAAAATTTTCTGTGTTCCTGGAAAATTATTTGAAATACTGAATTTAGAGGAAAATTTTGCAGTCAAAAGTTTTAGCAAATCCATAGTTGAATTCAGGAAAATGTTTACATTTTATGGTTTGTGAAAATTAGGTTGAACAATTGATTAAAATTTTCTGTGTTCCTGGAAAATTATTTGAAATACTGAATTTAGAGGAATATTTTGCAGCCAAAAGTTTTAGCAAATTCATACATAGTTGAATTCAGGAAAATGTTTAAATTTTAAAATTTGTGAAAATTAGGTTGAACAATTGATTAAAATTTTCTGTGTTCCTGGAAAAGTATTTGAAATACTGAATTTAGAGGAATATTTTGCAGCCAAAAGTTTTAGCAAATTCATAGTTGAATTCAGAAAAATGTTTAAATTTTAAAATTTGTGAAAATTAGGTTGAACAAATGATTAAAATTTTCTGTGTTCCTGGAAAATTATTTGAAATACTGAATTTAGAGGAAAATTTTGCAGTCAAAAGTTTTAGCAAATCCATAGTTGAATTCAGGAAAATGTTTAAATTTTATGGTTTGTGAAAATTAGGTTGAACAATTGATTAAAATTTTCTGTGTTCCTGGAAAATTATTTGAAATACTGAATTTAGAGGAATATTTTGCAGCCAAAAGTTTTAGCAAATTCATACATAGTTGAATTCAGAAAAATGTTTAAATTTTAAAATTTGTGAAAATTAGGTTGAACAATTGATTAAAATTTTCTGTGTTCCTGGAAAAGTATTTGAAATACTGAATTTAGAGGAATATTTTGCAGCCAAAAGTTTTAGCAAATTCATAGTTGAATTCAGAAAAATGTTTAAATTTTAAAATTTGTGAAAATTAGGTTGAACAAATGATTAAAATTTTCTGTGTTCCTGGAAAATTATTTGAAATACTGAATTTAGAGGAAAATTTTGCAGTCAAAAGTTTTAGCAAATCCATAGTTGAATTCAGGAAAATGTTTAAATTTTATGGTTTGTGAAAATTAGGTTGAACAATTGATTAAAATTTTCTGTGTTCCTGGAAAATTATTTGAAATACTGAATTTAGAGGAATATTTTGCAGCCAAAAGTTTTAGCAAATTCATAGTTGAATTCAGAAAAATGTTTAAATTTTAAAATTTGTGAAAATTAGGTTAAACAAATGATTAAAATTTTCTGTGTTCCTGGAAAATTATTCGAAATACTGAATTTAGAGGAAAATTTTGCAGCCAAAAGTTTTAGCAAATCCATAGTTGAATTCAGAAAAATTTTTAAATTTTAAAATTTGTGAAAATTAGGTTGCACAATTGATTAAAATTTTCTGTGTTCCTGGAAAATTATTTGAAATACTGAATTTAGAGGAAAATTTTGCAGTCAAAAGTTTTAGCAAATCCATAGTTGAATTCAGGAAAATGTTTACATTTTATGGTTTGTGAAAATTAGGTTGAACAATTGATTAAAATTTTCTGTGTTCCTGGAAAATTATTTGAAATACTGAATTTAGAGGAATATTTTGCAGCCAAAAGTTTTAGCAAATTCATACATAGTTGAATTCAGAAAAATGTTTAAATTTTAAAATTTGTGAAAATTAGGTTGAACAATTGATTAAAATTTTCTGTGTTCCTGGAAAAGTATTTGAAATACTGAATTTAGAGGAATATTTTGCAGCCAAAAGTTTTAGCAAATTCATACATAGTTGAATTCAGAAAAATGTTTAAATTTTAAAATTTGTGAAAATTAGGTTGAACAATTGATTAAAATTTTCTGTGTTCCTGGAAAAGTATTTGAAATACTGAATTTAGAGGAATATTTTGCAGCCAAAAGTTTTAGCAAATTCATAGTTGAATTCAGAAAAATGTTTAAATTTTAAAATTTGTGAAAATTAGGTTGAACAAATGATTAAAATTTTCTGTGTTCCTGGAAAATTATTTGAAATACTGAATTTAGAGGAAAATTTTGCAGTCAAAAGTTTTAGCAAATCCATAGTTGAATTCAGGAAAATGTTTAAATTTTATGGTTTGTGAAAATTAGGTTGAACAATTGATTAAAATTTTCTGTGTTCCTGGAAAATTATTTGAAATACTGAATTTAGGGGAATATTTAGCAGCCAAAAGTTTTAGCAAATTCATAGTTGAATTCAGAAAAATGTTTAAATTTTAAAATTTGTGAAAATTAGGTTAAACAAATGATTAAAATTTTCTGTGTTCCTGGAAAATTATTCGAAATACTGAATTTAGAGGAAAATTTTGCAGCCAAAAGTTTTAGCAAATCCATAGTTGAATTCAGAAAAATTTTTAAATTTTAAAATTTGTGAAAATTAGGTTGCACAATTGATTAAAATTTTCTGTGTTCCTGGAAAATTATTTGAAATACTGAATTTAGAGGAAAATTTTGCAGTCAAAAGTTTTAGCAAATCCATAGTTGAATTCAGGAAAATGTTTACATTTTATGGTTTGTGAAAATTAGGTTGAACAATTGATTAAAATTTTCTGTGTTCCTGGAAAATTATTTGAAATACTGAATTTAGAGGAAAATTTTGCAGTCAAAAGTTTTAGCAAATCCATAGTTGAATTCAGAAAAATGTTTACATTTTATGGTTTGTGAAAATTAGGTTGAACAAATGATTAAAATTTTCTGTGTTCCTGGAAAATTATTTGAAATACTGAATTTAGAGGAATATTTTGCAGCCAAAAGTTTTAGCAAATTCATAGTTGAATTCAGAAAAATGTTTAAATTTTAAAATTTGTGAAAATTAGGTTGAACAATTGATTAAAATTTTCTGTGTTCCTGGAAAAGTATTTGAAATACTGAATTTAGAGGAATATTTTGCAGCCAAAAGTTTTAGCAAATTCATAGTTGAATTCAGAAAAATTTTTAAATTTTAAAATTTGTGAAAATTAGGTTGCACAATTGATTAAAATTTTCTGTGTTCCTGGAAAATTATTTGAAATACTGAATTTAGAGGAAAATTTTGCAGTCAAAAGTTTTAGCAAATCCATAGTTGAATTCAGGAAAATGTTTAAATTTTATGGTTTGTGAAAATTAGGTTGAACAATTGATTAAAATTTTCTGTGTTCCTGGAAAATTATTTGAAATACTGAATTTAGAGGAATATTTTGCAGCCAAAAGTTTTAGCAAATTCATAGTTGAATTCAGAAAAATGTTTAAATTTTAAAATTTGTGAAAATTAGGTTAAACAAATGATTAAAATTTTCTGTGTTCCTGGAAAATTATTCGAAATACTGAATTTAGAGGAAAATTTTGCAGCCAAAAGTTTTAGCAAATCCATAGTTGAATTCAGAAAAATTTTTAAATTTTAAAATTTGTGAAAATTAGGTTGCACAATT
This sequence comes from Podabrus alpinus, assembly GCA_932274525.1. NCBI lineage: Eukaryota > Metazoa > Arthropoda > Insecta > Coleoptera > Cantharidae > Podabrus > Podabrus alpinus. Next base: position 25,190,709 of record OW026451.1, read on the forward strand.
GATTAAAATTTTCTGTGTTCCTGGAAAATTATTTGAAATACTGAATTTAGAGGAAAATTTTGCAGTCAAAAGTTTTAGCAAATCCATAGTTGAATTCAGGAAAATGTTTACATTTTATGGTTTGTGAAAATTAGGTTGAACAATTGATTAAAATTTTCTGTGTTCCTGGAAAATTATTTGAAATACTGAATTTAGAGGAATATTTTGCAGCCAAAAGTTTTAGCAAATTCATACATAGTTGAATTCAGGAAAATGTTTACATTTTATGGTTTGTGAAAATTAGGTTGAACAATTGATTAAAATTTTCTGTGTTCCTGGAAAATTATTTGAAATACTGAATTTAGAGGAAAATTTTGCAGTCAAAAGTTTTAGCAAATCCATAGTTGAATTCAGAAAAATGTTTACATTTTATGGTTTGTGAAAATTAGGTTGAACAAATGATTAAAATTTTCTGTGTTCCTGGAAAATTATTTGAAATACTGAATTTAGAGGAATATTTTGCAGCCAAAAGTTTTAGCAAATTCATACATAGTTGAATTCAGAAAAATGTTTTAATTTTAAAATTTGTGAAAATTAGGTTGAACAATTGATTAAAATTTTCTGTGTTCCTGGAAAAGTATTTGAAATACTGAATTTAGAGGAATATTTTGCAGCCAAAAGTTTTAGCAAATTCATAGTTGAATTCAGAAAAATGTTTAAATTTTAAAATTTGTGAAAATTAGGTTAAACAAATGATTAAAATTTTCTGTGTTCCTGGAAAATTATTCGAAATACTGAATTTAGAGGAAAATTTTGCAGCCAAAAGTTTTAGCAAATCCATAGTTGAATTCAGAAAAATTTTTAAATTTTAAAATTTGTGAAAATTAGGTTGAACAATTGATTAAAATTTTCTGTGTTCCTGGAAAAGTATTTGAAATACTGAATTTAGAGGAATATTTTGCAGCCAAAAGTTTTAGCAAATTCATAGTTGAATTCAGAAAAATGTTTAAATTTTAAAATTTGTGAAAATTAGGTTAAACAAATGATTAAAATTTTCTGTGTTCCTGGAAAATTATTCGAAATACTGAATTTAGAGGAAAATTTTGCAGCCAAAAGTTTTAGCAAATCCATAGTTGAATTCAGAAAAATTGTTAAATTTTAAAATTTGTGAAAATTAGGTTGCACAATTGATTAAAATTTTCTGTGTTCCTGGAAAATTATTTGAAATACTGAATTTAGAGGAAAATTTTGCAGTCAAAAGTTTTAGCAAATCCATAGTTGAATTCAGGAAAATGTTTACATTTTATGGTTTGTGAAAATTAGGTTGAACAATTGATTAAAATTTTCTGTGTTCCTGGAAAATTATTTGAAATACTGAATTTAGAGGAAAATTTTGCAGTCAAAAGTTTTAGCAAATCCATAGTTGAATTCAGAAAAATGTTTACATTTTATGGTTTGTGAAAATTAGGTTGAACAAATGATTAAAATTTTCTGTGTTCCTGGAAAATTATTTGAAATACTGAATTTAGAGGAAAATTTTGCAGTCAAAAGTTTTAGCAAATCCATAGTTGAATTCAGGAAAATGTTTACATTTTATGGTTTGTGAAAATTAGGTTGAACAATTGATTAAAATTTTCTGTGTTCCTGGAAAATTATTTGAAATACTGAATTTAGAGGAAAATTTTGCAGTCAAAAGTTTTAGCAAATCCATAGTTGAATTCAGGAAAATGTTTACATTTTATGGTTTGTGAAAATTAGGTTGAACAATTGATTAAAATTTTCTGTGTTCCTGGAAAATTATTTGAAATACTGAATTTAGAGGAAAATTTTGCAGTCAAAAGTTTTAGCAAATCCATAGTTGAATTCAGGAAAATGTTTACATTTTATGGTTTGTGAAAATTAGGTTGAACAATTGATTAAAATTTTCTGTGTTCCTGGAAAATTATTTGAAATACTGAATTTAGAGGAAAATTTTGCAGTCAAAAGTTTTAGCAAATCCATAGTTGAATTCAGAAAAATGTTTACATTTTATGGTTTGTGAAAATTAGGTTGAACAAATGATTAAAATTTTCTGTGTTCCTGGAAAATTATTTGAAATACTGAATTTAGAGGAATATTTTGCAGCCAAAAGTTTTAGCAAATTCATAGTTGAATTCAGAAAAATGTTTAAATTTTAAAATTTGTGAAAATTAGGTTGAACAATTGATTAAAATTTTCTGTGTTCCTGGAAAAGTATTTGAAATACTGAATTTAGAGGAATATTTTGCAGCCAAAAGTTTTAGCAAATTCATAGTTGAATTCAGAAAAATTTTTAAATTTTAAAATTTGTGAAAATTAGGTTGCACAATTGATTAAAATTTTCTGTGTTCCTGGAAAATTATTTGAAATACTGAATTTAGAGGAAAATTTTGCAGTCAAAAGTTTTAGCAAATCCATAGTTGAATTCAGGAAAATGTTTAAATTTTATGGTTTGTGAAAATTAGGTTGAACAATTGATTAAAATTTTCTGTGTTCCTGGAAAATTATTTGAAATACTGAATTTAGAGGAATATTTTGCAGCCAAAAGTTTTAGCAAATTCATAGTTGAATTCAGAAAAATGTTTAAATTTTAAAATTTGTGAAAATTAGGTTAAACAAATGATTAAAATTTTCTGTGTTCCTGGAAAATTATTCGAAATACTGAATTTAGAGGAAAATTTTGCAGCCAAAAGTTTTAGCAAATCCATAGTTGAATTCAGAAAAATTTTTAAATTTTAAAATTTGTGAAAATTAGGTTGCACAATTGATTAAAATTTTCTGTGTTCCTGGAAAATTATTTGAAATACTGAATTTAGAGGAAAATTTTGCAGTCAAAAGTTTTAGCAAATCCATAGTTGAATTCAGGAAAATGTTTACATTTTATGGTTTGTGAAAATTAGGTTGAACAATTGATTAAAATTTTCTGTGTTCCTGGAAAATTATTTGAAATACTGAATTTAGAGGAATATTTTGCAGCCAAAAGTTTTAGCAAATTCATACATAGTTGAATTCAGGAAAATGTTTACATTTTATGGTTTGTGAAAATTAGGTTGAACAATTGATTAAAATTTTCTGTGTTCCTGGAAAATTATTTGAAATACTGAATTTAGAGGAAAATTTTGCAGTCAAAAGTTTTAGCAAATCCATAGTTGAATTCAGAAAAATGTTTACATTTTATGGTTTGTGAAAATTAGGTTGAACAAATGATTAAAATTTTCTGTGTTCCTGGAAAATTATTTGAAATACTGAATTTAGAGGAATATTTTGCAGCCAAAAGTTTTAGCAAATTCATACATAGTTGAATTCAGAAAAATGTTTTAATTTTAAAATTTGTGAAAATTAGGTTGAACAATTGATTAAAATTTTCTGTGTTCCTGGAAAAGTATTTGAAATACTGAATTTAGAGGAATATTTTGCAGCCAAAAGTTTTAGCAAATTCATAGTTGAATTCAGAAAAATGTTTAAATTTTAAAATTTGTGAAAATTAGGTTAAACAAATGATTAAAATTTTCTGTGTTCCTGGAAAATTATTCGAAATACTGAATTTAGAGGAAAATTTTGCAGCCAAAAGTTTTAGCAAATCCATAGTTGAATTCAGAAAAATTTTTAAATTTTAAAATTTGTGAAAATTAGGTTGAACAATTGATTAAAATTTTCTGTGTTCCTGGAAAAGTATTTGAAATACTGAATTTAGAGGAATATTTTGCAGCCAAAAGTTTTAGCAAATTCATAGTTGAATTCAGAAAAATGTTTAAATTTTAAAATTTGTGAAAATTAGGTTAAACAAATGATTAAAATTTTCTGTGTTCCTGGAAAATTATTCGAAATACTGAATTTAGAGGAAAATTTTGCAGCCAAAAGTTTTAGCAAATCCATAGTTGAATTCAGAAAAATTGTTAAATTTTAAAATTTGTGAAAATTAGGTTGCACAATTGATTAAAATTTTCTGTGTTCCTGGAAAATTATTTGAAATACTGAATTTAGAGGAAAATTTTGCAGTCAAAAGTTTTAGCAAATCCATAGTTGAATTCAGGAAAATGTTTACATTTTATGGTTTGTGAAAATTAGGTTGAACAATTGATTAAAATTTTCTGTGTTCCTGGAAAATTATTTGAAATACTGAATTTAGAGGAAAATTTTGCAGTCAAAAGTTTTAGCAAATCCATAGTTGAATTCAGAAAAATGTTTACATTTTATGGTTTGTGAAAATTAGGTTGAACAAATGATTAAAATTTTCTGTGTTCCTGGAAAATTATTTGAAATACTGAATTTAGAGGAATATTTTGCAGCCAAAAGTTTTAGCAAATTCATAGTTGAATTCAGAAAAATGTTTAAATTTTAAAATTTGTGAAAATTAGGTTGAACAATTGATTAAAATTTTCTGTGTTCCTGGAAAATTATTCGAAATACTGAATTTAGAGGAAAATTTTGCAGCCAAAAGTTTTAGCAAATCCATAGTTGAATTCAGAAAAATTTTTAAATTTTAAAATTTGTGAAAATTAGGTTGCACAATTGATTAAAATTTTCTGTGTTCCTGGAAAATTATTTGAAATACTGAATTTAGAGGAAAATTTTGCAGTCAAAAGTTTTAGCAAATCCATAGTTGAATTCAGGAAAATGTTTACATTTTATGGTTTGTGAAAATTAGGTTGAACAATTGATTAAAATTTTCTGTGTTCCTGGAAAATTATTTGAAATACTGAATTTAGAGGAATATTTCACAGCCAAAAGTTTTAGCAAATTCATAGTTGAATTCAGAAAAATGTTTAAATTTTAAAATTTGTGAAAATTAGGTTGAACAAATGATTAAAATTTTCTGTGTTCCTGGAAAATTATTCGAAATACTGAATTTAGAGGAAAATTTTGCAGCCAAAAGTTTTAGCAAATCCATAGTTGAATTCAGAAAAATTTTTAAATTTTAAAATTTGTGAAAATTAGGTTGCACAATTGATTAAAATTTTCTGTGTTCCTGGAAAATTATTTGAAATACTGAATTTAGAGGAAAATTTTGCAGTCAAAAGTTTTAGCAAATCCATAGTTGAATTCAGGAAAATGTTTAAATTTTATGGTTTGTGAAAATTAGGTTGAACAATTGATTAAAATTTTCTGTGTTCCTGGAAAATTATTTGAAATACTGAATTTAGAGGAATATTTTGCAGCCAAAAGTTTTAGCAAATTCATAGTTGAATTCAGAAAAATGTTTAAATTTTAAAATTTGTGAAAATTAGGTTGCACAATTGATTAAAATTTTCTGTGTTCCTGGAAAATTATTTGAAATACTGAATTTAGAGGAAAATTTTGCAGTCAAAAGTTTTAGCAAATCCATAGTTGAATTCAGGAAAATGTTTAAATTTTATGGTTTGTGAAAATTAGGTTGAACAATTGATTAAAATTTTCTGTGTTCCTGGAAAATTATTTGAAATACTGAATTTAGAGGAATATTTTGCAGCCAAAAGTTTTAGCAAATTCATAGTTGAATTCAGAAAAATGTTTAAATTTTAAAATTTGTGAAAATTAGGTTAAACAAATGATTAAAATTTTCTGTGTTCCTGGAAAATTATTCGAAATACTGAATTTAGAGGAAAATTTTGCAGCCAAAAGTTTTAGCAAATCCATAGTTGAATTCAGAAAAATTTTTAAATTTTAAAATTTGTGAAAATTAGGTTGCACAATTGATTAAAATTTTCTGTGTTCCTGGAAAATTATTTGAAATACTGAATTTAGAGGAAAATTTTGCAGTCAAAAGTTTTAGCAAATCCATAGTTGAATTCAGGAAAATGTTTACATTTTATGGTTTGTGAAAATTAGGTTGAACAATTGATTAAAATTTTCTGTGTTCCTGGAAAATTATTTGAAATACTGAATTTAGAGGAAAATTTTGCAGTCAAAAGTTTTAGCAAATCCATAGTTGAATTCAGAAAAATGTTTACATTTTATGGTTTGTGAAAATTAGGTTGAACAAATGATTAAAATTTTCTGTGTTCCTGGAAAATTATTTGAAATACTGAATTTAGAGGAATATTTTGCAGCCAAAAGTTTTAGCAAATTCATAGTTGAATTCAGAAAAATGTTTAAATTTTAAAATTTGTGAAAATTAGGTTGAACAATTGATTAAAATTTTCTGTGTTCCTGGAAAAGTATTTGAAATACTGAATTTAGAGGAATATTTTGCAGCCAAAAGTTTTAGCAAATTCATAGTTGAATTCAGAAAAATTTTTAAATTTTAAAATTTGTGAAAATTAGGTTGCACAATTGATTAAAATTTTCTGTGTTCCTGGAAAATTATTTGAAATACTGAATTTAGAGGAAAATTTTGCAGTCAAAAGTTTTAGCAAATCCATAGTTGAATTCAGGAAAATGTTTAAATTTTATGGTTTGTGAAAATTAGGTTGAACAATTGATTAAAATTTTCTGTGTTCCTGGAAAATTATTTGAAATACTGAATTTAGAGGAATATTTTGCAGCCAAAAGTTTTAGCAAATTCATAGTTGAATTCAGAAAAATGTTTAAATTTTAAAATTTGTGAAAATTAGGTTAAACAAATGATTAAAATTTTCTGTGTTCCTGGAAAATTATTCGAAATACTGAATTTAGAGGAAAATTTTGCAGCCAAAAGTTTTAGCAAATCCATAGTTGAATTCAGAAAAATTTTTAAATTTTAAAATTTGTGAAAATTAGGTTGCACAATTGATTAAAATTTTCTGTGTTCCTGGAAAATTATTTGAAATACTGAATTTAGAGGAAAATTTTGCAGTCAAAAGTTTTAGCAAATCCATAGTTGAATTCAGGAAAATGTTTACATTTTATGGTTTGTGAAAATTAGGTTGAACAATTGATTAAAATTTTCTGTGTTCCTGGAAAATTATTTGAAATACTGAATTTAGAGGAATATTTTGCAGCCAAAAGTTTTAGCAAATTCATACATAGTTGAATTCAGGAAAATGTTTACATTTTATGGTTTGTGAAAATTAGGTTGAACAATTGATTAAAATTTTCTGTGTTCCTGGAAAATTATTTGAAATACTGAATTTAGAGGAAAATTTTGCAGTCAAAAGTTTTAGCAAATCCATAGTTGAATTCAGAAAAATGTTTACATTTTATGGTTTGTGAAAATTAGGTTGAACAAATGATTAAAATTTTCTGTGTTCCTGGAAAATTATTTGAAATACTGAATTTAGAGGAATATTTTGCAGCCAAAAGTTTTAGCAAATTCATACATAGTTGAATTCAGAAAAATGTTTTAATTTTAAAATTTGTGAAAATTAGGTTGAACAATTGATTAAAATTTTCTGTGTTCCTGGAAAAGTATTTGAAATACTGAATTTAGAGGAATATTTTGCAGCCAAAAGTTTTAGCAAATTCATAGTTGAATTCAGAAAAATGTTTAAATTTTAAAATTTGTGAAAATTAGGTTAAACAAATGATTAAAATTTTCTGTGTTCCTGGAAAATTATTCGAAATACTGAATTTAGAGGAAAATTTTGCAGCCAAAAGTTTTAGCAAATCCATAGTTGAATTCAGAAAAATTTTTAAATTTTAAAATTTGTGAAAATTAGGTTGAACAATTGATTAAAATTTTCTGTGTTCCTGGAAAAGTATTTGAAATACTGAATTTAGAGGAATATTTTGCAGCCAAAAGTTTTAGCAAATTCATAGTTGAATTCAGAAAAATGTTTAAATTTTAAAATTTGTGAAAATTAGGTTAAACAAATGATTAAAATTTTCTGTGTTCCTGGAAAATTATTCGAAATACTGAATTTAGAGGAAAATTTTGCAGCCAAAAGTTTTAGCAAATCCATAGTTGAATTCAGAAAAATTGTTAAATTTTAAAATTTGTGAAAATTAGGTTGCACAATTGATTAAAATTTTCTGTGTTCCTGGAAAATTATTTGAAATACTGAATTTAGAGGAAAATTTTGCAGTCAAAAGTTTTAGCAAATCCATAGTTGAATTCAGGAAAATGTTTACATTTTATGGTTTGTGAAAATTAGGTTGAACAATTGATTAAAATTTTCTGTGTTCCTGGAAAATTATTTGAAATACTGAATTTAGAGGAAAATTTTGCAGTCAAAAGTTTTAGCAAATCCATAGTTGAATTCAGAAAAATGTTTACATTTTATGGTTTGTGAAAATTAGGTTGAACAAATGATTAAAATTTTCTGTGTTCCTGGAAAATTATTTGAAATACTGAATTTAGAGGAAAATTTTGCAGTCAAAAGTTTTAGCAAATCCATAGTTGAATTCAGGAAAATGTTTACATTTTATGGTTTGTGAAAATTAGGTTGAACAATTGATTAAAATTTTCTGTGTTCCTGGAAAATTATTTGAAATACTGAATTTAGAGGAAAATTTTGCAGTCAAAAGTTTTAGCAAATCCATAGTTGAATTCAGGAAAATGTTTACATTTTATGGTTTGTGAAAATTAGGTTGAACAATTGATTAAAATTTTCTGTGTTCCTGGAAAATTATTTGAAATACTGAATTTAGAGGAAAATTTTGCAGTCAAAAGTTTTAGCAAATCCATAGTTGAATTCAGGAAAATGTTTACATTTTATGGTTTGTGAAAATTAGGTTGAACAATTGATTAAAATTTTCTGTGTTCCTGGAAAATTATTTGAAATACTGAATTTAGAGGAAAATTTTGCAGTCAAAAGTTTTAGCAAATCCATAGTTGAATTCAGAAAAATGTTTACATTTTATGGTTTGTGAAAATTAGGTTGAACAAATGATTAAAATTTTCTGTGTTCCTGGAAAATTATTTGAAATACTGAATTTAGAGGAATATTTTGCAGCCAAAAGTTTTAGCAAATTCATAGTTGAATTCAGAAAAATGTTTAAATTTTAAAATTTGTGAAAATTAGGTTGAACAATTGATTAAAATTTTCTGTGTTCCTGGAAAAGTATTTGAAATACTGAATTTAGAGGAATATTTTGCAGCCAAAAGTTTTAGCAAATTCATAGTTGAATTCAGAAAAATTTTTAAATTTTAAAATTTGTGAAAATTAGGTTGCACAATTGATTAAAATTTTCTGTGTTCCTGGAAAATTATTTGAAATACTGAATTTAGAGGAAAATTTTGCAGTCAAAAGTTTTAGCAAATCCATAGTTGAATTCAGGAAAATGTTTAAATTTTATGGTTTGTGAAAATTAGGTTGAACAATTGATTAAAATTTTCTGTGTTCCTGGAAAATTATTTGAAATACTGAATTTAGAGGAATATTTTGCAGCCAAAAGTTTTAGCAAATTCATAGTTGAATTCAGAAAAATGTTTAAATTTTAAAATTTGTGAAAATTAGGTTAAACAAATGATTAAAATTTTCTGTGTTCCTGGAAAATTATTCGAAATACTGAATTTAGAGGAAAATTTTGCAGCCAAAAGTTTTAGCAAATCCATAGTTGAATTCAGAAAAATTTTTAAATTTTAAAATTTGTGAAAATTAGGTTGCACAATTGATTAAAATTTTCTGTGTTCCTGGAAAATTATTTGAAATACTGAATTTAGAGGAAAATTTTGCAGTCAAAAGTTTTAGCAAATCCATAGTTGAATTCAGGAAAATGTTTACATTTTATGGTTTGTGAAAATTAGGTTGAACAATTGATTAAAATTTTCTGTGTTCCTGGAAAATTATTTGAAATACTGAATTTAGAGGAATATTTTGCAGCCAAAAGTTTTAGCAAATTCATACATAGTTGAATTCAGGAAAATGTTTACATTTTATGGTTTGTGAAAATTAGGTTGAACAATTGATTAAAATTTTCTGTGTTCCTGGAAAATTATTTGAAATACTGAATTTAGAGGAAAATTTTGCAGTCAAAAGTTTTAGCAAATCCATAGTTGAATTCAGAAAAATGTTTACATTTTATGGTTTGTGAAAATTAGGTTGAACAAATGATTAAAATTTTCTGTGTTCCTGGAAAATTATTTGAAATACTGAATTTAGAGGAATATTTTGCAGCCAAAAGTTTTAGCAAATTCATACATAGTTGAATTCAGAAAAATGTTTTAATTTTAAAATTTGTGAAAATTAGGTTGAACAATTGATTAAAATTTTCTGTGTTCCTGGAAAAGTATTTGAAATACTGAATTTAGAGGAATATTTTGCAGCCAAAAGTTTTAGCAAATTCATAGTTGAATTCAGAAAAATGTTTAAATTTTAAAATTTGTGAAAATTAGGTTAAACAAATGATTAAAATTTTCTGTGTTCCTGGAAAATTATTCGAAATACTGAATTTAGAGGAAAATTTTGCAGCCAAAAGTTTTAGCAAATCCATAGTTGAATTCAGAAAAATTTTTAAATTTTAAAATTTGTGAAAATTAGGTTGAACAATTGATTAAAATTTTCTGTGTTCCTGGAAAAGTATTTGAAATACTGAATTTAGAGGAATATTTTGCAGCCAAAAGTTTTAGCAAATTCATAGTTGAATTCAGAAAAATGTTTAAATTTTAAAATTTGTGAAAATTAGGTTAAACAAATGATTAAAATTTTCTGTGTTCCTGGAAAATTATTCGAAATACTGAATTTAGAGGAAAATTTTGCAGCCAAAAGTTTTAGCAAATCCATAGTTGAATTCAGAAAAATTGTTAAATTTTAAAATTTGTGAAAATTAGGTTGCACAATTGATTAAAATTTTCTGTGTTCCTGGAAAATTATTTGAAATACTGAATTTAGAGGAAAATTTTGCAGTCAAAAGTTTTAGCAAATCCATAGTTGAATTCAGGAAAATGTTTACATTTTATGGTTTGTGAAAATTAGGTTGAACAATTGATTAAAATTTTCTGTGTTCCTGGAAAATTATTTGAAATACTGAATTTAGAGGAAAATTTTGCAGTCAAAAGTTTTAGCAAATCCATAGTTGAATTCAGAAAAATGTTTACATTTTATGGTTTGTGAAAATTAGGTTGAACAAATGATTAAAATTTTCTGTGTTCCTGGAAAATTATTTGAAATACTGAATTTAGAGGAATATTTTGCAGCCAAAAGTTTTAGCAAATTCATAGTTGAATTCAGAAAAATGTTTAAATTTTAAAATTTGTGAAAATTAGGTTGAACAATTGATTAAAATTTTCTGTGTTCCTGGAAAATTATTCGAAATACTGAATTTAGAGGAAAATTTTGCAGCCAAAAGTTTTAGCAAATCCATAGTTGAATTCAGAAAAATTTTTAAATTTTAAAATTTGTGAAAATTAGGTTGCACAATTGATTAAAATTTTCTGTGTTCCTGGAAAATTATTTGAAATACTGAATTTAGAGGAAAATTTTGCAGTCAAAAGTTTTAGCAAATCCATAGTTGAATTCAGGAAAATGTTTACATTTTATGGTTTGTGAAAATTAGGTTGAACAATTGATTAAAATTTTCTGTGTTCCTGGAAAATTATTTGAAATACTGAATTTAGAGGAATATTTCACAGCCAAAAGTTTTAGCAAATTCATAGTTGAATTCAGAAAAATGTTTAAATTTTAAAATTTGTGAAAATTAGGTTGAACAAATGATTAAAATTTTCTGTGTTCCTGGAAAATTATTCGAAATACTGAATTTAGAGGAAAATTTTGCAGCCAAAAGTTTTAGCAAATCCATAGTTGAATTCAGAAAAATTTTTAAATTTTAAAATTTGTGAAAATTAGGTTGCACAATTGATTAAAATTTTCTGTGTTCCTGGAAAATTATTTGAAATACTGAATTTAGAGGAAAATTTTGCAGTCAAAAGTTTTAGCAAATCCATAGTTGAATTCAGGAAAATGTTTAAATTTTATGGTTTGTGAAAATTAGGTTGAACAATTGATTAAAATTTTCTGTGTTCCTGGAAAATTATTTGAAATACTGAATTTAGAGGAATATTTTGCAGCCAAAAGTTTTAGCAAATTCATAGTTGAATTCAGAAAAATGTTTAAATTTTAAAATTTGTGAAAATTAGGTTAAACAAATGATTAAAATTTTCTGTGTTCCTGGAAAATTATTCGAAATACTGAATTTAGAGGAAAATTTTGCAGCCAAAAGTTTTAGCAAATCCATAGTTGAATTCAGAAAAATTTTTAAATTTTAAAATTTGTGAAAATTAGGTTGCACAATTGATTAAAATTTTCTGTGTTCCTGGAAAATTATTTGAAATACTGAATTTAGAGGAAAATTTTGCAGTCAAAAGTTTTAGCAAATCCATAGTTGAATTCAGGAAAATGTTTACATTTTATGGTTTGTGAAAATTAGGTTGAACAATTGATTAAAATTTTCTGTGTTCCTGGAAAATTATTTGAAATACTGAATTTAGAGGAAAATTTTGCAGTCAAAAGTTTTAGCAAATCCATAGTTGAATTCAGAAAAATGTTTACATTTTATGGTTTGTGAAAATTAGGTTGAACAAATGATTAAAATTTTCTGTGTTCCTGGAAAATTATTTGAAATACTGAATTTAGAGGAATATTTTGCAGCCAAAAGTTTTAGCAAATTCATACATAGTTGAATTCAGAAAAATGTTTAAATTTTAAAATTTGTGAAAATTAGGTTGAACAATTGATTAAAATTTTCTGTGTTCCTGGAAAAGTATTTGAAATACTGAATTTAGAGGAATATTTTGCAGCCAAAAGTTTTAGCAAATTCATAGTTGAATTCAGAAAAATGTTTAAATTTTAAAATTTGTGAAAATTAGGTTAAACAAATGATTAAAATTTTCTGTGTTCCTGGAAAATTATTCGAAATACTGAATTTAGAGGAAAATTTTGCAGCCAAAAGTTTTAGCAAATCCATAGTTGAATTCAGAAAAATTGTTAAATTTTAAAATTTGTGAAAATTAGGTTGCACAATTGATTAAAATTTTCTGTGTTCCTGGAAAATTATTTGAAATACTGAATTTAGAGGAAAATTTTGCAGTCAAAAGTTTTAGCAAATCCATAGTTGAATTCAGGAAAATGTTTACATTTTATGGTTTGTGAAAATTAGGTTGAACAATTGATTAAAATTTTCTGTGTTCCTGGAAAATTATTTGAAATACTGAATTTAGAGGAAAATTTTGCAGTCAAAAGTTTTAGCAAATCCATAGTTGAATTCAGAAAAATGTTTACATTTTATGGTTTGTGAAAATTAGGTTGAACAAATGATTAAAATTTTCTGTGTTCCTGGAAAATTATTTGAAATACTGAATTTAGAGGAATATTTTGCAGCCAAAAGTTTTAGCAAATTCATACATAGTTGAATTCAGAAAAATGTTTAAATTTTAAAATTTGTGAAAATTAGGTTGAACAATTGATTAAAATTTTCTGTGTTCCTGGAAAAGTATTTGAAATACTGAATTTAGAGGAATATTTTGCAGCCAAAAGTTTTAGCAAATTCATAGTTGAATTCAGAAAAATGTTTAAATTTTAAAATTTGTGAAAATTAGGTTGAACAAATGATTAAAATTTTCTGTGTTCCTGGAAAATTATTTGAAATACTGAATTTAGAGGAAAATTTTGCAGTCAAAAGTTTTAGCAAATCCATAGTTGAATTCAGGAAAATGTTTAAATTTTATGGTTTGTGAAAATTAGGTTGAACAATTGATTAAAATTTTCTGTGTTCCTGGAAAATTATTTGAAATACTGAATTTAGAGGAATATTTTGCAGCCAAAAGTTTTAGCAAATTCATAGTTGAATTCAGAAAAATGTTTAAATTTTAAAATTTGTGAAAATTAGGTTAAACAAATGATTAAAATTTTCTGTGTTCCTGGAAAATTATTCGAAATACTGAATTTAGAGGAAAATTTTGCAGCCAAAAGTTTTAGCAAATCCATAGTTGAATTCAGAAAAATTTTTAAATTTTAAAATTTGTGAAAATTAGGTTGCACAATTGATTAAAATTTTCTGTGTTCCTGGAAAATTATTTGAAATACTGAATTTAGAGGAAAATTTTGCAGTCAAAAGTTTTAGCAAATCCATAGTTGAATTCAGGAAAATGTTTACATTTTATGGTTTGTGAAAATTAGGTTGAACAATTGATTAAAATTTTCTGTGTTCCTGGAAAATTATTTGAAATACTGAATTTAGAGGAATATTTTGCAGCCAAAAGTTTTAGCAAATTCATACATAGTTGAATTCAGAAAAATGTTTAAATTTTAAAATTTGTGAAAATTAGGTTGAACAATTGATTAAAATTTTCTGTGTTCCTGGAAAAGTATTTGAAATACTGAATTTAGAGGAATATTTTGCAGCCAAAAGTTTTAGCAAATTCATACATAGTTGAATTCAGAAAAATGTTTAAATTTTAAAATTTGTGAAAATTAGGTTGAACAATTGATTAAAATTTTCTGTGTTCCTGGAAAAGTATTTGAAATACTGAATTTAGAGGAATATTTTGCAGCCAAAAGTTTTAGCAAATTCATAGTTGAATTCAGAAAAATGTTTAAATTTTAAAATTTGTGAAAATTAGGTTGAACAAATGATTAAAATTTTCTGTGTTCCTGGAAAATTATTTGAAATACTGAATTTAGAGGAAAATTTTGCAGTCAAAAGTTTTAGCAAATCCATAGTTGAATTCAGGAAAATGTTTAAATTTTATGGTTTGTGAAAATTAGGTTGAACAATTGATTAAAATTTTCTGTGTTCCTGGAAAATTATTTGAAATACTGAATTTAGGGGAATATTTAGCAGCCAAAAGTTTTAGCAAATTCATAGTTGAATTCAGAAAAATGTTTAAATTTTAAAATTTGTGAAAATTAGGTTAAACAAATGATTAAAATTTTCTGTGTTCCTGGAAAATTATTCGAAATACTGAATTTAGAGGAAAATTTTGCAGCCAAAAGTTTTAGCAAATCCATAGTTGAATTCAGAAAAATTTTTAAATTTTAAAATTTGTGAAAATTAGGTTGCACAATTGATTAAAATTTTCTGTGTTCCTGGAAAATTATTTGAAATACTGAATTTAGAGGAAAATTTTGCAGTCAAAAGTTTTAGCAAATCCATAGTTGAATTCAGGAAAATGTTTACATTTTATGGTTTGTGAAAATTAGGTTGAACAATTGATTAAAATTTTCTGTGTTCCTGGAAAATTATTTGAAATACTGAATTTAGAGGAAAATTTTGCAGTCAAAAGTTTTAGCAAATCCATAGTTGAATTCAGAAAAATGTTTACATTTTATGGTTTGTGAAAATTAGGTTGAACAAATGATTAAAATTTTCTGTGTTCCTGGAAAATTATTTGAAATACTGAATTTAGAGGAATATTTTGCAGCCAAAAGTTTTAGCAAATTCATACATAGTTGAATTCAGAAAAATGTTTAAATTTTAAAATTTGTGAAAATTAGGTTGAACAATTGATTAAAATTTTCTGTGTTCCTGGAAAAGTATTTGAAATACTGAATTTAGAGGAATATTTTGCAGCCAAAAGTTTTAGCAAATTCATAGTTGAATTCAGAAAAATGTTTAAATTTTAAAATTTGTGAAAATTAGGTTGAACAAATGATTAAAATTTTCTGTGTTCCTGGAAAATTATTTGAAATACTGAATTTAGAGGAAAATTTTGCAGTCAAAAGTTTTAGCAAATCCATAGTTGAATTCAGGAAAATGTTTAAATTTTATGGTTTGTGAAAATTAGGTTGAACAATTGATTAAAATTTTCTGTGTTCCTGGAAAATTATTTGAAATACTGAATTTAGAGGAATATTTTGCAGCCAAAAGTTTTAGCAAATTCATAGTTGAATTCAGAAAAATGTTTAAATTTTAAAATTTGTGAAAATTAGGTTGAACAAATGATTAAAATTTTCTGTGTTCCTGGAAAATTATTCGAAATACTGAATTTAGAGGAAAATTTTGCAGCCAAAAGTTTTAGCAAATCCATAGTTGAATTCAGAAAAATTTTTAAATTTTAAAATTTGTGAAAATTAGGTTGCACAATTGATTAAAATTTTCTGTGTTCCTGGAAAATTATTCGAAATACTGCATTTAGAGGAAAATTTTGCAGCCAAAAGTTTTAGCAAATCCATAGTTGAATTCAGAAAAATGTTTAAATTTTAAAATTTGTGAAAATTAGGTTGCACAATTGATTAAAATTTTCTGTGTTCCTGGAAAATTATTTGAAATACTGAATTTAGAGGAAAATTTTGCAGTCAAAAGTTTTAGCAAATCCATAGTTGAATTCAGAAAAATGTTTACATTTTATGGTTTGTGAAAATTAGGTTGAACAAATGATTAAAATTTTCTGTGTTCCTGGAAAATTATTTGAAATACTGAATTTAGAGGAATATTTTGCAGCCAAAAGTTTTAGCAAATTCATAGTTGAATTCAGAAAAATGTTTAAATTTTAAAATTTGTGAAAATTAGGTTGAACAATTGATTAAAATTTTCTGTGTTCCTGGAAAAGTATTTGAAATACTGAATTTAGAGGAATATTTTGCAGCCAAAAGTTTTAGCAAATTCATAGTTGAATTCAGAAAAATTTTTAAATTTTAAAATTTGTGAAAATTAGGTTGCACAATTGATTAAAATTTTCTGTGTTCCTGGAAAATTATTTGAAATACTGAATTTAGAGGAAAATTTTGCAGTCAAAAGTTTTAGCAAATCCATAGTTGAATTCAGGAAAATGTTTAAATTTTATGGTTTGTGAAAATTAGGTTGAACAATTGATTAAAATTTTCTGTGTTCCTGGAAAATTATTTGAAATACTGAATTTAGAGGAATATTTTGCAGCCAAAAGTTTTAGCAAATTCATAGTTGAATTCAGAAAAATGTTTAAATTTTAAAATTTGTGAAAATTAGGTTAAACAAATGATTAAAATTTTCTGTGTTCCTGGAAAATTATTCGAAATACTGAATTTAGAGGAAAATTTTGCAGCCAAAAGTTTTAGCAAATCCATAGTTGAATTCAGAAAAATTTTTAAATTTTAAAATTTGTGAAAATTAGGTTGCACAATTGATTAAAATTTTCTGTGTTCCTGGAAAATTATTTGAAATACTGAATTTAGAGGAAAATTTTGCAGTCAAAAGTTTTAGCAAATCCATAGTTGAATTCAGGAAAATGTTTACATTTTATGGTTTGTGAAAATTAGGTTGAACAATTGATTAAAATTTTCTGTGTTCCTGGAAAATTATTTGAAATACTGAATTTAGAGGAATATTTTGCAGCCAAAAGTTTTAGCAAATTCATACATAGTTGAATTCAGGAAAATGTTTACATTTTATGGTTTGTGAAAATTAGGTTGAACAATTGATTAAAATTTTCTGTGTTCCTGGAAAATTATTTGAAATACTGAATTTAGAGGAAAATTTTGCAGTCAAAAGTTTTAGCAAATCCATAGTTGAATTCAGAAAAATGTTTACATTTTATGGTTTGTGAAAATTAGGTTGAACAAATGATTAAAATTTTCTGTGTTCCTGGAAAATTATTTGAAATACTGAATTTAGAGGAATATTTTGCAGCCAAAAGTTTTAGCAAATTCATACATAGTTGAATTCAGAAAAATGTTTTAATTTTAAAATTTGTGAAAATTAGGTTGAACAATTGATTAAAATTTTCTGTGTTCCTGGAAAAGTATTTGAAATACTGAATTTAGAGGAATATTTTGCAGCCAAAAGTTTTAGCAAATTCATAGTTGAATTCAGAAAAATGTTTAAATTTTAAAATTTGTGAAAATTAGGTTAAACAAATGATTAAAATTTTCTGTGTTCCTGGAAAATTATTCGAAATACTGAATTTAGAGGAAAATTTTGCAGCCAAAAGTTTTAGCAAATCCATAGTTGAATTCAGAAAAATTTTTAAATTTTAAAATTTGTGAAAATTAGGTTGAACAATTGATTAAAATTTTCTGTGTTCCTGGAAAAGTATTTGAAATACTGAATTTAGAGGAATATTTTGCAGCCAAAAGTTTTAGCAAATTCATAGTTGAATTCAGAAAAATGTTTAAATTTTAAAATTTGTGAAAATTAGGTTAAACAAATGATTAAAATTTTCTGTGTTCCTGGAAAATTATTCGAAATACTGAATTTAGAGGAAAATTTTGCAGCCAAAAGTTTTAGCAAATCCATAGTTGAATTCAGAAAAATTTTTAAATTTTAAAATTTGTGAAAATTAGGTTGCACAATTGATTAAAATTTTCTGTGTTCCTGGAAAATTATTTGAAATACTGAATTTAGAGGAAAATTTTGCAGTCAAAAGTTTTAGCAAATCCATAGTTGAATTCAGGAAAATGTTTACATTTTATGGTTTGTGAAAATTAGGTTGAACAATTGATTAAAATTTTCTGTGTTCCTGGAAAATTATTTGAAATACTGAATTTAGAGGAAAATTTTGCAGTCAAAAGTTTTAGCAAATCCATAGTTGAATTCAGAAAAATGTTTACATTTTATGGTTTGTGAAAATTAGGTTGAACAAATGATTAAAATTTTCTGTGTTCCTGGAAAATTATTTGAAATACTGAATTTAGAGGAATATTTTGCAGCCAAAA